>OY728161.1:1909286438-1910536438 GCA_963277665.1 Viscum album | reverse complement strand
AGTGAGTTCCGTTTTTATTATATAAATTTAGAAATGGTTATGGTGAATTTTTTGTTTATTTATAAAATAATTAATTTTTTGAGGATAGTGAATTATAACAATTTGCGGTATTTAATAAATACATGAATTATTGAGTCATAGATGATGTATGGATGATGTAAGACTAAAATCTAGAACTACACTTAATTATTTTAAAATATATAGAGATAATTCTGAAACTATTAATAGTCTTGATCCAAAATTACAATCAAATGAATATGAAATTAAAAAACACCTCTCCCTTTCAGTACAAATACCTCCCTTGCCACCTATTATCATCACACCTCAAAAGCCTTGAAGCATGTCTAATTTCTACCTAATCCCCTTCCCTAGTCTCTTCCTCATATCCAAGATCCACAGGTCTAATCATAATACTAAACCCATTCTTCTAAGGTGGTTCTCAAAGAAGATAAATTCATGAGGTCAAATCCTATTTATTTTATTTTATTTTATTTTAAATTTTATTTATTTTATTGTCCTATACTCAGGTCCTCTTATCCATGAGGAATGATAAAAATAGTATATTTTTTATATTTTAATCTTATTATTTTTATTTAATAATTCATCTTATAAATATTTTCCCTCTCCCCTTTATTCTAAAAATGAAAATATGATTCGTGGTGTGTCAATTTTCTGCCACCAATAACGATGCGTCTTCATTTTTCAGTAATGACATCAAGTAAGTCATAAAACCATAATTATGGTTAAATAAGATTTTATTATACATATTATACTTCATCAAGAATTTTTTAACCATTATATGTACATGATATTAATTAATGAAGAAAAAAAATTTGGGATGAACGATGAACTGCCAAAATAATCTATACGATTATCACTATTATATTATCTAATGGTTCATCCTCAACCCATATAACCAAAAAAACATATATGTCCATTTGATGTACTGGATGTTCATTAATACAATATTATTTTCTTTATAGATAATTATTCTCATTTTAGATGAATTTTTATACTCTTATACATGTAAACTAATCACAAAGACAAGGAAAAAAATACTCTCGAATGACAGAATTAAGTTTCATAACTTATAAAATGGCCATTAATTTAAATAATAAAATTATAATAAATAAAATACAAGTAATAAAGGTTCTCAATTAACTAATAAATTTATTTAATTTCATTATCCAGGAAATTATGTTCAATTGTATAACACTTTCAGACATAAGGTAAGGGTTACTTAGAGAACCTCCATTTTCATTTGGGTTAGGTATTATCCCACTTTGTACCATTGTAATTCATTATAATTTTTATTTAATTATTTTAAAATCTGTTTATATGTTTCAAAATAATATATCAAGATCACTTTATCTTTATTTTATAGTGAAATACATATTTTATAAGTTTTTTTTCAATTCCTCTCAATTAGAAAAACTGATTCAAGGGAACATCTCAATTACTTACCCATTTTAAAGTATCGTACTTAATCTATTTTAAGACACCATTGGTTTTCTAAAATAACTATTTTTTCTGTAAAAACAATGTTTTTTCATTTCTGGTTTTATAAATACAATTACGACAAATAAAAATGATTATTATAAAAGAATTATTCTTTGCAAATTAAATATAGTATTTCTCCTAAGAATTCCTCGATTATTTTTTTGGAGTATGTTCATTTATTTCAAAAAATATGTATAATATTATGATGTATTGATATTTATATCTTATCATTATCATCTACTATATTTTATTAAATGGTTTATGATCAGTTCGATTGGGGATGTGCTAATTTGATACCATTAACCATATTACTCAGAATGGTTAGTGATTATGTTTACCAATTGGTGAAAGTTATTTGCATTTAATATGTATATGTTGTTTATGATTAAACCCATTCATATTAACAATGAATTCATCTTATTTAGGGATTTCTGTTCCTCTATATAGCTCCTCGATTCATCTGTAAGTCTAATAAGACATAATAGAAATGGATTTTTCTAAGGCCTTAACCATTTTTTAAGACATCTTAGGCAAGGCCTCGAAGGTATGTTTATGATGTATGAAATTATGAATTAACTCATTGTGATATTAGAAATTGATAATAAATGCGGTTATTTTACTAGTATAATATCCATGTCAAGGCTTCATTCTCATATGATTATTAATATGTTATTATTCATTTAGCTTTTATCTTTGCCAAATTATGCAGTAGACTATGGTTGAATGGCATGTGTTTTTAGTAATTTGCCATGAATTATTTTTCATATTTTCTTCCATTATGTCAATTACCCTTACTGTGAATCTTATATCACCCCTTTATTATGTTTTATTTTTTCCCAGGATGTGAAGATGTATATTATGAATGACATTCTGGGATACTCTAGGAGTTATTGATGTTTCCAATGGAGTTGTTATGTTGTTTTTCCATTCATGTTGTAATGTATCACCTCTGTTTGTATATGGGTTTTTCAAAAATACTAAAAAATATATCCTTTTGGAATCAAATTATTTTTAAATTATGCAATGTAATAATGTAAGGCATCAGCTTCGGGAAATTGTCATAAAAATAATGAAAATATTAAAATTGTTATATTTCATATAAATGATTATTTTATTTAAAATTTAAAATTTTAATATTTATAATATTATTTATATAAAATTGATTTCATTTTTTAATTAGAAATTTTTAAATATAGTTAGGGAAATTTTTTGGTATTTTTCTAAAGACTTAAATGTTTTTTGAGATGTGAAATACGATAGTTTTTGGTATTTAATAAATACATGAAAATTGAGTCATAGACGATGTATGGATGATTTAATCCAATAATATTGAATAAATAATCATTATTTTGATATATTTTTTTATTATCTTAAAACTAATCATCTTATTGAGCTAAAATAACAAACAAATGTATAAAACATTCAAAAAACACATCTCTCTTCAACTATATATACCACCCCTCACTACATCTTATCCCCACACTTCATAAGCCTTAAATATTGCCCAACATATTCAAAATAGTATTCCCTAGACTCCCACCCACATCTATGAATGCTTTTCCTCTTCAAAATACCAAACCCATTTCCCTATGGAGGTTCTCAAGGATGAAAAATTTAAGATGTACAATCATATTTATTTTCTTTTTTTAATTTCATTTATTTTATTATCCTCTCCTAAAACCCATCCATACAAGATGAATGTTAACTAAAATATATTTTATATAATATTTTTTTTATATTTTAATGGAATAATTCATCTTCAAAATCACTTCTATCTTCCATTTATTCTGAAATGATAATATTGTTTGTTGTGTGTCGATTTACTGCCACCGTCGACAATGATTTTCTTATTTTTCCATAAATCCTTCAAGTATGATCATAAAACCAGAATTATGGTTAAATAATATTTTATTATTCATATTAAATTTCATTTAGTGGTATATAACTTGTATATATACTTGAAATAAATTAATGAAATGAAAAAAGTTTGTGACGATCGGAGAACCGCCAAAATAATCTAAACTATTATCATTATTTTCATATCAAATGATTCATCCTAACCCCATATAAAAAAAGGAATATTTAACAATTTTATCTAATATATGATGATTAATAACATATATTTTCATTTCTGGATAATTATACTAATTTAAAAGAATATATATACTCTTATACAAGTAAACAAATTGATGGTCGGAGTGGATACTCAAGAGGGGTGGGGGGTGAATTGAGTTCCAATTAAAATTTCTGTTAAAATATTGTCTATTTGAAATCCACCAATTTATTAAACAAGTTAAACTATATTGAATTTATATGGATGTTAAATGTTCACTTATCTTCTCAACGATTGATTAGGTCTCATTTAATTTAATGACAAGATTAAACTAATTTTTGAAACTAACCTACTGATTTTCAATAAGTGTAAACACTTGCTAATTTAACTATCAATGTAGTTTTAAAATAATTTTTTATTTCAAAGTAATAACAATGGAATATAAAAGATATATGTAGTATACTTTAAACATAAACTAATGATGCACACCAGATATAAAAAGAGGTTCAGTCTCAAGTCGAGACTTAGTCCTCTCAAATTTAGATAAATTTGATCCACACCCTAGATCGGGGTAAAAAACAGTTTACAAAACTGTCCAGGCCATGCAGGGACCTCTACCATAGTTCTTCATGGGAAAAAAACAAATAACATGCCATACAAGGACCTCTTCCATAGTTGACGTGGGTAAACAAGAGTTAAGAGTTTTAGAGTGAGGATTTTGATATCCTCCAGTTCTGTGTCGGAGATAGTGTGTGTATAAGATATACAAATTACACCAAACTACTTGAAAGTAAATAAACAAATCTCTTAGAGAAGTTAGTAAGAGTTTAGAAAACTCTAGTGATTATCATTGCAGCTCTGGACTCATTGGATTCAGCAGGAATGCTTCTCAGTCCTTCTCTAGTTTTTCTATTGAAAGACAGAGTTTCATAGTTCAACTTGTGTTCTATAGGAGTAAAAAGGATATCTTGATTCAACGTGTGTTCTTCAGTGATGTTGGATTTCACTCATGAGATTTCTTTGAATGTTTTTCAATCTATTTCTTTCTTGGGATTGTTCTTCTTGCTCAGCACAGTGTTCTCAGGTGTATGTAAGTTCTTCTTGTTGTATCATCACACTTGTACGCTATGCATGTATTGCATCTCAAACTTCCTTATATTCCACGATTTCTGGCAGTAGGTGTAATTCCCTTTTCATAGGTACGAGATATAGTTTCTTGACATGCCAACAACTATCATTAAATAACATTAATTGCATTAAAAACATCAAATATGATCGTTAGAATTATTTAAATAATATTGACAAAATGTTAAGAAATGGCGTCACAATGATATGTAAATGGTGTCTTCTTCACGGTATAGTCTTCACGGTATGTGGTCACGGTATGTGCTTCACGGTATCTCCATATCATGGTGTTTGGGTCACGGGGTCTCGGTCATAGTGAGTCCTTCATGGTGTCTGGGTCATGGTGAGTCCTTCATGGTGTATCCATAATTAGATAAATATTTGTATTTAGACTTATAGAGTAATATTCAGAATATAGATTAAGTTTAATCATTAGAGAGTAAGAGAACTTGAATCATAAATATAAAGGCTTGATAATATATGTGAGATTTGTGATCATGCATAAGACTTGTAAATAATAAGGAGAGTAATGAACATCAATAATATTTGTTATCATTAAAACATGATGTGTAGTAATTATTGAAGGTGATTAACAGTAATAGGATTTTTTATCATTAAAACATGAATAATACATGAGGAGCCAACAATCTCTCCCTTTTTTATGATCACAAATCGTATATAGTTAAAATATAAATGAAATGTAACATTAAAGAAAGTAGCATATTAGAATAGCAAAAAATTAAAGAATAATAGATTCTTTAATAACATATCTCATTATAGTACTGACAATTGTAGATTTTCGCCCCCTTTTATACTTGTAGTTTTTCCCCCTTTTGGGATTATCAAAAAGTAGAGAGAAATGAAATGAAGCACTATATTTTGCATTAAAAAGGTTCAGAATAAAACATACAGGAGAAAGAAAAACATTAAACAACAAATGACATCCCATCAAACAGAAACAGTCCCTGGACTCTTCAGGGATCCACTTTTTCCTTGCCTTTATCAACAGCAGGAGCTGGTGCTGATGTAGAATAAGGCATAGATGTAGTAGATAAAGAGGGTAAGTGTAGACCTTCAAAAACGGATGGAGCCAAAGTAATAGCAGTAGAATATCTTGGCTTTGGTTGTTTAGGAATGACTGGCCAGATATTAGAAAGAGCTTGGCTGACTGTAATGGAAGTTGAGGCTAAGGCAGGTAGACCAGGTCTAAGGTGTGCAGCAGCTAGAGCAACTATAGCTGTACTCTGCACATGAAGATATGTCTTCAAAAGATTGATGAAATCAGTAATGATTTCACCACCATATTGCATATCCTTTTCAAAATCGTCCTTATTCTCCATAAATCTGTCCAACAATCTGGTGAACTATGTAAGCTTTTGAACATGAGCTTTGAAATCTTGAGTCACTGGGGGGATTTTTAGGTTTTCCACAAGATATCTAAAGTGATCTATCGTATCACTTTTAGAGAAAATCCAGGTGAGATAAAAATATATTTTCTTGGTGATCTCCTGTTGAGCATCATTGGCTATCTTAGAATGAATCCTAACCATGTCCAATGCTCTATCACTATTCTTAACCACTTCTGACAAAGAAGATAGGTCCAAGCCACTGAAGGCATTCATAAGTTCTTCCTTGATTATGGATCTCAGCAGAGAGTCATCCAAAGAAGGTGTGGAGGTCTGAACAGAAGCAGGAGAAGCCTTGATAGCGTCTGTTAGAACTCTGAGCTATTTCAGAACATTTTGCAGGCATCCAGTGTATTCATCTGTAAGCTTATTCAAATTTTCCACATGCTCCCTCATGCATTCCATCATTTTTGTGTGCCTTTTTCCAATCTCCTCATTAAAAGACAGTAGATATGGATGGACTTGAGACACAATCTCCCTAGTAAGGATGGAATCAGATGGCTCAGGAGAAGCAACAACAGGTGCATGGGCAGAAATAGGAGCAGCCTCTGATCTCAAAGACAGCTCATTATACAAGATTTCTACCATGTTTTTCAGATTTTCAACATCAGCACTCAGCAGCTTATTTTCCACTCTGACTTCTTGAATTCCTAGAATAATCCTTGGTTGAATATGAAATATAATATTCTCCAAGAGAATTGATGAATCTTCTTGACTTAACTGAGTCACTGGACGTGGTTGAGTGGATACAATTTTCTCAACTCCAGCTAACAGAGTCTCTCTAAAAACATTAAGATCATCTTTAGTCACAAAAGAGTGTTGCTCGGATAAGGGTGCAGGTAAAGGTAGTGGAGCAGGTTCTGGTTGCGGTTCAGAGTCATCTTCAGACTCAGATTCTGATTCAAATTGAGAATGGGGCTCTGGTTCTGGTTCTGGATGAGCTACAGACATCAGTTGAAACACAGAAGATAGATCCATTCTAGTTGTAGTCACTTGCGCTGAATCATTCACATTATTAAATATTGGGAAAACATAACGGTTGTACACAGAGTATGAGACAGTAGGTTGAGAAGCTTCAGCAGATCCATCTTCTATAATCTCATGGTTTTGAGGTTCCTCCCCCTCAAATTGTGCTTCCAATTTAGAGACTATAGGCTCAACTGCATGGTCAAGATCCACAGGATCATCTCTAATCTCTTCAGCAAACTCTTGCCTTTCCAGATGAAAGGAAATTTCTATCATCTCTTCTGCTGAGGGAATATACTCAGGAACCGATTGTTCCACTGGTTGTGCTTCCATATTGACTTCTTTCTCAACAGGGAGATCCTCTTCAATAGGATCTATCTCTATGGTTGCTTGCTGTTCTAAATCAGGAAAAAACAATTTTCTTGCAGCCGTAGGATGAGTTTATGGATTGACATCCTCACTAGAAGCAGGAGATTCCTCTTCTCTCAAACCAACACCAACTTCCTCTCCTTGACATATTTTAGTAGGGATAGCAGCAGGGACAGTAGTCCATTCTTTTTCATCAGGAGCTATTTCCATTTGTGGTATTTCAGCTTCTTCTTGAGGTGATAATTCAGCTGCCACTTCCACTTCTTCTTCCACTTCTTCTGAATACTCAATCACTTCATCTGGTTCCAAACCAAGATCATCTAGATTCTTAGGTCTCCTTAGATAGTAAACATGATTAGACTTTTTATAGATTTGATTATTATCCTTAACCCACTACTTCTTCCAGGGGTTCCATCTGATCTTCATCCTTCTGATGATAGGTATGGAAAAGCATAAATACATGTCCTCTAACTTTTCTTCATTCGGTCCAACCATTCCTTTTGCAACTATCATGGCTGAAATCATCCTTGAGTAAAACAAGGAGGTGGATTTGGAACTGACTTTAATCAGATCACATATATGATTAACAACATACTTACAAAGATTTATCTTTTGGCCATTCTTTAACAGGTGAATCGGGAACACATCCTGATACATCATTCTATTAAAATCCCATTTTCTTGGACTGATCAAATTCTGAAAAAATTTGAATAGAAGCCTAGTTTCTCTATCTAGCTCTGCAGCAATTTCCCTTCTCTTGGTGCCATTACTAGTTAGAATTTCAGTGGAATTTTCCAAATCGAAGATATCAGATGATGGAGGAGGGTCTCTCTGGTAGTCTTCACAAACTCCTTCATGTTGAATTATTAGGAATGCAGCTCACACCCTCGAAGAGAAACAACACTTATAACCATTTATCCAGCTTGTCACCATAAAGATTTCTCCAAACTCAAAGGAAAACTTCACATACTGATAGAATTGAGATATAATCTTCGGTAAAATCGGTCTATTTTTTCCAGAGAACCATTCAAGCCATCCTTGTTCTATTAAAACTTTCAAAACTAATGGCTTGCTAGACAGAAGCCATTCAGGGCAAATCTCTTTTTTTGGTACAACAGTACGACTTAACAAGTTTGGGTTTAGAGGTCCATCGGGAGCTATCCTCGGTATCTTATTCTGTTTCATAGAGCGGCGCTTCTCAGACAAGGGTGAAGGTGGAATCTTCATCCTAGACACCCACTGAAGGTTCGGGCGAGAGAGAAGAGAGGGTTTTCAGGAATGATAATGTTCAATGAGAGAGTTCGGGTAAGGAATCGAATGAAAACCTTAATTTTATAATTTGGGAATGTCAAACATCATAAAAACAAAAACGCGGGAAATCAAATAGTGGAGAAATAAAAATTACCACAATACGGGTTAAAATAAGAATATAAATAATCTTCATGGTGAGACCATGAGTAGAAATTACGGTGTGATGCAAACCAGTCATCATGGTGAGATAATTGGTGGTCATCACGGTGAGACAGTGACCTTCTTGTGTAGTCATGGTGAGATAGTGAGTTGACAGACCGTGAGCACAAGGTCTTAACGGTGAGACTATGAGCATGAAACAGTAACTGTAAAATATTGAGTATGAAATCATAAAGTAAAATACAGTAAAGTATTAAACATTAACATCTGTAAGATATATATTTATGATTAATCATACCAAGATCATGTATGTTTTAGTCTAATCTTTCATAATTTAATGGTATAGTGAATACGTCTGCAAGCTGATATTCAGTACCAATGAATTCCAAAGTGATATCACCTTTTTGATAATAATCCCTCAAAAAGTGATGTATTACATCAATATTTTTTTCCTAGAATGAGAAATAGGATTCATAAAAATATTAATAGCACTTGTGTTGTCACAATTTATTGGGAAATGTCTGAATTGGTATCCATAGTCTACAAATGTGTGTTTCATCCATAAAATTTTTTCACAACAACTTCCAGCAGCTATGTATTCAGCTTCTGCAGTAGATAATGCAACAGAATATTGTTTCTTACTAAACCATGATACTAGTGACTTGCCTAAAAGGTGACATGTTCCATAGGTTCTTTTTCTATCTAACTTACATCCAGAAATATCAGCATCAGAATAACTAACTAGTTCAAATGATTGTATTTTGGGATAGAACAGTCCTAAATTGGGAGTATTCATGAGGTATTTGAGAATCCTTTTTTACATCATTTAAATGTGACTCTTTAGAGTTTTCTTGAAAACGAGCACACATACATACACTACACATAATATTCGGATGACTATCAGTCAGGTAGAGTATACTTCGAATCATTCCTCTATAAGTGGTTTGATCAACAGATTTACCATCATCATGAAGATCCAACTTATAGGTGGTACTCATGGGAGTGTCACTATGTTTTATACAATCCAATAAAAATCGTTTTAAAAGATATCTAGTATATTTAATTTGAGTTAAAACAATTCCATCATTATTTTGAATGATTTAAAATCCAGGAATGAATTTCAGTTCACCCATTAAACTCATTTCAAATTCATTTTGCATCATTTTAGAAAAATCCGTACATAATGTAGTTTTTGAAGATCCAAAAATAATATCATCTACATAAATTTGTACAACTAACACATCTTTATAAATAAGTTTTATAAAAATAGTATGATTAGTTATACCTTTTGTAAAACCTTTTTAAATTAGAATAGTACTTCATCTATCATACCAAGCTCTTAGAGTTTTCTTTAAACCATATAAAGCTTTTGATAATTCGAAAATATGATTTGGAAAATGAGGGTTTTAAAATCCATGAGGTTTTTCAACAAAAACATCCTCATCAATATATCCATTTAAGAATGCACTCTTGACATCCATTTGATATAGTTTGAAATTTAGATGTGCATCATAAGTAAGTAAAATCCGAATAGCTTCTAATCTGTCTACTGGAGAAAAAGTCTCCTCATAGTCAATACCTTCTTCTTGACTGTAGCCTTATGCAACTAGCCTAGATTTGTTTCTAACTATATTTCCAGACTCATCAACTTTGTTTCTAAACACCCATTTTGTGCCTATGGTGAAAGTGTCCTTATGTCTTTCAACAAGATTCCAAACTTTATTTCTTTCAAATTGATTGAGTTATTCTTGCATAGAAATCACCCAAAATTCATTATTAATAGCATCATCAATGTTTTTAGGTTCAAGCTGTGACAAGAAGGCTTGATGTTCAACCTAATTTCTAATAGAAGATCTAGTCTGTGTCCCTCTATCAAGATTTCCTACAACAGCATCTAAATGATGATTCTTTAGAATTCTAGTTGATCTAGAAAAGGCAGGGATAGAAATTTCAGGTTCTTCTCTAGGTTCGGGTTCATTAGGATCAGATTCTGGAATTAGTCCAGAACTGGTTGTCTTTATAGAAGGTTCATTGATTTTATCATTAAGGTCCAGAACAGATAAATATTCTTCAAGATTTTCAAGAGAGGTATTAGGTTCATGTGGATCTGTTTCATCAAACTTTATATGAACAGATTCTTCCACACACCTGGTTCTTTTACTGAAAACTCTATAAGCTTTGCTGGTTAAAGAATATCCTAAAAAGACTCCTTCATCACTCTTAGAAGCAAACTTATCAAGATTATATTTTTTATTAAGAATAAATACTTTAAATCCAAAGACTCTATGTAACTAACTTTGGGTTTTCTATTATTCCATAGCTCATATGGGGTCTTCTTAAGAACATGTCTAATTAAGACACTATTAATAATTTAACAAGATGTATTCACAGCTTCATCCCAAAAGTAAATAGGCAGGTCATAATCATTAAGTATAGTTCTTTCTATTTCTTGAAGGTTTCTATTTCTTCTTTCTACTACACCATTCTGCTGATGTGTTCTAGGAGAAGAAAAGTTATGACTATAGCCATTGTGTGAGCAATAGGATTCAAATTCATGATTTTCAAACTCACATCCATGATCACTTCTTAGAGTTTTAATCTTAAGTCCACTAAGATTTTCTACAGAGTTGGAGTATTTTTCAAAATAAGAACAAGCTTCACTTTTGTGAGCTAAGAAGTAAACCCAAGTATATATAGAAAATTCATCTATTAGAACATTGACATAGTGCTTCCCATTTAAACTAGAAACTCTTGATGGTCCAAACAAATCCATGTGAACCAACTCGAGAGGTTGAGAAGTTGAAACTTTTTTCATTGATTTAAAAGAAAATTTATGTTGCTTTCCCTTTTGACAGGGATTACAAACTTTTTCATTTGGAAATTCAAGCTTAGGTAGGTATCTAACTATGTTTTTCCTAGTCATTTTTCTAATTGAATGTATATTGCAGTGTCCTAATCATCTATACCATAACCAGGACTCTTTATGAAAAGCATTTAAACTGGTAACATTTTTCTTGGCTAAGGAATTTAAATCAACAACATAAACATTTTCATTTATTAAAGTAGAAAATACTAAAAAAAATTAGAATTAAAAAAATTACAAGAATCATTTTCAAATTTGACATTAAAACCATCATCACACAATTGATAAATACTTAACAGATTATATTTCAGTCCATCAACAAATAAAACATTGGAAATTAAAACTTAATTAGTGTTACCGATTTGGCCTAGGCCGATGATCTTTCCTTTAGAATTATCACCAATGGTGACATGACCTCCATCAACCTTTATTAAACTCTTGAAACATGAGTAATCCCTAGACATATGTCTTAAACATCCATTTTCCAAATACCATTTCCTCTTGTGGGAACTCTTCAAGCAGGTTTCCTACAAAACAATTTTAGATAGAGTATGATTTTGGTACCCAGATCTTCTTGGGTCCAGAGAGGTTAGAAATCAATGATTTTGGTACAAATATTTGTCTTATGGGTCTCATATAATTTAAGAAATCAAAAGATTTTGAGAGATAAACTCTACTTGATTGATAACTATGTAAATAACTAGTTGAAGCATATGAATGTCCATAACTAGAACTAGCAGTATTCTATCCAGATTTAGGAATAAATATATTCTTAGTAATCTGTCTCTGTCCAGGTTTGTAGCCTATTCCAGTAGTGTATTTTGGTTCCACTTTCATTCCTAGCATTTGAGTTAGTGCATCCTTTCCATTTGTGAACTTATCTATGTTTTTCTAAGTTGTTCATTTGACATTTTTAGTTCTGTATTTTCTTTTAACAGTTGAGAATTTTTCTCTTTTTCAATAGTATGTTCAGTTTTAACATTTGTAGTGAGAGAATGATGTTTCTTTAATGATTTGTATTTATCTTTAAGTTCATTGCATGTCTCTTCTAGCATATTATAGTATTCAAATAATTCATCACTAGTCATGTCTTCAGAATCAGAATTAGATTCTGTATCATCTCCAGAATAATAAGAGTTTAAAGGTGGAGTATCTAATATTACCTCGGATGTGTTAGTCATAAAAAACATGTTGGCATGATTTCATTCAGAATCAGTAGATTCTGATTCACTTGTGCTGTCTTCTAAAGCACTCTAGGTATCCTTCATATCATTCTTGGACTTATTGTCTTTGTAATCATATTTCTTCTTGAATTTTAACTTTAGGCAGTCTGCTTTAATGTTTCCTTTCCTTTTTCACTCGTAGAAAACAACTTCATCACTTCTATCTGGATTTTTCCAGTCATTCTTCCAATGTCCCTTTTTGTCATATTTTCCTTTGTAATTTGATTTTCTAAAAAATTTCTTCTTCCTATAAAATTTATTAAACCTTCTGGCTATCTGATCCATTTCAGCATCACTATCAGAATCTGAACTTTCACTTGTTGAACTGTCAGTTTGTATTTGAGTTCTTTCTTTATCCTTGTTCTTTGAAGCAGTAGTCTTGAAGGCCACTGATTTCCTTTTTGGTTCATCCTCTTCAACTTTATTTACCTCGAGTTCTTTCTCATACATCATAAGCTTACTAATGAGTTCTTTGACAGGTAGAGCAGCAATGTCACATGACTCTCTGATTGAAACAGATGTGCCTCTCCATCGATCTGGTAGACACCTAAATATCCTCATAGATTGTTCCTTTGTTGGAACAACCTTTCTGAGTGAATTCATTGTATTGGCAATCTCATTAAACCTGAGATACATATAAGAAATAGGTTCATCATTTTTCATTTTAAAATTTTCATATTTAGTTTTATAAGTATTCAATCTCATTTCTTTAACATTGGTTGTTCCTTCATGAGAAACACCCAAAGTATCACAAATTTCAAAATCAGTTTTACTGGCAGAAATTCTGTTAAATTCGTCATCTCCTAGAGCACAGTACAGGGCATTCTTGGTTTCTCAATTATTATTGTAAGCAGTCTTTATAGGTTCATCCCAAGTTGTTCTTTCAGTTTCTGGAATTTTATATTGTGACTATATAGCATTCCAAATATCAAAACCCATACTCTCTATGTGAATTTCCATTTTAAGCTTCCACTTGGAATAGTTTGTACCATTGAAGAACGGTGTTCAGTTAGTAGCAGCACCCACTTGTCTATTATCCATAATTAGATTTTAGAAAGTAAATTTAAAGAGATAAAAAATTAAAACTAATAGAAATTTAAGATATTTAAAGATGCAACTAAAATCACAGTTGAAAAATAGAGTATTTCAAAAACCCTTTAACAAAATCAAATCCTTTGATACCAAATGTTGGTCGGAGTGGATACTCAAGAGGGGGGGGGGGTGAATTGTGTTCCAATTAAACTTTCTGTTAAAATATTGCCTATTTAAAATCCCCCAATTTATAAAACAAGTTAAACTGTAGTGAAGTTATACAGATTGTAAATGTTCACTTAGCTTCTCAAAGATTGATCAGGTCTCAGTTAATTTAACCACATGATTAAACTAAATTTTGAAACTAACCTACTAATTTACAATAAGTGTAAACAATTGCTAATTTAACTATCAAATTAGATTTAAAATAGTTTTGTATTTAAAAGTAATAGCAGCAGAATATAAAATATATATGTATTATACTTTAAACTTAATCTAATGATACACAACAGATATAAAAAGAGGTTCAGTCTCAAGCTGAGATTTAGTCCTCTAAAATTTATATAAATTTGATCCACACCCTGGATCGGGGTTAAAAACAGTTTACAAAACTGTCCAGGCCACGTCGGGACCTCTACCACAGTTCTTCGTGAAAAAAAAACAAAGGCCAGGCCACACAAGGACCTCTTCCATAGTTGACATGGGTAAACCAGAGTTAAGAGTTTTAGAGTAAGGATTTTGATATCCTCCAGTTCAGTGCAGGATAATGTGTGTGTATAAGATATACAGAGTACACCACGCTGCTCAAATGTAAATAAAAAAATCACTTAGAGAAGATAGATAAGAGTTTAGAAAACTATAGTGATTATAAATGCAACTATGGACTCATTGGATTCAACAGTAATGCTTCTGAGTCCTTCTCTAGTTTTTCTGTTAAAAAACAGAGTGGCGTAGTTCAGATTGTGTTCTACAGGAGTAAAAAGGATCTCTTGATTCGTCGTGTGTTCTTCAGTGGTGTTGGATTGCACTCGTGTGATTTCTTTGAATGTCTTGCAATCTCTTTCTTGCTCAGTATTGTTCTTCTTGTTCGGCATAGTGTTCTCGGGTGTATGTAAGTTAGTCCTATTGTATCGTCACACATGTACGATACGCCTGTACTACATCTCAAACATCATTATATTCTACAAGTTCTGGTAGTAGGTATGATTCCCTTTACATAGGTACGAGATACGGTTTCCTGACATGCCAACAACTATCATTAAATAACATTAATTGCATTAAAAACATAAAATATGACCATTAGAATTATTTAAATAATATTGAAAAAAAGTTAAGAAATGGTGTCACAGTGAATATTTAAACGGTGTCTTCTTCACGGTATAGTCTTCATGGTATATGGTCACGGTATGTGCTTCACAGTATCACCATGTCACGGTGTATGGGTCCCGGTGTCTCGGTCAGGGTGAGTCCTTCACGGTGTCTGGGTCATGGTGAGTCCTTCAAGATGTCTCTACGCATAGAAAAATATATGTATTCAGACTTAGACAGTAATATGCAGAATATAGATTAAGCTTAATCATTATAAATTAAGAGAACATGAATCATAAATATAAAGGCTTGATAATATATGTGAGATTTTTGATGATGCAAAAGACTTGTAAATTATAAGAAGAGTAATTAACATCAATAAGATTTTTTATCATTAAAACATGATGTGTAGTTATTAGTGAATATGATTAACAATATTAGGATTTTTGATCATTAAAACCTGATTAATACATGAGGAGTCAAACATAAATAATTAAAACCAGGGAAATTAAAAAAAGGAAAGAAGAACTAAGTAAAAGAGAACCCCTGAATGACAGAAATAATTCTTATAAAAAATTATAAGACCATAAAAGAATGTAATTAAATTATAGAAAATAAAATAATGGTGGGAAAGTATATTAATTAATTAATTAATGGATTTAATTACTTTGTGAAGGACATTTGGTACAAGTGGATTACAATTTTGGACATAAGGTAAGGGTACTTCCATTTTCATTCAGATTATGTTTTCTCCTCCTTAACACTAATGTCATTCATCATTATTATTTTTTATTCTTATAAACTAGTTTAATATTTTCCAAACATGTGTATCTAGATCAATTAATCTTTATTTTTTGTGTAAATTTATATTTTACTTGATTTTCTTTTCAATTCTTCCAGATAAGCAAGCCTAATTAAACATAAATTCTTGATTTTTACGTATTTCCACGTACAATAGATAATATATTTTGATACACCATTATTTTTATAAAATAAATAGTTTTTCTCAAGAAAATAATATATATTTTCATTTATGTTTTTATACAAGAAATTATGATAAAGCAAAATGATTTTTCCAAAAGAACTCTTATTTTCGTGGTAAAAAAAGAATATTTCTCTCAAGCATTACTAGATGATTTTTTAGAGTATTTTCTTCTATTTAAAACACTATATTAAATTCGATTAATTATTGAGATTCATCTCTTATTATTATCATCTACCATATTTTATTAAATGGATTACGATTATTTTGACTGTGGATGTGTTACATTGACACCATTCATCATATTACTTAGAATGGTTAGTGATTATGTTTAATGATCATGGAAATTTATATAAATTTCATATGTTTATATTATTTATGTTCAACCACATTCGTTTGAGTAATTTATTTGTCTTATTAGGTGAACACTGGGGCCTTCTATAGACTTTAAATGCATCAATATGTCTAATGATACAAAACAAAAATTGGTTCAGATGATCCCTTAAACATTTACTTATAGACGTGTTGGTCAAGGCCTCAATGATAGGATTAGGATGCCTAAAATTATACATTAAATAATTATGAAAATATTAATTTATAATCCAATTGATTATTAAAATAGTATAATATCCGTGGTCAATTTTCCTTCTTAGGTGATTGTTTAAATTATACTATTTATTCGTGTTTTATTCTAGTCATATTGTGCTCCAGATTACGTTTGAATGACATGTGTTTTTAGATGTTAACCATTACTTATTGTTTAAATGTACTATATTTATATTAATTAACCTTATGAAGCATTTGAGCTCACACATTTCTTATTTTTTATTTCCCCCTAGGATGCGAAGTTATATATTATTAAAGACATATTGGGATAATCTCTATGTTATGAATGATTCCAATAGAGTGGATATGTGGGTTTTTACTTTAATGATATAATTTTAAAATCTATATTTGTATTTATTTCTTCCAAAAATATTAAATCATTCACTAATTATGGATGTAAATTCCTTTTTATTATTATAGTGTGATAAAGTAAGGCACCGTCTTGGGAAACTGTCGTTAAAATAATTATAATATTTGAATCGGTTTCTTGGGTAAAGGATGATTTTTTGTATAAACTATATTTAAAATATTTATAAAAACACTTTCATAAAATATATTTCATTTTTTAATTATAAATTTCAAAAAATTGTAAGGGTTAATGTTTTTGGAATTTTTCTAAAATACTTGAATATTTTTGAATAGTGAAATGCGTCAATTTAAAGTATTTAACAAATACATGAACTATTGATTCATATATGATGTATCAAAGATAAACATCCATAATATTGAACACAAATTAATTATTTTAATATATTTGGAGATAATTCTAAGACTATTCAAATTATTGAGATATGATAACAAACAAATAATTAAAATATTCAAAAAACAGCCCTCTCATCCTCTATAAATACCAACCCTTGACACCTCTTCACCTAACACCTATAATACTTGAATATTGTCCAATTTATACTAAATCATCTTTCCTGTACTCTACCCATGTTCAGGATCCATTGGTCTCATAAAAAACCCTTCTCTTTAAGGAGGTTCAAAAGGAGGTAAAATTCAAGAGGTAAAATAATATTTCTTAACTTTTATTTTCTCTTCAATTTCATTTATTTTCATACACTCTCATAAACTACTAATATTAAAGTGGTGTGGAAAATTTGGTATCTTTTATGAAATGTAATTTTATTAATTTAATGTAATAATTCACATTATAAATCTATTTTTTCCCCATTTGTTTTTTCTAAAAATGAAAATATCATCTGTGGTGTGTCGATTTTTAATCATCATGGATAATGATTTTTCATTTTTCACTATCACCTTCAAGGTTGGTCATAAAACCATAATTATTGTTAAATAAGATTTTATTATACATATTATATGTCATTATGTGATTTGGATCAAGAATATATACATGATATTAATAAATGAAACAAAACATGTTTGTGATGATCGAAGAACTGCTAAAATAATGAAAAAGATTACCAGTGTTGTCTTTTCAAAAGATTAAACCTCACCTCATGTCAGTAGAATAATTATGTAACAATTTTATCTAGTTTATGATCATTTATAAAAAATATTTTAAATTTTGGAAATTTGTTATCATTTTATATAGACCTTTGTACTCTTATACAAGTAAAAAACTAATGGAAATCAAGGAAAAGAATAGTATTGAATGGTAAAATTAAATATTATAAATAATTAATATAAAATAAATGAGTTTAATAAAATTAAAATAAATCAAATACCTATTAGAAAGCTTATTTATTAATTAAATAAGTTCTTTAATTTGGTTATTTAGGAAATTTTGTATAAGTGAATAACACTTTCAGATATAGGGTAAGTGTTTCTTCCCGAACCTCTATTTTCATTTGGGTTATGTTTTCCTCCTCTTTACACCATTGTAATTCTTTATTATTGTTAGATTAATCCTTTATTTTCAGTGTATATGTTCGAAACATATGTATCCATATCATTTTAACTTTTTTTGATAGGGGAAAAATATTTTATAAGTTTTCCTTTTCAATTTGTATAATTTTATTGAGTTCATTTATTGAGTTTTAATTAGATATAAGAATTTATATGACCTTAATGCAACTATTTTAGTAATTGAAAATCCATGTAAATATTCTACTAGTAGAATATCCTTTATTAATATTCATTCTCATGTGAGTATTTATATCGCATTAATTATTCAAAATTTATTATTTCCATATTATGCTCAAGATTAAGTTTGAATGACATGTGTTTTTAGTCATTCACTAAGAATTATTGTTTATATTAGATTACACTATATTGCATACCCTTACTGAGCATCTAATCTCACTAATTTCTTATGTTTGAATTATCCCTAGGATGCGAAGAAGTATATTATTAATGGCCTGAATGGATAATTTAGGAGTAATGTATGTTTCCAATGGAGTTGTTGTATTGTTTTTCCATTATTGTTGTAATGTAAAACTTATGTTCATATCTAGTTTTCCAAAACATCTAAACTATTCAGTCCTTCAAGATGAAAATTATTTATTTATTATACTAGTCTAATAATATAAGGCACCAATACATATTAATAAATTAGGTGTCTGTTTTTTTGTAAGTCATAAATATTTAATTATAATATTATAATTAATGAAATTATTTGAAATAAAATTTATTTTCATAAAATAGATTAATCAATTATTAATTTTTCATCTTATTATTATAAGATGATTTTATGATACCTTGATTATTTTTTCAAAGTGTCATCAAATAGTTATGATATTGAAATAGGACGTTTTTAAAGAATTGATAATTTTATTATAAAATAAAATTTCTTATATATAGACAATTATTTTCCTAAAATGGACTTCATTTTTTATACACATTAATAAATGGTTAGGTTGAATATTTTGTATTTTTCTAAAATAGTTGAAATTTTGGGGAATATTGAAATACCGTAATTTAAGATATTTAAAAAATACATGAACTATTGAGTCATAGATGATGTATGGTTTATTTAAACTCATAATCATGAACTGTACTTCATTATATTAATATATTTGTTTATCATTATCAATCTATTCATTATCTTGAGCCAAAATAATAAACAAATTTATAAAATATTCCAGAAACACCTCTCTCTTCGCCTAGAAATACCACCCCTTCACACCTTTTTTCCCAAAACAAATTAAGACTTTAATATTTTCGTACTTCTACCCAATACTATTCCCTAGACTCTCACCCACATCTAGGATCTCGTGTTCTCATCAAAATACAAAGCCTCTTATTGGGAAGAGGTTCTCAAGAAGGAGAAATTCAAGAGTTGAAATCCTATTTCCCTTGTTTTAGAAATGATAAAATATAGTTTTCCATGAAACCATTATTATTGTTTAAAAAATTATTTCTCAAAACATAATTTGTATGGTACTTGAAAATGGGTAAGAAATCAATAAGTTTCCTTTAATCGGTATTTCTTATATGTAGTAGTTAAATAGAAAAAATTATAAAATTTGTATTTCTCCATCAAAGAAAGATGAACTGATATGGATACAAGATTTTGGGATATTATAATATAATTTATTAAAATTATATAAAAATAATAAATAATTATATTTGTATAAAGAGGGAGAAAACATAACCCGAATGAAAACCAAGGTTCGGGAAGAAACCCTTATCTAATGTCCGAAAGTGCTTTTCACTTGTACTTAATGCCCTAAATAATGTAATTAAATAAATAAATTAATTAATTTAGAACCTTTTCCTACATTAATTGTATTTATTATAATTTTATCAAGTTTATTTAGGGTACTTTTATTAGTTATAAGATTTAATTTTGTCGTTCGAGAGTATTATTATCCTCGGTTTTCATGATTGGTTTACATGTATAAGAGTATAGAGGTTCATATAAAAGGAGAATAATTATAAATAAATTATATGTTATTAATTAAATTTTAATAGATATAATGGTTATATAATTATTTTGGTTATATCGGGTCTTGCTGAATTGTTTTATAACACAATACTGATAATTGTTTAGATTATTTTGGTGGTTCTTAAATCATTACAAACTTTTTTTGTTTCATTAATTATTATTAGGTGTATATATTGGTTCCAGAAAACTAAATGAACTATAATATATATAACAAAATCCTATTTAACATTAATTATGGTTTAATGAAAATACTTGAATTAATTAGTGAAAAAATAAAACTACATCATCTGTAGTGGTGGTAAATGAAGACACCGTGGATGATATTTTCATTTTTCTAATATAAGGAAGAGGGAAAGATTTTGAAGATGAATACTTCCATTAAGAAAATAAAATTCTTATTTATAAATGATACAATAATTATCATTCCTCTTAGATTGGTGTAGGTGAGGATTAGATAATTAAATTATATAAATTAAAATGAAATTAAAAGAAAAGAAAATGGATTTTACCTCTTGAATATCTTCTCATTGAAAACATCCTTAGGGAAAAAGGTTGGGATTTTTGATCTGACCAAGGGATCCTGGATGTGGGGGATCATCTAGTGAAGGGTATTGGGTAAAAATTGGGTAATATTAAAACTTTAAGAGATGTTAGTAGAAGATGCGGTGAGGGGTGGTATTTATAGTGTACGAGAGGGGTGTTTTTTGAATAATTTGTTAATTTGTTTGTTATTTTTGATTAGGACTATGAATGGTTTGAAATTTATCACCAAATAAAAAAAATAATGAATGATAGTTTTATATTATAGTATTATATCAGCCAAAAATCATCTATGACTTAATAATTCATATATTTATTTAATACCATAAATTATCATATTTCACAAATCACCAAAAATTCAATTATTCAAGAAAAATCAAACAATTTCTCCCTAAAATTTTTTAAACATTTATAATTGATAAAATGAACTGCATTTTATAAATATAATGATCTAAGTATTCAAAATTTAATTTTAAACTAAAATCACAATTTAATGGAAAAATTATTATTTTAATATGATAACTGTTTTTATGACACATTAAAATATTTATTAAGGTCACAGAAAACAATTTTATAATCATAAGAGAAAAAATTATAATTTGATGAAAATAAATTTTCTTTTAAATAAATACACTAATTATAAAATTTTAATTTAAGATATATGATTTTAAAAAACCCAAACACTTAATTTATTATTTTAATATATTTAGTTACTTATAATAAGATTTATATGCATGACTTCTCCACTATAGGGTGTTATAGTTCTCTAAGAAAAAAAAGAAGGATGGCTTTTTGAACCTTTATATTTATTATAATGAGATCATAAAAATAATTATAAAGAATAATTATCCCCTACCATAGATAGATGAATTGTTCAATCAACTACATGGGGCCATGTATTTCTCTATGGTGGACCATTGGTTGGGTTATCACCAAATAAAGGTGAAGAAGGAAGATATTAACCAGACAACTTTTTTTATGATTAATGGACACAATTATTTCATATTGATGCCCTCCAGACTCACTAATGATTCTAGGATTCATGGATTTAATGAATTGAGTCTTTAGAGATTACTTCAAAACATTTGAGGTAGTCTTTATCGATGATATTACGATATACTCAAAAAGAAAGGAGGAACATGGGGATTATTTTAATACTATTATAAAAACATTGTCAAGGGGAAAATATATTAAAAATATAGTAAATTTGAGTTATGTATCGGGGAAGTATCATTCTTGGGGAATGTTATCACCTGAAAAGGAATATATGTGGACCCTTCCATAAAAAAGGAATAATGAGTCGCCTTGGAAAACATATATAATGATGTTTCATTGATCCCTAGGTCTAACTATGTATTACTAATTATTTTTGAATTACTTATAAAAATTTTCAAACCCACTAACCAATCTAACTTGAAAGGGGTTAAAGTTAATCTTGACTAGTGAATGTGAAGACTGATTTAGAGAGTTGAAATAGAGTCTTACCACTACACCATTACTCACACTTCCAAGAAGTGGGAAAGTCTTTATGGTAAACATATATGCTTCAAATAAGGTCTTAGGTTGTGTACTAATTAATAATGATACAGTGATTGGTTACACCTTAAGAAATATAAAAATTTATGAGATTAACTATCCTATCATGATCTGGAGTTGGAAGTTATGATCTTTGCATTTAAAATTTTCCAGAATTATCTCTTTGTGGAGAATTGTAAGATATATACGTATCATAAGATCCTAAAATATATATTCACATAGAAGGAGCATAATATTATCCCGTGAAGATGGTTTGATCTCATCAAGGATTACGACATATCAATCCACTACCATCCTGTTAAGAAAAATAATTTGGTAGACTCTCTAGGTATAAAGAATACTGCAACATTAACAATGATTGGATTTGATAATGATCCAATATTCATATATTTGTAAAGGATTTATAAGAAAATAATTAAACAGGGAACATAATCAATCATTTATCAAATTATTTCTCAAATATCCCACATGAATAAAACAATGATACTAATTAATTAAAATATTAATGTATTATTATCTTATTTTTAAACCACTATAACATTTTATGTTCATGTATTGATTATTAAAAATCCCATTTAAAAGGATAGAAAAATTTCCTATGAAATAATATTTTATAAAATATTTATTATTTTAATTTTTAAATTAATTATTTATACTTCATTGGTTATTATCCTAAAATATATTTCAAATTTTGATAAGGTTGTTATAAGAAAAATAATACCGGCATTGTAATGATAACATATTTGTTTTGAATAATGTATATTGCACCAAAAAATGTTTTATAAATGTATTTAATTAATACAATGTTTACTTTTAATTACAAAGTGAAATTAATTAAATGTTTCATAATTTTAATATCATGATATCGAAACTAAATAATGGTTAAAAATTTGTATTTTTTGGTAAAAATAATAAAATATAGGAAAATATTATAAAATATCGTAAATATGCAATCTTGTATATGTAATAATGAATAAAATGAACCGATTTATTTATATTGGACTCATAATAGAATTAATAATTATATTGGATTATAAAGGGTTATTATTGGGCACTATAGGTGTTGTTGACCACTTGAGATAATGGGAAAGAATAAATAAATAATTCTAGGGGATTCCACATACAACACCTATTAAAACCAACCCCCATTATCATTCGTCCTCATTAAACATTTAAATTATCTCTTCATAGACTACTAAATAATTCTATATCAAATATTTATTTTCAATATTGTATAGTTTTGGTGGTTATAAGGTTCTTTGTAATCCAAGAATCTTATGTAATGTAAGAATTCATTATCCACCTCTATTTAAGTCCTATGTTTATTATTTTGTTATAAGCATCTCAAAAAATCCATTTTATGGTATATATATTTCTATTTATAGTATATTATAATCCAATTTTTTTTATTATCCATGATATTTTATTCATTATGTATCTATATACCCTTTCTCCTAAGCTAATATTATGTCGAAATAAAAGATAATATTTTTCTCTCTTTAATTCCAAATGTGATTCTATTGTTGGAATATATTTTAAAATATAATTAATTTTATAGTATTATTTCATTTTAAGTATATTATTACCCATTTTAATGTTTTTTTACAAGGGATATTACTCATTAACTATTATTATTCCTATATTCCTAATTTATTTTTATAACGAATAAATCATTTTTATTCCAGTCATTTTACTTTTCCTATTGAAATAGTTTTTATAAATCTTTTAAAATTCAGGTTAATATTATTTTTCACATAAAGTCATAGTTTATTTTTATCCAATTTTTTGATTTTTTTCATGAGATATTATTCATGTGCTCTCATTATACCCATTTCCTAATACATTTCTGTATCAAAGTAATGGGTTATATTCCTCTTGAATCCTTTTCATATCACAACTATATTTTAATAGTTTCATATAAATTTCTATTTTATATTAATATATTCTTATAATAGATAATATTCCAATCCCTATGATGTATCATCCATGATATATAATTCTGATACTCTCATTTTACAATTTCATAGGCCATTACCATACCCATGTAAGCATCCTTCATCTCAATATTTTTTATTTATAATTTCATTTTAATTATTGTACCATTTTCAATTTCAAAAAAATTGTTCTCATATTGATAAAATTTCTTTGTTTATTTTCGTTATTCTATATAATTTATCTTATTTCTCTTTTAATTTTCATTATACATTATAAATATTCCATTATAATGTCAGCACTCTCATATGAGGTATAAATCTATATATTGTCCCTTGAAAAAAAAATAAACATGTATGTCGTGTATTTATGGTATTATTTATACAATACTTCTAATAGGGAGAGATTTCTTAAATAAGGATACTGATGATGTATCTGATTGATCCTCTCATGGGTACTAAGTGCATTAAACATAATTTTTTTTCATAATTTCATATTTTCTATCAAATAATACTATCCTAGAGACATTTTCATAACAAACTTTGACATCCATGATGCATATCAAATATGCTTAATTATATAATACTAACTCTTGGGGGTATCTATAAATTACTTTCCCCTACAATTTCAAGTACATGTATTAACCTAAACACATTGATCATATTAATTTTTATTATCTTTTAATAATGAAAATTTCAAATTCATAACTTTATAAGGGTACACATTTTAACATTATAAATCCCAAATTATTCATAACATGTTTCATGGAAATTCACCTATATATTTTTATTAATTATTTAAATGAGTGAATATCTTAACTTAACCATATATAATTTATAATTTGTGGGGTGATCATCCTTTACCTAATTATTATTATTAAATAGTATTCCAAAACATAACAAAACAATTCATTTAACTATGTGAATCTATTACTATTACAATATATCTTTTTATCCATTACGGTGCGAGTACACTATGTTGAATTCTTCTAATAAAAGTGTATTCCCCTAGATTTCTAAACAATTCAATTGGCTGAGATATTATATTAACATGACCATATATACATTTATTATATATGATGTGAGTAATATATATATATATATATATATAATTATTCTTATTGATTGGTATTCACCAAGATATCCATTCCAATTGTTTAATTAAATATTTATTAACTCTCAATGTACCTATTTGTTTTTGGGAAAGTAAATATTATTTGAAAATTGTAATGAAATAAGTTTATTTAGGAACAATATATATTATTATTTATATCCTTCCCTCCTATATAATAAATACATTGGACTTATTACGTGATATATGAGACCCAGAATTACATATCCCCATAATGTATCGGTAGGTCTAGTGAGACCAAATAGTTAAGGTAATAAGTGTATGTCTTAACTTTTATGTTTGGTTTCTTTAGATAATGCCTTAATAATATGGTTATGTTGTCTTTAGATATGGAATTGAATATATGGTTATGATTTATATAAGTTTTCATTCCAGCATTACTAGTTCATTTATTATTAACTATGTGATTCTTTATTTCCATTTTCTTGACATGCATATATTATGTTATGTATCCCATTTTTGGCATCATTTGTTTGTATATTGTCGGTATACTATTTATTCCAATATAATATAATTTTAGCATTAATTACATGTTATTAATTACTCAAATTATACGCTCCTCCTTTTTCTATGCTTCTTCATTAGATAGTTAATGGAAAGGTTTATTATTTCCAAAATTATAAGGATAGAAATGAAGGATAAATAAGGAAAAATTTAAATAATAAGATTAATTATCATGTAATTTTATTCACACTCTAAGAAAAAATTTAATTAATGGATTTTTAAACTGTTGCTAAATGATTCGTGATTCTATCAAGAACCTATCATTGATAGCCATGGAAGGAATGATTTCACATTGGTTTTTTATTTCATAAGGTTTTTTAGTTGATTTTTATACTCCTGCTAATCAATTAGAGAAAATTTTTATTTAAATTTTTATTATCTTTATTTTATTTTTAAATTTTTATTATTTAGCATGGTCAGCCCTCCTAGCTCAACCCACACTCAAAATGCATTATATACATGACTTTTGTTGGGTTTGAACATATTACCATCTGGTTATTCATAAAATCCTTTACCACTCCACCAAGAACTCAATCTGTTATTTAAATAGAGGTTATTGTTCTTATATATGTATGCGTTTGTGTGTGCTTGTGTATTCAAACACGTGTAAATAAATATATATACTTACATTAAATTATAATTATATAAATAAACATAATTATTTATATAACTATTAATATATATACATATAAATATATATATTCATATAATTATAAATATATTCAAATAATTGAAAATAGAGACAAATATAAATAATATATATAAATATTTATAACTGTATATTAATATACATAAAAATATAAATATAAATACATTAAAATTATTTATACTAATATATAATTATATATATTTTTGTATATTTAAATTTTTTTATTAATATATATATTTTTTCATTTATATAAATATACTTATAATTATATATAATTATATATAAACATAGAGATAGTTGTATGTATATATGTGTGTATGCATGAATGTATATAGATGTAAATATATAGGTTTATATATTTATATAAATAAATAATTATATACAAATATATATAAGGGTGGTGATCCAAAGAGATCTCTATTATAGAGGGCACTCTTCCTTGAGTTCTACATGATGGAGGTGGCCCAACGGTGGAGGTCTACATCGTCTTCGATGATGAATGTTCTCAACTTGGTATGATATAGTGAACATTTTTTATCTGGTATTCATGTGGCAATTGATCTACATTCCATATCAGAAGGCATTAACGAAGTTGTGGTCGTATATCATTCAATCAGGGGTTTTTTTGATTGCTGGTTGAGAGCTTTGGCATTGAAGTGGATTTGGGGCTACGATGATGACATAATGCATCGATTGGGTGACATCAAGCAATTATGTCATTCTCTGGCGACAGTAGTGGCATGGAATGAGAAAGAGGTTACCGTTTCAATCGTTTCGGTTGACATCAAAGGTGATACATTCAGGTGAGATCATAATGGAGAAACATCAAGTTTTTAGCGATGACGGTGGGGCGATTAGGGGGCATCAGTGGTGGAATTAGTGGGGCATCATGACCAAGGGGTTCTCACTGGTATTGTTGGATCAATTTTTTGTTTCATCAATGTTTGTGATGGGATTTTGGATTTAGGATGATAATGGACTTCGCAGGTGACGGTGCGTCTTGTTTTCATCATCAATAATGACGACTCCAATCTTAAGAGGTTTTGGGTTCCCGTTGTACGTTGTTTGTGGTTGAAGGCCTTCGCTACTATGATCCCTACTCTGGTTTGTTGTTCCTATGCACATATTTATATCATATCTAAGGTGGTGGTTGTAACACCACAAGATTTCATAGTAAGTTATTTTCTTTAAAGTAATTCAATATCTTGTGCTACACGCAACACTGAGTTCGAGCACACCACGACTTACCAAACTAGCCTTTCAAAAAGTGGTTATGAATATTATTAATTGAATTTTGAAATTTATATACTCCACATAATTTTAACATCCATATTATGTATTTCTTATAAATAATATATAAGCAAATTCATTTTTTAGATAAAAAAGGTAATTTTAAAATAAATGAAATTTTACAGCCTTTTAATGGAGAACCTTTTTTTATATCCAATATTTGAATATTTTATATACTAAATTTTAAAAAATAAACTTATTATTTAGTATCGGGATATAAAAATTTAGCTTGGATAAATGTTCGGAACTTTTTTGAAATCATTTATATTTTGATGAATAGTGAAAAACACAAACTTTTCATTGAAATTTTTTTTAATCAAAATAACTTATAGTGTTAAATAATAAATTATAATGAGTTTCATGTATAATTATATTATATTTTTATCATTTAATCCAATTTGTTCATTGGAAGTAATTTTACCTTTAAATAGGACATAAAATCATATCAATCTTTTGATAATTTTACTTCTAAAAAACCCGCATTGTGTTTTTGACAATGAGAATATTTTTTTAAAATTAATTAATACAACTTCTCTATTTTGAATTTGGTAAAATAGACATCATTTTTGAATTTGGAAAATCAAAATTTTATTTGGGTGAATTTTTGGTATTTTTATAAAAATATTCAACAATTAATGAATAGTGAAAACACTACGTTATTTTTTAAAGAAAACTTTTTATTTAAATAATCATTTTTTATTTAAATTTATTTTAAATTCAAAATAGAGACATAATACTTATATTTATCCAATATAATTCATTGAAGTCATTTTATAATAAAATTAGATATACAAAATTTTATTGAACTTTTTACCGTCCTTTACCCACCATCTAGGCACATTTTTAAATTTACAGAAAACATAATTTTACAGCTTTAGGGAATTGAATTTCAAAAATCTGATAGAAATAGTTGATATCATTAATTAAAATGTGGTTCAAATGGATTAAAATAATTTTGTTGAATAGTTACTTTTGAATTTTATTTACCACGGTTAAAAGTAATTTGGTAATTAAATGTAAAAATGATATTATAATTACCCTAACACATGTCTTAATTCTATTTTATTTGACCAAAATAAACATTAGGAATAAAATTTGATCCTCTTTGATCAAGTTTTATTTGTTTAGGACATTTATTATTATTTTATTCAAAGAAGAGTTAAATGTGTAAAATTCAAAGATTAAGAACTAAACTATTTTTAATAAATGGTTATACATTAGATAAATTTGAATATAAATATTTTTTAGAAATATAAATAGATTTCATATATCATGGAATTATATTTATAATTTTTAGACATTAAATATTAAAATTTAATTATAACACAATGATGATGCAGTAAGTACCTTATTAATGAAAAATTAAAATAATTAATATTATAAATAAATTAAAAATGTAAATTTAGACATTCGATGAGAGACAAGAATTTTATATCTTATTATGACATTTTATGGTTTATTTAATGTATTTTTTTGATGTAATAATGTTTTGTAGGCTTTCACCAAAACCAAATACTAAATACTTTCAAAATTGACATAAATGAGTTTTGAAAACAAATACTATATTTTTAAATTATATAATATTAATAAAAATATATTCTTCATCCAAAAAACTTACATAATGATATATATGTCATAAATAAACATCTTTATGTTCGCTTTACATTTTATAGTATGTTTAATAACCATGTAATATAAAAATACAAGAAGAAATGGTAAATGTAATACTATTTAACTAATAATTAAATCTAAAAGATAAGGTTAATATGGTGACCTAATTTTTTCTAAAAACTATTGGATGAGAATATTTGGACCCATATCCACCTTACCCTATAAATAAATCCATTTTTAAACATTAGAAACCAAAAAATTATTTTTTAATAAAATGATATTTCAATCTTTTCCTAAAGTGACCATCATCTCTCTTCTGAAAGGGTTCATCCCCTTATCTAAAATTCACACATCCAAAGCCATTTTTATCATCAAAAACCTGATCAAATATCCTACCAACTACCCTCACTTCATCCTAGAGTCCATACTTTGATTAGAAATCCAACCTACAGAGCCCTTTTGATCAAATAAAAAGGAAACACCTGAAAAAGATATAATAATTTCACCTCCTCTTTCCAGGTTATTTTATTCATCCACTTCCTCTTTCTTTGTTTCTTCCAAACCCAAATAATATCTCTAGTACCTTCTATATATTGTGATTTTATTATAAATATGGAACAAAAATACTCATTATTCTATCCATCCTATGAATGACAAAGTCACCATACGTGCGTACGTACGACTTACCGTTTCCACATTGTGGTGTAGTTTTTTATTCAACACATAATTATTTAGATGTGTATAATGATGAGTATAATTGATGTAAATAATAAATATATCATGTAAATGATTTTTATACAATATATACCATACAATTAAATATGATTTCACAATCAATAGAATGATATTGTCACTCGGGCGTACATACAAATTATAGTCTCCACGAACGCGATGAGATTAATTTCCCATTATAACCATTCAAGAATAATTTATATATTGGGATTTAAAATAATTTTTAAGAACTTAATATCATTCTAGATATTAATCAAATACATCCTATCAATAACAAGCATGATTCTTTAAGAGAACAGATAATGGAAAATGAATCGGTTAACACCCGAACCAATGATACTACTAAAGTATTATTGACAGAGCAATAATAGAAGATGATATATGATATCATAGTTATGTATGTGGTTATTATATAATTTTATAACAATTATTTAACTATTAAATACGAGGTTAACATACCCACAACTATATAATAGAACAATATATGAGGTTTTCATCTCACTTTTCATTCTCGTGAGATTCATGCTATATTGCCACTATTTTCTTTTGTGTGGTGTATGTACAGACCATTCTTGTGTTATTTGAGTAAGATACATTAATTTATGGGTTTTTATATCTTTATTTTTGTATCCTTCTTTCATGGGGTGTATGTTTCATAAGTTACCAAATTGGTAAGGGAATTTCTAATTTTGATGTCCACTCATTGGGTTTTACGCAAACTCAATTGATTATTTTTCTACATGATTATGTGAGAAATAACTATTTATTTATTAATGTAGTAATTTCAACTCCCCTTTTTGTGGATATAGTCTTTATACACATAATCAATCCACTGATAAATTCTCAATTCATCAATATTAACTTGATAAGAGTAATCTTAACTCAATTTCCATTCATTGAGATTAACATCCTAGTAATTGGTGTTGTTTTTAAAAGAATATATGTGAATGTCCTATGATTTATTTACAATGAATATACCATCATATTGAGTGTATTTATATTTCTCACACATAAATATTTTATTGTGTTTTCTTTAACCTATGAATATTGTCTGTATAATGTATTTCATCTCAATTTACATTCCATTGAGACTTCTTTGTTGTTATTATGTAATTCAATTTTATATGATGAACATACTATAATTTGACATAGAATGTCATGAATACCTTATTTCTCATTATGTTATAATGTTTTTATTACCTCAATTATTTGTTTTCAAGAATCTTTCAATTGGTTAGGAACAATAGTTGAAATAGTGTTTTAAATGTTTTAATGATTTATTATTCTAAATCTTTCTCACTACTATCCATGTTTTAAAAATGGTTTTAAGGATTTATTTATATTTTAATGAATGTTTCAAAATTAATATTACTTTGAAAATTTTCAATGTGTTGTGGGAAACTATGATTCAAAAAAAAATTAAAAGACTTATTTGATAAATAGTGAGGCGTTTAAATGTTTTTAAAAAAACAGTGTATTTCTCTCAAGTAGTTTTACTGATAATTTTGATCTATGTAAATATCATTCATTATTCTTGATTGAGGTTGATTTATTATAATAAAATATTTCATATTGTATTGAATGAGTTATTTTTTACTGTGGATGTGATTGTTGTATATCATTCATGGTTTGTGGTTAAATTGTTGATATTTTGTATACTTGTTTTAATATGAATGTTTAGATTATTTTTTAACCTTTACATATGATAAATACATTAGACTTAGTAAGTGACAGGAGGATATTTCTATTTCTCATTGACTCATTGGTAGGTATTAGGAGAAAAACTAGTGTCTTGGCACAAGGCCATGAAAAAATTTATATTTAGATTCTTGGAATAAGGCCCTGACTTTGTGGTATGATGTTCGACATTATGCATTTCATAACTATGAAATTAGCTTCTGATATTACATGTGATTATTATACTTGTAGAATATCCATGTTAATAAGTAAATGTAATTATTTGATTTATCTTTTATATATTATACTGAAGTTTACTTTTAAAAGTATTGTGTTTTAGTCATATACATTTCATTAAATGATTATGCTTATATTTGATAGTTTCCACTATATTTTTATCCTTACTGATCATCTTAGCACACCCATTTCTTATGTTTTATTTTTCCCAAGATTTGAATAAAGTATATTATGTTTGACCTACAATGATAGTCTATGAGATATGAGTGTGTTAAATAGAACACAATGTTTTTTTATTTCATTATATAGTGTAAAACTTATGTATATATCTAGTAATTCAATACTACTAAACTAATCGGTCTTTTGAGACTTGATCACTTTTAATCATGCCGTTGTCATGTAATAATGCACTGGATCTGGGTAACTAGGGTCGGGGCATCACAATTGGTATCAATGGAAGTTTAGTACCAACTTTGGAAACTAGATTTAGAAAAACAATGATTATAGAACATTACACTAAGATAGAATTTGAGTATTATTATAAAAGTACTTCCTAGCATTTTGGTAATGTAAATATTTGGTGAATTTTCCATGAAATACATCCTTGTATTGATACAAGTAGGTTGACATGGCTATATCATAGATGTATCTAGGGGTAAAACCCGAAAAAACTACTTTGAACTAGACTCGAACAGGAATTGGAGCACGACAATGGGCCTTGCTGCACTCTTGGTTACGACACTCCTGGGTTAGGGTATGCTTAAGATAATTCAAATCTACATAACAATTTTATTTGAAGGATTTTAATGTAACATGATAATAAATAACGTTGGTTCATCCTAAGGTGTTTTATATTGAAAATAAGGTGTCATTCTATTATCTAATGGATTTTTTGACCATTTTTACTCACACTATGCTTTCTAGTTTTAGTCGATGGCTAGATTACATGGAATTTATAGTAACATTGAATATGATGTACATGGTGGGAAAGATGGTGGAAATGAGAAACTAAATGGAATGTTGAAAGGTTTAAAAGATATTGTGTTCATGTCGAAGCAGGTTTCCAAAATTATGATCAGCAACATATACATTAACCAACTCCCAAACTCAATAAAGTAGATAAATCCAGATAATGATAAGAGCTCCAGTATTGGTGACCGTAGAGAAAAGAAAAATAGATTTCCATTACTCTAGTAAGGTGGAAGGAGACACCTAGGAAAGTTTCCAATGGAACCAAGAAATGCTTTATGTGTTGGAAATAAGGACATAATGTAATGATTTTTTGAGGAAAAATGAAAATTACTATATAAGAAATTAAAAATGATCCAAAGAATCCATTTACATCATTTTCTGTAAATGTAGGGGACCTGGGCATTACCTGAGTCGATGCCCACTTATATAGGATAACCACTAGGTCATAGAATAGCATATGTGGTAATAAATGGATTATGAAATGTTTAAAAGTATTAATTCCCTTTTTGATGAAATTACGTTGGATGAATTTTATCTTGTATGTGTAACCCAACAGTTTTTATATGAAAATTCTATTTGAGGAAGGATTATCTTTTATTTTGTGGATATAATTATAAAGAACCATTTTGTTTTATATGATCATTGAATTTGAGAAATTTACAGGTTAGTATTTGTTGGGATGAAAATGAAAGGAATGAGATAACATTTTTAGTTAAATTATGTATTGGTTATTTTGAGGAATTTATCTCATTTGGAAATTGTTATAAAATATAGTTTTTGAAAAATGAAAACACATAGACCATATAACAACCCATCCTGTCAGACAAAGCTATGAGAATTGAACCCACAACCAAATTGAAACTGATATTTATCGCCTACCACTAGACTACGTGAAGTCCCTGGTTAGTTTGACTAATTCTTTTCAGTTAAATGATTTTATTTATCAATAATAAGTTGATTTGGGATCTTATGTTTTATCAAATATATATCATTAGTATAAGAAAATGATTTGATGATTAATTGATAAATGTTATTCTGGAAGATGTTTTCTCATTTGGTAACACTATATGCCTATAGAAAAAAAGAATAATATGGGATTTCATATGAGGCGTAATGGAGGATTTTTATTTTGGAAGAATCTATGTAATTCATATACATTCAGGTTTATAATAGAAATGATTAACCTATCATAGAGAATATGTTATTTGGTTAATTAAACTTCAGTATAAGACTTTAAGAGAAGTTGATGTTATTTGCAGATAAATGCTAAGATTTACTATGAATGACTTTGTGATAAAATTATTCTGAGTTTTTGGTTTCAATCTTAGTTTGGATTATTTTGATGGATTTTAAGGACAATAGTTTATTTGGTGGCCTTTATTAAACTTAGGGTATTGTTTGTTTAATTTTGGAAATTAAGATAAGTATTTTATTTTATAAAGGATTATCCATTTTGGGGATAATCTGATCTTCTACTAACCATTTTGGTTTTGGTTAATATATAATGAAAATGGAAATATATAGTTCATAATTTTTGGATTATGTGATTATCTAGAAGACAATTCTAGCGCATCCGGTGTGACCGAGTCATCTTGAATACTCATCATTTGGATAAAATATGAGTTAGTGATATAAATTTATTAAAATATAAAAAGCTACATGAAAATTAAGTATATCTCTTTATATTCTTAGTCAATCTCATAAATAAATTCCACAAGTTTATAAAATGTAACTTAAAATAAAAAACAGTGTCTGCTTACATTTCCTACTGGGGAAATAATGACCATTTAACCCATCACAAGTTTGTGGTTTTCTTGTTGTTATCTTTATTCTAATCAGGTTTTTTATCACTGTCCATCAGAACTTGACACTTTTTTTATCTTCCATATTCATGATTTCTTTAATGGAATCCTAGTATGGGTTATCTCAGGTGACCATTGTACTTCTCTTTCATTCTTTTAATGTGATAGTTTTATTGAATCCTTTTTCGATATGGGATATTCAATGAAGTTCACAAGCCCAATTCTAAAATTTAGAGGATGAAATTTCCAAAAGGGGAAAGATTGTAACACCAAAATATTTCATAGAAAGTTATTTTCATTAAAGTAATTCAATAGCATACACTACACACAACACCGAGTTTGAGCGCACCACGACTTACCAAACAAGCCGTTCAAAAAGCGGATATGAATAGTATTAACTGAATTTTGAATTTTATATACTCAATATAATTTTAACATTTATATTATGTGTTTCTTAGACATAATATAAGAACAAATTCAATTTTTCAGATAAATGAAGTATTTTTCAAAAAAATGTAATTTTACCACCTTCTAATGGTGAACCCCTTTTAAATCCAATATTTGAAACTTTTATATATCCAATATGAAAAAATAAATATCTTATTTAAAATACAGACCTCAAAATTTAGTTTGGATAAATTTTCGGTGCTTTTCGGATAACTTTCATATTTTGATGAATAGTAAAAAATACTAAATTTTAATTGAAAACAACTTTTTTAATCAAAATAATTTATAGTGTTAAATTATACCTTTGAATGGTTTTGAAGTATAATTAGATTATATTTTTATAATTTAATTTAATGATGGTAATTGGAAGTAATTTTTCATTAAAATTGGACATAAACACATAACAATCTTTTGACAGTTTTTTATTTCTCAAAAACGAACTTTCTAGTTTTGACATTGGAAATATTTGTTTATATTTAGTATTAATAATTCTATATTTTTAAATTGGTAAAATAACAATATTTTTTTAATTTTGAATATAAAAATTATATTTGTGTGAATATTTTGAATTTTTCTAAAAACATTCAATTTTTGTTGAATAATGAATAACACTACATTATTATTTAAAGCTAATTTTTTTTAAATAACAAATTTAAATTTAAATTTATTTTAATGTAAAAATAGATACATAAGACCTATATTAGTACAATTTAATTAATTTAAGTTATTTTATAATAAGATTAGGTCTATAAAATTTTATTGAACGTTTTACCGTTTTTTCCCACCCTTTAGGCAGATTTGCAAATTTTCATAAAACAAAATTTTACCACCTCAATGAATTGAATTTCAAAACTCCGAGAAAAAATATTTATATTAGTATGTAATATTTGTTTCAATAGGATGAAAATATTTTTTGTTGAATAGTAACTTTTGAATGTTATTTACCCCGGTTTAAAGTAAATAGGGTAATTAATGATAAAAATGACATTATAATTACCCTAACACATGTATTAATTCTATTGTATAAGTTTTTTTTGACTAAAATAAACAATATAAATAATATATGATCCTCTTTTAACCATTTTTATTAGATTATAAAATTTATTATTATTTTATATAAAGAATAATTAAAATAGTAAAATTCAATGTTTAATAACTAAAACATTTTTAATATAGGGTTACAGATAAGATAAATTTTACTATAAATACTAATTAGGAATATGAAAATATTTCCTACATCACAGTATTTTATTTATAATTTTTAAACCTTAAATAATTAATGTAATTAATGACATAATGATGATGTAGGAATTACCTTATTAATGAATGATTAATATAATTTATATTATAAATATCAAAATAAATTTAAATTTAGAATTTTTATGAAATCAAAGAATTTTCAAGGTCATTAGGACATGTGAGGGTTGATTTAATGTATTTTGTATAAGTAATAATGTTTTTTTTCACATTCAGACTAACTAAATACAAAATAGTTTCAAAATTGAAATAAATGATCTTTTAAAACAAATACTAAATTATTTATTGATATAATATTACTAAAAATATAATGTTTTTCCAAAAGACTTCTATAATGATAGATATGTCATTAGGGAACCATTTTAGGTTCCCTTGGAAATTTATATTATGTTTATTAACCATTTAATATAAAAAAAGAAGACGTGATAAAAGCTAAACTATTTAACTATGAATTAAATCTTAAAGATAAGGTTAATATGGTGACCTAAACTTGTCTAAAACCTATTTTTTGAGAATATTTGGACACATCCTCACCTTATCCTCGAAATAAATCCATTTTCTGCCATTAAAAACCGAAAACTACTTTAATATTAAATAATATTTCATGATTTTCCTAAACTGACCCTCACCTCTCTTCTAAAAGGGTACTTTCCCTTCTCTCATATTCACACATCCAATGAATTTTTTCTCAGACAACCCATTCTCAAATATCGTCCCAACTACCCTAAATGCAACCTAGAGGCCTTAATTTGATCATAAAGCCATCTTAAGGAGACCTTTTGGTCAACTCAAAAAGAAAAACACTTCAAGAAGAGGTAATAATTTCACAACCATTTTCAAAGTTATTTTATTCTTCTACATCCTATTTGTTTGTTGTTTACATACCAAAATAATAGCAATAGAACCTTCTACAATCTTTGATTTTATTATATATATGGTTCAACCATATTTATTTTTCTATCCAGTCTATGAAAGAAAGAGTCACCACACATGCGTACGTATCACATACCGTCTCTACATCGTGGTGTAATTTGTTATTCTACACTTCATTATTTGGATGGGTTTATTAATTAGAATAATTGATTTAAATAATAAATATAACATTTCAATGATTATTTATATTAGATATACCATTAAATTACATACTACTTTACCATCAATAGAATGATATTGTTACTCATGTGTACAAACAGATTACCGTCTCCATGAATGCGATGATATTCATTCCTCATTGTAACATTTCAAGAATAATTTTAATTTTATTATTGAAAATAATTTTTAAGAAGTTAATATCATTCTGGATATGAAGAAAATACATCATATCCATATAAAACATGACTTACATAACAAAACATATAAAGGAAAACGAATCAGTTAACACCCGAAACAATGACAATACTGAAATATTATTAACAAAGCAATATTTGAACATCTGATATGATATCATATTTATGTATGTGGTTATTTTATAATTTAATAAAAATGATTTAACTATTATATAGGAGGTTAGCGTAACCTATAATAAGGAATAATACAAGGTAATGGGTTTTCATCTCACTTCTTATTCCCATGATATTCATGCTATATTGTTACTATTTCATTTTGTGTAGTGTATATACTTCCCATGATTTTATTATTTCTATAACATAATTTAAATTATGGGTATTTACATCTTCATTATATGATCCTTATTTCATGAATTGTATGTTTTGTATATTACCAAATCAGTAAGGGAATTTCTAATTTTTATTTCCACTCATTTGGTTTTATGCAAACTTGATTGATTATTTTACTCCAAGATTATGTGTGAAATAACTATTTATTTATTTATGTAGTAATTTACACTCCCCTTTGTGTGGGTATACTTTTAATAAACATAATCAATCCATTTATAAATTCTCAATTCATCTATATGAATTTGATAAGCGTAATCTTAACTCAATTTCCATTAATTCAGTTTAACATCCAATTCATTGATTTTTTTTTACAAAAATATATTTGAATGTACTCTGATTGATTTACAATGAATATCAAATAATATTGAGTGTATTTATATATTTCACACATAATTATGTCATTTATTTATCTTTAACCTAAGGATTCAGTCTATATAAGGGATTTCATCTCAATTTACATTTCATTGAGACTTCATTGTTGTTAGGCACCAATTCACTTTTATGTGGTGTACATACAATACACTTACATATTATGTCATGAATCCCATTATTCTCATGATATTATAATTTTTTATTAACTCAATTATTTATATTCAAGTGTCCCTCATTTGGTTAAGAAATCTAACTAAAATATCATTTTAAATGTTTTAAAGAAATATTATTCTAAATCATTCTCATTAATGTCCATGTTTTAAAAATGGTTTTAATAATTAATTTATATGGACATAAATGTTTTAAAATAAATATTCCTTTAAAAAGTTTCCAAGTGGTATTGGACACATTGATTCAAAAATCTTTTTCAAACAACTTATTTGATAAATAGGGAGACTTTTAAATGTTTTCAAGAAAAAGGAGATATTTCTCTCGAATAGTTTTACTAATTATTTTCATATATGTTAATATCCTTCATTTCTCTTGATTGAGGTTGATTTATTATAAAAAAATCATCCATATTTTTTTAATGAGTTATGTTTGATTGTGAATGTGCTAATTTTATACCATTCATTGTTTCTGGTTAAAATATTTCCATTTCAAATGCTAGTTTTGATACATATGATCATACTGTGTTTAAAACATTTCTTATGAGGAATTAATTGGACTTAGTAAGTAATGTGTAGATCCTAATTTATCTACTCGATGCATCGGTAGGTCTCATGAGAAAATATAATTTCTTGGCACAAGGCATTGAAAAAATATATATTTAGAGTCTTGGGATGATGCCTTGGCCATGTGGTTATGATGCCCGTCATTATTCATTCCATCATTATAAAATTATCTATTGATATTAAATGTGATAACTAGATTAGTGAAATATCCATGTGAATACGTAAATGGCACTACTTGATTTATCTTTTCGATATTATGCTATTGTTTATGTTTAAATGTCTTCTGTTTCAGTCATATTCATTTTCGTAAATGTTTATGCTTATTTATGATAGTTTCCCCTATATTGTTATCCTTACTGAGCATCAGATCTGACCACTTTCATATGTTTTTTTTCTAGGATGTGAAGATGTTTATTATGTTTATCTTATAGGGACAGACTAAGGGATACAAGTTTATTCAAAGGGGACGCAATGATGATTTTTATTTCATGATGTAATGTATCACTTCTATATGTATCTAGTACTTCCAAAGCTACTAAACCAATCGGTCTTTCATGAATTGATCTATTGTGATCATGAAAATGTTATGTTATAATGCACCAACTATGGGTAACTAGGGTCAGGGAGTTACAGTGGTTTCATAGAGGTTTTGGGTTTGTTTGTTCATATGTAAATGGTCTTTAAGGTGATAAACGTTATCCTTCTCCGTTTTTGATGGATTATGGTTTCTTCCTTATTTATGATGTTGTCACTCAAAAACCTTGGTAATTAATATCACTACTCTAACCTCTCATTTCACTATGATTCTATATGTTTTATCTAGAGAAGTTGTTACAACGAATATTTGGGTAATAGGTTGGTGGGGAAACATGGTGACTTGCAGGCAATGTTTGGTGTGGGGCCTTGAAAGAGGGATGAGTTCACTGACATTTATCAACAAGTCATTTATCCTCATGTATTTCTAATGTGAGATTTAGGGGTTCCCTACCATGTGACTATATACATAGTGGGACCATTCTGATGATGTGGTGATATAGGAAGGTGATGTGTCCTTGTAATAAAAAGGAATCACCTTGCGGGAGACTTGAAAGACATATGATTGTGAAGAAACATACAATCTATTCCTATTATCATATGTGTTTACTATGAAAGATGTTGGTGTTCTCTACTATGGTGCTTCAGAGGAAAACAATACGAAACAATTTTTTATTAGGAGAGAGACAACTTTTATATTGGTAACAAAGATTGATGATTACTAATAGGGCATATCATGGCATATTATTGGTGATAAAATGACCAAAACCCCATATTTGTTTACCTAGACCCACCAAGATCTCCTCGATTGGCCCAAAATCATTCATTTATACATTTATGGAAGGCTTTGTGCTATATATTCCTATAAATAAGAGGCCATGGGCATTAAATTATATCAATTGGAGGGAATCTCTCGATAACGGATTGCAGCCGATTTATTTCCATATTTGAGTTTTTTTATTTATTTTTAACTTTGTCACCCATATCCCAAATCATATTGAATTCCAAATACATGGAGGGGTAGTTTATGTTAGTGGTAAAAAAGTGTTGATACTGGACCTATGTTCTATGTTTTATTTTGTTCAATTCAATTAAGTAAAATCCTTTCCACTTTTTGTATCAGGTTTTAATTCTTAATTTCAGTTTTAAATTCCGAATGTGGTTGAGTTAGGTATTGATTCTAATAATTTTCACTTACATGTTATATGATCTATTTCTCAGTCCACCCATTTTTTTTATTCATGGTGGTACCAATTAGGATTGGGTGGTGTGTTCTCTATAATCATTACCATATGTGTGAAATTGTAAGTCCAAATAATTGGTTTATTAGGGAACTACCATAATGGGTCATGTATTTCCCGAATTAATTAGGAGAAACCACTATAATTACATGAACACACGAAGGAGGGTAGACCAACCTGAGGTTTCAAATAGAAATACACTAATCATAACCATATATCCAATAGAGAGAGAAATCAGTAGATGAATCTCTCTCTTCCAAACAACAGATGAAAATGGGTAAAAATTAGAAGCCATGATAGTAAAACACTTGGTCCACCCCAAAAATAATTTATCACCACTATCATAATTATTTCAAAACCAATCAATATAATATATATTAAGGATTTTAAAATTTAGAACCCAAATTAGAAACCATTTTTTCCCTAAAAACATCTGAAATGGGAAAATTCATTATTTGAGAATTATTCTTCTAGAGACAATATATGTGTAAATAAATACACAATAATCAGGTAAATAAAATTTGTTTTTGATGTCCCTATGACAAGGAATGCATCAAATGTGGAACCTTTATTGGCAGGTTTTTTTGTTAACACTCAAAAAACATAAAAAAATTAACTTTGAAGGACACATATTGAAAACAATAATTGATTTATTTCGATCCTAAAATTAAAATAATGATATATCTCTTGATGAAAATAAATATTCAAAATGAATTTTAAGAAATAAATCATTAATATTAACCCGATTCTCTCAATTTTCACTCTTAACATGATTTATCAACTAGAAATGTCAACCAAACATCACACAATCTCTGGGCACCATTATCAACCAATCAATCAAACGAACTTGTTGTACCTCCTTTAGAGAATGATTTTGAGTTTTGAATTAACATGATTAAATTCTACATAAATTCCATTATCTTGAAAGAGAATAACGAAACCGAAAAACTCATAAATTCACACCTCTATGATAGACTTTCAGACCCCAAGGATTCATGGAAGAATATTCAAAGTAGTGGTAATTCCCCTTCTCATTTGGGAGTGATGGAAATGAATAGATGCACAATACACAGTAAGGAGTGTACCACGATTGGGAATATCAAAAATATTATTCATGCAATGAATTTTTCTCACATCTAAGTGAAAATAAACTAGAAATAACATCTAATGTATTCTCAAGTCAACTATAGAGACACTTTATGAGTACTACGAAAAATTCAAGAAGCTCAATGTAAGGTTCCCTCATCAAATTTTAGAGGAACAACACTTAATTTTTTCATCTATTACTGAAAACTATAAAATGATAGAAACCTGAAAGATGCCTTATCTAGGATAGAAATTATTGAAATGTAACTAGTGGAAACTAGAAGTGTGATTGATAAGATTACATAGAACTAATAACAATTTATCACTAGAGGAAAAGGCATGATAGGCATCCATGAGGTAAGAACATATAACTCATTAGCTATTTTGGAAACCAACGATGAAGACCAAAATAGGTTAGTGAGAGAAATTGATGATACAAAAGAAAGGTAAAAACAACCTTTATATTAGGTATATGGTTTTTGTGATTTTTCTACCAATTATACTGATTAGTGCCCTTAGGTATAGGGAACATAGGGTTGTTCCATGACCTTTTAGCCATGAGAATTCTACAAAAAATAAGCCTCCTCAAACCCAAGCTCAACAGGGATATGGTCAAATTTAAATAAAATCCTTACTATGAATAAAGATACCCACCAAAACCTCTACCCAAATTGAAAAAATATCATAACCTAACTCTCTTTAAACAATCATTTCATTCACCACCATTACAACATAATACTTATGAGCATCCCTACACTAGTTCACCATCAACAGAAGAGTAGCTGTTAAGAACCAAGGTTTTATGAATTATATATATGATAGATAAACTAATATACCAGTTTAGATATTTTATAGACATTATGACCAAGTACTTGGGATATATACCATACAAGATAATTTCAAATATAGAAGAGAATATTAGAATTATCACAACATGACGAAGAAAAGAGCTCCATCCACCTAAAAATCAAGGATGCTGAATCTAAGAATAATTTCTAATATCCACCGATCTAGATCATAAAAGAGAATAAAAAAAATAATTTATGGAAAAAGTTTATAAAATAATTGATAGAAATACAATTATAGATTTTTTAAATGAAAGTGGAAGATATCTAGGCAGTGTTCCCTTCTTCATTAGTTGACCCAAAGAAAGAAGAATAATTTCATATACAAATTTTGATCTTGGAGTCCTTTTAGAATGTGGAAATTAATATCCCACTATTAGAATTAATCAGATAAATCCTTCAATGTGAAACATTTATCATGGAGTTTTTCATGAAGTGAAGAAGACTATATGGAAATGAAAAAATCATCTTAAGGAAATGTGTCCCATCACAAATCACACCAATGAAACCATAAAAATTTGAAGATCCAATGAAATTATAAATCCCTTGCACTATTGTTTTGTTATGTTTTATAGATTATTTTTGTGAACTAGGTGCTTCCATAAATGTTATTCTTCAATCAATGTTTTCATATTTAAATATTTGATAATTTAAACACATCATGAGTGGTGGTCCACTTAAAGAATTGATACGTCCCTTTCCTAGATGGTGTTATAGAAGATGTTATCATAGGAAAATGTGGGATAATTTTTCCAATAGAATTCTATGTATTTACCATGGAGGAGGATAGAGATCAAGTCCACTCACCCATACTTCTAGGAATTCCATTCATTAAGACAACAAAAACCACCATCAATGTACATGAAGGTACCATTATAGTGGAACATAGAGATAGTACTATAAACTTCATCATACTTGACATAATGAAGCATATGTTATGAAATCATTTACTCAATGTAATCTCTCATGAAAAACAGTAAATATTGAATTGACGATTAAGGTATTCATCATGAATTATTATAATTATGATATATTTTTTATTTTTAAATATAATACCCAAAATCAATAAATTACCAATTTAATGTTGAAATTTTTTGTTAAATAATAAATTTTTCAATGATTTTATAGTATAAACTAACATGATATAAGTGATCATAGCCATAGATGGAGCAAATCTTAACTCAATATCATCCCTTCAATAAACCCCATTTTTGGATTTAAAGACACTTATAAGTGAATTAAAATATTACCACCTTATGGAAGGAGACAAAATTCCAGTGATCATTTATAATAATTTATCTAATACATATGGACAAACATTGACTCTTCTGTTCATAGGAAATTTCCAATCCATATGATTGAATCTAGGAGATATTCTATGGATTAACCCCAAAGTTTTTCCCATAGAATCTTTTTAGAATGTGATTCTAAACCAATGAGATAACCAAAGGGGAAAATTAATCATACTATAATAGATTATTTATTGAAAAATATAAAAAACTATTACCATTTGAAATTATTTACCCAATCGCCAAACCCCATTGGTCCAGACCAATCCATGTGGTACCAAAAAATGTGTCCAACAATTGTCAACAATGTGCAAAATAAAAAAATCCCCATGACAGTTAAAAACAAATAAAGAGTGTGTATAATATAGAAATATGAATCATTTAACCCTAAAATACGATATATCATATCATTCAATGATCAAATTCTAGATTAATTAGATAGGAAAACTCACTATAGTTTTTTGAAGGGTTTTCATGAAACTAGTCGGTAAAAATTACACAAAAATAACAGGATAATATGACCATAAACATTATTTTTAGAACATTATCATACAATATTATGAAATTTGATTTATGAAACTCCCAATTTACCTTTCAGTAAGTAATGGTATGTATTTTATTAGATTATATTGAAGACTTCCTAGAGGTATTACATGGCGATTTTACTATTTTTTGGAAATTATTTTGATCATTGCTTATAAAATTCAGAAAATTTTATGAAAACATATATTGACAAAAATATTATTCTAAACATTGAATATTTTAATTTAATGGTGAAAAATGAATTTTTTATGGAATTTAATTTCAAATAAAGAAATTGTGGTGGATAAGTAAAATTTTTATGTAATACAATCATTTCAATAGCCAACTTTTCTTAAGAATTTGAAATCATTTGTGGGTTATGAAGGTTTCTAAGAATGATTTATCAAATATTTTTAGTATTATTTATCAAACTCTTTCATGATTAACATTATTAGAATATGAGTTTAGTGTCGATGAAGAGTTCTAAAAAGAGTTCAATGAGTTGAATTAAAGGCTCATTACACCACCAGTAATGAAACAACCAAACTAGACCAAAATTTGGATCTTTTATACAACATATCAAATCATGTTGTGTGAGATGCACTCTCACAAATAATTAAGAACAAACATCAAGTAAAATTATATCCATCACGGAAATTGTACTTCATACATATCCATTACATGATTATAGAATATACTTCCTTATAGTTGTATTTTCTATAGATAAATTTTCATCTTATCTATTGGGTCAAAAGTTTTTTTCTAATCATGTAACTCTATAGTTTCTAATGAAAAAACATTATTATATGATTGTATTGGTAAGATATATTCTACTATTATTAGAGCTATACTTAGATATCAATGAAGAAAGGGAACTGAAAATTAATTTGTCGACCATATAAGATTACTAACTCAAACTGATGAGGTGAATATTCCATATCAAAATAGAGTCAATGATCAGCTAGATTGTGAATTAATTGACATCATAGTAGGTGAAATGACATGGTATGCCTACATCATCAATTATTTATTCCACATATCAGGTATAATCTTATCTAAAATTTTACTAGTGGAAAACAATAAATCTTAATCAGGATTTTATATTTTAGCAGACTCATTCACATAGAAATTTTACAATGATGAAATCATAAGAAGATTCTTTCTAGTAAGAGATATTGAATGAGTTTTTAGAATTTTGTTATGTATTGTCCTAGGGTTTCCACTTTAGACCATAGAGAAAAAAATAAATTTTTTCTAATATGTAATTTATTATCCCACTATATTCACATATGTTTATTAATTTTGATAAGGATGTGAAAAATGACAATTTTATAGTAATGTCTCGAAATGATAGAAAATTCCTCAACCATCAATTACATTTTATAAAACATTTGATTCATTGCACATATGTTTCATTGGAACATTCACAATGTCATTTTATATTTATCTTATTCTCTTAGCTATTAATTATATTTCAAATGGCTTTAATAAAAGATACTAACACTGATGATTCTGTTGTTTTCTATGATTTTTTCAGGGCTATCATATTCTATTGGTATGGAGTACCATGAGAAATCATTAGTGACCATGTAACCCACTTCTGCAATAGGAAATGGATACATTACAGAATATGTATAGAGTACATCATTAAATGTCAACACTATTCCACCCACAAAAAAATGGTCTTGTAGAAGTCCCTAATAAGGAAATTAATTGGAATTTATAAAATATGGTGAAACCAAAAATAAAAGACCCCAACCAATGGTTATAAGATACCTTATGGGCTTATAGGAACACCTATAAGACATATATATGGATAATATCCTATAGATTGAGTAATTTTAAGAGCTTCCACCAACCTATAGAATTGGAAGTCAAATCTTACAGGGAAATAAGAGAGTTGAATATTGATATTCACAAAGTTAAGATAGATATGATATTAGAGTTGCTGGAGCTAAATAAAATCATGAGGGAGTATTTTATAATATAAAATATTTAAAAATAATGGAAAATAATGGCCCATGATTATATAATTCAACTAATAACCATTATCCCTAGAGATTAAGTTTGGTTATATGAATCCATGCTTAGAAAGATTAAACACAACCTTAATTCCTGATAAGATGGTCTCTTAACTATTATTCATGTATACCATTTTGGTGTTGCTCATAACATAAAAGAAAGAGTAGAAAACCCATTGTCTATAAATGGGAAGAGGCTGAAGAAGTACCATGGAAGCATACCTCAAGAACTAGTGGAGGAGATTATACTCCATGAACCTGAATATAAAAAAAAACACACTAATTTACACCTTTATTTTAAATTTGATTAAATTAGGTAATTCATTTTTTAATAAATATACATTTATAATCAATTAAAATTAATTTCGAACATTACATCGATTAAGTGCGGGGGACGAAATCATGTAGTCCATAATTTTTTAATGTTTTTAATTTATTTAGTCAATCAAATGAAATCACACAAAGTTCTTCCTAGAGGAAACCCATGTTTTTCCTTAGTCCACGCTTCCCCTCATCCCTATTTTAGAATGATTGAATACGCCGACACTATCATTTTTTATTCATATATTTCAGGATCATTATAAATTTAATGAAAGCCTTTAATAAATATATAATAGTCACACTGTGTAATTTTTACCCATCATTAAATTATTTTAGAGTTGAACTGAAGGAATACGACCTGTGCAACCCAACTTATGCATCATTTATATTGGGATTTTTTTAATTTAATTATTCTTTGAATTATATATTTTTTTCTGATGTAATTATTTTCTTTAGAATAAAATTTCATACCTATAATTATCTTTCTTTCTATAATTTACTTTTTTATGAGCCATAAATTTCATAGGAATCCCATGATTCCAGGTTTCATATTATTATGTTCATGAGATTGGATGAGTAAATTGGAGAATTGACTAATTAGAGTTAAGGATTAATATTGTATTCATGACTCATCATTTAATGGAATTAATTGGTTATGGTAAATGAAATTTACCTATTGTATTCATACATTGAATTTCTGAAATTTATGTGGATTGATTTGTTATTGTTATTACATACCAAGAGTAACTATCCCCAAACCATATTTTCCCTTCATAATAGGAATATGTACCAAAAAACATTATATTAATTTCTTAATCATTTTTATTGAGTGATATTAGGGTATTCCACCAACTAGAACTTGTTTCGGAACATGTCAAATCTATGACTATAAAAAAATTAAAATGATTGATGCTATTTTTTGTTAATCCCTTATCCTTGGAACCACCTTGAAATCAATAATTTTTTAGACCAAAAAACCATGAATGATATCCTAGGATGGAGCCACATTATAACCCTTTTATATACACTCCAACCTAATTCTATTTATTTTTCATGACATTTTAATTCATATGTTTGGGGAATGCTGTAAGTCTTAGTAAAAGGGATGTACCATATTGTATGGATGTTGTGTGGGGGTTCTATTTTTGATATTTTGAAAGGATTTTGTAATAATCAATGTACTCTTATTATTAACCCTGCATAAAGACGACAAGAAGTAAAATATAAAAATCTAATAAACAATTATTCATTTTTTGTGAAAATCAGAAAAAACCATTACCAGAACTATTATCTTTTGATCATATGTGGTTAGGTGGTGTATTAAATATTTTTTATATGTATAAGTTTAGAATAAAAATGGGATGAAGAAAATAAAGGGAGAAAATAGAAAAAAAATTCAATAAGGTGAAATTATTTCTTTATGCTTACTTTGATGGTGTCCTTTAATTGAGTTATTATAACGACCCTCACTTTACATACATTGTTAATACTTCAAAATTGAAGCACACTTATTACAACATATGACAAAACCACAAAGGACCGTATAGGTATAGTGTCTTTAGAAACCGAGAAACATAAACAACTGGTTCATAAATCTTCTACAGTGTCTCCCATTTATTTCATCATATCTAGGGTCCCTTTTAGCATATTCTACTTAATATCCATCTTCCTGACCTGGGGAAAAGAAAACATAAAAGAGTGAGCTCAAATGCTCAGCAAGGGCAAATAAAGGAAATAAAAATCATATCATATCTTTATAAAAATCAAAACCTGCAAAAGAGATCATAATATATTAACATGGAATAAATCATAGAAGTGAAAATGAGATCCCCATAATCATAACATAAAACTTGAAACTTTGTGGCATGCACACATAATCATGGAAAATCATTTCTTGTTAGTCATGACTCATTGCCAAGACTATCTTAGTGGACAAAGTCCCTTTCTGAACCGAGTTCGCTCCTCGTTTCAGTCCTGTATCACTGAACCGAAATGACCTTCCGTTCCAGCCATGTCTATCTCATGAGATATAAAATCTTTACCCAATGCATTGGAGGGAGATATAGGTCCCACCCATCTTATAATGAATCCTTTCTTATGTGTTCCACATAATCATAAAACATACATCATCGCATAACACATGTAACAAGAATGGGATTCTTGAAACATCATGACATCATAAATCAATTCATATAAGATAATGGAATTCATAAAAATAATTCCATCACAACATGATCAAATCAATGTAATAATAGGGATAAAAACAGAACCCTTTATTATCTTAGATGGAAAATAATTTTGATAAAACACTTGATCTTTATTCTTGAGGAAAATATCCTTTCTACTTCAAAAACATTTTTCCTTTCTTAACATGTCATACAACTTTAAACTAAAAGAAGTTGATTAAAAATAAACTTGAAAACTTGTAAAGGAAGCTTCTTGGAAATAATGTTTTAAAAATCCATTCATGCCGTATAAGTTAAAAAAAAATTCTTCGTACCTTTGTCGGAAAAGTCAAAAAGTACCTCGTACGAAAACAAAACGACAAAAGATTCCGTTCATATTCTTTACTAAAAACTCACCGAAGGGTAAAATTGGATTTAAACTATTGTAAGTGGATGGAAACAATATTACATATTGAGGGAACATGGATGTGGATGATAAAATACACCCCAGTAAATACCAAAGTAAAAACAATCTCGGATAAAAGTGAGATTGTGATATTTCCCTTACCTTAGGTCCGATTTGCTTTGTTCGTGTCCGAAGCTCCTGTATAATGGTTTAAATAATGTTATTGACTTATTCCAGAATCATACATATTGATATGATATCATATATGGTCATATTATTAGCTTCTTGTTAGTAATATTTCATTGTTACCTGTTACTCGGGTCTTTATAACTTTTTGTTCTTATGCATGTTTTGTCGAATAAATTCTTATTCTTATCTTTAGGTTATAGATAATTCATTTCCAGAATGGTATTAGTGTAGTATATACCATATTCATTTATTCAATTCATTTATATAATCATTATTAAATGAAGATCATGTAGAACGAGTCGCATCACATCGTAGAGACGATATTCCGTACGTACGCACGAGTGATGATATCGTTCCTATGATCGTGGAATTGTATTGGAGTATATATATATTATTTCAGTATAAATATTACTTCATAATAATCATATGTAGTTACTCATTACACCATTATACCCATCCTTGTAAGGTGATGGTGGAAAATAGATTACACCACGGCGTGGAGACGGTATTCCGTACGTACGCACGCGTGGTGATTTCATTTTTCCGTAGGATGGATAGAAGGTGAAATAGGGTTGTTTCATATTTATAATGACATATCAGTATGTAAGTAATACTGATGTTATTACTTTATCATGAAACAACTAAAGAAGAAGAAGTTGAAGAAGAAAGAATTTGAAAAGATCGGTAATGGATATTACCTCTTCTTTGGAACGCCTCTTTGAATCCTCCACTTAAGGAACTAAGATTGGTCTTTGGAGAAGACCAGGACCTCTAGGATTATTCTAGGGAAGTGGAGAGGAGAAAATGGCAGGGGTTGGCCGAGCTTGAGTGCTCAAATTGGTGTGATGAGGAGGGGGAGGAGGTGCCCTTTTATAAGGGAGGAGAGGGGCACCTTAGGAATATCTCAAAATATTATTTTATATTAAAGTCAAAATCGGTTTATAATGATTCCAAAGGGTCTTATTTCGAAGATAAAGTGGGTATGGGTCGAAATCCTATCAACCAATAGGATTTAGACAAGTTTAGGGTATTATTTTAACCTTATCAATTAGATTTAACTCTAAGTTAATTAATTTAACTTTTACCGTGTCTTTTTGTTTTCTTTAACTATATGGTTAATACACTTACTATAACATGCCAAACGAACCCCAAATTGTTTATTATTAATATATATATCCTTATCTAAGTCATTTGGCCGAACCTTAGATTTTTAGGAATAAAATAACAATTAATAATATAATATTTGATTTAAAAACTATTTTGTGTCAATTTTGACACTATTTGATATATGATTTTTGTGAAAGTCATAACAGAATTATATGTTCGAAAAAAGTTGATTAAATCAACAATAATATATCATAGTAACCTATAAAATTAGTGGAATTCATAAAAAGTCTCAAATTACATTTATTTTGGTATTTATATTATCAATTTTGTCAATATTTCATTAATAAGATAATTACTGCATCATCTTTGTGTCATAAATAAATTAAATTATTTGATGTCTAAAAATTACAAATAAAATACCATAATGTAGGAAATAGTTTTATCTTTCTAATGAATATTTACAATCGAATTTATCTTATGTATAACCCCATATTAAAAATGATTTACTTATTAAACTTTGATTTTAACTATTTTAACCCTTCTTTAAATAAATTAATAATAAATGTCCTAATCTAATCCAAGTGGGCCTAAATGGTCATATTTTATTCCTAAGTTTGTTTTTGGTCGAATTACACTTGTCCAATAGAATTAGGACATGTGTTAGGGTAATATTAATATCATATTTACCCTTAGTTACCCTATTTACTATTAACCGCGGTAAAAATAGTAAAAAGTCACTATTCACCAAAAAATTATTTTTATCCCATTGAACCACATTTTACTTACTGACATCAACCGTGTTTGTCGGATTTTTGAAATTCCATTCACAGAAGCGGTAAAATTAAGTTTTATGCAAAATTCAGTTTTTTAACCTACCACTTAGTGGTTTCACTATTCATCAAAAATTGAAAGTTTTCAGAAAAATACCAAAATTTCACCCTAGGCTAATTTCGATATTCTGAGTCCAAAAATGAAGTCCATTTTGAAAAATAAAATTTATAAAATTTCAAAAAGTGGTTATTACTATTCATAACGGCTAGTTTTAATAGCATATTGTTGTTTAGTGAAACTCGGTATTGCGTACGACGCAAGCTATCGAGGAAGGTCGCGATTGCGTGTAAAGCAAGCCAAGCAAGTTTTGTGTAGAAAAAGATTCTTTTGATGATTTATATAACATAAAAGTCTCGGGTGTTACATTCTACCCCCCTTAAAAAGAATTTCGCCCTCGAAATTCGTCACTTTGTAACATACAAATGAGGATACTTCTCCCTCATCATATCCTCAAGCTCCCATGTAGCTTCTTCAAGTTGGTGGTTCCTCCATAAAACTTTCACCAAGAGAGTGGTCTTGTTTCGTAGGACTTTTTCGCTACGATCCAGAATCTCTATCGGTTGTTCTTCATAAGAAAGATCTTGCTCCAGCGGTACAGCTTCTGAGCTGAGTACATGTGAAGGATCTGGTATGTACTTTCTCAGGAGAGATACGTGGAACACATCGTGAACTTGAGAGAGATTCGGTGGAAGCGCCAATCGGTAAGCTACCTTCCCAACATGATCTAGTATTTCAAAAGGACCGATATATCTAGGGCTCAACTTCCCCTTCTTTCCAAATCTCATAACCCTCTTCCAGGGAGATATTCGTAAGAACACTTTATCACCCACTTCAAACTCTAGGTCTTTTCTTCGGTTGTCGGCATAACTTTTCTGTCGACTCTGAGCTGCTCTTATGTGTTGTTGAATAGATCTAACCTTTTCTGCCATTTCATCAACGAGATCAGGTCCTAATAGCTTTCTTTCCCCAACTTCATCCCAGCAAGTTGGAGTCCTGCATTTCTTTCCATAGAGAGCTTTATAAGGAGCCATCTGAATACTGGAGTGAAAGCTATTATTATAAGAAAATTCCACCAAAGGTAGGTGTTGATCCCAACCTCCTTTGAAATCCATAGAGCAATCTCTCAACATATCTTCTAGGGTTTGAATTGTTCTCTCAGACTGACCGTCTGTCTGGGGATGATAAGCAGTGCTGAAACTCAACTCTGTACCCAGAGTATGCTGAAGACTTCGCCAGAACCTCGAGGTAAATCTCGGATCCCGATCAGATATAATAGAAAGTGGTACTCCATGCAATCTTACCACTTCCTTTACATATATCCTGGAAAGCTGATCTAGAGAGAAATCCTCTCTAATAGGAATGAAGTATGCAGACTTTGTAAGACGATCAACTATGACCCAGATAGCATTATTGCCTTTGGATGTTTTAGGAAGTCCTGTGACAAAGTCCATAGTGATGTTTTCCCATTTCCATTCGGGTATGGGTAATGGTTGTAACATCCCCTTAGACTTCTGTCTCTCAGCTTTAACTTGTTGACAAACCAAGCATCGAGAGACATATTCAGCAACATCTCTTTTCATGCCATCCCACCAGAAGTACTCTTTCAGGTCCCTATACATCTTCGTGCTTCCAGGATGAATAGAGAATGAAGAACTATGAGCCTCATCCAGCAGCTCTTTCTTTAATTCGGGGATGGGAGGAACGCAAACCCGATTCCTGAACTTTATTATCCCATCACAATCAAGGTTGAATTCAGGAACATTTCTCACCTTCTTTTGTAACTCGACATCTTCTTTCTATGCCTCCTTAATCTTCACATGTATAGATGGTTGAACATTCATTTGAGAAAGATAAGATTTTTCCCCTTCCATTATAATTCCAAGATCCATCCTTTGTAAATCCATAAATATTGGATCTTTTGTGATCCTCATCATGGATAAACTAGCATGGTCTTGTCGACTTAATGCATCTGCCACCTTGTTTGCTTTCCCAGGGTGGTAATGGATTGAGCAGTCATAATCCTTAATCAGCTCCAACCATCTTCTTTGGCGCATATTCAGCTCCTTTTGTGTGAAAATATACTTTAAACTTTTATGATCAGTATAAATATCACACCTTTCACCATAAAGGTAATGCCTCCAAATCTTTAATGCAAAGATTACCGCAGCCAACTCCAAATCATGTGTTGGGTAATTTTGCTCATGGATTTTCAACTGTCGTGAGGCATAAGCTATCACCATATCATTTTGCATAAGAACACACCCCAATCCCTTCTTGGATGCATCACTGTAGATCACAAACCTTTCTCCACTACAAGGCAGTGTGAGCACAGGTGCACTGGATAACCTTCTTTTCAACTCCTTGAAATTCTCTTCACATTCCTCTGTCCAGACAAACTTAACTCCTTTCCGAGTCAACTTGGTGAGTGGATTAGATAATCGTGAAAAATATTTTACAAAACGTCGATAATATCCAGCCAAACCAAGAAAACTTCGGATCTCAGTTACTGTTGTTGGTCTTGACCATCTTTCGATAACCTCTGTTTTTGCTGGATCCACAGATATCCCCTCTTTTGAGATTATGTGACCCAAAAATGAAACTTTTTGAAGCCAAAATTCACACTTGGTAAATTTGGCATAAAGCTTCTCCTTTCTCAGGGTCTTCAATATAATTCTCAAGTGATCTTCATGCTCTTCCTTGCTCTTTGAATAGACAAGAATATCGTCTATAAAGACTACCACAAATTGATCAAGATAGTCTCTAAAGACTCTATTCATTAGATCCATGAAGATAGCAGGGGCATTAGTAAGACCAAATGGAATCACTATAAATTCATAGTGTCTATACCTTGTACGGAAAGCCGTCTTTGGTATATCCTCCCTTTTGACCCTTAATTGATGATACCCTGAACGAAGATCAATCTTGGAAAAGTATTGAGCTCCGCGTAGTTGGTCAAATAAGTCATCAATGCGTGGGAGAGGATATTTGTTCTTGATAGTGATCTTGTTAAGTTCTCGATAATCAATGCAGAGTCTCATTGATCCATCTTTCTTCTTAACAAATAGAACAGGTGCTCCCCAAGGTGACGCACTAGGGCGTATGAATCCCTTATCAAGATTCTCTTGGAGTTGCTTCTTCAATTCCTGCAACTCAATTGGGGCCATTCTATAAGGTGTCTTTGAAATAGGCAAAGCACCCGGTACGAGTTCTATTGAAAACTCAACTTCACGATTTGGTGGAAGACCCGGTAATTCCTCCGGAAAGACATCATCAAACTCCCTTACAATGGGAATATTCTTAATCGTGAGTTTCTCACCAACCATTTGAGATAAATAACCTTCATTTAGTGGGATCAATACCCATAAGATGGAAGAAATTTCCACTGGAAGGTTATGTTCATCCTTGCATTGATAGACGATCGTAGATTGATCTGGAATATGAAATGTGACTTCCCTTCTTTGGCAATTGATATGAGATCCATGTAGAGAAAGCCAATCCATGCCAAGAATCACATCAAATTCCACTAAAGGAAGGATCACAAGATTTGCAAGAAGCACTTTCCCACAAACTTCGATCGGAGAAGAATTATAAACTTTTGATGCGATTGATGTGCCATTAGGTGTTGTCACAGCTAACTCAACATCTATTTGTTGAGGTAATACGGTGATACCCTTAGAAAATTTTTCAGAAATAAAAGAGTGGGTGGATCCAGAATCAAATAAAACATTTGCTACTTTAGAGTGGATGGTAAGTGTACCTTTCACCACATCGTTATCGTACTCCACATCGCTGATAGAAATTGCATGTGGCTTTCCTTTGTCTTTAGCCTTAAGAATTTGTTGACGTCGACCATCATCATCAACCCTTGGATTTGGGCATTGATTGGCATAATGCCCCATCTCCTTGCACTTGAAACATTGAAGTGTAGTAGGTTCATTCTGTGTATCCCTTCCTTTGTTTGCGTCATTAGACATCTTCTTCCCATTATCACGGCATTCAAATGCCCGATGACCTTCTTTTCCACATTTAAAACATTTACTTGTCCCTTTAAGACAACTCCCTCCATGTTTCTTTCCACACTTTGAGCATAAGGAAAAGCTCATCTTCTTTTCTGTGTGCTCTTTAGATTTTTCTTTGAATTCCATCTTCCTCTTCTTATCAAACCCATGTGACTTATGGGTTACTCCAATCTCCATCTCGACTTTGAGAGCACATCGAACGATTTCCTCGTAGCGATTGAAGTCCCTTATGGCTAATGCCCTTCGAAGACTTGGTTTTAAGCCACTAAAGAATCGATCGATCTTACTCTCAGGTTGGATAATAATACCAGAAGCGTACCTTGAAAGTATGGTAAAATTTGCTTCATAGGTACCAACAGATTCATCATCCCTTTGCTTCAGTTCAAGGAACTCTTTCTCCATCTTTGTTCGGAGAATACGAAGGAAGTACTTATTGAAAAATAAGTTCTTGAACTCGTCCCATTCCATAGACTCAATTTCATCCCTTTGCCTCGTATTCTTAACAAGATTCCACCATTGATCTGCATCTCCTTCCAAACGATACAATGCTAGGATGACTTTATCATGCTCAGAACATTGAAGAACTGAAAATATCTTTTCAGTAGTACTAATCCATTGTTCAGCAACTAATGGATCAGTAGACCCGCTGAAAGATGGCGGACGTTGCCTCATGAAGGATTCAACAGAATGTTGCTCCCTCCTTTGCTCGTTTGGAAATCCTGCATGATTCATAGCTTGAGAAAGTTGTGTGAGCATGGCTACAAGATTTTGCATTCCAGCTCCCATATCGTTTGGTTGCTCAGGGGGACAATCATTGCATTGCCCATTGCATTCCGCATTAACACAGTTCCTTCGGGTTCCAGCCATTGACTAAAACCAAGAAGAATAGTGTGAGCAACACTAATTATAATAGGAAACCACATAATTCAAGAATAAAATTTTCATGCTTATGGTCTTATCCTAGGTTATTCAAGGCCATTTCTAAAACACTAAGATTGTGTACTATGCTTAGACTTATTCTTAGGGTTCTTACTAAGGCTTTCACATCCTAGTTTCCAAAGGTTGACTATACCTTTCCTCTGATACCAACTATAACGGTCTGGAATTACTTCCAGTGGACTATAGTTGATACCTATCAGGGCACTCCATGGGCGGCTACACCCCCTGGGCGGGACACACCACCATCCCCAGTGGCATCCATTTCCGCATGAAGCCCTTGGGCGGAGAGCCATCCTTCGTCCAACGCTCACATGTGAGAGTTCCCAAGGATCGGATACATTCCTACCTCCTTTGCCTCTGATACCAACTATAACGACCCTCACTTTACATACATTGTTAATACTTCAAAATTGAAGCACACTTATTACAACATATGACAAAACCACAAAGGACCGTATAGGTATAGTGTCTTTAGAAACTGGGAAACATAAACAACTGGTTCATAAATCTTCTACAGTGTCTCCCATTTATTTCATCATATCTAGGGTCCCTTTTAGCATATTCTACTTAATATCCATCTTCCTGACCTGGGGAAAAGAAAACATAAAAGGGTGAGCTCAAATGCTCAGCAAGGGCAAATAAAGGAAATAAAAATCATATCATATCTTTATAAAAATCAAAACCTGCAAAAGAGATCATAATATCTTAACATGGAATAAATCATAGAAGTGAAAATGAGATCCCCATAATCATAACATAAAACTTGAAACTTTGTGGCATGCACACATAATCATGGAAAATCATTTCTTGTTAGTCATGACTCATTGCCAAGACTATCTTAGTGGACAAAGTCCCTTTCTGAACCGAGTTCGCTCCTCGTTTCAGTCCTGTATCACTGAACCGAAATGACCTTCCGTTCCAGCCATGTCTATCTCATGAGATATAAAATCTTTACCCAATGCATTGGAGGGAGATATAGGTCCCACCCATCTTATAATGAATCCTTTCTTATGTGTGCCACATAATCATAAAACATACATCATCGCATAACACATGTAACAAGAATGGGATTCTTGAAACATCATGACATCATAAATCAATTCATATAAGATAATGGAATTCATAAAAATAATTCCATCACAACATGATCAAATCAATGTAATAATAGGGATAAAAACAGAACCCTTTATTATCTTAGATGGAAAATAATTTTGATAAAACACTTGAACTTTATTCTTGAGGAAAATATCCTTTCTACTTCAAAAACATTTTTCCTTTCTTAACATGTCATACAACTTTAAACTAAAAGAAGTTGATTAAAAATAAACTTGAAAACTTATAAAGGAAGCTTCTTGGAAATAATGTTTTAAAAATCCATTCATGCCGTATAAGTTAAAAAAACATTCTTCGTACCTTTGTCGGAAAAGTCAAAAAGTACCTCGTACGAAAACAAAACGACAAAAGATTCCGTTCATATTCTTTACTAAAAACTCACCGAAGGGTAAAATTGGATTTAAACTATTGTAAGTGGATGGAAACAATATTACATATTGAGGGAACATGGATGTGGATGATAAAATACACCCCAGTAAATACCAAAGTAAAAACAATCTCGGATAAAAGTGAGATTGTGATATTTCCCTTACCTTAGGTCCGATTTGCTTTGTTCGTGTCCGAAGCTCCTGTATAATAGTTTAAATAATGTTATTGACTTATTCCAGAATCATACATATTGAAATGATATCATATATGGTCATATTATTAGCTTCTTGTTAGTAATATTTCATTGTTACCTGTTACTCGGGTCTTTATAACTTTTTGTTCTTATGCATGTTTTGTCGAATAAATTCTTATTCTTATCTTTAGGTTATAGATAATTCATTTCCAGAATGGTATTAGGGTAGTATATACCATATTCATTTATTCAATTCATTTATATAATCATTATTAAATGAAGATCATGTAGAACGAGTCGCATCACATCGTGGAGACGATATTCCGTACGTACGCACGAGTGATGATATCGTTCCTATGATCGTGGAATTGTATTGGAGTATATATATATTATTTCAGTATCAATATTACTTCATAATAATCATATGTAGTTACTCATTACACCATTATACCCATCCTTGTAAGGTGATGGTGGAAAATAGATTACACCACGGCGTGGAGACGGTATTCCGTACGTACGCACGCGTGGTGATTTCATTTTTCCGTAGGATGGATAGAAGGTGAAATAGGGTTGTTTCATATTTATAATAACATATCAGTATGTAAGTAATACTGATGTTATTACTTTATCATGAAACAACTAAAGAAGAAGAAGTTGAAGAAGAAAGAAATTGAAAAGATCGGTAATGGATATTACCTCTTCTTTGGAACGCCTCTTTGAATCCTCCACTTAAGGAACTAAGATTGGTCTTTGGAGAAGACCATGACCTCTAGGATTATTCTAGGGAAGTGGATAGGAGAAAATGGCAGGGGTTGGCCGAGCTTGAGTGCTCAAATTGGTGTGATGAGGAGGGGGGGGAGGTGCCCTTTTATAAGGGAGGAGAGGGGCACATAGGAATATCTCAAAATATTATTTTATATTAAAGTCAAAATCGGTTTATAATGGTTCCAAAGGGTCTTATTTCGAAGATAAAGTGGGGATGGGTCGAAATCCTATCAACCAATAGGATTTAGACAAGTTTAGGGTATTATTTTAACCTTATCAATTAGATTTAACTCTAAGTTAATTAATTTAACTTTTACCGTGTCTTTTTGTTTTCTTTCACTATATGGTTAATACACTTACTATAACATGCCAAACGAACCCCAAATTGTTTATTATTAATATATATATCCTTATCTAAGTCATTTGGCCGAACCTTAGATTTTTAGGAATAAAATAACAATTAATAATATAATATTTTATTTAAAAACTATTTTGTGTCAATTTTGACACTATTTGATATATGATTTTTGTGAAAGTCATAACAGAATTATATGTTCGAACCAAGTTGATTAAACCAACAATAATATATCATAGTAACCTATAAAATTAGTGTAATTCATAAAAAGTCTCAAATTACATTTATTTTTGTATTTATATTATCAATTTTGTCAATATTTCATTAATAAGATAATTACTGCATCATCTTTGTGTCATAAATAAATTAAATTATTTGATGTCTAAAAATTACAAATAAAATACCATCATGTAGGAAAGCTTTTTAGCTTTCTAATTAATATTTACAATCGAATTTATCTTATGTATAACCCCATATTAAAAATGATTTACTTATTAAACTTTGATTTTAACTATTTTAACCCTTCTTTAAATAAATTAATAATAAATGTCCTAATCTAATCCAAGTGGGCCTAAATGGTCATATTTTATTCCTAAGTTTGTTTTTGGTCGAATTACACTTGTCCAATAGAATTAGGACATGTGTTAGGGTAATATTAATATCATATTTACCCTTAGTTACCCTATTTACTATTAACCGCGGTAAAAATAGTAAAAAGTTACTATTCACCAAAAAATTATTTTTATCTCATTGAACCACATTTTACTTACTGACATCAACCGTGTCTGTCGGATTTTTGAAATTCCATTCACAGAAGCGGTAAAATTAAGTTTTATGCAAAATTCAGTTTTTTAACCTACCACTTAGTGGTTTCACTATTCATCAAAAATTGAAAGTTTTCAGAAAAATACCAAAATTTCACCCTAGGCTAATTTCGATATTCTGAGTCCAAAAATGAAGTCCATTTTGAAAAATAAAATTTATAAAATTTCAAAAAGTGGTTATTACTATTCATAACGGCTAGTTTTAATAGCATATTGTTGTTTAGTGAAACTCGGTATTGCGTACGACGCAAGCTATCGAGGAAGGTCGCGATTGCGTGTAAAGCAAGCCAAGCAAGTGTTGTGTAGAAAAAGATTCTTTTGATGATTTATATAACATAAAAGTCTCGGGTGTTACAGTTATGGGTAGTGAGGGTTATCATTTTTTACATAGAATATTTTAAATACAATTTAGATAGGATATCGTGAATTATGATTTTGAGATAAGCCCTACCTTTTGATCCTAAATATTATGAGTATCAATCCCTTCCAATAATTATACTCATATTTATTTGATCTTTATTTTTAAATAACTCATGTTTTTATATGAACATTTTCAATACATTGTAGAGAATTTAGTCGATTTAAAATCCTATACAAAAGGATCATTCACTCTTGATAAGAACATAATTCTACTAGAAATTGTAGCATGATTGATGAGAAAAAATAAAACATTGTCAGGTAAATATTGACTTGGAAATTTTGATAATAATTAAGAGTGATATATGAATGAGTGAGAGGAAAATACCCACCATTTATAAATGAAAAAAAGTTAAATACTTTGATTTATTAGTCTTTTTCCAATACTGTTCTGGTAAATTGAAGATTTGTGTGAATTTTGGATGGTTGATCCCCACATTAATAATCATTTGATTTAAATTATATGGAATTTGAATATTTGTAACATGTTATTCTTATATTTGTTGTTCAGATTACATTTTTGAGGAAATTAATGTGATTAGTGTGAAAGAATAATAATTTAATATTCATGAAATAAATGTTTTATATTGAAATATGCTTGAAAAATATTTATTTTCCAGTACTAAAAATATATCCTCAGTAGTGACCGTCGATGCCAAACATTTTGAGAAAAAATACATTAGATAATAATGTCTATTAAGATCACAATCCAAACCCAACAGACACAAAAAACGTTATATATACTTTAGTGATCGTAACTTTTATAAAAAATGTGATCATCCCTAAATCCTATCATGAAAATTTGGAGAAAGAATACTAAATACTTGGGAATAATCCATGATACCAACTGATCACCTAATAAGGTATTATAAGCTTCTATTGTGAAAATAGATCTCTCACCAATTATTTAATAAAATTGACTATATAATTCAAACATAAACATAAATGTGAAGGTACCCAACTATAATTTCTCCATTGATTTTATATTCCCCCTTACACCACACATCATATGTTATCTTTATCTAATATGAAAAATACATTAAAAGAAACTATATAATTTAATATGCACATCATGAAATAAAATTAACATAATGAATATATTTATAAGAGAACCAACACTAAAGTAATATTCAAATAATAAATATAAACTTCAAATATCACACCTCATGGCACGTAGTTTCCACCAATATGGACTATATAACCTATAAACACAAAATACTGATAACTATTATTTTAGCTATCTTCTTCATATTTCATAATTACTAACCAATTATTATAATTCAACCATTAGACCCTAGACTACATGGGATAAATAATTTAACATTAATTATAATTCAATAATTCTAATAACATTAATTCTCATCCTAATATACCATAAATGATTCATATACTAAGCACAATTAGCTGTATTTTTTAGTGGAGAAAGGAATATGAAAATCATGAAACATGAACAACCAAACATTAAAGTAATAAATTCATTTATTGGATTACATATATATTTAATATCATCAGTCAACATTATATCCCCACTTTATCCAACCTGATTAGTCTCAGTGTTGTCCCTCACGCTATCGTGCATGTCATTATACACCATCCCATCCCAAAAAAAAACTACTTCCGCATCCCCATTGTAATGACCCCCTAATTCTTATTGGCTTGAGAGTATAACGAGTCATTACTAGGCCTTAAGAGACATCCCCAAGATGCCCAAGGATGACAATAAACGCATAAGGGTTTCAAATATAAGTTGGGTGAAAATTTATCCTTTAATAAATAAACCCATAAACCAACCATAACTGAGCATTCACTATATGATGCATTAAAAAATGAACAAATAAACAACTTCATTTAAAATAAACCCCATAAAAGTACACAACAGCGGAAGACCAAACCAAATATCAAAGTGCACAATAGAAGAACCACTCAAGACTCTCAAAAGACACCAAAACTCTATGCTCCTCAATCTCTAAGCTCCACAACATCTCCAAAGCATCACCACGAGCCTCTAGCAATAAGATTCTTTATCATTACCTGTGTCCCGGAATATGACATCTGAAAAAGCACCAATGTGCCAAATATGGGGTGAGTATAAAACACAGTATGTTTTCCCCCATTGACTTCTCTACTCACGCCACTAGGATAGAATAGTTAGCCACAATGATATAAAATAAGTTTATATAAAACATTTTATCAAAAATAGTTTATAAATAAATATAAACAAGTTTCCAAAACCATACGTAACCAAATCAATTGAAACCAGTTTTCCAACAAGTCATTTTTCCAGAAAAATCACCAATCAAGCTTTAGAACCATCTCACAAAACATTCCTTGTTGGCATACCCAACCATTTCCACAAACCCATGAAACCAACCATGCATGCTACCTAGAAGAGGGGAGAATCCCAAACCCTTATCCATCACAGTCATGATGGGGGAGACTTCTTACCCTTTTCTATCCCAACTGCATATGAATACTTGACGGGGGAGAGCCCTAACCCTTATCCATCCCAACACTGATGGGGGAGACCCCTAACCCTTATCCGTCCTGAATGCAATATAAATGTTTGACGGGGGAGAGCCCTATCCCTTATCCATCCCAACACTGATGGGGGAGACTTCTAACCCTTATCCATCCCAAAAGCCAGCTGAACATACACAACACATTCACAACAATCATGCAAAAACCATCCTTTCAATAAAACACCTTTTAAAAACAATTTCCATAAAAACAAAGTGTTTTCAACCAATTCAAACCATTTCAATAAAACACCCTTTTTTATTGAAAACCCATCTTTCAAAAAACTATCTACCATTCCAGCATATCCACAATTTAAAATCAACATTTTAAATTCAAGAAGCCAAATAACTTTGCACAATAATTCACAAAGATTTCACAATTTCATCAAAACTATAAATCATCACTACATAAGATTTATTCTATGATTTTCTCAATAAAATCCCATAAAAAACCCAATTTGAATCTAAGACAATCAATTCTAGTAAAAGGAGTCGAGAGTGAATTCTTCTACGTCAAAGGTTTTGACGAAAACCCTATCAAACAGAGAACACACAAGAAAACCGGGCCGATTCACCATGGATCCTCCTTAGATCTCTTCTCCTAACACAAAAAAGACCCAAACTCATCATTTTTGGGATCCACACACTCATATCTACTCATAACGAGCATAGATATAAGAAACCAAGAGAAGAGGAGAAGTAGATCTATGTAGATCTGAGAAACCAAACAAGAACAATCACATACCTCGAGAATCCGGCTTCGATTTGTCAAGAGAAGCCATCAGATCCCCTTCAGAACAATGGGAGAAACCTCTTTGACCTTAAGAGAACCAAAATCCCGAGTTAGGGCCACTTAAGAGGAAAAATGAGCCACTTAGAGGCAAAAATGTTTGAGATCCACTTTTATAGGATCTTGTTTAAGTGGCTGCACGGTTACTTCGCACGGTTTGACAAACCGTGCGCTAAGCATGCGTTAGCTACTACCTCTATCACCCTTCTCGCATGGTTTGTCCACATGGTTAGACAAACCGTGCACCACCCATTCAAATGCTACTACCCCCCATACCAACTCAACACGGTTTGACCGGATGGTTTAGACAAACCGTGTGCCTCCCATGCGACTTACCTTTTTCCCCAAAACTCATTCCAAGTTCTCCCGACTCTCCCATTCATCACCCTTAACACTATAACCACTAAAAGAATCAATAAAGGGTTACATACCAGAAACTGTAGGTACTACATTCTCCCCACCATTGGCCTTTTCGTCCCCGGAAATTAGAAAACTATCACTTGCCTGAAAGAGTTCTGGCCACTACTCTTTCATTTCTTTCTCGCGTTCCCAAGTCTCTTCTTGAATCTGACCATGATGCCATAAAACCAATACTAGACTGATGATTTTTTCACACAAGACATTCTCTTTCCAATCCACAATCTGTACCGGGTTATGTATCAACAAAGTATCTGGCTCTAGGTCAACGTGAACCCATCTGATCACATGGGTAGGATCAGGCTGATACATTTTCAATTGAGATACATGGAACACATTATGCACTGAAATAAACCATGGTGGTAGTTCCAATTGATATGCCACTCATCCAACCCATTCCAATATATCAAAATGGACAATTTATCTATGAGATGACTTACCCTTCTTCCCAAAACGGTGATGTCCAAGTCTTGGAGAGATCCTCCAGAAGACATGATCACCCACAACGAACGCCAACGATCTGGGACGGTGATCTGCATAATATTTCTGACGAATTTGAGCTTTCTCCATCCTCTTTCTAATCATCTGGATCTTCTCTATTGTCTCCTAGAAAAGTCTTGGCCCGACTAGTAAAGTTTCACCCATTTCCACCTAGAATAGTGGAGAACGACAAGGACGCCCATAGAATGATTCAAACAGAGCCATGCATATCGAGGCTTGATAGCTATTATTGTATGAGAACTCCACTAAGGGTATATGCTCTTCCCATGAGACAAAACAATCCATTACAAAATCCCACAACATATCTTCCAATGTTTTTATCATCTGGTCGGATTACTTGTCCATATGTGGATGATACACCGTGCTCATAGTCAACTGGGTCCTAAAAGCTTGCCATAATGTTTTCCAAAAACGAGATGTGAACCTTGGATCTCTATCTGAGACTATGGATACTGGTACACCATGCCTCTTTACCACTTCTCAAATATATATTTTTGAATGATCTTCCACCGTATGAGTTTCACGAATCGGGATGAAATGGGCCGACTTGGTTATACTATCCAATATCACCTATATGGCATCGTACTTCCAGACCGTTCTTGGAGAACCTGTAACAAAATCCATTGCTATCTGATCCCATTTCCAAATTGGAATTTATAGAGACTGTAACATACCTGCTGGCCACTGAATTTCTCCTTTAACTTACTAACAAGTAATATAACTTAAAACAAATTCAGCTACCTTCCGTTTCAGGCCGCTCCACAAAAATTGTGCCTTCAACGCCTTATACATCATCTGTGTACCTGGATGTACAACCCATCTTGAATGGTGGTATGCATGAAGGAGTTGTTCATGAGCAGTTAAAGGTACAACTATCCGATCTCGAAATCGCCAAACTGAACTCCCATCCAGCTTCCATCCATCAAAGGTCTCCCCACCATTGAGTTTTGAACTCATTGCAACACAGTCTACATCGGATGCATGTGCCTCATTTACTATCTCCACCAAATCAAAAAAAAAGCACAACTGGAAAAAAAAATTTAACATCAGCTCGATCTTCACATTCCATATGCATGTCGGTTAGGACTGACATCTACTGCCACTCATCTGAAGCTTCCTTTTCCAACTAAGTATACGGCTTCTTGCTTAATGCATCAGCCACTAAATCCCCCTTACCTGATGTGTACATAATGTCAAAGTTGAACATTTGAAGATACTCCATCTATCTCCTCTGCCTCAGATTCAAATCTCGCTGTGAGAAAATGTGATTCAAGCTTTTGTGATCTATAAGCACAGTAAATTTATCACCAAAGAGATATTTTCTCCATGTTTTCAAAGCATGGATGACTGCACCCAACTCCAAATCATGTGTTGGGTAATTTTCATCATGAACCCTCAACTGCCTTGAGCCATAAGCAACCCCATGGTCTACTTGAAAGAGAACACAACCCAACCCTATTCCCGAAGCATCATAATACAACACATACCCCTGTCCTGATTCCGAAAAAATCAATATGGGTGCTGATGTAAGGGAAACTATCAACTCTTGAAAAGATCTGTTAAATTCTTCAGTCTATTGAAATGAACTGTTCTTCTTTTTCAATGTTTTCATAGGTGACGGTAGTTGTGAGAAGTCACAGACAAAGCATCGGTAATAACCAGCTATACCAATAAAACATCATATTTCAAATACATTCTTTGGCGGTTTCCAAGAAAGAACAGCTTCTATCTTTTTTGGATTTACTGAAACGCCTTTATCAGAAACAACATGCCCCATAAAGCATACCTCTTGTATCCAAAAATCGCACTTTGATAATTTGGAATACAATTGATTGTCTCTCAATATTTCCAACACTATATCCAAGTGTTTCTCATGCTCACACCTTGTTCTTGAATATACAAATATATCATCCAAAAACACCACAACAAAAGAATCCAGATATCACTGAAATATCCGATTCATCAATCCCATAAAGACTACTGGTGCATTCGTAAGACCAAAAGGAATGACTATATATTCATAGTGGACATATCTGCTTCTGAAGGATGTCTTCAGAATATCCTCTATCTGAACCCATAACTAGTGATATCCTGACCGCAAGTCAATCTTGGAGAACCACTGAGCTCCCCTAAATTGATCAAACAGGTCATCAATGTGTGGAATTGGATATCTATTCTTTATCGTAACTTGGTTAGATTTATGATAATCCACACATAGCCTCAAAGTTCATTCTACTTTATTTACAAACAAAACTGGTGCTGCCAATGGAGACACGCTTGGCCAAATGAAACCCTTGCTTTCCAGCTCCTCTAACTGCACTTTCAATTCCAGTAACACTTTTGGTACCATCCTATAAGACGGAAGTGAAATAGGATTAGTCCATGGAAGGAGATTAATCGTAAACTCCACTTCCCTTAGAGGTGGTAACCCTAATAATTTATTGGGAAAGACATCTGTAAATTGATCCACCACTACTGGAAAACTATCTCTCGCAATTTATTCCATTGATTCCAATGTAAACGCATCAAATTGGAAAGAAATATTTCCCACCATTGGTGCCAACATGCTCTTTGCCCCTTTATTTTCCATCCTCTCTCCTATGAAGAGATGGTCAATGCCTTCCTCAGTTGTGAAGCTAACCATTCTCTAATAATATTCGATGTGAGCCTTAATCATTTTCAACCAATCCATACCCTTGATAACATCATAGAAATCCATGTCCAACATCGAGAAGTCCCATTTTAACTCAGCTCCATCAACAATTATAGCACTTGCTCTACACACAAAGGCTTTACATTCACTTTCACCAAGAGGAGTTTTTGGTTTCAAAATAGACAGCGTCATTTCCAGTTTTAAACATAGCATGTCAATGGTACAAGAAGCAATGAAGGAATGTGATGCACCAGTATTTAATAGCACTTGCACAAGGGTAGAATTCCAAAAAATCGTACCTCTGACTGTAGATAGTTCAGCTAGATCATCGACTATCATATGCTCAAATCCATATAATTTCTTCGTCGCTGCACTGTTATACTTTTTTCCTTATTGAGATTTCCCTCGTTGAAGAGTCATGGTATTTTTAGAATCACCATGGCTAGCTCTACTCTGTTGACGAGAGTGAGTCTGCTGGCCTCGTCCAGTCGAAGCATACGATGCTTGCAACGCCTAAGTAGTGTCACACACCCCCGACCTCGGTGCATTCCAACAATTTCATTATAAATGCCTCATTTTATTGCAATTGTGACATGCTCAAGGTTGCATTGTACATCTCTCCTTTTGTGGTCAAGCAAACCACATTGAAAATAACCTACTTTTATCTGGGGTCATGGAGGAAGATTCAATGATCCGGCCGTCTGGTTTTGATTTCCACTTGAACCATGGAAATAGGTTTCCTTTTCCTCTTGTTCCCCATGATTGAGTTTCCACCATTTCCCACAGGAATCAACATGCCTCCTCCCATCGATCCTGAGATATCACATTCAGCAACAGTCTCTATGTTCACCATCTCTGTATAATCCGTAATACAGAGCACCGCAATCTTCGATCGAATCTCCTACCTTAGCCCCAATTTGAAGATGTGTGCCTTCAATTACGCACTTTCTGCAACCTCTGGTGCAAAATGGACTAAATTCCAGAATTTAGCTGCATACTCTGTGACAGAGAGACTCTCTGGTTTCAGGATGAAAAAATCCATCATTTTCTGGATCTTGAACATGTGAGGATAGAATTGTTTGTTGAACAATTATTCAAAATCCTCCCATGTAAGGACTTTATCCAATTTATCATGCACTTATAAGTCCTAAAATTGACGTTCAAGATCCTCGAGTCCATCAATCTCAATCTCTAGTAACTGATGTCTTAACATTCAAATTCTATCACATCATTTATCACAACATAGTTTTTCCAAAAACAATCTTTTTCCTTGTTCAACCATTTTTTAAAACATTCAACATGCTTTTTGAAAATCAACCCATTTTCAAAATACCCCAAATACCTTGTTTTCAAATTCTTTCAGGTGAAAACAATTTCTTCAATTTTAAAATATTTCCACTTTACACAAAGTCCTTACTAATTCCCCACAATGAGATATGAAATATTAGTGAGAAGTCATTCCTCTATAATTAATTTCATGCCCCTCTCATTGGCTAAACCCATGAAAATCAAATTTACAACACTCTAGAAGTGTATCCAAAACACTTATGTTCCCAAAACCCTGGTAACTTGAAGTTCAGCATAAATGGGTTAGCTATATCCTTTTATGCGGTGAATTTCATGTTTCGACAATCCTACTCCTGTCTAAGATTCCAACCTAAAGAATAGACGAAAAGTAATTTCAACTCCATGACTGAGAACATCGATGACCACTTTTTAGGAAAGGACCAAACAATCTGATACCATTTGTAATGACCCGCCAATTATCATTGGCTTGAGAGTACAACGAGTCATTACTAGGCCTTAAGTGACATCCTCAAGATGCCCAAGGATGAAAATAAATTCCGAATGGTTTCAAATATAAGGTGGGGGATGATTTACCCTTTAAAAAATAAACCCATAAACCAACCATAAATAAATATTCACTATATGATGAATGAACAAATGAAGACAATAAACATCTTCATTTATAATAAACCAAATAAATGTACACAATAGCGGAATACCAAACCAAACATCAAAGTGCACAATGGAAGAACCACTCATGACTCTAAAAAGACACCAAAACTTCACACTCCACAAGCTCCAAGCTCCACAACATCACCCAAGAATCACCATGATCCACTAGTAATAATATTATTTACCTTTACCTGTGTCCTGGAATACGACATCTGTAAAAGAACCAATGTGCCAAAGAAGGGGTGAGTATAAAAATCAGTAGGTTTTCTACAATGACTTCCCTACTCACGCCACTAGGATAAATGAGTTAACCACATTGATATAAAACAGTTTATATAAAACATTTTCTGAAAGGTAGTTTATAACTAAATATAAACAAGTTTCCAAAACCATTCTTAAACAAATCAATTGAAAACCATTTCCCAACAAGCCATTTTTCCAGAAAAATCACCACTCAAGCTTTAGAACCATCTTATAAAACATTCCTTGTAGGCATACCCAACCATTTCCACAAACCCATGAAACCAACCATGAATGATACCTGGTAGAGGGGAGAAGCCCTAACCCTTATCCATACTAACGAAGATGGGGGAGACTTATTACCCTTATCCAACCCAAATGCACATGAATACTTGACGGGGAGAGCCCTAACCCTTATCCATCCCAACACTGATGGGGGAGACCCATTACCCTTATCCGTCCCGAATGCAATATGAATGTTTGATGGGGGAGAGCCATATCCCTTATCCAACCCAAACACTGATGGGGGAGACTCATAACCCTTATTCATCCTAAAATCTAGATGAACACACACAACACATTCACAACAATCATGCCAAAACCATCCTTTCAATAAAACACCATTTCTTTGAAACTATTTCCATCAAAACCATGTGTATTCAACCAATTCAAACAATTTCAATAAAACACCATTTTATTTATTGAAAATCCATCTTTCAACAAACTATCTACCATTCTCGCATATCCACAATTTAAAATCAACATTTTAAATTCAAAAAGCCAAATCACATTGCACAATAATTCACAAAGATTTCACAATTTCATAAAAACAATAAATCATCACTAAAAAAGATTAATTCTATGATTTTCAAAATCAAATCCATTCAAATAACCCAATTTGAATCTAATAAAATCAATTATAGAAAATGGAGTCGAGAGTGAAGCCTCTTACCTCAATGGTTTTTGAGGAAAACCCTAACAAATAGAGAACACACAAGAAAATTGGGCTGATTCACCACGGATCCCCTTTAAATCTCTTCTCCTAACACTACCAAGACCAAAACTAATCATATTTGGAATCCATACACTCAGATCTACCCATAACGGGTGTAGATCTAAGAAACCGATAAAATAAGAGAATTATATCTAAGTAGATCAGAGAAACCAAAGATAAACGATCACATACCTCAAGAATATGGCTTCGATTAGTCAAGAGAAGCCTTCAGATCCCCTCCAACACAATGGGAGAACCCTCTTTGACCATATGAGAACCAAGATCCCATGTTAGGGCCGATTAGGAGGAAAAATGATCCATATAGAGGCAAAACGCATGAGATCAACTTTTATAGGATCTCGTTTAAGTGGACGCATGGTTAGTTTGCATGGTTTGACAAACTGTGCGCTAACCATGCGTTAGCTACTGCCTCTACCACCCTTCTCGCATGGTTTGGCCACACAGTTAGACAAATCGTGCTCTACCCATGCAGAAGATACTACCTCCCATACCAACTCCCTACAGGTTGTCCACATGGTTTAGACAAACCATGCGCCACCCGTGTGACTTCCCCTTTTTCCCCCAAACTCATTACAAGTTTTCCTGACTCTCCCATTCGTCACCATTAACTTTATAACCATTAAAATCATCAAGAAAGGGTTATATACCAGAAACCGGGGGTACTAGACCCAGACACCATAAAAAAGATTCCTCCAATCAGCATTCTATATTAGGCTCACATCATGTTTCATAGTAAGGATCTATATCAAGAGTAATCACAAAAGTTTTTAAGAAAAAAAATTAAAAGTTATCATGTTATCTTTCCCTAAAAACAATGTATTTAGATTTCATAAGTAAACAAGAAACCATAACTCGAAACAATTGTCTTTGACAATTATTGAATTCATAGATGTCTTGAATTAACTAACTCATTCAATAAAGGTTGCAACCATTTGAATCCTAAGAAATCATCTATCCACAGAGAGAGATCAAATTAAATGTGATTCAATAATAACATCAATTTTTAACGAAAATAGCAATTTATAGCAACAATTTTACTTTTATCTTTTATTTAGTAATCTATAATTACAATTATTAAATTATTTATCTAAATTCGAATCATAAAAAACATGGTTTACCATGACATCCAAAAGAGATATCACACAATATTGTAAAAAAATAGGGAAATTTTCAACATGACACAAATACCTATGTGTTATACCCAAAATGAGAATTAATTCATTATTCCAGTTAGATATTAATTATGATTAATTATAATGTTAGAAAATGATATAAAGATTGATAATTTCACAATTACACTTAATATATGAGAAGTAAAGAATACCCTACATTGAGACGTTCAGAATTATTTGAATAATTATGGAATAATAGATGTAGATCTCCAACCACCTCTCCCAAAATGAATCAATAGTCCTTGGGGATGTCTGTAACATCCCAGGTAATTAAAGAATAAATAATTTTCATATTTATTAATATTAGAGAATTAAATATGAATTTTAATTAAAAGGGGTTGCTATGTTCGATAGCGTACCCGATACGCAACGATGAGTTTCTTTGAAACTTACGTAGCACACTAGTAATATAATAATATTATGTTAGTTAACAAGTAGCCGTTGTACTGGCAGGAATGAATAGAAATAACTAAAATATGAATAGATATGTTTTTAGATGTTTTTACATTTACCCAATAAAAGATAAAGGCTTAAAATACGGAAAGAGTTCAATTTTAGGCTTTTATACTCTAATTTTCACTAAAGGTTCACTTATCACCTTTTAATGGTGAAACGTCATTAAATATAGTTTTGATCACTCTTATACATTCTTTTGCACCAAATAAAACTTTTATTAAGAATCGGGACATCAAATTTTACTTTGTGTAATTTTTGGTACCTTTCTGATAAAGTTCATTTTTTATGAATAGTGTAAAATGTTGCATTTTAATTCAAAACCTCTTTTTGATATAATTTATTTATATGATTAGATTATATTTTGAATTGGTTTTAAAGTGAAATTATAATATATTTTTACCATTTTATCTAATGGTGGTCATTGGAATCAATTTCACTTTGAAATTAGACTTAAACTGGTGTCAATCTTTTGATACTTATTGTTTTGTAAAAACACGCTATTTGCTATGGCAGCGGGAATTAATTATTAAATTAATTAATGTGACTTATATGATTTGAATTTTGTAAAATAGACTTCATTTTTGAATTCGGAATATCAAATATAGCTTAGAGTAAATTTTTGGTAATTTTCTGAAAAACTTCAATTTTTGATGAATAGTGAAACCACTAAGTGGTAATCAAGCAAACTGATTTTTCAGTTAAATGAAAGTTTACCACTAATGTGTATTGAATTTTGAAAATCCGACATACATGGTTGTCATTAAGAAGTAAAATGTGGTTCAATGAGATTAAAATAATTTTTTGGTGAATAGTAACTTATTAAGTTCTTAATCGCGATTAGTGGTAATTAGTGTAGTTTAAGGAATAAATAATGCTTTAATAATATGAAATGACCTAGACACATGTCCCAACCTCATTGGTTGTGTCATGGCCGACCAAGACAAGCCATGGGTCAACTTGGGGACCCCATGGATCCACTTTTGTTGGGAAATGACATAAATTACTTTTTATTTAATGTTAAAGTGAAAATGACACAAACATAATATGTTTTACGAAAACAATTTTTAAGTAGGGTTATACAAGTCCAAATTTTGATTATAAATAGTCATTGGAAAGATAAAAAGATTTCCTATATCATAGTAGTTTTTTTATAATTTTTATACATTAAATAAAGTTAATTATTTATGACATAATAATGATGCAGCGATGACATCATTATTTGACGATTTAAATAAAATGGAAAGATAATATAAAATCTATGAACTACACATGTCCAAAACCAATTGGATGAATGGATTTCGATGCCTTATCACCTTATCCACGAATTATATCAATGTGGGACCTTTTAAAACCGAAACACATTTTCAAATAATGTAATGTTTCTTTACTTTCCAAAAGTGCCCCTCCTCTCCCCTTATAAAAGGCCCCCACCTCTACCTCATTTCACACACTCTTCAAGCCATTGGCTCGGCCAAACCCTGCCCATTTGCTCTCTCCACATCCCTCTACTCATCCTAGAGGATTCCCTTTGGGCAGAATCCTTTCAATGGAAGCCTTTAGGCTCAAATCAAAAGGAGTTACACTTTTTAAAGGTAATTGTTTCTCTCATGTTCTTTTGTTTTATTTTGCTTCTCCAACCCCCTAAACTCTTTTTATATACTTCTTTTGTAACAACACCAGAATCATCAATATACTAGGATGTTGTTATAAGATTTATTTGAGCTACACTCTCACACAACTACATCAAATGGTTAAAGAACATACGGTTTCCGTGGATGGCGAAATTCTGCCTCCCGAAACGATGATTGTTCAATACTCATTTAACACCTTCAAAGGTGGCCATTATGATGTCACTATTTTTATATATGATATATAATATGTTTATGTTTTCCTTAAGCTTCTGTTTTTTTCATTTTTGGCATACCTTTATGATTTCCATTATGGGTATACGCGATATCTTCATTTTAGGAAGTGCGGACTACCGCCCCCTAAAAGTGATTTGATTCATTAATACCATATGTGGGATGTGTAAAGGATAAAGTTAATGATATTATACATGATGTTATACTGGAATTATAATATACCTATATATATCATTATAATTTATTTCCATTAAAGTATGAGATAGAAATGAAAGTAGCGTTCATGCGTACGTACGGACTACCGTCTCCATGAACGGTGCATTTCATTTCTTATCCCCAAATGTAATGTATTATTAAAAGTACATGTATATAACAGATATATATAATTAATGATATATATAAATAATGAATATAATTCTGGAATTAAAATATACATACCTCTCATTTAGTTTTAATTCCATTAATATGACAAAGAAATGAAAGTAGCGTTCATGCGTACGTACGACTTACCGTCTCCATGAACGGTGCATTTCATTTCTTACCTCTAAATGATTATGTAATATTTTAAATACATGTATGTACTGGATATATATGACATATATGATATCTACATCATGAATACCATTCTGGATATAATGAAACATTGACCAAATTAACAACATGTAAGTGTAAGAAGTCTATTTTTGACTTAAGAACCAAATACCGACAAAATGAACATTATTAACTTAAATGATTACATGATGTTCATAACATGGTATAAAAGGAATAATGAACTTGTAAAAGATTCATAATCAAGTAGAGATTAACTAAAGTTTATTATTCAGGAGTTTAAAGAACGGTCGGGTCAAGTCAGATACGAGGTATGGGAACTTCTTAACCCAATTTCCATTCTTTGGGTTAATCTCGTACTTTCAAAGTATGTCATTATATTATTATGTCATATCTTGTATTTGTACTTTATTTATGTGTACTTATAGAGAATGCACATAATATATCTATTTTATTTTAAAAATTATCTTTGTATGGGACTTCGTCTCAATCTCCTTTCGTTGAGGCATATTTTATTTTATACACAACTTTCTTTTATATGGTGTATAAAACCCTTTGACTTTTACGTTTATTCAATAGGAATCTTTTTTTATACGAAGCGTTTACTAAACGACAAAAGGGAATGTTTTTGTCGTACGCATGCGGCGACAACGACTTCTCCGCCGTCATGACCGTTATTTGAGTTTCGGCTTCCTCTACAAGCCATACCTTCTTTTTAAAAGAAAAATAAATACCATGTTTTACTTTTCATTTATTTTGGTATTGAAAATGGTTTTCATAATGTTTTTATATCAATGTGTTGTATTGATATCTCGTGATTGAAATGTGGAAATTTTATGTTTCCTTTATGCATGTTTTATGTGATATGATTATGTTATGGTTCTTGGGCATTATTATGAAGACGGGTGGTTCCGTGATAAACTAAGGGCGGGTGAGCCCGTTATAGCTCTCCAATGCATTGGGTAACGCGAAGGAGTGAAACGTTAAGGTTTCTCCGAAGAGATTTTAGGGAATATATTGTGATGGGTATTCCAAACGTAACCAAGAGGGTTACTCCCTATGTAAGAATGTTATGAATGCCTCAAGTTACCTTTATGTCTTATGATTTCTATGATTTATTCATGATTTTATGAGGTATGTTAAAGTGCCTATGTTTTATGGGTAAAGTATGATTTCATTCTTATGTATATATGAATTCATGTTTCCTTTCCATGTTTTTTTTATAACCCATACTGAGTTTTTATGCTCATCCCAAGTTTTTGAAATGTTTTTCACAGGTCAAGGGAAAGGTACATGATAAGATGATAGAGTCAAGGATGTGTCAAGAAATAATCCATGTTTTATTTTAAATATGTTTCCATTGATGGGAATGAAGAATAATATCTTTATGTAACCACTATGTTTATATGTGGAATGTAATGCATGTTTTATGATCTAATTCTCTAAAACTCTAAACCCGAAAAGATCCTCAATGTGTAATCTTGTAATAACTCAAGATTAAGTAAGGTTTAAGGCTGGGGCCTTATAGTTGGTATCAGAGGTCGGTTTAGACAACTTTAGGAGTTAGAAAAGTGTTAAATTATAATATGATTTAAATGATATAGCATTTACAGATTACCATGTTGCTTCGCCTAAGATATTTCGGTGTTCAGAATGGTTTTCCGCAGAGGAAACAAAGCAGCTATGTTGGGACGACATCAGGAGGAAGACAACCTTCCAAATCAGCAACCTGAGATGGTCGGAATCGGAACTGAACAGTTTTTTGCATTAATGGCACAGTTGACTCAGGATATAAATGGTGGTGGTAACCATGCACGAGATCAGCCAGATCAACCACAGAGGAACATGTCAGTGGTGGAACATTTCATGAGGCAACATCCCCCATCATTCAGAGGATCATCTGACCCTGTGCTAGCTGAAGGGTGGATTAAAGCACTGGAGAAGATTTTTGATGTCATGGGGTGTTCAGACAATCATTAGGTTAGTCTTGCTATTTACCGTTTGGAGGGTGAAGCAGATCAGTGGTGGTCTATGGTTAAAAATATCAGGGACGCCGATGAGATTGATGCTCTTGACTGGGATGAATTCAAAGGAATGTTTCTTGAGAAGTATTTTCCTAAGGCTGTTCGACTTAGGATGGAAAAGCAATTCTTGGAATTGAGGCAAGAGGAAGACTCAGTGGCTGCCTATGAAGAAAGGTTCACTCGATTGGCAAGGTATGCTCCAAATTTTATCCGGGACCTTGATAATAAAATCAATCGTTTTTACTCAGGATTAAAGCCAAAGTATCGGAGGGCATTAGCTTCTCGTGAGTTTAAAAGTTATGAAAAGCTTGTTCAATGTGCTGAGAAGGTGGAAATGGAGTTTGCCGATGACCAAGTTTTCTATAACAACCAGCAGAAGAAGAGACCGAGGTGGCAGGAGAAAGGTAAGAATTCTTCAAAAAAGTCTGATGGTAAGAAAACTAAGTTTCCAGTTTGTGATAAATGTGGAAAATGGCATGCTGGGGAATGTCTTCTGAATTCTGGGAAGTGCTACCGATGTGGTAAGATGGGACATAAGGCTCGTGATTGCACTGAAAAGGATCAAGGTGAAGGTAAGAATAAATTTGATTTACAGTTAGTGAAATGTTATAAGTGCAATGAGATGGGTCACTATGCAAACGAGTGTCCGACAAGGAGCTTGAGTGATGGGAAGCAGCTAGACTACAAGCAGAAAGGGGTGGTAAAATCATTTGCAACAACTTCAGCAGATGTTGGGCCATCGAATGAAGTGGTGTCAGCTCCAGGGAGCTCAGTATTTTTCGAAGATTGACTTGAGGTCGGGGTACCATCAGTTGAAAGTAAAAGAAGCAGACGACTGCGTTCCGTACTAGATATGTCCATTATGAATTTGTAGTTATGCCTTTTGGGTTAACCAATGCACCTGCTGTATTCATGGACCTTATGAATAAAATTTTCCATGAGTTCTTGGATAAGTTTGTGTTTGTGTTTTGAGGTTTGTGAAGAGGTTATGTGTGCCTTGTGATTCACAGTTGAAGAGAGAGTTGTTATGTGAAGCTCATAGTTCTCCGTTTTCAGTTCATCCGGGCAGTACTAAGATGTATAGAGATCTGCGGGAGTATTACTGGTGGGATGGAATGAAAAGAGATATTGCTGATTTTACTTTGAAGTGTTTGACTTGTCAACAAGTTAAAGTAGAGCGGCAGTTACCGAAAGGGATGCTTCAGCCTTTACCAGTTCCAGAGTGGGAATGGGAGAATATATCCATGGACTTTGTTGTTGGATTACCGAAGACATCTCGAGGTAATAATGCAATCTGGGTTATTGTTGATCGCTTGACTAAATCTGCTCATTTCCTTTCTATACGAGATACTTTCTATCTAGATCAACTTTCCCGTTTGTATCTTAAAGAGATAGTCAGGTTACATGGAGTTCCTCTCTCCATTGTATCGGATCGTGATCCCAGGTTACTTCTAACTTTTGGAAAGGCCTTCAGAAGTCGTTGGGTACTGAATTAAATTTTAGTACAGCTTTTCACCCTCAATCAGATGGGCAGTCAGAACGAACAATTCAGACATTGGAGGATATGCTACGACCTTGTTCTATGGATTATCAGGGAAGTTGGGACCAACATCTTTCTTTGGTTGAGTTTTCATATAATAACAGTTTTCATTCTAGTATACAGATGGCACCATTTCAGGCATTATATGGGAAGCGGTGTCGAACTCCAACTTTCTGGGATGAAGTGGGTGAAAGGAAGTTGATGGGACCAGAATTGGTAGAAGAGATGGCAGAAAAAGTTCAGCTGATTCAGAAGCACATGAGAACAGCTCAAAGCAGGCAGAAGAGTTATGCGGATAACCGGAGGAAGGATCTATCTTTCGAGGTAGGTGATCATGTTTTTCTCAAGGTTTCTCCTTGGAAAAGTGTGATGAGATTTGGTAAGAAAGGAAAGTTGAGTCCAAGGTTTGTTGGACCATACGAAATTCTGGAAAGAGTAGGATCAGTTGCATACCGAGTGGCTTTACCTCCGAGTTTATCTCAGGTACACAATGTTTTTCACGTTTCGATGTTGAGAAAGTATATGCCAGATCCATCTCATGTTTTGAGTCCAGAGGTAGTTCAGCTGGAAGAGAACCTATCTTATGAGGAACAACCGGTCCAGATTCTTGACCACAGGGAGCAAGTGTTACAGAATAAGGTGATTAAGCAGGTAAAGGTTTTTTGGAAAAACCATGTGATTGAAGAGGCAACGTGGGAATCTGAAAATGCTATGAGGGATAAATACCCCCACTTATTTTGATAAGTGAATAAAATTGCGAGGACGCAATTCCCAAAAGGGGGGAAGGATGTAACATCCCAGGTAATTAAAGAATAAATAATTTTCATATTTATTAATATTAGAGAATTAAATATGAATTTTAATTAAAAGGGGTTGCTATGTTCGATAGCGTACCCGATACGCAACGATGAGTTTCTTTGAAACTTACGTAGCACACTAGTAATATAATAATATTATGTTAGTTAACAAGTAGCCGTTGTACTGGCGGGAATCAATAGAAATAACTAAAATATGAATAGATATGTTTTTAGATGTTTTTACATTTACCCAATAAAAGCTAAAGGCTTAAAATACGGAAAGAGTTCAATTTTAGGCTTTTATACTCTAATTTTCACTAAAGGTTCACTTATCACCTTTTAATGGTGAACCGTCATTAAATATAGTTTTGATCACTCTTATACATTCTTTTGGACCAAATAAAACTTTTATTAAGAATCAGGACATCAAATTTTACTTTGTGTAATTTTTGGTACCTTTCTGATAAAGTTCATTTTTTTTATGAATAGTGTAAAATGTTGCATTTTAATTCAAAACCTCTTTTTGATCTAATTTATTTATATGATTAGATTATCTTTTGAATTGGTTTTAAAGTGAAATTAGAATATATTTTTACCACTTTATCTAATGGTGGTCATTGGAATCAATTTCACTTTGAAATTAGACTTAAACTGGTGTCAATCTTTTGATACTTATTGTTTTGTAAAAACACGCTATTTGCTCTGGCAGCGGGAATTAATTATTAAATTAATTAATGTGACTTATATGATTTGAATTTTGTAAAATAGACTTCATTTTTGAATTCGGAATATCAAATATAGCTTAGAGTAAATTTTTGGTAATTTTCTGAAAAACATCAATTTTTGATGAATAGTGAAACCACTAAGTGGTAATCAAGCAAACTGATTTTTCAGTTAAATAAAATTTTACCACTAATGTGTATTGAATTTTGAAAATCCGAAATACATGGTTGTCATTAAGAAGTAAAATTTGGTTCAATGAGATTAAAATAATTTTTTGGTGAATAGTAACTTATTAAGTTCTTAATCGCGATTAGTGGTAATTAGTGTAGTTTAAGGAATAAATAATGCTTTAATAATATTAAATGACCTAGACACATGTCCCAACCTCATTGGTTGTGTCATGGCCGACCAAGACAAGCCATGGGTCAACTTGGGGACCCCATGGATCCACTTTTGTTGGGAAATGACATAAATTACTTTTTATTTAATGTTAAAGTGAAAATGACACAAACATAATATGTTTTACGAAAACAATTTTTAAATAGGGTTATACAAGTCCAAATTTTGATTATAAATAGTCATTGGAAAGATAAAAAGATTTCCTATATCATAGTATTTTTTTTATAATTTTTATACATTAAATAAATTTAATTATTTATGACATAATAATGATGCAGCGATGACATCATTATTTGACGATTTAAATAAAATGGAAAGATAATATAACATCTATGAACTACACATGTCCAAAACCAATTGGATGAATGGATTTCGATGCCTTATCACCTTATCCACGAATTCTATCAATGTGGGACCTTTTAAAACCGAAACACATTTTCAAATAATGTAATGTTTCTTTACTTTCCAAAAGTGCCCCTCCTCTCCCCTTATAAAAGGCCCCCACCTCTACCTCATTTCACACACTCTTCAAGCCATTGGATCGGCCAACCCCTGCCCATTTTCTCTCTCCACATCCCTCTACTCATCCTAGAGGATTCCCTTTGGGCAGAATCCTTTCAAAGGAAGCCTTTAGGCTCAAATCAAAAGGAGTTACACTTTTTAAAGGTAATTGTTTCTCTCATGTTCATTTGTTTTATTTTGCTTCTCCAACCCCCTAAACTCTTTTTATATACTTCTTTTGTAACAACACCAGTATCATCAATATACTAGGATGTTGTTATAAGATTTATTTGAGCTACACTCTCACACAACTACATCAAATGGTTAAAGAACATACGGTTTCCGTGGATGGCGAAATTCTGCCTCCCGAAACGATGATTGTTCAATACTCATTTAACACCTTCAAAGGTGGCCATTATGATGTCACTATTTTTATATATGATATATAATATGTTTATGATTTCCTTAAGCTTATGTTTTTTTCATTTTTGGCATACCTTTATGATTTACATTATGGGTATACGCGATATCTTCATTTTAGGAAGTACGGACTACCGCCCCCTAAAAGTGATTTGATTCATTAATACCATATGTGGGATGTGTAAAGGATAAAGTTAATGATATTATACATGATGTTATACTGGAATTATAATATACCTATATATATCATTATAATTTATTTCCATTAAAGTATGAGATAGAAATGAAAGTACCGTTCATGCGTACGTACGGACTACCGTCTCCATGAACGGTGCATTTCATTTCTTATCCCCAAATGTAATGTATTATTAAAAGTACATGTATATAACGGATATATATAATTAATGATATATATAAATGATGAATATAATTCTGGAATTAAAATATACATACCTCTCATTTAGTTTTAATTCCATTAATATGACAAGGAAATGAAAGTAGCGTTCATGCGTACGTACGGCTTACCGTCTCCATGAACGGTGCATTTCATTTCTTACCTCTAAATGATTATGTAATATTTTAAATACATGTATGTACTGGATATATATGACATATATGATATCTACATCATGAATACCATTCTGGATATAATGAAACATTGACCAAATTAACAACATGTAAGTGTAAGAAGTCTATTTTTGACTTAAGAACCAAATACCGACAAAATGAACATTATTAACTTAAATGATTACATGATGTTCATAACATGGTATAAAAGGAATAATGAACTTGGAAAAGATTCATAATCAAGTAGAGATTAACTAAAGTTTATTATTCAGGAGTTTAAAGAACGGTCGGGTCAAGTCAGATACGAGGTATGGGAACTTCATAACCCAATTTCCATTCTTTGGGTTAATCTCGTACTTTCAAAGTATGTCATTATATTATTATGTCATATCTTGTATTTGTACTTTATTTATGTGTACTTATAGAGAATGCACATAATATATCTATTTTATTTTAAAAATTATCTTTGTATGGGACTTCGTCTCAATCTCCTTTCGTTGAGGCATATTTTATTTTATACACAACTTTCTTTTATATGGTGTATAAACCCCTTTGACTTTTACGTTTATTCAATAGGAATCTTTTTTTATACGAAGCGTTTACTAAACGACAAAAGGGAATGTTTTTGTCGTACGTATGCGGCGACAACGACTTCTCCGCCGTCATGACCGTTATTTGAGTTTCGGCTTCCTCTACAAGCCATACCTTCTTTTTAAAAGAAAAATAAATACCATGTTTTACTTTTCATTTATTTTGGTATTGAAAATGGTTTTCATAATGTTTTTATATCAATGTGTTGTATTGATATCTCGTGATTGAAATGTGGAAATTTTATGTTTCCTTTATGCATGTTTTATGTGATATGATTATGTTATGGTTCTTGGGCATTATTATGAAGACGGGTGGTTCCGTGATAAACTAAGGGCGGGTGAGCCCGTTATAGCTCTCCAATGCATTGGGTAACGCGAAGGAGTGAAACGTTAAGGTTTCTCCGATGAGATTTTAGGGAATATACTGTGATGGGTATTCCAAACGTAACCAAGAGGGTTACTCCCTATGTAAGAATGTTATGAATGCCTCAAGTTACCTTTATGTCTTATGATTTCTATGATTTATTCATGATTTTATGAGGTATGTTAAAGTGCCTATGTTTTATGGGTAAAGTATGATTTCATTCTTATGTATATATGAATTCATGTTTCCTTTCCATGTTTTTTTTATAACCCATACTGAGTTTTTATGCTCATCCCAAGTTTTTGAAATGTTTTTCACAGGTCAAGGGAAAGGTACATGATAAGATGATAGAGTCAAGGATGTGTCAAGAAATAATCCATGTTTTATTTTAAATATGTTTCCATTGATGGGAATGAAGAATACTATCTTTATGTAACCACTTTGTTTATATGTGGAATGTAATGCAAGTTTTATGATCTAATTCTCTAAAACTCTAAACCCGAAAAGATCCTCAATGTGTAATCTTGTAATAACTCAAGATTAAGTAAGGTTTAAGGCTGGGGACTTATAATGTCATACCATGAATGTTCCATAAAATATAAAAATAACTCAATAAGAATCAAATGTGGTAAAAAAACCTAAAAAGGATGGTTTGATTTTATGACCCATTGAATCCTTCATCTACGTGAACCAATTCATGTTTGGAACTATAAGCACATGCCATGAATTGTTTGGAAAAATAATCTACATGGCTTGACCCCTCACTCATTTTCATCATGAATTGATTGTTCATGAGACAGTTCACACCTTTGGAACTTCCCTTAATCATTACATTAATAACCATTCCATATATTAATTACTCTCTCTATCTATTAGCATAAACTCACCCCATAAAATTTCAATGTAACCAGATTCCACCACCCAAAATCCACCAACAATACTCCATGATTCCACTAAGAACCTTAGATTTTGAAAACAATCAAAGTAATAGAATATAATGGTACGAGATCTTATATCATATACCTATAAAAACACCATCCTATGGAATTAAATCCAAATCCAGAAGAAAGGAAAAAAGGTTATCTAAACAACCACTCTATGAGATCTTTCTCAAGGTCCTTGAAATATAAAAAACCATGAATTATACCCTGCAAAATTATACAGCAAATTCAAACACCCTCTCGAGGGAGATACTACACAAATAAGTGAAATCTATAATAAATATTCACATGAAGGGAAAAAACTCATAATCCAACTAAAATGTCTACATCAATAAAATCTCTTAATAAAAATTTTATAATTCTTAAATACCTCAGAATAATGAGTGTGCATATATAACTTGATTTCATTGGTACTCTACTCTATTCCATTGTATCACCATATGAAATGTGATGAGGGAATAATATGCTAACCTAGAACATTCTCATATCCATCTTGGGTCTATGTGGGTCGTTCCTCAAAGGTCACACCATCATCGACATAAATCCCTCCTCAATCAAAGATGTGAAAATCATTATGATGGTAACAATATTTCCATAACACATGAAAGGAATTATGAATCCCACTTATCTTCAAGGGAGGTACTAACTGGTATGTGAAAAAAACTACACAGGACAACATGTTGAAAGGACCAATGAACCAGGGATGATTATCACTCCCACTACCAAACCTTCACTACCTATGGAAATGAGTCACCTTAAAGAACACATGATCTAAAAATTCAAACAAAAAAGGTCTCATCCTATAATAATCACAGAATAACTGATGATCATTCACTACCTTCATCCCCACACGAATCAACTAAACTATCAATGTTAAGAATTATACTATACTCAACCACAAAATTTATTACTCCATAAACCATGTTAATCATAATGAAGAATGAAAATTTCATCCATAAAAAATCTTCTTATGGTGAAATAAAAATGGTGGAGTGTAATTTTTTTAAGAAAACTCTATCAAGGATATTTACTTCACCATTGAATATCTATAATTCAGGACACAAGATCAGAACATGTCATTACGTTTCTAGATGGTTTTATATATTTAAATATTAATATACATATGAAAATAAGTATTGATACACAATGGAGAGTCAAAATAATATATAATTCTGCTCTATACCTTATATGTGAAACATGTATCATGATCAAATATGATAGTCATTGCGACTACATAAAGCCTCTACACTTCCTCCCAACACATCCATAATAAAAAATCTACTATACTCGACTCCATAATTACAATGAATTGAGCCAATTTAAATAACAATAAAAAATTATCCATATATAATTATATACCCCCAAAGATCACGTTAAATCAGTTACAAAGTCCATTTAATTCTCCTCCCACTTCTACAATGGAACATCCAATGGCTAGATGAATCTACCTGGAACATATTGCACAATCATCACCATCTTGTAAAATAGACATTGGTACATAAATACTAAAACTGAACAATTGAACAAAAGAAACCAAAACTGATCTCTTTTCATTCCATGATATAATTGAAATATAAAGGTTCTAGGTGAGCATAACCCTCAAAATTATTATATAGAAGTGAATAAGAAAAGTCAACTGTTACAAGGAAATTTACATAAATAGGAGTGAATTACACCCCTCATATCCTCATCCACAAAGGATGAACAAAAATACAGTGTCTTATAGGACCACATCATGCTCATATCCATTATTTCACTCTTTGAAAATGCATCCCCCAATTTTTTATCTTTATAGTAGATTTGCGAGAATATTAGATTGTTGTTCTTTTCCTAATTTATGCATTCAATACAATAAGGAATGATCCTCTATGGACCATTCCAAGTCCTCCATCTCGAAGCATTAATATAAAGATCTTAATTAGATTGAACCCCTAAATAATTCCCATTATGATGAAAGGAATGCTTGAAGGAATGAATTACCACAAATAGATCAGCCTCATATGACACACCAATTCTAATATAATTCTAGAATCAACCATTAAAAAAACTATGATTGGTTTGAGACACACCAGCACATCCTAATGGACAAGGAATTATGGCGGCTATACTATCAACATTAAACATAATCTATATGGGAATAGATGAAATCCAGTGTACATATTTCATCAGCAGTAATTTCTGTGGACTTCCCTATACACATAACAATCGTAGAACAATGAGAACTATAATACTATTTTTCATTTAATCAAACTATAAAATTTATGATTCATGATTATCTCTATGATGTGTGTTGATCACTTCATTGATGTTAGGAAATTGATTATAAATAATGAAAACATTCCAAGCAGTCTATAAAATGAAAAAAAACAAGGAAAAAAAACTTATCAACATGTTATATACCTATCCACAAAGAAAATTCCTATTAATTTTGGTCATGAAATATTATAAACTCATGTTTGGGAATAAAATGATATTAAAATAGCTACCTAAATATTTCCCTAGCATCTATACAAATTCACATTTCATAAACAGATGTTGTGTGTTCCAATCATCCTTAAAACATAAATGACATGTTGATGCAAGATGCTTTGATTACTTCTTCAACTAGTTATGGATTGATAACCGGATTTTCCAAATTTTCTATAGAAGGAAATATCTTGATGTTTCTATAAAAGATACCTTGAATTTCAACAACCCAGATGGTGGAATGATAAAAAAAGATAATTTTATCCTATAGTACACTCTTGAATTATATTAATAATTTATATTATGATTCAATATGATTGTATCATATTCAAAACATACTTTTTTATTTATATACTAGCCTGGTTGGGCCACAGATCAACAATGATATTATTAAGTTCTAGCCACACTGAAATAGTCATATGAGTCATATCAAATAGGATATCTAAGAAATAATTTATTGGCTTATATTCCCATGTTGTATCTATAAATTGATATTGGATTGTTGACACCACACCCATTTTTAATTCTAAAAAATTTAATTATAATAATTCTTGATTGAAACCCATATAGAGGATGCCAGATAACAATGATACCCATCAATCAACCTCCTTTCGAACCTACTTGATAATAACTTAAGAGAATGGACATTAGAAGTTAAAATATTCAATGTAAATTTGTTAAGATGTCCATCATTGAAGATTCTGGGATATTTTATACCCTGGACACCCATATCAATAGGTTTTATACATTCATTCCAGGAATCTAAAATAAATTTTCTTTCTTTCATTAAGTCATTCCATATAATGTTCTTGAAAATGGATTGAATCTCCTTAATAAGGATTCTCAACAATCGATATAGGGATAATGAATAAAAAATTTCATGGTGATAATAAAAGTGAAGGGGAACACGATTCTATATTGTGACATGGTCTATCCCTTCTATCTAGTGATCTTATTAATAATTCCTTTGTATATGCTGTCAAGATATTGTCATTTCACTTTTTCCTAAAATAAGGTGACCCCAATATAGTTAAAGGGAAAATTTATACTCTTCACTCCCAAAGATATAGTGATCCTGATTTGTCTTCCAATGGATATTCCATCACCAATTAAAATGGATCATTTATTAAAATTAATATACTATCCAATAACATCATTATACTATGTAAAAAAAAGAATTAATGGAATGTACCTTTTTATTTATGGAATTCCCAAAAAGAAGAATGTCATCAGCATTTAGTAACTATGATGGGATGATAACATCTCTTCAAAAAAATTATATATAAAAACCCATCTATAAAAGTTCATTATTGCATCTACTCATGTAATATTCAACAATGGAAAATATAATTTTTGAGAGATGTTATTCTTTCATTACACATATTGGGTAGTGGAAAAATATTCTTGGAGATCCATTAATGAGAAAATACAGCTTTAAAAATAAAAAAATCGTGAAAATTAATCTTATACATCCACTTTAGAAACCATATTTCCCATGGAAAGATAAGATAAAGCTCCATATTATCATGCCAAATTCCTTAGAGATATCAATTATGAAGGAAAATTTTCCTTCCTTTTTTTACTCTTCATGAGGTTAATAATTTGGATGTAGTTAATAAATAATTTTGGTTGTTTCTCCTAGGAAGACATATAAATTGATTTGGTTTTAGGTGTTCCTTGATCATTTCTCAAATTCTAATAATGATGGTCATACTGATAATTTTGGGAAAAATATTCCCAACTAAAATTTTCTTGAATTTCTTAATGATGATAGATCAATGATACAAATGTTTCTACTTAGAGAATGACCTTTTACTCCATTCAAAGCCTCTAGATTGATGATACAAATGTCGTCATTGGATAAAAGAATCCATCTTGTTTACTTTTTTGTCTTCTATTGAAGGTATATCTACTTCATGTCAACTTATATCCTATAATTGTAATCTTGGAGAGATTCCATTTATCAATTCACATGGAAAATTCCCAAGAAGAAATCCTATTAAAATTGAAAGCATCTTTTTTCTTTCATCGTTAAAATAGTGTTGAAGTCCCGTACAATTATCCACTTATTTATTATAATCTTAGAAGTTTCTTCAAGATCCTTCCATAATTCAATTCTTCTAATATATGAAGTGGAATGATACAGTAATTAATAGTTAGAGTGGACCATTTGTATTAAAGGAAATATATGTACTCTGAGATTGCATAATTTATGTAGAAACCTGACCCAAGAATTCCCAAAGATGGTGTCTGATATCTATTACATTGGTATGATTACCAGGAATTAGTCCTTGAAGGATCTAAGAGTATATTAGTATTATTAAACTAGTTACCTACATGATACATTAAATAAAAAATAATACACTAATTACAATAAAATTTTCTACTTATTTATAAATAATTAACTTTTAGGATAAATTTATTCCATATTATATATCACTAAATATATTTTATAGTATTATTCTTGGATTCATTGTGAATAAAACATAATAAGGGTTATCTCAAATGCTCAGTAATGTAAAAATATAGAGGAAGCAATAATGAATCAATGCGAATAGTAAATATACAATGGTTAAAAATTGAAAAAACACGCCATGTTATCAATAAATTTAATTGATGTACTTAAACAATATAAAAAGGAAATAACTGGAAGCACATACCATTTAAATAACTAGATAAGAAAAACTCAATATAGAAAAGTATGAAACTAAAACAAATTCTATTTAATCAATTAACTTAAAATGAAATGTATCAATAGATATAATGACCTAAAATCTCATGGATGAGTGATAAATGAAATTAAATGAGGGAAATACTTAATTATTGGATGCCATATTTCTAAAGTATAAGGTACCTTTTACTGTATATACCTTTGTTGGACTCCTCATTTATTAATCATGTTTTAATGAACACAGATATTATTTAATCATATGTTAATGATTCCACATCTAATTCAACCTAGTTGACTTCTATATATTATATCCAATAATGTGCATTTATGTTTAAAGTAATCTCATGTTTTAAGAAGAACCTTGCAAGATCTTAATTGGTTTATTTTCAATTTAACTACTTTATACAATCTTTTATCTACTCTCAAAATACCCTCTTTAACAAATGATTAAGTCAAATCCTTTCTCTTATCATCTTTATTTATGTCTACACATAGTTACTTTGGAAAGTCAAAGACACCATGAGTCTACAATTGGCTATGTATATATGGCACTGTGAAGCCAGACACCGTGATGTAGACACCGTGAAGCAAGACACTGAGAAGCCCGACACCGTGAGCAAGACACCATCAAATAAGACACTGTGAAGCAGACACCGTGAAGCAATACACAGTGAAGAAAACACTATGAAGCAAGACACTGTGACCATTTGACACAGTGACACTCAGACACCGTGATCAACCTAGAAACCTTGTGAAGGATACACTGTTTCCATGACTTACTGTGACACCATTTCTTAACATTTTCCGACGTCTTTCAATTTAATTTGTAACGGTCATATTTTATTCTGTTAATGAAACTGCTATTAATTAAATGTGGGTTGTTGGCATGTTAGGGAACTATACCTCGTACCTGTAAAAGGTAATAATCCCCATTTCCAGACAAAAGGATAAATAAAAGGAATATCGAGCTGCTGTAGAAAGATATATACACAAAAAAATAAACATAGTCATACACGGAGACATATACATAAGGAATAAGAAGAGATACACACGTACATGTAGAGAAAAACACACAAAGAACTCAGAACACTCATACACATCAAAAAACAGGAGTTCAAAGAGGTGATTCAAGCGCCACTTGGAATACTATTTCATTCAAGCTGAATAACTATACGGGAAGTGAAGAAACAAAACCACGACACTCTAGTTTCTAGACAACTTCCGTGAAGGACTCTAAGCTTCATCTGCTTCAATCCAAAAAATTTTGGAGATGCATTGAAATCACCCAAAGATAATTCTAAACACATCTCTATATTCTTGCTCTGTTGTGATCAACCTTTTCTTTACATTATAAGCAGTGTGTGCTTCTGTCTGTTTTGATGCACACTGTCTCATGTGAAGAACTGGAGGATTTCTAAATCCTTACTCAATCATTCCATTACAATATTGTGTCCCACTATGGATAGTGGTAGGGGTCATGTGTGACCTGGACAACCTGTGTGTTATTGATTTTTTTTCCCTTGTAGAACTGTTTTAGAGGTATGAAGACCTGGACAGTCTGTGCACTATTGTAAAACCCCGATAAAGGGTGTGGATCATAGTTTATATAAGACTGTTTGAGAGGACTAAGTCTCACCTTGAGACTGAACATCTTGGTTAACACTACGGTGCATCTTATTTGAGTTTAATGTTCTTTTCAATATTCCGATGCTATTTACATTGAAACTAAAATATGTTTTAATGTAACATTGATAGTTGAACTAGCAATTTTTTGTATATATTGTGTACCATTAAGATAGTTTCAAAAGATAACATAATCTTTAGATTTAGTTAACTAAGAAATAAACAATATTTGAGAAACTGATTGAACATTTAAAATCTTTATAAATTCACTATATTTTAACTTGTTTTATGAATTGGGGGATTTGAATACAAATATTTTAAACATAAATTTTTAATTAGAACTCAACTAACCCCCTCTTGAGTATGGACTCTGACCAAAATTTGGTATAAGAGGTTTTAATTAAAAGGTTTTAAAAACACTATGTTTGTGAAAAGTTTTCAACTTTTATTTTAGTTCTATCTGAAATATCTTAAAATTTCTGTTAGTTATAAATTTTTATATCTTTATACAACATAATAATTATGGATAACAGATTAGAAGGTGTAGCTACCAATATTCCACCCTTCTTTACTGGTGTCAATTATGACCAATGGAAAATCAAAATGACAATTCATTTCGAAAGTATGGGATTTGACATTTGGACAGCCATAGAGACTCATTATAAGATTCTAGAAACTCTTATAACTACTTGGGATGAACCTAATAAAGCTTCTTACAAGAATAATTATAAAGCAATGAGTTCCCTATATTGTTCTTTAGGAGATGAATAATTTAATTGAATATCTTCTTGTAAGACTACTTATGAAATATGGGATACTCTGGCTATTTCTTATGAGGGAACAACCAATGTTAAAGAAATGAGACTAAAAATATACACTAATAAGTGTGATAATTTTAAAAGGAAAACTGATGAATCTATTTTTGATATGTATCTCATGTTTAATGATATAGTCAATACAATGAGATCACTGAGAAAAGTAGTTCCAGCAAAGGAGAAAATCACGAGGATACAAAGATGCCTACGAGGCAGATGGAGAGGAACCTCTTTCTATATACAAGAATCATGTGACATTGCTAAGTATCCTTTCAAGGAGATTATTGATAAGCTGATGAAGTATGAAGAAGATCTAATGGCAAACAAAGAAGATGACGATGAACCAAGAAAGAAATCAGTAGCCTTCAAGATCCCTGCTTTAAAAATCAAGGACAAAGAGAAAATTCAAACTGTAAGTGACAGTTCAAGTAGTGAAGAGAGCGCATCTGATAGTGATGCTGAAATGGCTCAGATAGCCAGACGTTTTAAAAAGTTTTAAAGGAAAAATTAGTTTTTCCGAAAATACAATTATAGTGGCATGTATGACAATAAAGGCCATCGGAAGAAGGATTGGAAAATGACTGATAAAAGTGATGACATAGTCTGCTACGAATGCAAGAGGAAAGTACATGTGAAAGCTGACTATCCAAAGTTAATGTACAAGAAGAAGTATGAGTACAAGTAAAAAAATATAATAAAACTATGATAGTGACCTGGAGTGCTTCAGAAGATAGTTTAAGTGATGATGATTCCACTCAGGATGAAAAATCTCAAAAATCCAATAAGTGTTTTATGACAAACACAACTGAGGTAACATTGAATAATCCTGCTTTAAACTCTAATTATTATGGAGATGATTCTAATTATGATTCTAAAAACATGTCTAGTGAAGAATTATTTTAATACTTTAACATGCTATATGATACCTGCAATGAGATGAAATACAAGTATAAATCCTTAAAGAAATAGTATGCTTTAACTTGCACTACCAAATCTGCCCTAGAAGTAGAAAAGGAAAAGAATGCTCAACTACTTCAAGAGAATACTGCAATGAAACTGTATAATGAGAAACTCATGAAAGATTTAGAGAGATTTACTAATGGAAAGGACACCCTTACAAAAATTCAAGGAAAACAATTAGCACTAATGTATACTACTAGTTTTGGCTACCAGCTTAGATATAGAAAAATTACAATGAATATATTTATTCCTAAATCTGGACAATATGCTGCTAAATCTAGTTCTGAAAATTACTACGTCTCAACTAGCTACTCACATAGTTATAGATTAAAAAAAGTAAATTTTTTAAAATCTTTTAAATCTAATGATTATATAAAACCCATTAGACAAATATAGGTACCAAAAGATCTTCTTTCTAACATGTCTGGACCCAAAAAAAAATCTGGGCACCAAAATCATTTTCTTTCTAAAACTGTTTTGTAGGAAAAATTAATGAAAAGTTCTTGTAGGAAGATATAGTATTTGGACAGTAGATGTTAAAGGCATATGGCAAGAGACTACTCATTCTTTAAGAGATTAGTCAGGTTTGATGGAGGATATGTTACCCTTGGGGATAACTCAAAATGAAAGATTATTGGCTTAGGCCAGATTGATAACACTAATTCAATTTTAATTTCTAATGTTTTATTTGTTGATGGACTAATGTTTAATCTTCTATGTATCTATCAGTTGTGTTATTATGTTTTAAATGTTAAATTTTAAAATTATTATAGCAATTTATTTGATTCTAATTTTTTTTGGGTATTTACTGCATTTAGAAATGAAAATATTTATGCTGTAGATTTTAATTCATTAGCTAAACAAAATGTTAATTGTTTAAACGCTTTTCATAATGAATCTTTGCTATGACACAGATGATTCAGACACATCAATGTACACTCTCTTAGGAAACTGACTAGGAATGGTTTTTTAGATTCTTACCTAAACTAAAATTTCCACATAACAAAGTGTGCAATCCTTGTCAAAATGTAAAGAAACAAAACGTTTCGTTCAAACCAAAGAAAGAAGTTCATCCTTCTCAACTGCTTGAGTTGGATCACATGGATTTATTTGGAACATCGAGAGTTTCTAGCATAAATGGGAATCAGTATGTCTATGTCCTTATAGATGACATTTCGAGATACACTTGGGTATACTTTCTATCTCACAAAAAGTGAATCTTGTTCCAATTTTCGTAAATATTCCAAATATGTAGAATATCTTAGTGGACTTAGGATCATGACCTTGAGAAGTGATTATGATCTTGAGTTTGAAAATCAAGAGTTTGAAACCTATTGCTCACATAATAGCTATAGTCACAACTTCTCTTCCCCTAGAACACCTCAACAGAATGGTGTAATAAAAAGAAGAAATAGGACTCTTCAAGATATTTATAGGAAAATGCTTAATGAATATAATTTACCTATTTACTTTTGGGATGAATCTGCCAATACATCTTGTTACATTATTAATAGAGTCTCGATTAGACCAATTCATAAAAATACCCCTTATAACCTTTGGAATAATAAGAATTCTAAGGTTAATTACATTGGAGTTCATGGTTTCAATGTTTTTATCCATAACACTAAAGATAATCATGAAAAATTTTCTTTCAAAAGTGATGAAGGAATTTTCCTAGGCTACTCTACAACCAGTAAATCCTATAGAGTATTGAATAAGGGAACCAAATGTGTGGAAGAATCTATATACATAAAATTTGATGAAAATGATTCACATGAACCGAAGACACCTCTTAAAAATATGGAAGAAGATGTGTCCATTCTAGACTTTAATGAAAAAAATAGTGAACCTATTGTTAAGACAACCTGTTCTAGAAATTTTTCAGAACATGCTTATTTAGAACCCAAACCAGTAAATGAACCTTAAATTTCTAGCACTATCTTTTCTAGACTAACTAGGACTCTTAGAAACAATACTTTAGATACTGTAGTAAGAGATTTAGATAGAGGGACACAAACTAGAGCATCTCTAAGAAACCAGGTTGAACATCATGCTTTTCTTTCAAGGCTTGAACCTAAAAATATCAATGATGCAATCAACGATGAATTTTGGGTTATGGAAATACATGAAGAATTGGATCAATTTGAAAGAATCAATGTTTTGGAATTACTTATTAGAACTAAGGACACCTTGACCATAGGAACGAAATGGATTTTTAGAAAGAAAGTTGATGAAGCTGGTAACATAGTTAGAAACAAGGTTAGACAAGTTTTACAAGGCTACAGTCAAGAAGAAGGAATTGACTATGAGGAGACCTTTGCACCAGTATCCAGACATGAAGCTATCAGAATCCTAAATTCCTATTCAACACATTTCAATTTCAAACTATATCAAATGGATGTTAAGAGTCCATTCCTAAATGGGTATATAGCTAAGGATGTTTTTGTTGAACAACCCCCTAGATTTACAAACCCTCATTTTCCAAATCATATTTTTAAATTATCAAAAGATTTATATGGTTTAAAGAATGCTCCATGAGCTTGGTATGACAGATTTCATAAATTTCTTATTTCCAAAGGATTTAAAAAAGGAATGGTTTCTCCTAATATTTTTATAAAAAAAATCAATGATGTTTTAGTTGTTCAAATTTATGTGGATGAAATTATTTTTGGATCTTCGAAGAATTATTTATCTGTTGATTTTTCTAAAATAATGGAAAATGAATTTAAAATGAGTCTAATGGGAGAACTCATATATTTTCTTGGATTTCAAGTTCTTAAAAATGAAAATGGTATTATTTAATATCAAATTAAATATACTACGAATCTTATAAAATTATTTGGATTAGATAGAACTAAAAGTAGTGACACTCTCATGAGTACCACTTGTTTGTTGGATCTTGATGAAGATGGAAAATCTGTTGATCAATTCACTTATAGAGGAATGATTGGAAGTCTACTCAACTTAACTGCTAGTTGTCCAGACATTATGATTAGTGTGTGTATGTGTGCTCGTTTTCAAGAAAATCCTATGGAATCTCATTTAAACGTTGTAAAGATAATTTTCAAATACCTCAAGAAAACACCCAATCTAGTACTGTTTTATCCTAAAGGAAAATAATTTTAATTAGTTAGTTATTATGATGCTAACTTCTATGGTTGTAATTTAGATAGAAAAATAACCTCTATAACATGTCATATTTTAGGCAACCCACTAGTATCATGGTTTAGTAAGAATCAAAATTCTGTTGGATTGTCTACTGCAGAAGTTGAATACATAGCTGCTAGCAGTTGTTGTGAAAAAATGTTGTGGATGAAACACACATTAATAGATTATGGATATCAATTCGGACATGTACCTATAAATTGTGATAGCACAAGTTCTATTAACATCTCAAAGAATCATGTTTCACATTCAAGGAAAAAGCATATTGATGTAAGACATCACATTATGAGAGATCATTATCAAAAAGGAGATATCGCTTTGGAATTCATTGGTACTGAATATAAACATACTGATATATTCAGTAAACCATTAAATTCTAAGAGAATATACTATATCATACATGAACTAGGCATGATAAATCTCAAATAGATACTTTACATGTTACTGTTTCAAGTCATGCTGTTTGATATCTTACTGTGTTTTAAATTACTGTTTCATGATTACGGTTTCTCAGTTACTATCTCTCATGTTTACTATATCACCGTAAAGTTTTATGTTTATAGTCTCACAGCTAGAATTTTGTACTTATTGTCTGATGTTTACTGTTTCACCGTAACATGCACTGAAAAGTTAGTTCATGGTCTAACTGTGAAACTCATCTAATGTATCACTGTAATGACTACTCACGGTTTCTCCATAAAAATTCATTATATTTTATTTAAAAATTGTATCACGGTAATTACTCTTTTTTACCATTTTATCTTCCCACATTTTTATTTTAGAAACAATTGGTATTCCTAAATGATAAAACAAATTAGTATCACTCGCCTCTTCACTCGGGGTTTTCTCTGCCTATTCTTTTCAAACCCTTCATAATCCTTGCAACCCTTCACTCCATAGAACCTTCAATGAATGATAAGAATGAAACATCCGTCATCATCGACACCCAAGAAGCACAGCTCGAAGAAGAAGAATATTGCACCTAAGCTGACACCCAAAGGACCTTTAAATCCGAATATGGTCAACCACGTTGTTGTACCTGAGAACGATATTTTCCCCAAATGGATTCTGACTAGTATGTCTCTGGTATTTAAAGTGTTAGAACAAAAATTACAGTTACAAAGTTTCTTGGAGGAGGATAGACATATCTATCCTAGGTTAGTAGCTCTGTTTAAGCAATACATACAGATATCATTTGATTTGGGTGAGAGTTTTGTTGTGAGAAGCTGGGTAAATTGTCAAAGATGCTTTTTCTCTTCGAGGTTATAGGCAGTATGCCTTAGGATACCTCATGAAGGCATATTTGAGGATTATCAAAGAAGAAATCCACCTTTAACCGATTTTTTTGATCTAGATGATGCCCTGAAAACCCTAACATGAAATGGCACCCAGAGGAGAGCCATTGCTACTGAATTAAATTAAAAAACAAGGCTTCTATTTACATTCGTACAAAATTTGGTCAGTCCAAGAAAAGGTGATTTTTCCATGCTTAAATATCAAGATGTGTTTTTGATTCACCTCATGAAAAATGGGTATAATATAAACCTGTGGAAGTATATCATTCACCATATGTGTGAGTTTATCAATGTAACATACAAATCAACTTATCTATTTTACACTCGACTAATATCATCGATGATTCTTCCAAAAAGAATGATCAGACCTAATGAGGAAGTGATTAATGAATATTACTACTTCATCTCATAAGCTACTATCAAAATAATGAAGATAAACATGAATCCTTGGAAAAAGGAATGGGTGTAAGACAATGATAAAATTAATGAGAAATTCAATCTAGTGGATTATCCCTCAAGACCAAAAGACATATCTGATCCTGGTTTGGAACCAGATGAAATTGTTGAGTATACTGAAGAAGAGGAAGAAGAGGAAGAAGATGATGAAGTGCCACATAGGGAAGAAGTTATTGTTGAGGAGTACATGACTACTGATCCTCATATGGTTCTTGAAGAAGAAGTCCCTACACTTAGGGAAGCTGAAAGTTTGGAAAATCAACCTGAAGCTGTAACAGATTAAATTACCATAGAATCTGAAAAAAAATGTCATGGATGAGGCTATATTGGATGAGCCTACAGTAGAAGAGCCTATAGTGGAATAGCTACCTATTTTTCAAGAGGTAAATATTGAGGAACTACCTATAGAACAATCTGTTTCGGAAATCATACATTCTGCTGAAGAATGGATGGAGCTAGATTTTCAGCAATCTAGAAAAGAATTGAGCGAGGAACTCAGAGATGAGTCTATGGATTTAGAACAAGATCCTGGGCCTCTCAGTCCTAATAAGGAGGCACCTGTTGAGGGGTAGAAAACCCCAAACCATGAGTTTATTGAAGCATCACATCCATCTGAGTCATGTCCTGCAGACACTCAGTATAATTTTCCTACTTTTTATGTTGTCAGTGATTCTCAGTAGGTTACAGCAACCCGAAATGATATCTACTCCCTATTTCAATTGAAATTAGTCTCCAATTTTTCACATGAGAAGGATCCTGATCCTGTACTAGTCCCTACTCCTGAACCCTTATATGAACAACCATCCTTTGTAAGTAAGGATGATCTGAAGGAATTTGGTGCTACTCTCTCATCTAGAGCTGAGAAAATATTGAATACTCAACCTCTTCCCATGAAAGATTTTAGTGAGATAGATGCATAAATTCTATTGGAGAAGATTATCTGGAAAATACATTCTAAGATGCTCCATGAAATTAAATAAGTGAGAGTTGAAAATAATATGCTCAGTAATGAAGTAAAAACTGTTAGATGTTTGGTTGAAGACATGCAGAGAGAGTTGTGCTAAAGATATGAATCTGTTTCTCCTCCTATAGAACCCACTGCTCCCCAAATCTCACAATTTAGAGTATCTTAGATTCAACCTTATCTAGCATCCTTAGAAGAAAAGATCTCTAAAAAGAACAAAACAATTGTGAATTAAATGAAAGTGCTTGTGGCCAATCTGAATAAACTCACTTATGAGTACACAGGGTGTCATCAAAAGGTGTTGAATCAACTAAAATCTCTATCCACAGTTTTCAACGCATCTGGTCAATCCTCTAAATCCTCTTTGGATAGTTACCTACTCAATACTGTAATCAAAGAAGAGATTTAGAATGTCTACAGTGGTTTCAATGTGACTTCTTTAACTGAAGTGGTCAAAATTAGTTACAGAGTTCTTGACCTAGTACCAATCCCCTCCAAAATTGCTAATGATGCTCAGCAAGAGATTGATAAGAAATTGGATTTCTACTTCAACAGAATGGTTTCCAAGACAGATATGACAAACCTTTTTAAGTTCCATGTAGAAAATCTGAGGATTCCTCCCGTGACTCAAGCTTTCAAGAACCATGTCCTGAAACTCACAGAGTTTACTTAATTATTGGAATATTTTATGGAGAACAAGGTTGATTTTTAGAAATCCATGCAATATGGTGGAGAGATTATTACCGATTTCATCACACTCCTGAGGCCAAATCTTCATGTCCAGAGTACAACCATTTTTGCTCCAGTGGATGCACCTCTCAGACCTGGGATGCCTAATTTCACCTATGCTCTATCCTCAACCACCATGTCTGTTGGAAAAGAACTCAATCAGATCAGGACTGCGATTCTTGATAAAAAACTGCCTAGATCTTCTACTACTACTACCTTTGGCTCCCTCAGTCTTTGATAGTCTCCCTTTTCCCTCTTTATCAACCACCTCTCTGCCCTCTTCTACCTCGGCCTCTACCCCTATGGCTTCCTCTTCTTCCACTGACGCTAAAGGAAAAGAAAAGGATGGCCCTCGAAGGAGAAAAATGACTAGTCTTTTTGATAGGGATTCTATTGTCTTTAATTTTTGGTACTAATTTTTGCTGTACTACAACTTCATTGATATTAATGGACTATGATCCTTTTTTATGACTCTCTTATTTCATCCTTTTGATAATTCCAAAAGAAGGATAAGTTTCTATATACTATGTTTTCAAGTTGTCTTTATAGTTGAATCCAATATACACCTTAATTGAATATGATTTGTGATCATCAAGAGGGGGGCGATTGTTGGACTCCTCATGTATTAATCATGTTTTAATGATCACAAATCTTATTTAATCATGTGATAATGATTCCACATCTTATTCAACCTAGTTAACTTTTCTACATTATATCCAATCATGTGCATTTATGTTTAAAGTTTTCTCATGGTTTAAGAATAACCTTGAAAGATCTTAATTGCACTATTGTCCATTTACCTACTTTATATTATCATTTATCTACTCTCGAAATACCCTCTTTAAAAAACGATTAAGTCTAATCATTTATATTATCATCTTTATTTATATCTACACAAAATTAATTTTGAATGTCTAAGACATTGAGAGTCTTCCACTGGCTTTGTATTTCTAGCATCATGAAGCCAGACACCGTGATGCAGACACCGTGAAGTACGACACCATTAAGCAAGACACTGTGAACACAACACCGTGAAATAAGACACCATGATGTAAGACACCGTGAAGCAGAAACCAGGAAACAATACACCGGGAAGCAAACACCATGAAGCAAGACACCATGATCATGAGACACCGTGACACTTAGACACCATGATCAACCTTGACACCGTGTGAAGGAGACACAGTTTCCATTACTCACTATGACACAGTTTCTTAACATTTTCTGATGTATTTCAATTTAATTTCAAAAGGTCATATTTTATGCTTTAAATGCCCCTGCTATTAATTAAATGTGTGTTGTTGGCATGCCAGGGAACTGTACCTCGTACCTGTTAAAGGTAATAAAACCCATTGCTGGATAAAAAGGGAAAGAAATGGAATATCGAGCTGCTGAAAAAATAGATAGACACAGAGAAATACCCAGAGTCATACACGGAGACATATACATATGGAAGAAGAAGAGTTACACATGTACATGTAGAGAAAAACACAAAAAGAACTCAGAACACTCATACACATAAATAACAGATGTTAAAAGAGGAGATTCAAGTGCCACTTCGAATACTCTCGCATTCATGCTAAACAAATATACTGGAAGTGAAGAAACAACACTATGACACTTTTTTTTCTAGACAACATTCGTGAAGGACTCCATTCTTCATCTTCTTCAATCCAAATAAATCCAGAGTTTCATTGACATCACACAAAGAGCATTCTAAACTCATCACTATATTCTTGCTCTGCTGTGATCGTTATTTTCTTTAAATTACGATCAGTGTGTGTTTCTTTCTATTTTGACACACACTGTCTCATGTGCTGAAGTAGAGGATTTATAAATCTTCACTCAATCCTTCCATTACAATATTTTGTCCCACTGTGGATAGTGTTAGAGGTCAAGTGTGACCTGGACCGCCTGTCTGCTATTGATATGCTTTTCCACGTAGAACTATGGTAGTGGTCTGAGGACTTGGACAGTCTGTGCACTAATTTAAAACCCTTATCCAGGGTGTGGATCAGAGTTTATATCAATCTATTTGAGAGGAATAAGTCTTAGCTTGAGACTGAACCTCTTGGTTAACACTGCTGTGCATCTTATTTTAGTTTAAACTACTTTTCAATATTCCGTTGTTATTTACTTTGAAACTCAAATCTATTTTAAAGTAACTTTGATTGTTGAACTAGAAAGTGTTTATAATTATTGTAGACCAATAATTTTTTTTAAAAGCTAAAATCTTCATATCAAGTCAACTAATAAATAAACAATCTTTGAGAAACTGATTGAACATTTACAATCTTTATAAATTCACTACAGTTTAAGTTGTTTTATGAATTGGGAAATTTTAATAAAAATCTTTTAAAGATAAATTTTTAATTGGAACTCAATTCACCCCCTTCTTGAGTGTCTACTCTGACCAACAACCATTCATAAGATAGTTTAAAACATATCAGGTAAATAACCATCTGAGGTGGCTAGCCGAATGAATAGTCCCATGAGAATACTGATGCATTGGGGAGGATATCTATAATTGGGACCCACCTATGTTGTACCAGTCCAAAAAAAAATATTCATATATTGAATAATGGATTTAACAATGGGCCATATCAAATATCTATATGGAGTAATAGATAATGATTTATAAAATGTTAACAAAATAATCAAATAACTTTCAAATTTAACACCGTATAAAAATGATACATGGTTAAGGCAATAAAAATATTCTTGGTAAATGATATGGTAAATTGGAGGAATTTAATGTTCAACGATCATATTAAATTTATTTTTTCAAGAGGATTAGAAGTAACAAAGTAAGTAAATGTGAATATTATCCATGAAAAAAAAATCATAAACCATCCAAAAGAATATTAAGGGTCATATAAATTCAACATACCCCAAGTAGAGTAAAACAATGTGTTTTTTCCATTCATGAAAGGAAATTTTATAAAAATATATTTTAAAAACATTTCTGAAGAAAATTTCATTTTGTTTTGAAAAATCATTTGAAAAACATTTTGTTTGAAAATTATTTTTTAAAGAAATTACTTTATTAATAACCCTTTTAAACAAGAAAAGGACACTTCGATGGAATGATAGAGGGTAAATCTGTATGAGATATACAAGGTAATAAAAACATTCATTTTATACTGTAAAAGGTTATAAATGTTACTTATCCGGAAAGGGACAATAAGATTCCATTGAAAACATTAGTAGTATAAAAAAGTGTAAACATATCTTTACAAAATCATTTTTAAAACATTTTTGAAAACATTTTTATAAAGAATAGGTTTCAAAATAAAATAGGTTATCCTACTAAAGAGAGAAATAAATACAGGTTATAATAAAAACATTTTCTAAAACACCTTTAGTAAAAAAGAGTGAAAATGCTACAAATACTTGAAAAAGGTTATGATTTTCCAGAGGGGGTGGGGAATTAATTATTATATTGGATAGTTTTGATAAACTTTGCATGAATTTAAATGAATGATCAGTAAAATTATCATCGAGGAATGTAATATATAAACATTTCAAAGTGTCCCATACCACTTAGAAACATTTTAAATCATAAGGATCTAGAAGGAATAAAATTACATTAATTTTTTAATATCATGAGAGTTATGAGATTCAGGTTATATGATGTAAAAGGGATGTATTTACAATATATGAATTAAACTAGGTGAAAAGCCACAAATAAGTCTCAATAGAATGTAAATTGAGACAAAATCAATAACCTTGCATTTCCTTGAGGTTGAAAGTACTTTAACTTATATTTAATAAACTTATGTTAGTTATATTCTATCTTGAAAAACTTTTATTTTTAATCATTACTTTTATTTTAATTTTTACCATGTTTCGTAAAACCACTTAAAAATTTATTTTTATGTCAGTTTTTTGAACAAATTCGGTTAATGTGTCAGAAACAACATTGGTAGGTCAACTATGGTCAAAGGCGTGAATATATAACATCTCCCAAATAATAAAAGTGAAATTATTTTCATATTTCTACATAAATTATACTTCTAAAAACATTAATTAAATAGTTTAATGACAGAAATGAATCAATGTTACAATTATAGAGATGGTAGGTCGTACGTACACAGGAGTAAAATTCTCATTTCTTAATGATCGTTGTGAAAAGAAGGTAAGTAGAACAATACCATTCCATAATTATGATTATATAATAATGTCCATATATTTAATAATTTATACTTACATATAGAGTTATTTTTTTGTAAATTGAATCACATCATGTCAAAGAGGTGGTAGTCCACATGCCCACGAAGGACATTATAAATTATTAAGTGTGTGAAAGGATAAAAAATAAAATGTTATGTATTTTATTTCTGGGAATGAAATTATGTAATTAATATCATATACAGTTTTTTATATTATATATATTTTTAATTAAAAACATCTTTTATATTTTCCATGTTTAGTGTGAATGAAGCACATCTTTTTTAGGAGGCTAGTCCACTTTTCAAAAATTTATGTAATAATATTATTAAAAATTGGAAAGTGTAAGGGTTTGTGTTATAAAATAATAAAATAATAAAAAATAAATAAATAATTTAATTTATAACATATAAAAACAAAGTTTCCATCATAATAGCCACCATGAGAGATATTAATGGAAAAATGAACAATCATCATTTTGTGAGGAAGTATTTCGCCGTACACAGAAACCATACATTGGTTACCCAATAGATAAAAGTGTGTGTATATGTAGGTAAATAAATAACATAACATGATTCCAGTATAATTGTGTTACTACTTTTAGTATACACTCATATAATAATATTATTTTAGTTGTTGGATATTGTAAAAAAAGTAAATAGGGTAAGGGAATAGGTTACATCTTAATTTGGTAACTTCTTTTGATTGGTACCGAATGAATTCCTTGGATGTATTTATAACTTTTGGTGGAATCAGGGTTTAGGAGAGGAATATTGGGAAGTGAATTGGGTAGCTATTTTTCAAACATAATTTCCTTGAGAGGTGTAAGGAATATGGAGCATTAGTGGCCTTTTATAGTGGTGGAAGAGTGGTACTCTTGTAATATTTTTGACAAAGGAATTGATGCCTTGTTTTTTATGTTGAAAGTGGATCCATTAATGATTGGATTTCAAAACAAATATTGGATAGGGTATATATATATATGTCCATAAAATTGATCTCGTAGAATTATATAGGTCGTTTTGGAATTAAGGTTATGATTATGTCTCTTATTATTCATAATTTAACCTTAATAATTGCAATTAATTATAATTACATTAACTTATATTTTTGTTAAAAAATGTTATTATTATTATAAATTGTAAATTATTTTGATTCAAAATACGGAATACAATTTTCCAAATTCTAATCACATAAGTGGTAGAAATTAATTTAAAATTCATCCTACAGGAAGGATGATAATACAAGATTTTAAAGAAAAAACTCTCGAATGTTTTTTATGTTTTAATAATTAATTTCCAATTGAAATTTATTCCAATGTTATAAATTTTATATATTGATAAAAATATGATGTTATTAATATTTCAAAAAAATAAAATAATAATTGTATATTAAAAATAAAGAAGAGGAAAGTCATTTTAGAACTCCAATTCAGTATTTTCACTATTTAGTAAAAAAAGAATCTTAACAAAATGATTCAAAAATTCACCCTATACTATTTATTATGTTTTTATTTTAATGAAGAAGTATATTTTTACATATAAATCAGATAATTTGTAAGACTTCATATTTAAAATTGGTTCTCCATTAAAATGTGATAACATTTTCTTTATGAAAATATATGTTTTATGTGTGAAATTGGGTTTGTTCTAATCTTATGCCTATAAAAACTAATGGATGAATATTAAAAATATATTATTAAATATATAACATCGATATATCATTAAAATCATTATGTAATTGTAAATAATTATGTTTATTATGGAAAAACTCTTCTAGAATCATATTTATAATAGTATTTCTTTTTTATATCCAATTGGTTATTATTTTGGTTTCTCATTAATTTGTTGCCATGAAATCCATTTTATATTTATATAATCCATAAATTTTTATATCTAAGTTAATAATATTCATAACCTCTATCATAATGGTTAGTTTATATCATATTATGTTAAATAATAATATTTTAATGTTAAATTATTATTTGGAAAAACTTCATCTTGCGTGTAACGCAAGCCATTGATGAAACACGTTGTTGCATATGTCGCATACTTACTTGGTGTTGTGTTCATTTCAAGATATAATATAAATTTAATTCATTTTAAATAGTAAATATATTATAAATTCTCATGATATTATATTAACATAAGTGATCGATGTTTCATGTCATACATGATATCAAATATATTGTTCCTACTTTATATTTTCAAGGTGTTACATTCTACCTACCTTAATTAAATTGTGTCCTCACAATTAAAATGTGATTATGCTGATTGATTTTTTTATATTTCCTATGTTTGAAATCCTAAATCTTGAAAAGTTTTAGTAAAACATGCTATAAAAAATAGATAATAGGAAGAAAAAATGTCACATTGAATAACATATAACTAGGTCTCTAAGAAAGAGAACATCAATGGAATATTGAGTTAAGTACATTGAGGAAAAGTTTATATATTTATAGGGAAAAAATGAGGTAATCAATCAAAACATATTTAATTAACAATATAATGTTGGTAATTTCCTGCTTTCTCTTTCATTTACTTCCCCCAAATTGAGATGGAGCTCCTGAAGCCACGAATGGAGATGGAACCCTAGCTCATGCCTGAAGAATATTTTCCCCACCTTCCTGGTGGTGGGAAGGCGGAGGATGGTCTGATTTTGCTGCCTCCGATGCCATGAACCCCATTTGTATCCTTCTCCAACCCTAATTATCTCCCGGAGTTCCTCGTGATTGCATTTTGTCTGAAGGTTCCAGATCTTCACCTTGGTAACCCTCAGCTTCCGATCTTGGTGTCAGAGTTCTATGTAGTGATTAATTATTTAGGCCTGACTCTGGTGGCTCGATTCAACTCTCGAAGATCATCGGTCAATGATTTTTATTAGTTTGTTTTAAGAAAATGGGATCTGAATGATTGTGCGATAATCATCTTTATGTATAGTCACCACCTAATGATTCGATTTTCCTTAAAGGAAGACATGATACGTGCATGGTCTAGTGCCCCTAGGCGTTGCGATGGTTGTAGGTTTTTCCTCCTTCGGTGGACATTCAATTTTTGTATGAATAGGGATCCAACCTCCATTCATATTTTGGTATGTCTTCTTCATCCACCCTTACCATTCAAAAATCCAGTGATTATATGTATTCTTTGGAACCTGGTAGGTTGTTTCCTATGTTCTGATGCTCGTACATCCAATGGGAGTCACCCCATCACCCTCGGTTATTGCAAATATCATATGATAATTTAGTGTCGCATTAATTTCAAGAAATAAAATATATTGAATTCATTTATAATTTTAAATATATTATATATAATTAGGATATTATATTCCCTTATGTGCTTGATGTTGTGTGTCATACATGCAATAAAATACAATGTTCTTAATTTTGATTTTTGGGGGCTAGAATTTTATAAATTAATTTGAATATAATATTGTTTTTGAATTCAAATACGATCCATCTTAACATTATGAATGTTATAAGAGAGAAAACTATTTCCCAACGAGGCCCATTTGGAACCCTTATATTTTCGAAAATACTTTTTGGGCTCCGCAATTCCAATAATCATCAGTTTTTGGTCGATAACATAGTATCTAATGGATGAATTAATTGGGGAATTACCAATCCCATGAAAATTAAAATATAATATTATCTCTATTAATGTGACTAAACTCGTATTTGGGTCCCTATTTTCTTATTCACACCCACATGATCATTCTTATTTTTTATATTAACATTTTCATTTCTTTCAATTTGAAATGTGACGATCTTTTCTTCTGTAGAATCCCCAACTGTTTCAGTGGTCAAATATCTGCATTAATGATTCTCCTCAAACATGTTTGAATCTAGAATAGTCTCAACCATTTTGAGGGTTTTTGATGGGTTAGATTCATCATACTAGAGAATACCACTCAAATGAATGGAGTTTTTCATTTACTAAACAATTTCATAAGGTTTCTCCATGAGGGTCATACTTAGGGAAACCATAGAAATTGGTACATGTGAAAAAAGGACCTTCTAGGTTAGAACACATAGTATAATCTATGTGGATACCTGCATTATCTTCATGTATGAATGCATAATAAATTATACACAGTATATTTTTATTATTAGCAACAAATGGAGTTCCATCATTTGAACCACTAGATTCTACCACTACATCAAAGAATGATACCGATCAGTATGAAAAGTTGATAGAACCTGTAGATTATTCTATGAATCCCCCCAGTTATCACAGATACTTGACCTTACATGAAATTTGAGAAAGCGTTATCCTTAATAGATATCCCACTTTCAGCTTATATGCATTGCATTCAGCCATTGGACCCTCTACATGTGTAAGACCCCCTTATCATATAATATTGACAGGGACTTCCCAAACTTCCTATATGTATTGAGGTTTATATCTCCTTCTATAAACATCTGTCTACCTTAGAGGGTTCATAATTTTTATTCCATATAATAACCGTTGATAGAAACATCCCCTTTATCCATTAATAGTTACTATCATCTCACCATTTGATCTTGAAAAATCTACATTATTTGTCCCTATTTAAATCAATAGTTCGGTTGCCAAAAAATTTACATCTCCAAAAGATCTTAGTTTTTATTTAATATTGGATATCAAGCATGATGTTATCATCCGTTGTGGTTAGAAACACATCATCAATAAGGGTATTAGACATGTAAACCACTATAAGGACTCTAGAATAATTTCCAAATATTGGATTACCATTTTTCATGTCTATTCTGATAGGATTCACAACATATGAGGTAATATCAAAAATAATTATTGAATTCCAATATAGACAATAGATTTTCCAAATATGATTCTATACTTTTGTATGAGAACTCTTTACATTTTTAGGATCAAATTTTATATCCCATTCCATAAATCATAAGAAAAATTGATTTGAGGAAATAAAACTAAATAATCATCGTATGCATCATAAGGAAAGGCCAAATGGTATTATCACTATACCATTTTCTTCAGTATCCATTATTCAAATCCAAATACTTCCATAATTATTTGAGAAAGTTCATAAAATATCCACATCGTCTCCCCTTTTGGAATGAGGACTATTTATATAATGTAATACGTTTATATATTCATCTTTTCTTCCATTGCTTCTTGATAATGGAATCTGATACCACCATCATTTTCCATATCAATATTAACCATGGATATCGAATCCATCACACTCCATGAACCTATAAACTCACACATCGATCCACTTCATCACTTATTCATAGCACATAATCTACAACATTACCATTTTCTAGTTTATAATAAATCTCAATGTCATAGTCATACATTAATTCTATCAACTTTCACCATCGCATATTGGGGTCACACAAGAATAAGATATAATTTTGGATATTTTGATCTGTGGAAACCATAAATATCTCATAGATAAAGTATATTCCACTAAATCTTCATGGAAACCATGACTAATACTAACTTAAGATCATGGGTTTCATTGATACACATGGGGGGGTCATAAATACCGATACCCATAAAAACTACTCTATTTTGAATCCAGACACTAATCAAAAAATGATGTGAAGCATCAGTATAATCCTTTACTAAACTCCCTCCTGTAGAATAAAAGATAAGTATATTACTAACCACATTCTCCTTTTTATAATCAAAATCTTCTTAACACTATGAAATCCAAAATAATTCATGATCTTTTTAGGTCATGTCTACTAGGGGAGTCACAATATGATATATTTATGTAATGGAATTCCTATAATAACTTATATGATAGGGGAAACTCTATACCTCTAAAACATTCATAGGGGATACCAATGAAATTATGTCATCAATCTTCAAAGGTTCCATGAATAATAAATTTTGGGACATGAAATAACCTATGAAAAAATTCATCATGAAGAGTAAATTAAAAATTTTATAGCTTATTGAAGAGATATTGGAAATAAATTACTCCAAAAAACATACAAATTCACCATGTATGCCTCCATAGATGTGGATTCTAGAAGAATATCATTGATAAAACAATCAAAAAATGGTTTAGAAACTATCATAATACAATATTCATGAGTACCATAAATATGGATAGATATTTATTCACAAAAAAAAATATTACAATGAACTTATAATGACAATAAATACATAAAAAAGTAGTCTTTCAAATTTCCCCATCCTTTACCAGCTTTTAGTGATATCTCTATGCCAAATCAATCTTAGAGAACCAACTAGAACCCCTCATGTGATAAAATAAATAATTAATCCATTGAATGGGATATAGTTTATTCACTATAATTTGATTCCAGTGATGCTAACTGATACATATATATATAATTCAGTCAGTAATTTTCAGGAATATAACTATAACATTGAAAGTTGATATGCTTAGGTGAATAAATCTTAAATATAAGAGAACATCGATCTATTTCTATATAAAAAAACTTACATGGTTCCAAAATCTGCATGGAAATTTAATTAAGATAATCATCAGACTATAATGCTATCCTAAAATTAGTCTTCTATTGAAGGTTTAGAACTATAAAATCTTCATGAACTATATCATTATACTCTTCCATGACCCTGGTAATCATGAAAGATTGATCCTTCAATACTCCCAGCTTCAAATCACTTATCTATAATGATAAGGGATAAAAATTCCTCTATCCCATCCTAGCTTATCACTCTCCAATAAATATAGTATAATATCCATCAAAATAAGAGAACAAAATATTAATCATGATGAAATCCAAGATATCATATAAAACATATAGATAATCTATTAAAAAGATGATGTCATTTGGCTATATACTTAATCATAACATGTCTCCCCAAGAGTGGATCATCCCGAACACTAGATTAGATTCTATACACACATCACACAAACCAGTTCAATCTCTAATGGGAGTTTCCAACACCAAGGGATCTATGAGTCTCTCCACCTCATGTCATAAATTGTGGACTATGGTGATTGAAATAAAGGATTGCATATGTGTGGAATTAAACAATGCATACACCGAGTTAGAAGCCAAATAAATGGTACCCTGAACAATATCCATCTTGTATGGATCTATATATTCTATAAATATCATCAAACAATGACCTAATTTATAACCCCTATAAACTTAATGGTGAGTGCCTCCACTGGCATGCTCTACTGGAAAGGATGGGGAACATCATGTGGTTATCCTCTACTATCCATGTCTTCCCTATGCTAATAATATGTTGTATCCAGCTATTGCTATAGTCTCTCTTGATATTTTTGCAACAATATGAACTCAAGTGAGAATTCAGATACATTTTGTTTTCTCAAAATGGTAATACACTCCCACATTGATGATTTTTAATTCCATAATAAAAAAATTTGATCATTTACCTTGGGATGAAGGTCTACAAACTATAGTGAAATAAGATAGATATGGCTAGGTACTAACCCCATGTATCTGAAAACCCTTATTTCTGGGGACATTGAAACTCAAAACCACAACTTTTATACATGTAAAATCTTCTCAACTCACCTCCACTGATGATCCAATTATAGAAAACATTCATTGAACAACATATTCTCTCAATAGTACCTCAGAATTTGTCATCCACATAGATGGAGTGACATTAGAATGCATATTAGGATGATAAACCTCCTCAAAATGCCCCACACTCACCTCCTCATGTAAAATCAATGGTGAATCATATTGAAAAAGGATCCTTAAATATATCCTAAAATCCAGCACACAACATTTTTACTATAAAAGGGTTTGAAGATCCTAAATTCTGAAAAATTTCATAGCCAATGAAAGGAAATCTAGTTTGAACAGATCTATTATGTACTCCCATAAAAAACTATTGATTATCCCTGACGATTAATAACTACCACTACCTGGATGCCTCGTATAGTATCATGAATGCCAAAAAACACTATGACCCTTCTATGAAATAATCAAATGGAACTAAATCTCCACCTCCTCTAATAATTCCTCTATCACTGAATCAGTATAATTTACCTTATTCTTCTATAGGCTCTGATTCTAAAACTTTTGGGGTGTCCTCCTCTAATTCTCATCATTTTCAACCTCAACTATACATAGATCTACTCACACATATTTCTAAACATCCCCACCTAGAAACAGATTAAGATATCGTACTATTCTGATATTTTAAATATAATAAATATTTATTGTATCTTAATCCTATATTTTTTTAATATTTAAGAATAATAAATTAAGGACTAAACTAACCCCATAGTCTACTCAATTCAAGTAATATAGAAAATAATAATATTACATGATACTTTCAAAGGTCTCTACCATATAACTAGTATCAGATCACTTAGTAGGATTAAGAAACCTTAAAATTCATTCATCAGATTAAAGGGGCCCCTAAATACCTAGGTCCTGGCTTGTCTCCCTTTCTTTATCACATACCATGTTTCATTCAAAACTATTTCTCTACCATCCTGTAACACCCCAAGATTTTATAGTGTGTTATTTCTTCAAAATAATTCAATAACCTTTACTACATGCAACACCAAGTTCAATCGCACCATGACTTACCAAACAAGCCATTCAAAAGAGGTTATGAATAGTGTTAACTAAATTTTAAACATTATATAATCCTTGTAATTTTAGAATCCATATTATGAGTTTCTTTGACATAATGTAAGAACAAATTCATTTTCAGTATTGCACTTTCACCAAATTTTAATATTGAAACCTTTTTAAATACAATATTTTAAACATTTTGACTAAATGGGGACATAAAAAAATTTAAAATGAAACATCCCAAGCTTCCACGGTACACTTTCCTTTGAATAATATAGTAGTGTGTGTTGTACGCAACTTCGAGTTCTAACACACACCACAACCAATCAAACTAGCCGTTATGAATAGTAATACCTAATTTTTGAAATTATATATACTTTATACTTCAAAATGGAATTCATTTTTGTATTCGGAATATCAAATTTAGCCTAAGGTGAAATTTTGGTACTTTTCGGATAACTTTAATATTTTGATGAATAGTGAAAATTACTAAATTTTAATTAAAAAAAACTTTTTTAATCAAAATAATTAATAGTGATAAATTATTAATTTGAGTGGTTTTAAAGTATATTTAGAATATATTTTTACCATTTAATATAATGTTGGTCATTGGACATAATTTTACAATTAAACTGAACATAAACAAGTGTCAATCTTTTGATAGTTATTATCTCTTAAAAACACGCTTTTTGTTTTGACAGCGAGAATTAATTTTAAATTAAATACTGCCACATCTGTGTTTTGAATTTAGAAAAATGGATTCCATATTTGGAATCATGATGTTCAAATTGTGTAAATAGGTAACTTTTATTTTTAGACATTTTGAATAATTACTGCGGTAAATATTTTATTTACCATGATTAAGGGTAAATCCGGTAAATAAGGGTTATAAAAATAATATTATAATAATACTAAATTACCATAAAACATGTCTTATCCTTATTGGTTGATACATGTTCGACCATAGGCATATTTGGGTCGATTTGGGGACCCCATGGTGCCACTTGTAGGTGATAGGGACACTTTATTTTAATTAAGTTAAAATGAATACAAAAATGACACAAGCATATATCTTTTAGAAAAACAATTTTTATATAGGGTTATATATGTTTTAATTTAGATTATAAATATTCATTAGAAGGATAAAAAGATTTCCTATATAATGATATTTTATTTATAATTTTTAGACATTGAATAATTTAATTTATTTATGACACAATGATGATGTAGTAATTACTATAATAGTGAAAAATTAAAATAGTTGATATTATAAATACCCAAATAAATATAATATGAAACTTTGAATGAATTAAAATAATTTTATAGGATAATATTATATATTAGTATTTATTTAATTGACTTTTTTAGAAGTAATAAATCTGTTATGAGTTTCAAACAAATCAACTATTGAATAGTGTCAAAATTGACATAAAATAGTTATTAAAACAAATATTATATTATTAATTGATATTAAATTCCTAAAACTCTAAGGTTCGGCCAAGAGACTTATATCATGATAGGTTCATCATTAATGGACCACTTGGGGGTCTCTTGGATGTATATAGTAGGTTTATTAACCATATTATATAAAAATACAAAGAGACATTGTAAAAGTGAAACTAATTAACTTAGAGTTAATACTTAAAGATAAGGTTAATATAAGTACCCAAAACTGTGTAAATTATATTGGTTGAGTTGTTTTCGACCAATACACACCGTAATATTTAAATAATCAACTTTGGAGCCATTAGAAACCGAATATTAATTTATTATAAATTAATATTTCTAGCTTTTCCAATGGTTCCCCTCACCCCTCTTATAAAAGGGCACTCATCATTCTCATTTCTACACACCTTCAAAGCCTTTTGGTTCTGCTAAAATCTACCCAAATACTCTCCAAACTTCCCTCACAACAACCCAGGGGCCTTAGTTTGATTAGAAAGCCAACCTAAGGAGCCCTTTTGATCAAATCAAAAGGAAGAAACCGAAGAAGAGATAATGATTTCACCACCCTTTTCCAAGTTCATTTCTTCTTCCACTTCTTCATCCTTTGTTGTTACCATTCTAAAATAATAACTCCAGTATCATATATATATTGTGATGTTATTATAATTATGGTACAACCATATTCAGTATTATATCCACCCTTTTAATAACATGTCACCATACGTGCGTACGTACGGCTTACCGTCTCCACGTCGTGGTGTAATTGTTATTCAATATATTATTATTTGGATGGGTATAATAATGATATTTAATTCATGTAAATAATAAATATAACATGTTAATTATTCTGTATATATGATATACCATCCATTTATATATTATTTTAATATCAAAAGAATGATATTGTCGCTCGTGCGTACGTACAGACTACCGTCTCCACGAATGCGATGAGATTCATTCTCCATCGTTTCCATTCATGTATAATTATCATTTGATGATTTAAAAAATGATGTTTAAGGACTTGATATCATTCTGGATATGAATAATATACAACCTATCCTTTACATACATGTCTTACGTAACAAAACATACAAAAGAAAACAAGTAAGTTAACACCCGAAACAACGATAATACTAAGATATTATTATCAAATCAATATTAAAAGATCATATATGATATCATATTAATGTATATGATTCTTGTATAATTTAATAACAAATATTTAACCATTTTACAGGAGGTTAACCTACCCCAACCAAGGAAAAGTACAAGGTAAGGGTTTATTTCGCAATCTCGCCATTATCCGAGATTGTTTATACGTAATAATCTACTGGGATCTCTTTATCATCCACATCCATGTCTCTTAAAAATGAATTTCAAAAAAAATTTACTATTTACTAAGATATGAGTTAAAGTCATTTATACCCTTTTTTGACTTTTTATAAGAGGTTTATAAATGAATCTTTCCATCATTTTACAAACAAGGTGATTTTTAACCTTTTCGACAAAATTAAGGTAAGAATGTTCTTTTAACTTATACGGAGGCTGCGGCTATTTACCGCCGTTATAAAATTTTAAAAGCTTCCCTTACAATCTTACAACTATATTTTCAAAGTAAATGTTTTATTTTATAATTATGTGACTTTTAAATTATTTCAAAATGAATATTTTAAGAATTTTGGAAGGGTACTCTTTATCAAAATCAGAATTTTAAATGTTTTAAAGATTTATCATTCTAAATATTTTTAATTAATGTCCATGTATTCAAAATGGTTTTTAAGGATTTATTTATATGGACATGAATATTTTTAAAATTTTAATTCCTTTCAAAAGTTTCAAAGTGGTATGGGACACTTTGATTTAAAATTCTCTTTTTAATTACTTCCTTTATAAATGTGTGACTTTAAAATGATTTCAAAAAAAAGATATTTCTCTCAAATAGTTTTGATTTCATCTATGTCAACATCCTTTTATGGATTTTACCCTTATTTGAAGTTGGTTTATTATGATACAAAACTTCTATATTGTATTGAAGGTTTTGTGAAATGTTTGACTGTGGATGTGCTATTTTTATACCATTCATAGTTTATGGTGAATATATTGACATTTCGTATGCTAGTTTTAATACAAATGTTTATGTTATGTTTAAACCTTTTCGTATGGGAATGCATTGGACTTAATATGTGACGGGTGGAGCCCGCTATAGCTCCTCGATGCATCGGTAGGTCTCATGAGACATACTAGTGTCCTGGCACAAGGCCTTGAAAAAATCATATTTGTAGTCTTGGCATGAGGCCTTGGCTATGTGGTTATGATAGTCTGGCATTATGCATTCCAACATTATGAAAGTGGTTATTGATTTTGCATGTGATTATTCGATTTGTAGAATATCCATGTGAATGAGTAACTAGCATTATTTCATTTTATTTATGCCATACAATGTTGAAAGTTAAAGTTTGAAAGGATTTGGTTTTAGTTATACATTGCCTTAAATGTTTATTCTTATTTATGAAAGTTTCCGCTATATTGTTATCCTTACTGGGCATTTGAGATCACCCCTTTTCTATGTTCTATTTTTCCCAGGAAGTGAAGAAGTAAATTATGAATGACCTGCAGGGATATTATGTGGGGATTTGAGTGTGGATTATGGAGACATTATGTTGTTGTAGTAGTTTTTCATTTTATGATGTAATGTAAAACTTATGAATATATCTAGTGTTTCCAAGGCTACTAAACCAATCGGTCTTTCGAGATTTGATCTTTCTTGTGATCATGCCAATGTTATGTAATAATGCACCGACTCTGGGTAACTAGGGTCGGGGAGTTACAGTTGGTATCAGAGGAAGTTTAGTACAAACCTTGGAAGCTAGATTTAGATAAACTCGGATTAGAGCATGTAGACCTAAGATGAACTTTGAGGATTAGTATAGAAGAACTTACTAGAATTTTGGTATTGTAGTGATTTTGTGAGTTTTCCGAGCAATACATCCATGTCTGGATACGAGCAGGTAGAGGCGGCTCTAGCACAGATGTACCTAGGGGTAAAACCAGAAAACACCGCTTTGAGATAGACTCGAACAGGAACTGGTTCACGACAACGGGCCTTGCTGCACTCTTGGTTAGGACACTCCCGGGGGATATGCTTAGGATAACTCTCATTTTCATTACAAATCATTATGAAGGGTTTCTGAGTATATAATTCCTCAATGGAGACATTTTTATGATTATGGATTATATCCATAAACTATTTAATTTATGTTATGTGTTTTACAAGTTTGGGATTAGGTATTGTTATTCATAGACTAATCTAATGTATGCCATTGTTTAGAAATGGCGCCTAGTAGAAGGAATGAGAACTCTATCAATGCACATGATACAAAGAGAATGAAGGATCATATATTTTATGGTCTTAATCCAAAATTTACAAGAGAAATAGTCTCGCATGTATTATCATCATATGAAGAAATAATATCATGTGTTGATAAGATAAGTAAAGAGTTTATTGAGTCCTATGGCTTTGAAGGGAAGCAAGAGAAGAAAAGTATGGAAGAGAGAATGATGGATAAAGGGAAGAGGGAAAAGAAGAATTTTCCCATATGTGGTAACTGTGGAAAGAAACACCCTAGAACTTGCCTGAAAAGAATGGGAGTTTGTTATAAGTGTGGAGGAAAAGGGAACAAAGTACGTGACTGCAAGGGTAAGAAAATAGTTTCAAATGTACAATGCTTCATTTGCAAGAAGTTTGGACACTACGCGAACCTATGTCCCAGTCATCAGGCTATGCGGAAAATGATGCTATTGGATAATAATCAAGTTATGATACTACCACAGATGAAGAGGAATGATTAGAGTTCTTATGTTGATTATGTCAATTGAGTGTTGTATCAACAATGTACTTGTTATAATAATTATGGAGTATATAAGGATTGTACTGCAGTACTATTTCATTAAGGACTTGAGATTGTGTGGAACAAAGAAAAGTGACTCAATAGAAGGTTAATTTTTTTGAAAATATATGGTTGAGAGAAAGATAAACCATAATATGGTTCTGATACCGAGGTAGTGATTTTAGAATAATACATGATTGATTTGGATAAATCATATTGGATATTCTTGACTACCTTGAAGCTGATTAATGATTTTTATATTCCATCATTGTTGGGGTTTAAAACATTTTTGGATTGATGAAGTATATCCAGCATTCTATATGGAATAAGGGAGCATGAATGTAATCAATAAGGATTATGATAAATCAGGATGTTTCAGTGTTTTAAAAGAATACATGATGAAGGTATTAATATTCTTTTATAGGGTAAAAAGGATATACATTATGTCTACCTTCCTTATAAATGTTGGACTGTGAGTTTGGACAGAAGTATTTTGGATAAATTCTAAGTCTGAGATTAATTTTGGATTGCCATAAAAGGACAACCCGGAGGTCGGGCGGCAACCCGTCGTGACCGGAAAGGCCGCGAGACTTAAACCCGCAACCGAAGGGCGACAAAGGTGTATCACCTACCAATGGCCCACGAGATGTCCTGGATTAAATAATGTAGTTTTTATTAAAAGATCGTGTAGATGAATTATAAATTCATTTATTTTGGAACCCTATAAGAATAGTGTAAATAGAATTTTTTTTACGTTCTGTTATCTTTTAGAGTGAAAGATGAGTTTGTGGTAGAAATTTATTAATGGATAAAACTCTAATTATAAAGTAAGTATATCTCCTTATGATCTTAGCCAATCTCATTAATAAATTACTCAACATTAATAAAAGGAATTTAGAACAAAAATGTTGTCCTAGATGGTACCTTAAATCATCACTAATTCATGGCTTTGGGATTGTTGGCCTTTTCATAGCCATGTTCTTTACCACTCTCCATCAGATAATTGATGGTTAGATTTCTCTTCCATATCCATATTTTCCTACATGGACCCCTAGTATGTGTTATTTTCGGTAATCTTCATACTTTCCACTCTTTATTTTAAATAGATGCCTCGTTAATTCATTTTTCGATGTGGGATTTCAACTAAGATATTTTGAAACGTCAAAAATGTGTTATCCTAATACCCTATGTTTTGTTGAACCGATGGTATTTCAAATCATCATAGATTGATGAATTTAAGAACCTCAATTATAGACTTGTTTGTGATTTATGATCTCAATCACTACCTATAAATATTTACGTTTTCCCTCCAATTATATGTCTCTAATTGCCACCAATGTTCTCCTAATCGAGATCATAATTTGGTGGTGACCCTTTCATTTCTCTTTTCCTCATATTAAGACTAAATTTTAGTAACCTAATTTTCGATGTGGGTTTTCCCACAAAGATATTTTCTATTTTCAACCTTTTATTTTCGAAGAACAATTTCAAATTGCGAGGACGCAATTTATTGAAGGAGGGGAAAATGTAACACCCCAAGATTTTATAGTGTGTTATTTCTTCAAAATAATTAAATAACATTCACTACATGCAACACCAAGTTCAATCTCACCATGACTTACCAAACAAGCCATTCAAAAGAGGTTATGAATATTGTTAACTAAATTTTAAACTTTATATAATCCTTGTAATTTTAGAATCCATATTATGAGTTTCTTAGACATAATGTAAGATCAAATTCATTATCAGTATTGCACTTTCACCAACTTTTAATATTGAAACATTTTTAAATACAATATTTTAAACTTTTTGACTAAATGGGGACATCAAAAAAATTTAAAATGAAACATCCCAAGCTTCCACGGTACACTTTCCTTTGAATAATACAGTAGCGTGTGTTGTACGCAACTTCGAGTTCTAACACACACCACAACCAATCAAACTAGACGTTATGAATAGTAATACCTACTTTTTGAAATTATATATATTTTTATATTTCAAAATGGACTTCATTTTTGTATTCGGAATATCGAATTTAGCCTAAGGTGAAATTTTGGTACTTTTCGGATAACTTTAATATTTTGATGAATAGTTAAAATTACTAAATTTTAATTAAAAACAACTTTTTTAATCAAAATAATTAATAGTGATAAATTATGAATTTGAGTGGTTTTAAAGTATATTTAGAATATATTTTTAACATTTAATATAATGTTGGTCATTGGACATAATTTTACAATTAAACTGAACATAAACAAGTGTCAATCTTTTTATAGTTATTATCTCTTAAAAACACGCTTTTTGTTTTGACAGCGGGAATTAATTTTAAATTAATTTCTGCCACTTCTGTGTTTTGAATTTAGAAAAATGGATTCCATATTTGGAATCAGGAGGTTCAAATTGTGTAAATAGGTAACTTTTATTTTTAGACATTTCGAATAATTACTGCGGTAAATATTTTATTTACCATGGTTAAGGGTAAATCCGGTAAATAAGGGTTAAAAAATAATATTATAATAATACTAAATTACCCTAAAACATGTCCTAGACATATTGGTTGATACATGTTCGACCATAGGCATCTTTCGGTCGATTTGGGGACCCCATGGTACCACTTGTAGGTGATAGGGACACTTTATTTTAATTAAGTTAAAATGAATACAAAAATGACACAAACATATATCTTTTAGAAAAACAATTTTTATATAGGGTTATATATGTTGGATTTTAGATTATAAATATTCATTAGAAAGATACAAAGCTTTCCTACATAATTATATTTTATTTATAATTTTTAGGCATTGAATAATTTAATTTATTTATGACACAATGATGATGTAGTAATTACTATAATATTGAAAAATTAAAATAGTTGATATTATAAATACCCAAATAAATATAATATGAAACTTTTAATGAATTAAACTAATTTTCTAGGATAATATGATATATTACGATTGATTTAATTTACTTTTTTCGAAGTAATAAATCTGTTAGGAGTTTCAAAAAAATCAACTATTGAATAGTGTCAAAATTGACATAAAAGAGTTATTAAAACAAATATTATATTATTAATTGATATTATATTCCTAAAAATAAACGGTTCGGCCAAGAGACTAATATCATGATAGGTTCATAATTAATAGACCACTTGGGGGTCTATTGGATGTATATAGTAGGCTTATTAACCATATTATATAAAAATACAAAGAGACATTGTAAAAGTGAAACTAATTAACTTAGAGTTAATACTTAAAGATAAGGTTTATATAAGTACCCAAACCTATCTAAATTATATTGGTTGAGTTGTTTTAGACCTATACCCACCATAATATTTATATAATCAACTTTGGAGCCATTAGAAACCTAATATGAATTTATTATAAATTAATATTTCTAGCTTTTCCAAAGGTGCCCCTCACCCCTCTTATAAAAGGGCACTCCTCATTCTCATTTCTACACACCTTCAAAGCCTTTTGGTTTGGATACACTCTGCCCCAATACTCTCCCAACTTCCCCCAATACAACCTATGGGCCATAGTGTGATTATAAATCCAACCTATGGAGCCCTTTTGATCAAATCAAAAGGAAGAAACCGAAGAAGAGGTAATGATTTCACCACCCTTTTCCAAGTTCATTTCTTCTTCCACTTCTTCTTCCTTTGTTGTTACCATTCTAAAATAATAACTCCAGTATCATATATATACTGTGATGTTATTATAAGTATGGTACAACCATATTCAATATTCTATCCACCCTTTGAATAACATGTCACCATACGTGCGTACGTATGGCTTACCATCTCCACGTCGTGGTGTAATTGTTATTCAATATATTATTATTTGGATGGGTATAATAATGATATGTAACTCATGTAAATAATAAATATAACATGTTAATGATTCTGTATATATGATATACCATCCATTTATATATTATTTTAATATCAAAAGAATGATATTGTCGCTCGTGCGTACGTACGGACTACCGTCTCCACGAACGCGATGAGATTCATTCTCCATCATATCCATTCAATTATAATTATCATTTTATGATTTAAAAAATGATGTTTAAGGACTTGATATCATTCTGGATATGAATAATATACAACCTATCCTTTACATACATGTCTTACGTAACAAAACATACAAAAGAAAACAAGTATGTTAACACCCGAAACAACGATAATACTAAGATATTATTATCAAATGAATAGTAAAAGATCATATATGATATCATATTAATGTATATGATTCTTGTATAATTTAATAAAAATTATTTCACCATTATACAGGAGGTTAACCTTCCCCAACCAAGGAAAAGTACAAGGTAAGGGTTTATTTCGCAATCTCGTCATTATCCGAGATTGTTTATACGTAATAATCTACTGGGATCTCTTTATCATCCACATCCATGTTTCTTAAAAATTAATTTCAAAACATTTTTACTATTTACTAAGATATGAGTTAAAGTCATTTATACGCTTGTTTTACTTTTTATAAGAGGTTTATAAAGGAATCTTTCCATCGTTTTCCAAACAAGGTGATTTTTAACCTTGTCGACAAAATTAAGGTAAGAATGTTCTTTTAACTTATACGGATGCTGCGGCTATTTACCGCCGTTATAAAATTTTAAAAGCTTCCCTTACAATCTTACAAGGATATTTTCAAAGTAAATGTTTTATTTTATAATTATGTGACTTTTAAATTATTTCCAAATGAATATTTTAAGAATTTTGGAAGGGTACTCTTTATCAAAATCAGAATTTTAAATGTTTTAAAGATTTATCTTTCTAAATATTTTTAATTAATGTCCATGTCTTCAAAATGGTTTTTAAGGATTTATTTATATGGACATGAATGTTTTTAAAATGTTAATTCCTTTCAAAAGTTTCAAAGTGGTATGGGACACTTTGATTTAAAATTCTTTTTTTAATTACTTCCTTTATAAATGTGTGACTTTTAAATGATTTCAAAAAAAAAGATTTTTCTCTCAAATAGTTTTGATTTCATATATGTCAACATCCTTTTATGGATTTTACGCTTATTTGAAGTTGGTTTATGATGATACAAAACTTCTATATTGTATTGAAGGTTTTGTGATATGTTTGACTGTGGATGTGCTATTTTTATACCATTCAAAGTTTATGGTGAATGTATTGACATTTCGTATGCTAGTTTTAATACAAATGTTTATGTTATGTTTAAACCATTTCATATGGGAATGCATTGGACTTAATATGTGACGGGTGGAGCCCGCTATAGCTCCTCGATGCATCTGTAGGTCTCATGAGACATACTAGTGTCTTGGCACAAGGCCTTGAAAAAATCTTATTTGTAGTCTTGGCACGAGGCCTTAGCTATGTGGTTATGATAGTCTGGCATTATGCATTCCAACACTATGAAAGTGGTTATTGATTTTTCATGTGATTATTCGATTAGTAGAATGTCCATGTGAATGAGTAAATTGTATTATTTCATTTTATTTATGCCATACAGTGTTGAAAGTTCAAGTTTGAAAGGCTTTTGTTTTAGTTATACATTGCCTTAAATGTTTATTCTTATTTATGAAAGTATCCGCTATATTGTTATCCTTACTGGGAATTTGAGCTCACCACTTTTCTATGTTCTATTTTTCCCAGGAAGTGAAGAAGTAAATTATGAATGACCTGCAGGGATATTATGTGGGGATTTGAGTGTGGATTATAGAGACATTTTGTTGTTGTAGTAGTTTTTCATTTTATGATGTAATGTAAAACTTATGAATATATCTAGTGTTTCCAAGGCTACTAAACCAATCGGTCTTTCGAGATTTGATCTTTCTTGTGATCATGCCAATGTTATGTAATAATGCACCGACTCTGGGTAACTAGTGTCAGGGCGTTACACATCCCATCCATTCCTTATTAGATACAATATCTAAAAATCATTATATACCTCAAACTACCATTGATTTAACTCGGTCATAACCACCTCCCCTCAAAGGTAACATCCTTGGCCAGGATTGAAGGATGAGAGATAATGATTCCAAAGTTTGTCATAGAAAGGTTACAGTTTGGTGACTATGAGTTAGGGAATATAAAAAAAAGAATTGGAGTCATAACGTTATGATATGAATACATGGAATGGGGGATAAGATAATACATCAAAATAACTCCTAAAAATAATAAATAAAATAACCCAATACATTTATTTAATTCCACAAAAAAATGAAACCAATGCTATAGAAATGTACACATACCTAAAAATGTTTTTGGTGACAATCTCTTAGATAAAACATATCCTTAACAACTCCACATGAAATTAATATCTATCTTAATTACCAAACATATCTGACTAACCTAAATATATTTCATATATATATGGGTGAGAAGAGATCTAGACTCATTAGGATCCCCACCAAAAGCTTTAATGAAAAGGAGAAGAAGATATATTAATGCCTATTGAATAATCAGTGAAACTAACTCATCACATAATCTAATAGACTAAATTCCCAGACACTACATGACAATCTCATGAGGTATCACATACATGTAACAATATCATATCTAATATAAATATTAAAATTATGGTACCCTACTAAATATTCTTTATTGGGTTTCCACTCCCGCTCTAATGTCACATGTCGTAACACATCTCACTCAAACAACCCACATACATTAAAGTAAAATAAATAATTTAATATTCACTATATACATAACATAATATCATCATCATCCTAATCTCTATATAGTAAATGTGTAGTTTTTCTAGAATCCATCAATGTCTATATTCAATATACTATAACTCCATCCATCATATCCCTTATATAAGGACATGAACACAATAATTAAATAATGTAGAGTTTTAAGTAAAAATTTAATCATACTAAATTTTAGGATCATTCAAGGTTTAGGGTTTTATATAACTAGGTCATAACTCACATATAAAAAACCATATAAAACAAAGTGGGCACTTCAATTCAGTGTTTCTTTTTTTTTCTGCAAAATAAAATTTTAAAATAATACATGGTTTATTTTCACGAAAACTATTAATGACAATCCTCTTGAAATCTACATTTCTATTAACCATCCTTAAATCCAATAAGTTTTTTAAAATGTGGGAGTGGCATAAAAATCTCATTAAAGGACATAAAAGGGAGAACAACATTACTTGAGTTAAAAACATAAACACAAAAGAAAATTATTTTCCAAAGAACCTAACTTTTTATTGATAAAGGGAATTATAAATACTTAAAAAATATTATTTATATTCATGTTTTAAAAAAAATCCATGAAAAATATGAAGGAGGAATGGAAAATTAATGCAGGTTCCTTGGGACATCATCTCATAAAACCCTTACAGAACATTTATAAAATCCTTACAAATTGGAATAACCAAACAACCAACAGCCAATATAATTATTCGGAGAGGATAATTATAACCCAATTAATTAGAGCGCTATATGGGCACAACCATTGTATAATATATAATGGTATCAAATGTAACTATCTTGGAACACCCATAATATATAATATCCAATAATCACACCATAATAAATTATTTTATACATACATTATTCCTCCAGAAAAAGTTTTAAAAAGTATTTTAAACACATATATAAATCACATTTCGGTATCAAATATAAATTTTAGTTTAAAAACATTATTCAAAAACACAATACCCAGAAAATGGAAAAATGTTTTTTATTTGAATAAAACAAGAAATATATAAAAGGAATCTAGAAATAAAAAAAATTTCATGGTGGTTCAAAAAGTCATTTCCATCATGTATGTTAAAAAATAGATCAATGCTTTTGTTTTTTGAAAAAAAACATCCATACAAAAAAAGTAGAGAGATTAATTTTGAAACCATTTAAAAAAAGTAAAAATATTAATAAAATGTTATTTATAAATATTATATTTTCATATAGAATCATTCTTAAATTCATTTTGAAAACATATAAATTGTAAAGGAAGAATAGTAAAAAAACATTAAAATATGATTTTTAATGAAAAGTCCCTTATCACCTTCGAAATATTTCAATAATAATTCAAATAAAATAATAACGTTAAAAAAATATAAAATAAAATGATAATATATAAATTCATGATAACAATTGGAAAATGTTCCGTACACAGATCTCGTAAATGAATATAGGTGCAAGATATTAAAATATTCCCTATTGAAAAGAAATTTAGCTGAAGCAGCTTACCATGAGTCTAAATTATTACATATGTTCATTATCATCGTAAATAATAAATTTATGTAAATTTTTAATTTATTATTAACATTATTAATGTTTCTTACTCCATTTAATTCACTTATTATTGTGTGATATATGATTACTTAATCAACTGGGTTTACGTCGGTTGTTTCAACGATGTTTGGCTTATTTGTCAAAAAAATGACATATGTAGTTTGACTATGTTCAAAGTGGTAATTATTTAAACATATAACAAGTAATAATCATGAAATTATTATCATATTTATTTACAAATTACAATTTAAATACCAATAGAAAAATATGGTTTTGAGAAAATAAGTATGTTATAATCATGCTGACAGTGCCTTGTACGTACGCAAGAGTGATGTTTCCATTTTTCAATGATCGTTATTGAATTTTTTTAAGTAATATTATATCATTAAAAAATGATGATAAGGTCTTATATACCATATTATTTCTTTAATTTACTTATATATCTCATTCATGTGTTGTGGAGATGAAAAGAGATTACCCTGACCTCACGAAGGCCGTTATCCACATGTTCAAGAACGACATTATCATTTTTTTAGTGAGTGAAAAGGTAAGAAATAAAATAATATATTATATTTATGGAATAATTAATATGTCACTTATATAATAATTTTTTCATGTATAAAAACTATATTAATTATATTTACACTTATTACTATCCATTTACATTTCTAGTGAAAAACAAATCATATTGCTTCATGAGGAGGTAGTCCGTCTTACACACGAGTGACATTATCAAATCCAATACAGAATGAAAGGTAAAAAAAATATAGTATATAATTAAAAAATAATTTTAGTTTTTTTATAAATATAATTTATATAATTTATATGCATTATCATACCAAACCATAAGAGGTGGTAGAATTACATCATTTTATGATGTTGTTGTCCATCGTAAAATAAATGATGATTTCATAATCAATTTCCTAGACATTGAGAATAATTTTCGTTATTAAATTTACATAATAACTTATAATAATATTGAATTTAATAATTTAATTAAATAATAATGGTTAAATAATAATTTAATGTGATTTTGGAATAAATAAATTAAAAATTATTGTTAAAAAACAATACCTCTTCTTCGGGTAACTAATTTTTGTTTTCACCCAAAGGATTCTTAGGTTGGATTTATAAAAAACATATTTATTTTAGGATTATGTTATGAATTTAGGGAGTTTATTTATTAGTTATTAGCTAATTTAATGGGCTATGATGTTGTGAAGAGTAGAGGAGATTTGGCGGCCTTTTTAAAGTGAGGTGAGTGGCACACTTGTAATTTCTAAAAATAAAAACGTGTACTCATACTTTTAGAATGGAAAAAATTTCCAAAATAAAATAATATAGAGAATTATACATGATAACGTAAAATATGTCCATAAAATATATTTTAGATATGTTCTAATTCATTTTAACCCTTATCTTTTTATTTTTATCACTAGTACATTCATTTTTACCTTAACCATAATAATTAATTATACATTTTTCACTATTAATTTTTGGACAAAAATGGATGTGAAAATATTAGATAATATAAATTATTTGAATTAAAGAAATTTAATCCATTTTACTAAATGTAAGTCTTATTTTTGGGAAAATTAAATATATTGTCAAACACACTCATGTTATTAAAATATGTGTTTTCAAAGAAGTTTTTTATGTAAAATTTAATTTTTTATTGACTCTTTGATTAATAAAACTCATAGTAAGAATATTAATTAATATTTATTTATATATCATCTACACTATTTTTTGAAAAAATATTAGGTATTATATTAATTAATTAGAATTTATAAACATTAAACAATTTTAATGTTTTTTTAGAAAAAACCATTTTAAACCAAAAAACAGATATACTGAAAAACAATATAAAATTGATTAAAAAGTTATAAAAGGTGTTAAAAATCAGCTAAATAACAATTATGTCATATTATATGATATTTTACACATATTATGACTTGTAAAATACTTAAAATATTAAAAATAATTAATTTTAAAAAAAATTCAATATTTTCCCATATTCACTAAAAAATATATTTCTTTTGAAAATTCCCAGAATTTCACCTTATGTAAATTTTGATATTATGATTTTAAAAATTATAGTCATCTTGTAAAAATATATTTTCAAATTTTATAAATTATACATTTAAATTAAACCTTATAAGAAAAGAGTTTAGATAAAACTATATCATTTTTCATTTAAAAAGTACATATTTTTTCATAATGAATATAAATATCAAATTCATATTAATAAATATTAGAACGATTTCATCTATCATTACCTAAGTTTTTTAATTATTCCCCCTTTTAGATATTACATCCTTTCAATTTAATTAACAAGTTTAATAAGTGTGGAAATATTTCCCTCATAGCATTTTCGGCTTCCCATGTTTCCCCTTCAATAATGTGGTTTTCCATAAAAAAAAATTCACATATTTAATCACCTTATTTTGATACACATTCTATCTATGGTAAACAATATGAGATTGTTTTTTCTCATAAAAAATATTATCTTTTAACTAAATTTCTTAATCTCTTAAAACATGAGATGAATTCAGAATTTTTTTGTAACAATAAACCATAAAATATGTTTTGTACGTGAGATAAAATTAGGGGAAAATCCACTAAGTAGGAAAATAATTATACATTATTGAGAATTTTATAAGGTAAAATGAACTGTGCACTTAGATTTCCCTATTTTATAAAACACATAAAACTAAACCATTGGTATATTTTTAAAAGACGTGTCACCAAATTCAAATGAAATATATTTACTATGGTTATTAACATAAATTTTCAGTATTCTGTGGGTCTTACTCTTATATTATGGGGTGAAATAAACATTCTCATCCATTTTTTCAATTATATTTGTTTTAATTAGCCTCTTTTCTCCTATATCAACCCAAAAAGTTGGCGTCCGACACCATTTTCAATATAATGTCTCAAATAGATACATTTTAATACTAGGATGAACGATATTTTTGTAATAAAACTCAACCACGGAATTTTTTTGATCCCAAAATCCGTAAAAATCCATTTAAAAAGAAAAAACATATATTTGGTGGTTTGAATTTTTCACTCAAACTATCCATCAAATTGAGGATGAAATATTGTACAAAAATTTAATTCCCCACCAAATAACTTTTGATATACTTTCTAAAAAATAGATGTGAACCTGGGATCATGTTGTGATACCATGGAAATAGACACTCCATGTAAACAATCTCTCTCTTCTAGATACGGTCGATAATGTCGATCTAAATATATAGTCTCTCAAATGTGAAGGAAGTGAGAAGATTTATTAAATATATTCTTAATAAACCAAATAACATTGTTACCCTGAAATGTATTTGTTATGTCCAAAAAATAAGTTGATAAATTTTCCAATTTCCACTCTAGCATTGGAAAAGGTTAAAGAGTTCCCTTCGATAACTGTCATTATTCTTTAAACTACAGGCTTTTCAAACACTTCATAGTGATGTCAGAAATATATTTTTTCATTCCATTTCACCAGAAAAAAAGTACCAAAGGGAATTGTACATCTTACTACTACTCAGATGAATGAAAAATAGAAACCGATGATCTTCGCATAACAACACATTCCTCAAATGGGAATAAAAATTCACACAAAATCTTATTTCAAATCATAAGACACATTATCCAATAATATTAAAATATAGAAAATTTCCCATTTAGATATATTCTACCTTTTCCAAAAATGATTATTCCTCATTTCGAACATGATTAACTATTTCTAACAAAGTCAACTACAAAGAAACCTGAAACAAAATTGGGGATTTTCGTACATCCATAAATTCTTGGTTAAAATTTATCAAATAATTAACTAAATGGACACCTTCCAAAAATAACATTGTCAATGTAAAAATTATTTTTTAACTCAATGAATCTTATACTTAATTTTAATTTCTTGTAAAGTAATGAATCCTGAAATTACAATCATTGATTAATTTATACCATCTTTTTGTCTCATTTTTAGTTATTTATAAGTGCATATTTACATCAAACTTTTGAGATCAAAATATATTTGATACATTACTCCATATAAATTTTTCCTACAAGTTTCTAACAAAAAACCACATAATATTATTCTAGATCATTTTACGGTCATTTATCTCACGAGGATTCAAATGATGTGAAGAATGAAAAATTACATGTTCATTTTTCATTAAAAACCAATTCCTTTCAAAGTAGCATCACTATAGTTTAAAAATTCTCTATTTTAAGAAGGTAGTTACAAAATAATATAATTCAGTAATATTTTTTAGTGCTTATAAAAAATCACCACATTCTTTTGTATAAATAAATTTAACTCTTTTTTAAGTTAACTAGTCAGTGGGCTAGGAAACTTTGAAATTTTTTTAGTAGACCATAGATAATAACCTCCTAATCTAGAAAACTATAAATCTCTATGATATTTTGGGGTATTTTCCATTCTTAAACTAATTTTATTTTATTAAGTTTAATTGTTATCTTAAATATAGAAACAATATATATAAGGAAATAAATTTTTTTCATCCAAAATATGTACATACTAAATATTCTATATATTTTATTTTATTTTTATATATAAAAAACAATCTTTAGGGTTCTTTAATGTTCCTCGAGAATTTTATAATATACCAAAATTACATCAATAAACACAACCACAAACCTATCAAATAACTCATGAAAAACCATTTTCATAAGGTCTATAAATATAGTAGGGGAATTAGAAAATCAAAAATGTTCAAATAAAAACTTCTAGTTCCCACATAATGTCTGAAACATTGTCCTTATAATTTCACCCCCTTTCCCTTCAGCTAATGGTACCAAGACCTCGGGTCCACATTTGAAATATAATTAGATCCCTAGAATTTATCGAAGAAGTAATAAATAAGAGGAAAAAAATACTTGTTCTTAAGGGTGATTTTAGTAAAATATATATATTCAATGAAAAGTCTCATAGATCCATATTTCATTTAAATAAACAAAATAGGTGTACCACATGGTGAAGTGTTATATAAAATGATAATTTTATATAACAATTCCTAAAATTTATTTTAACTTATAAGAGTTATACTTATTAAATTTCATAAAAGATTTTAAAAATAGACAATGTATAAAAAACAATGAAAATAGTAAAATCAACCGCCAAATCTATAATAACTCTAGAAAAATCATCTAGAACAAAATACAAGTATTAAATTACAATTAGAACATCACTAATTTGAACAATTTCTTTATTTTCAACAATATGAGATTTATAAATTTCATTTCTATATTTAATCAATTTATTACATTCTTGGTATTTATCAAGGGTATGAAATTATTGAACAAAACATTATTTGATTTTCAACATATCTTATCAGGATTAACTGTAATACAATCCATACCCAAAATTATATCAAACTATAATATGGCCAGGTCCCCAAGATTTTCAAGAAAGACCATCCCATTGATAATAGTGGGAATATTCCTATAATCATGGTTTCCCTAATACTTATACCCGGATTTTTCAATAAAACTTATATCATACATTCATGCGGTGATATTACCAATTTACTTGAAAATTTCTTATAAATAAATGAATATGAAAATCCAAATTAAAATTTGGTATTTCCATATTTCTAATACACAAGTAAAATACCTCTCACCACTTCATTTGATGTCCCAACACCATCCATAGTAGTAGAAATATATTCTTCCAAAACATTTTTCCTCAAATATTAATGATTTATATCTTGATTTATAAGATTCAGAAACATGTTAGTATAATGGCCCAATCCATTGAAACTAAAACACCACACCTTTGGATGGATATATGTTACCTAATTATTTGATTCTTTTGGATTTTATTTATTGAAATCACAATCCATAAGGAAAAACAATTTTATAGACCCGGTTTTTTCCTTGTAAGACTTTGATATACTTTTATAAATATTTCCAATGTTAATCCCTTAGACAGCGTGCAATTTTGAAGCCTGGTGTGCACAAAATTAATTTTCATAAAAAATATTAATTATATTTTATATTGAGTGCAAGGGGTCTGTTTAAGAAAATAGGAAAAATAATAAAATAGTTGATTGGATTAGAAATTTGAGACAAAGGATGGGCTTGAAAGGAGGTGTTTTCCATTGGAAGGGCATTAAATGTTTTAGAGTGGAACATTCGGACCCATCAGTCATTGGAAGTTCATTAAGTGGATTCATTTAATTAAATTCATTTGAACTAAAATGATTTCTATAAATATATTTTTTTGGAAATTTATCATGGTTGACCTCACATTTTTTGGAATCTTTGGATGAGATCTCCTCCATTGTACATTTTCTAAATCATGAAAAATTATGATAGAACGTTATATCAGATCATATCAAGACATGATGAGTGAGAAAGAACCTCCTCTGTCATTGGAGAATGTGCGCTTCATTAATAAAAGTTCTAAATTCAAGGTATGAATAATCAATTTTATGTTTTACAACCTTTTTTGTTAAATTATTGGGAAGATCAAATGTTTTTATTTGATATTCTGCCTTTTACATAATTTGCATTTTCCTATGTATAAAAACTAAACTGTTGTCAATTGATGTCTAACCTCGGGATCCCTATTCTTGATCAAATGGATAATAACGATTGGAATTATTTTGTAAAACACAGTTTATGTGACACTATCCTCATTTTTATTCTCATTCATCACCAGTTGGATCCATGTGGTCTTGGTTCGACTTTGTTGGGAGGTTATGAGGTTGATTGGGCCCTTGGATTCATGGTGGATCGAAAAAATGAGAACTGATCGATGAAATGGGCATAGAACTGGTAATCATTTTGTGTGGTGGGGTTTATTCTTGGAGGAGGTCATACACAGAGAGTCTCATGGTGGAGGATACTCTATGTGTACATTATGGTTGCTAAGTTTAGATATCTAATGGGGTGGTCAAACATTGTAAATTTGATGGGAGTTACTAATTAATAATAATAATGGTGGAATTAAATGTTGGCATAATACAATTAAATTGTTTTATATTAATAATGGAAAATCATTTTAAATTAATTGGTTTTAGTTTAATAGTATATTTGGTATGAGATATGAGACATGAGATATGACATATCACATATGATATAAGTAATTTTAGATTTGAGATATGAGAAATATGATATAAATTATTTGAAATAAAAATTTAAAAAGTGAAATCATGAATATAGATTGAAGGGTGGTTCACATAGATGTTTTGGGCATGGATTCCTTTGAAAATAATGATAATATAGGTTTAATATAATAACTATAAAATAAAATAAAATATTTATAATATTAATATTAATATTTTGGGTGTCAAATCAAAATGTTAGTATAACATCTCAATGCGGCATATGATTGACGAACCATCATCAAAATCATGATCATGGAATTGAGACTGTTATTTTAAGATTAATGTTGGATAGATTTTCCAGACTGATGGATCTGGTCACGAATCACAAAATAATAGTAAAATTATTATTATTTCTAATCTTTTATCTAAGATATCTCTCTCATACAGTGTTATAATAAAAAACCATATATGATGCTGTGACCCTAAAATTAAGGAAAATGTTTCAAGACCAATCTATAGCATTTAATTCAGACTCGTTTCTCAGGCCCATGAAGTATTATTCGTGTGTAATACAGTGAAATTCATCTTTTTCATGGGAATCCAATTGAGGCAAATGAATAGTCCATCATGAGGGTTTTTACATGAGGATCACAATGGTGTGATTCTTGTGGCCATACATGGCCATCTGAAGAGTCTTATTATTGAAATGACTTTTTTTACCCTTTTTAAGGACAACAACTATCACATGTTCATCATGATTTTGGCCAAGACAAGTCATGTATTATCCATATATTATATGTATTACTAAATAGCTATAATGTCATGTGATGTAATTGAAATGAACATGTCTCATAGGTGGACATCAAAATATGTGGGTCCTCGACATGTCATGTACCCATTGTTGAGAGAACATCAATGTTCAGTATCTTTAATGTTTTAACATGGATTGTGGCATATTAGTAGCCTATAATGAGTGTTTTTTCACTAAATATGTAACTGTTCCCTTTGAAGAATCTTTACAGATATGATGTGAAATGTACTGGATTTGACGTGGACTAAGATAACACCTGATGACCGTTGCAATCGTGCAGAATCACAAGGGATTTCCAAGAATTATGCTTTAGAAGGGTAGGTTAGTGATGTTCCCCAATTACCCCCTTCTAATAAAAATTACTATCCAGTATGTTCAGGGAGTGGAGTTCTCTGAGGAACCCCATCTATGTAGTGTTACCCTCCAGCCGGACTGAGTAATGGAGTTTCTCGACAACTTCTACTGGACGTTACCCTATAGTAGACCCATGCTATAGAGTTCATTGATGGATCCTACAAGGTTTTACCATCGAAAAGGATGGATAGTGGAGTTCCCTGACACAATATTATGGATATTACTCTCTAACAGGGATGGGAAGTGGAGTTCCACCAAGGAAAGTTTCAAGTGTTACCCTCCAGTGAGCTGGGCAGTGGAGTTTCTTTTTAACTAGAAAAGTAGGACCCTCCTGTCATACCATTTCATTAGATCATTTTATAGAAATTTTAACCCATTGAACATCCATCACAATTAAGGGACATGCTATGATGGGTATTTAGACTCATGGAGAAGAGGGTTAATTTCCCCATTGAGATGTGTTTCTGTGATGCGACCTAAAACCAATCTAGCAAGTTAGTTCCACCAAAATCAGATAGTTTTAAGGTGTGATTTTGGGGTTCCTAATAATTGTGTGTTTACTGTAGAGGCATGAGTTTCAGGGCATTGATGATGTACATTTTGAACTATTGGATACTCTTCTTTTAGGGTTGATCCATGAGATGATAATCCATTAATACATCATTAGAGATTATTTGACTAAGCATATATATATATATATATCCTTATATGATACTCACTCTTTGGATTTTTTTACTCTACTTCTGAGAGAGGTGAAGATGCACTAGGTATTTCATGTTCCTTCCATTCCTAGTTTCTTGTGGTTGGATGGGTCTTCTCTCCTTCTATAGGTGCAAAAGGCTCAATTTCTTGTTCATCTACTCACATTGTTTATCCCCTTGTGCTTTGATGATGTTACTTTCACTCCTACTGGGTTGTGCTATACTGTTTCACTATACATTGTTCAATCTACTACTTCCCTCTTTAGTTATATCTCTTATTTCTCCCCCTTCACCCATTTTGAGGCATTCAGCTTCTTATGTATATACTCACCCCTATAAGGGATTTTCCCACATCTGTTGTACCTTTTGCAGATGATGTGTAGGTCGACTGTGACATAAAGAGTGTATACGGATAATAGGTGCTTGGAATAAATACGATGGTCACAGCTTAGAACACAAGAGCCGCGATATATTAGATATTTACTCTTCTCTAGTTTTTTCAGATAGGGACATATTTCTGGTTGGGCCAGAATGTTTCCTCATTATATTCACTTTACGCTACCATACATTTATACAGTCATAAGGTTGATGAATTCATCATTTTTATAGAAGTTTTTTATCTTTTTTTTTTCCCTCAAAACTTTTTCATTGAGTAGGATATATATGTGTATACAAGCACATAGAAAAAGCTGTATTAGATTATATTTGTTCTTTTTTCACTTTTTCCCACACTTGGACTCTGGGGGTGATCTTAGTGTAGTTGCATCTCATGCCCTAAAATTGGATGGGTTGTGACAACATTACACATCAGTAACACTTCCCTGATTTCATATGATGCTCTCTAGGGTTGTTTTTAATACACTTACATCATGAAGGGAATATCATATTCATATGTCCATATTTACATGTGGCATGTTTTTCTATCACATACCTTCATGAATAGATTCTTACATTCATATTCATGAGGAACATAAGTGAAATAAAACTTCATCTAAAATTTTGTGGAAAAATTTTAAACATTCTCATAGACTCTAAATTCTCATCTGTCTAAATCACTTTTTATAATTGGTTTCAATCCAAAGATAAATCTATTAATTTTATTACCAATGACCAAAACAAAATCTGGTATGTTCCTAGCCAATCTTGTAAACATTTCGTCACACATGGACACAAAATCATCAAATTTTTTCTTTAATTGCAGGATTTATTTTTCCATACTGAGTCAAACAACATTATAGAAAAAGTCCTAAAAGAAAATATCCTTAAAATTTTCCCATTACATGGTATTATAATCATCATTACCAATGGTATTCTTAATCAAAGATCAATATTGATCATCTTCACCACTAAATGAGAAATGAAAAGATTTACCTTTTGAGGTTTTGAACTTCTCTTGAATTCAAATATCTTCTCTAGAGGATTTTTTACATCCTTCACATACCACATGGTTTGATGATCTCTTTAATGATGGGGGATGTTTCCCCATGAAATTCTCTACAATAGACATGTTACTTTATGGTAGATTAGGATATTCTCTATTATGGATACCATTAATATTTATAACTTCTTTCAACTAAGCCATTCATAAAAATATGGTATTTTCCCAATTCCATCTATATTTGGATGCTATTTTTGAAGAATATTTTCCTCTCTGTACCTTCCCAAAAAGACATCCATATTTCCTCTATGGGGAAACATTTTGAACAAATGTTGTTTTGATGATAAAACATGGTAATAAAAAATATTATATTATTTAAACTTATCCATAAGGTAAAATATTTTAAAATAATTCTGTTGACATTATCCAAACATTTAAAGATATCTAATCCATCATATGATACCCACTATACCAAACCGATCATAAATATTAAATAATATAGAGTTTTATTCCAATAATTTATTCTATTAAATTTTAGGATGTTTTCATGATTAGAGTTTTAGATTGTTTGATCATAAATTGAATATAATAAAAACCATATAAAACGAAGTGGGAAATTGCATTCAGAATCTAATTTCCTCATCATATTTTTTTAAAAAAAACATGATTTCTTTTTAAGATAAATCATCATGGTGTTAAACTTGAATTCTTATTTTACCTTATCCATAATTAAATCCCATGAATTTTTTTATAAACATGAGATGTGGATAAAAAATTCATTAAGGGACGTGAAATTAATAAAATAGTTCTCCTAGTGAAAAAATGAAAACTGATGATTTTTTTAATAAAATCATAACTTTTTACCCAAAAAAATAATAATAATTCCTTTAAATAGTTCATATATATTAAAATTTTAAAACAAAATATTTTTATGAAAACTCATTATCAAGCCTAGAAAATTAATGTAGGTACCATTGGACATAATCTATTATACCCTAAAATAACCCTTACAAAACCCTAATAAATTCAAATATCCATACGACCAACGTTCAATATAATACTCCATAGATCATAATAATTAGACAATCCATTAGACTATTATATGGGTGCACCCATCAATTTATAAATAATGGGATCACTAGAAACTAGCTCACACCCACCATAATATATAATTTACAATAACCAAAACATGAATTAAACATTTTATGCTTTCACATTTTCATCATAATACTTTTGAAAACCTCTTTCAAACTCATTTAGAAATTAATTTCTTGTAACAAAATACAATTTTCATTTAAAACCATTTTCAATTCCAAAATAAAAAAAATTGAATGTTTTGTTTACATTGAGTAAAACAGGAATGAATACAAAGGTATCAAGAAATAAATTAATGTTCATGGTTGTTGAAAAAGTCACTATCATCATATATATTAAAACATAAAACATTCATTTTGTCTTTTGTCAAAATATTTAGTATAAAATATATAGAAATATTGATTAAAAAAATTGAAACTAAATTAAGAATGGATATAAAATTTAGTTTATAAATATTTTATTTCCATATAATAAATTTCATATAATAATTTCGAAAACATGAACATATAAAATAAATAGTTGTAATGAGAATATTAAAAGAGATATTTTTAAATAAAATTCATCACCTAGGAAATATTTGAATCGTAATCCCCAAGAAAGTATATCATAAAAATAAAATTAAAATTCCATGATAATAGATAGTTTCATGTTATATCATGATAAAGGGTCTTTATATATATCTTATAAAATAAGATAGTTCATAATATCAAAATATGCCATTGTGAATGGAAATTGAGAAGAAGTTCCATACCTTGAGTCAGACTTGTCTTGTACATTCATTATATTCCAAAATAATCAAAATGTATTAATTTTTTAATTTCATAAGAACCTTTTTCATGTTAATTATTCATTTAAATTCACCTATCCCCATGTTATATATGATTACAAAATCAATAAATTGTACATAAGATGTGTTGAATTTTTTTCGAATATGTGTCAAAAATGAATTTTGTAGTTGAATATGTTCTAAATGGTTGTAATTTAAACATATAAAAAGTAATAATAATTAAATAATTTTCCTATTTATACACCTTTTTTAAATTTAATACCTATCAATAATGATGTAATTGTGAAATGAAGTACGGTACAATCGTGGAGATAGTTGTCTATACTTACACATTTTAGACATTTCCTTTTTAAAATGATCATTACGAAAATGAGGTAAGTAAATTTTAACATTATAGAATGAAAAAATATAATATATTCCTCATATTTTATATAAATATAAATATAAATATATCATAAATATATCGTGGTGAAGAAAATAGAGTAACATCGCTTTGTGAAGGTGGTAGTCCACACGTTCCTGAATGATGTTATCTTTTTTTAATGAGTGAAAATGTATGAAATAAAATGATATATTATCTTATTATAAGGTTAAATATGTATTGGAAATCATAATTATTTAATTTATATTTAATATATTAATTTTCTTCACCTATATTTCCTTCCGTGTAAAGTATTTACGAAAAATGAATCGGATCACTTCATGAGGCGGTAGTCTGTCACACGCATGAGTGATGTTATCGTATCCCATAAAGCATGTAACGAAAAATTAAATATATGATATAATGAATCTATAGGATTAATTATGTTATTAATATCATTTATATAATTTATATCCCAAATCATCCCAACCATGAGAATTGGTAATGAAAAAATGATTGACATCGATTCACAAGGTGAAAGTCCACCGTACAAACGAATAATGATTTCATAAAGTATTTTATGTAAGAGGAGATAGATTTTGGTTATAAAATTATCATAATAATGTCTAATTATATTGAATATACCTATTTTATTATATAATAATTGTTTATGATTAATTAATTTGGGTTTTGGAATAAATAAAATAAAAAGTCTCGTTGAACAACATTACCTCTTCTTCGGGTAAATTCTTTTGGGTTGCACAAAAAGTATTCTTGGGAAATATTTATGAAAACAATAAGTCATATAGAATGAGATGGGGGAGGTAGGGAAGTAATTTGTGTAGTTATGGGATTAACCGTTAGTCTTTTTTAGGTGTGAAGTATAGATAATAGTGGGGGGATTTTATTAGTGAGGTTACTTGAACACATGTAATGTTTGAAAATAAAAACATTATAACCATGTTTTTCAAATTCCAAAATGGTAAATAATGGATAATTATATATCCTTATGAATTATAAGGCTGAAATAAGGCTATAAAAAATATTTTATATAAGTTTTGTGTTTATTTTAATGGTTATAACTTTAGTAATACCTTAGTGGATTAATTTTTACCCTAACCATGGTAATTAATTTTTTATCCACTATTAATTTTAATCAAAAATTAATTTGAACATATTATATAATATATATTAGGATTATTAAAAATATATATTCCATTCAAAAAATTTAATTCGCAATATTTTAAAAATTAAATTCAAAACAAAACTCACAGACCTGATGAAAAAGAGTATTTTCATTATGTTTTTTTCATGAAAAAGATGATTTTATTTTAAATCATTAACAAATAATAATAATTTTATGAATTTAAATAATTAATTATTTATATATAATCAAAATATTTCACTTAAGAATTGATCATTAGAAATTATTTTAGTTAATTAAAATGTAGAAAAAGTATTCAAGTCAAAAATATATAGAAAAATATCATTTAAACACAAAAAAATTATAAATATCAAATTAATATTGATTTAAAAGTAATTAAGTGGATTAAATATAACCAAATAAAACTTATATTAAATTAATTCATGTTAAATGTTTTTTATCATTTAAAATACTAAAATTAATGAAATAAATGATTTTATTACAAAAATATGTATTTTCGTTATTCATTGAAAATTGATATTCTGTGAAAAATACCAAAATTTCTGATAAGTAAAATTATATATTAACATTTATAAAGTGATATCATGTTTTTAAAAATCAATTTCTAAAATTTAGAAGTTTTACTTTTAAATAAAACCTTATAAGAAAGGAGTTTACTTAAAACTATTGGCTTTTTGATTTACAAATTACACAACATTTTTGTAAAAAATATAACTATGTAATTCATATTAATAAAAATGGTAATGATTTATTATATCATTATATATATTGTGACACCTTATAGAACAAAAATTTAATAATCCTTATTATGTTGTATGTGGAGATATAAGTGTGTGAAATTATAGAATACCGTTACAGACCACAATACAATTATATATGAAGGTAATCATCATTACTAATAGTACATAATACTACACCCAAAGAATTGAGTTGGGGTAGTCAGCTATCTAACCTCTATAACATGGATTTTGGGTAAAGAAATTCCCAGATTTCACTGGGTGTCAGTCTCTCTACCAACATAGGTGGGGTAGCCTAAGAAAGCTCATAAATTAAGGAATATATATAACTCAAAAAAATACTAATGGAAACTAACTAACTATAACCAAAACTAAAACTATCATCTCTCAGGAAACCATACTTCCAATGTGAGGAACTACAAAACCTATAGTCACACAACCATGAAACTAGATTCTTTATGTACATATTTCATATTTTATAATTACCAACCAATTAGCACAAGTCAAACATCGAACACCCAAATTGATGTGTTGCATAATTTATTTTTAATTATCATTCCATAATTCTTGTAATTTTAGAAATATTCCTGAGCTACAATAAATATAATTGAACCAAGATTAACCAGATTAATGAAGTAGTGGGTAAAGGATTTAGTAAATCAAGAAACATAGATATTAAATATTAAATTAAATATATTAATTAATAGGTTTGAAATCCAAATTTATATTCATAAATAAATGAGAAATATTATCTTCAACCGACTCCATCAGCCATGTCATCATCCATCCATCCATCACTAATGCCAAATTTTTTTGCAACCTCGAGCACACCCACAATCTCAATCTAATTTAACAACCTTCAGAGTCTCAGATAAACCCGTATATACGGGTTCTATATCCTAATATATCAAAAAAGGAATCATGAAATGAAAAATCATTCAATAGTATATGTAGTCCCAAGAACCAAGGCATCCATCCATCATAAGATAACATTATCATATATAACTAATCAATTATCCTTAAAAAGAATCCAATTAATTATCATCTTTAATTAACTAATTTATTTTACACAGTTTAAAACCACATGAATCCTAAGGAATAAACTTTCAATAATATGAGATTAAATTTACACATGAGTCAACAATAACATCCATTTTGCAACTATGATAGTGACGTATGATATAAATTTAACATGAATCATTCATTTAGTCATAAAAAATTACCATATTTACAATAAATTTCTAATTTAAAATAATAAAAAATATGGAAAACCAGGAAATAATTAGTAGATAGTACTCTATTTATAAAAAATAGAAGAAAGAAATCTACCAAAAACACATGAAATAGTAATACCTAAAACCAAATTTGATTCTTTATTTAGGTTGAATCTTCATTAATGTTAATTCCACCATTACCCAAAAAGATAAAGATAGATAATTTCACACCTCAACTTAATATAGTAGAATCAATGAATCCCCAACCTTGAAACTTTCCACATTCATTGAATAAGAACAAAATAACAAGAGTAGATCGCTGATCACCTCTCCCATAAAGAATTTATGATACTAATGAACAGAAAATCATTTTAATACCAGAAAACATTAAATGAATTCTATGAGAGTCAAAGAATGAAAAATAAAATTAAATGGAAGAGAAGAACATGTGGAAACAAAACGAAACAGATAATAAATAGTAGAGAAGGAAGGAATGGTCACCTCAGATAACCGTAGATTGATCTCGAGAAGTCAATATTCAACCCCACAATAAGATATTTGATATATTATAATATTGAAACTCTTGAAACATATTGAATGGGAGAATTCAAATGATTATTAAAGATATTGAGGGAGAAAAAAAATTTATAGGTATTTTGGAAGATATAAATAAATAAAAAGAATGTTTCATTCACATCATGAATAGTTCCAATTTAAGACTATCTAAAAATGTGTCACCAATTTTATAATAACCATGAATCGTGTAACATAATTAACCAAAAATCCCAATTGTAACTTTTTTATTTACAAATTCAAATGTCCCAATTTTCCACCCATTCATTTCATGAGTCTATCAATCATGATGTGAATAAATCCTTTAAAACTACCCTTATCTAGGTTATGAATAACGATTCTATCCATATAATACTCAATCCTATTAATAAAATTAATTCACATAATAAATTTATACTTATACTAGATCATATCTCCAAAAATCACCAAACCTAATATTAGAATACATTAAGAACCAATGTCTTTTGAAGCATGAAAAAAACTTTATAGTAGGGTTTTATCCTTTACAGGTGACATGACATGATGTAGGCCACTAATTCAGGACTTTGGGAAATATACATTATGGCCTATGAGAAACCTCTAGCTCGGCCTTATTTCCATCGAAATCCTAGTCCTTCAAGTCATAATATTTAATAAAATAATCCCAATGGGAGCTTTTAATTCCTTGTGGGAAGGGATGAGGTTTGAACCATTGGGATGAAAGAGTGTGTGTGTGGTTTTGGTGTTGTAACCCCATACCTAATATATGTATTTATATATACACAAAGATAAATATACATAAATATATATTAATATAAAATAATATAGATAAATATAATTAAATATACTTACCTATATATAATTAAATAATTATATACAATTATATATTATTCTATTTATATATATAGTTATATATATATATATAATTATATATAAATTATTTATATTAAGATGAAATTTAAAATTTTAAAAATGATATATATCTATATATTCAAATTTATTTATATATATACTCATTTATGAATTTATATAATCATATATATTTGCATCTAATTGTATATTTACAAGTATTTATAAATATTTTTATAATTATTTCAATATATAATATCATATATTTATAAGCTATTATTCAATATTTATATGTTTATATTTATATATTAATGATATATTACATATTATTGATATTAATTGTTAAATATATTATATTATTAATTAAAAATTAATAAATATTTTTAATCAAATGTAATGACCAATTAATAACACATACTTAATTATTAATAATGAGTAATTATGAATAAAATTTAATAATAATATTTTAATATTTAAACATTATTACTTATTAAGTATAAAATAAGAATTATTTGTTGCTAATTATTAATTATTTATACCTTATATAAAATAAATTAATTATTAATATTTACATTAAATTTGGAAATGGTTTTTAAAAAACTATAACTAAAAATAAATAATAAATAAATAATAAATCTATACATTTAGTGATATATTTAACCAGTAAAAACTGCTTCTAATTTTTGATATTTTTTTAAAAGACCATTACTAAAGAAATTAAAACAAAAAATTTACTAAAAGTTTTTTAAAAATATCACTAAAAGATCATTTTATTACAATGTTATATTAATGTAATATAATGTTCGTGTATGTATTTATTCATAAAATTATATCTAGACATCTATTCTTGGGTATATGATCTCTTGTAATCTAATTAGCATGTAATGTAAAACCCACTAAATTTGAGTGATTATGGTTGAGGGTGTTGTATATAGTCCATTTCAAAGAGGGTCTTCATAAGATAATTTAACAATTTATATTTTTTTAAAATTTTGACTAACCATAGAATGTAGACAAGATGATCCTATAATGGTTGATCCTCAGAAATGACATAGGAATAATAATGTTACAACTCTAAATTTCCATACCAAATTGAACCTAAAACTCACTATGTTAGAATTTTAATGCTCTAAAAATATTTAACTCCCTCAATAAAATGAAAATACCACCCCAGAATCTACATATAAAGGGAGTATTAACTTTTCATAGAGAGAATCATATTCCAAAACTGCACCCTTTGAATTTATCCCCATGGATTAGCTATAACTGCTCTAACTCCAGGGATTCCAGTGACACTACAAACCTAAGGGAAGAAAAAACTATGAAATATATATAAATATTGGTGTGTATATGATAGAATATCCCATTATATAGTGATTTGGATGATTAAGGACTTGAATTTTATGATAATGAAAATTCAATGGTAGTCATGTCACTGTAATTTTACTGAATTGTACCATTAACAAACCATAATTATGATTTTAATAGATAGGGTTTAATTTTATTACATTCCCAATATATCTTATATTTATGTTTTTATATATTTAAGAAAAACTCTTAGATATCAAACCATTACAAATGAAATTAGACACTTTGACTCAATATATATTTTTTCATAAAAATGATTATTAAATTTAAACATTATATTAAATCCAAACACTTTTTATTCAATCCATAAATTTCACTATTAACCTCTACATAATCCATACACATACAAAAACCGTATTAAATATTTATTTTAAACTTTGGATAAGAAAAAAAAAATATCCATAAAGTATATAAAAAGAATGGAAAACATGATATACATTCATAAAATACATGAAAAACTATAAAGAAATGTTCCATTTTATATAATAATGTTTGTGATCAATATAATCATTACATAGATATAAAATCATCAATTAAACCCTTTTTCTCATAAAACATTTAATAATAAATCAGGAACAAAAAATAAAATTCATGAGACTTAATCAAAAAGTTGAGGTCGAATCCTTAGTTTATTTGAAGAAAGGGGCTATATTACACAGAAAATAAGGAAAAATACAAGCAATGGATGTGCTCGGAGAGACTTTAACTCAAGACCTCAATAAAACCCACATGGGAATCTACCATTGACTAGTACCTCCTTGGAAAAAATTTTGATAGTTATTTAGTAGAACATAAAAACTTATGAGAACAAATCATTCCTCTTTATAGGAATATATAATTTTCATAAACAATTAGTTAATTTTCCCACCATACCAGCAAAACAATTTTTTCCATTTTTAAAGGCTGGTTTAAAGGGGGACCGGTACCCCAACATACTACCTGCAAACAAGAAAAACAAACCATAAACGACATAGAACATCACAACATTACACATCATACTAGCCATAATCATCTCCAAAACCCATGCAGGATTCTTCTTCTCCCGTAGCAGACTCCCACTCTAGATGCCTCCAAAAAATTTCACTTTGATCCTGACATCTAAGATGCTCTATTATAGGCTGCTCAGGTGAAGCATCATTGACCACTCTACCCTTTTTCGAAGCAAGAACCACCTCTCTCCTCCGCTTAGAGGCAGATCTAGTCCTCAACGACGGTGGAAGGTATGAGTAATCCTTCCTCGCTCTTCTTCTTGTTGGTGTAGACAAATGCCCTTCACCTGTATCCATCCTTTGATTTCCACTCTTAACAACATCCTTGAATGAAAGGCCAGTAGGGCCACTCACAATTTCTTTTCCTCCCCTCAAATTCTCACTTCCTTTCCCAAGTTGTTTCCACTAAATGGAAACCGAGCATTCTGTGTAATTACCTAGCCTCTGATCTAGAGTGTTGATCTCCACTAAAGGGAGATGTATATCTTCAGTCGGAGCTTCTTTCACAGCCATGGACAAGGCTTCCTTCCCTTTATAATCATTGCACTTTATCTTACCCCTCCTTCCTTTGGACGAAGTATTACTTGCAGTCATGGAATAAGGCCTAACCCCCTCGATAGGACAATCCACATCCTTGGCGACCTCCTCTTATCTCAAATTCCCAAGAAAAGTCTCCTATCAGGTTTCTCCCACTCCCTCCCCCCACCTCCTGAAACAATACATAAAATAGGTTCACCACTACCATTACCAAGGCATTAAAATCTATTGGATAAATCAACAAAAGGCGTGTCCACTAGATCCTAGCCTCTAGCCCCCTATGCACATGAAACCTTCAAAAAGGGTCTGTTACTCAGATCCCCCACTGCCTGAACCAAATCAGAGCCCCTCCTACAGGCACCCTATCAACATAAGCCTTAACACCTTGAACATCCTCCTCCAACAGCATATCAACTTCAACCAACTACCCAGCCACCACTGGAGCCTGAGCATCTTTACCTTCCTATTCTATTTCCTTATCCTCAGTAGAAAGATCAAGAACCTCCTAAACTACCACCTTGTTGGCCTCAACCAGTTGACTGGATGAAATATCAAGGTGGGATCCCTCACCTCTGCCGACAGTTATAGGCTCTTTATGATCACGCCCCGCCCTCAAATCAAACTCTGATGACCTTCCCCTTGCATCTCCTTCCCTTCGACTGAGAACATGTAGACGAGCCTTCAAGGCTCCACTCCTATGGCAAAACTCCACTTCATGTCCCAAACGGTGAAAAGAATAACATAAACCCATCCAGTTATCGTAAATCACATGTTGTCTACACCTGTAATCTTCCCCAATCGTAATCCACAAAAAATTAAAGGGCTGTTGAGAGGCATACATTTCCACACAAATCCGAGGATTAACTGGACGACACATAACATCAGTACGACTGTCGTAACACAAATACCTTCCAACAAGGTTACCAAGCATGCGAATAATATCAAGATTTAGGAAGGGAAGCGGAAAATTAGGGAAGCTTACCCTGACTGCTACCAACGGCGAATCACGCTTCATGTGAAAGTAAAGGGACAAGCGTAAGAGAAGGAAATGACATCTGTTGATGTTACGAGGAGCCCTCAACCAAGAATTAATGAGATCTGCCTCAAATTAGAACTGAATCATCATGTGGTTCCTGTCAAAAAATCCAACAATTTCTCTTTCCGGAATATCCCACGAACCAAAGATAAATTTTTCGAATGCATCAGAAAAAGGTCTTTTATTCCTAAATCACGTAATCAAGGTATGATTCAGAAGAATTGAATATTCTGAAAACTCCGAAGTTAAAAGTTGATGATTAGGGCGCCCATCGATCATATTGGACGCCTAGGGGCTCAAAGAGACTTTCGGGAAAGGAGGAAGGAAGTCTGGATTTTAGAAGGGTCGAAAAGCACCTGGTCTCTCACTGATCGACGAATAAGTTTGATATCATTTCACATTATCCGTACAATCATCCGTATAGAAGCCATGCTATGGAATCACCTTACAGTTAAATTACTATATTTCTTATCGGTATCTAGTTAATTGTAACCATGATCACTTAATCCAATGAATTGAAGAGATATATCATTTTTAATAATAATTAAGGATATATATGACTCACCATCATTAATATAAAATATCCACGAACCATATCAAGAATTAATCACATCCACCTTTCATTTTAACAGTAAACTCATTTGAATTATCATTAAATTACATAATATATTACACATTTCATTAATCTCATAAAAATGAGAAGAAATTTCTATTTCCATACAATTTTTGTTATTATATTCATTAATATAATATTTAGACAAACATTTTCAATGATAATAACCATAGAAACATATGAAGGATGATTCCAACCAAACATTTTGATAACTACGGGAAAATATATTCATTAAATCTTTTTTTAAACATAATTTTTTTTCATACTATAATAAAGAAAGTCAAAAAAATATTCATATTGTAAATATTAAAAAGATTCAATTTGAATACTTTTTATATATAGTAAAAAATAGTCTAAATGACATTTATAAACCTGTAAGAAATATATAAGAACATTTTCAAAATTTTTTATATTAACATTGACATGGAAGAAAAATATTTGAAAGGAATTCATTAAAATATTATTTTTAATAGAAATCCTCATATGACATTAGTAACATTTGAAATAAAAGGAAAAAGAAGAATTTAAAATTAAATGGATATGAAAAACACTTTAATTTCAATAAATTATTTATAAAATAAATTAATTTATAATTTTATACACAATATAAAAATAAAACATGTCGTGAAAAAGGAATTCAAAGAAAGTGAATTGAGAAAAGAAATCCCTCACCGTGAGATTGACACACCTCCTACAAACATTAACTCATATATAATAAACTCATAAAAAAATTTAATTTCAAAACAACATTTTTAATTTTTATTATATTTTTATTATTCCTTTTATTTCATTTATTTTCATGCCCTTTAAATTCTCTAATCGATTATTTTCTGGTCAGACATTATGAGGATGTTTAACTCATAATCCAAAAATGATTTTTGTAGGTTACACATTTTAAAATTGATAATCATTACATAATATTTATTGTATTAATCATGACATAATATAATTTTTATACCCTTAATATAGTTTTATAACATATCATTAAAGGATGAAAAAAAAATCAAATCTCTTTATTGAGGTGGTAGTCTACACATACAGATAAGTGAATTTACGAATTTTAAATGGATAAAATTTTAAAAAATAATAAATTTATTATCCTAAATAAATAATAAGTATATTATAATAATTATATAGATTAAAATTATCCCAAATTTTAACTATAAATATGAGTTGGTGATGAAAAATGAAAAACATTGCTTCATGGAGGTGAGAGTCGAAATGTATGTACTAGTGATGTTCTTATTTCCACAATATGGAAAGAATATATAAAATAGTTTGAACATAAAAATAATATAAACATAATATAGATAATATAATAATTTCTTTATATTATGGTGGTTAGAAATATGATTGATGGAGGTAGAAGAAGAAATAAACTTGAAATTTATCAGTTAGGACTTATACCTCATCCTAAGATATCTCCCTTTAGATTATTCATTAATTCATTGAGGATTTGTAATTTGAGATGAAATGGAACTCTAGTAAATAGAGAGGGTATTTTGGAGGGGTTATGGGTGGTTTTTAGAAGATATAATAGGCTCTAAATGTGTGAATAAGTGATGATAGGAAGTGATCTTATTTATATTAGGGGAGTCTTCCATTTGTAAATACTTAAAAAAATTAAAATAATATTAAAACTTTCTATAGGGAACTGGATCCAAATTAATAAAATTTTGTATGAAATATATTGTAAGGACTAAATTAATTTATCCGATCATATTTACCATTATTTTAGAGAATTTTTATTCCTTATATAATTGTTTAACCACCTCAATATCGAGGGGGATTTCTTTTATCATTATAACAATTCAATATGGCCAAATATGAAATTTATAAAATTTACAAAATTTATCCTCTTGATCCAAAAAATGAAATAAAATTTTCAAGATTCAATTTTTAGAGCATGAATAAATTAATTTCAATCTATATTTTTTCCAAATTCAATAGAAAATAATTTTTATAAAATTTCATTTGTAACAATAAAAATGATTTTATATAAATCAAAAATATAATACACATTCAAATGGAATTATTTTACTTATTTATAATAAATGGGGACTTATAAAACATTAAAAACAATCCAACACTAATTGGGAAATTATAATTACGTGAATACAGATGATAGTTTTTAAAATATTTCTTATTTTCCAATATTCACTCAAAACTCAATCCGTTCAAAAAATTAAAAAAATTTCATTTTAGAGTATTTTCTATTTATTATTTAATGATTTATTTCCATTTTATAAGACAAAATTCCTATAATTTGAAAATTTTAATTTTAATACTCATACATAAAATGTAATAAAACCCATTTTTGTTGTATAAATTGAATTTTTTCTATTTTCTTTCCAAATAAAAAACATTTAAATGAATTTTAGTTAATATTATCAGATGTATAATCTAATAATTTTATTATAATAAATTATAAAATAGTAATTTATTTAATATAATATGAAACAAATTTGTGTCACACATTAAATTATTTTTATAAAACATTTAACTTTTTCATTAAAATAATTTATCTTCATCTTTAACCAATTGATAATTAATGTGTGACTGATTATTAACTTTATTACAAAAACAATTATACATATATTCCATATTTTCAGTAATCATGTTTGTACCTCCCAATCAAATTACTACATTATAAATATGATATTTTATTAAGAATATTTCTATAATATATCAATCTTTTTTAAGGTCGGTGCTATGTTTCATATAATTAATTAATCATATAATTCATCTAATTGAATTTGAACTCAAATATCTATGTGTTAAATTTTACCCCATTGAATAAATTTTTTTATCATAATTTTATTTCATGTCCAAAAAATGGTTTAAATCATTGATAACATCAATTCCAAGGAGTATACGATAAAACATTTAACATTGTAAGAAAATAAAAATAAAATTTAAAAATTAAATTTTGAAAATAAATATAATAAAAAATAATTTTATAAATGTTAATGAAAAAATGACGGTCACATGTAATAACACATAATCATGTACCTAAAAAAGCAGAACATTTGCATGAGTTAAAATATGGACATATAAGAGACTCGCTACTAAATATGGTCAAAATTATTCTTAATTAAGTTTTACATTTAAGAAAGTAATTTCATTTTGAATGAAAAATTAAAATTAAAATTTATTTCCCCAAATATAGAAGATACTATCAATTCATTAGAAATGATTATAAAAATTTCAAATTTTCATTTTGTATGTCTTTTTCCATTAAGACAGTGAACAAAATAATAAATATTTACATGACTTATTAAACTAATAAATGAAATTGAATCATATGGTTGTGGTTTGATAATTATTCCACCTATTCTTCATCCCATATTTTAAATGATAAATAATTAATTTTTTATTACTAAATCACTAAAATTGACATTCAATTGGTCATAAAATCCATAAAATGTTGAGAAGTTATTTATCTTATTTCTATCCATTATCCTAAACTATAAAATGGTTAGAAAAATATAATATACTATCCAATATGGTGAAATTATATATGAATCTCTAAATCCTAGAAAATGATAAAACAAAATTTAACATAAATAATTTCATAAATAACTATCTTTAAAACTCTTCATAATAGTCCAGACCAAAATTGAATAACAAATATTTTAATGATATGATTTCATATTTTTCAAAGATAAAATTAACATTTATGAGCAAATAAAAATTCTCAATCTTAATATCAAAAAATTAATTTTAAATTATGTAATCATGTAATCTCCAAAACTAGATATTCATTTACGTAAATAACCTAAGTCACCAAAAATCCAAAAAAATAATATACTATTCGAAAATATAATTCAAACATTATTTATCAAGAAATCCCATCATAGATAAAGATATTATAGTGAACTAGGTCTTACATATACAAATATTATATGTTTTAGATGAATATTCATTACATTATACAAACACATTCCTACGGATCGTAATGGTATAGTGCCTTGGGAAACAAATAATCACAAACAATGGTTTCATAATAGGTCTAAATCACCCCAACTTTGTACCCCATAACTAACAACCTTCTTAGACATATCACACATAATACCTATGATTATAACCTGGGAAAAAATAAGAAAGGTTGAGATCAAATGCCTATTGATGGTATGTAATGAAAAAAAGTAAACGTAATGTGAGTATAAGGGTGTGAGATTGTTGAATAACATTTAAAAATCATTCCCAGCATATCGTAGATCAAAATATTGAGTCATTAAATAATTATTAGAAGTTTATAAGTCATGAATCACAAAGAAATAAAATAAAACAGTATATAAGATAATAGCATTAAAAAATACATGAATATGAGGAATACATAGAAGTATAAATGTGGCTTCCTTTGAAGTCAAGCATCATTTCCCAAAATAAAAAAGTGTAATGGGTTTACTCCTAAACCCATTGTACTAGTGAAGGTTAATACCCCAGACAATCATAGTGGAAAATGTCCCATACTAAACTGGGTTCACTCACAAATTCAATAGTGCTTATCTAATGAGATATCGAACATTAACAGATACATTGAAGGGAGATATAGATCCCACCCATATTAGGCTATAAAATAAACATTTTCAAATAATGAAATCAATACATAATTGTTCCAAAAGATCATAAAATATTACTAATACCAGAACCCATGAAAAGAAATGGGTTTCATAACACAATTATCATATGGTTACTCTAGTTTAACATACATGGATATTACAACATTTTAGATTAATATTCATCATATTACAAAAGTACATGCAAGAGGACTATAATAGTTAATGTCTTTTAAAACATGGAACACATTATTCTAATTTGGTGAATATTCTTCAATATATTTCCTAAATATCTTTCCCTTTAGTACATCTATATAAAACATTTTCTCACATCCTATATAAATGAAACATAAGAAAGGGTGAGCTGAGATGGTGAGTAAGGGTAAAAATAAAGATATTTAAGCATAATCTTGAGAATAAGGGTATTATATCATGGTCAAAACATTATAATATCATTCCCTACATATCTAAAATAATAATAAATATTCTTTGACTAAATATTAGATGGTATTAAGGAATGAATCATAAGGGAATAAAGACGATTAGGCCTGAGATCATGAATTATGAATAATAAATAGAATTTTTACAGACACATAATCATGTAAAATTATTTCCATTTTATTCAATTATTACATAAAATTCCATTTTACTAGAATTAATTCACTCCCAAAAACATCTTAGTAGTAATGGTTCACTCCTAAGACTATCTTAGAAAACAAATTCCTTTACTGATCTGATGTCACTCCGCATTCCAGCCTTGTCGATCTCATGAAATATAAATCATTACAAAAATCATAATAGGGAGATATATGTGCCACATATATCATATTAAAATCATACAAATGTGTTCCACAACATAATAAAACATTATTTATATCATGACCTATAGAAATATATGGGTTTCATAAACATCATAACATAACACAAAAAATGAAATGGGTATCATAAAATTTTCATCATATCATAATCTATGTAAAACACACATGTTTCATAATAATTTAATAATAAAATATCCATGAAAAAATTCTGTTTCCAAATAATTTCATCATGTTATAAAACATAGAAGAGAAAAGGGGTTTCATAAATAACATAACTTGTTAAACATTAAACAAACAAAGAAATAACATGATTAGTTACCTTGGATTATATCCCTAGTAAAGCATACAATACCTCATATTCTATCAACAAAAATGGTGAAGGATTTTGTAAAATAACTTGGGGTGTTTCATAAGGAAAATAACCTTTATTTAAAAATAATATTATGACACAAAACATTTTTAATATACTTTTATTTTAAACACACTTTGAGAACATATTAAGTACGATGTAAAATTAATTTAAAAATATTATCATGTAAAATTTAATTTCAAATTTTAAAAACACTTTTTTAAATAATAAATTATTTTGAAATTTTTTTTTGAAATAGCTTTTCAAATATATACAAGAATACTTAAAATCATTGAAATTGTTTTCATTAAAAATTACCTTTGAAAACATATAAATGAATATTTCAAAATCATTTGAAAAACATTTGGAACATGAGCCAAATTTAAATACTTTTTTTTATAAAATAACCTTTGAACAAATATCAAGGAATCATAAAAAATCATTTTAAACAATTTTTTTTGACATAAAATGTTTTTGAAAGCCTTTTTAATTGAAACTAACATTGAAAACATGTAAAGAATGCATTGAAACCAATTTTAAACCCTTTTATGAAACAAAAATATTTTAAAATAATTTTTACATTAAAATTAAGTTTAAAGATAATTTAATAATAGTTTTTTGAAAATTTATTTTATAAAACAAGGTTTTTTAATAAAACAAATTTCCAACCAAAAAGTTAAATAATGTTATACATTATTAGAATTATTTTTTTAATTATATAAATACCAATGAGTGTAAAAATTGTAACATTAATTTTATATATCACGAATAAATATAGGATAATAAAGTTCATCAAATTTATTAATGGATGGATCATATTATTTAATCAATGGAAGCTTAATTATAAACAATGTTGATAAACAATTAGATAATAAAAATAATCATTTACCACTTTGGTAACATTAAATACAAGTCCCCAAGAAATAATAAAATTAAATAAAACTCAAAATATCATGAAAATAATTATATTTATGATATAACATGTTAGAGGGTATTATATACACCTTGTAAAATAATGTAGGTTCATAAAATTACATGTGACACAATGAAGGAAAATCGAGACAAAATTAGCTCACCGGCATGGTGGCTTTAGAACCGGTCACACCATGAGATATAGATAATAAAATGGATATTTAAATATCCATAAATATAATAAAAATAATAATGTAATACATTTATTTTCACTCTATACATGACATACATGAAACGATTGGTGAATAAGGCGTATGTCATGCAGAAAAAAAGCGAGACTAGTAATCCCCTTACTACTTGATTAACATTTTAATCATGATACCTGTGAATGTATTAAATAAAAAGAAATTTTTAGTATCATTAAATAAAAGAAATTAATTATATAACATTCCATATCTAAATATATACCCCAAACAACAATAATATTTGGTGAATATAGAATATATTCCATAGAAATATAAGAGTGATGAGAAAACCCTTACCGTAGGTCTTGACTTTCATAGTAAACATTTGAACCTATAGTATAGTAAATATAAGTTTATTATACATATACCATGGAAATATATCCCTATATAAAATACCATATATTATTTTATTATGAATTTATATCACCTTTTTTATTAATAATTTGATGATAAAGTTGTGTTTTGGGTAATAACTATTTTTTCTGATATATTTTCACTTGTTATTCTTGATCCTCTTACATTGATCATGATTTAGGTGTTTCAATAATGTAGGAATGATATAAATATAATATATATTAACTATATATTTATTTATAAGAATATATAAGATATATAAATATGAAATTATATACACCGTTAATGGGGACGGTATGCCGTACGTACACATGAAAGTTGTTTCCATTTTCATATCGTATTTTTAAAGAATGAAATATAGATTATATATATATATATATAAATATATTATCCTTCCATTATTATTAGTTATTCATATATATATTATAGGTTTTTATTAAATCCATCCTTAATGAGTTCCAGGTAATGCATCAACCAATCACATCACTTTGAGTAGGTGGAAGTCCACACATCCCCTAACAAAGTAATCGTATTCCCATAAAATAAAAAGAATGAAGGTATGTGTTACAAAATTATTAAATAAGAATAAAAAATCAAAATTATAATATATATCATATAAAAATAGTAATTCTATCATTATTCTGAAGCTTGAGAGTTGGTAATGGAAAAATGAATGACATTAACTGCTGAGGTGGTACTCCGTCGTACACACGAATGATGATTGAATATCCCAATTGATGGAAGTGTGTTTGAGTTTAGGTCATAAAAATGACATAAAAACATTTCATTATCTTAAATATAATAATTATATTATATAATCATATAATAAGAATAATTTAGTGGGTGGAGAGAAAAATATAAGAATTATTGTTGTTGAAGAACATTACCTCTTTTTTCAGGTAACTCGTTTTAGTTTTCACAAAAGGGATTACTTGGTTAACTTTATGCCCAAATTAAGGAGTAAATTTTGAGATAAGTGAAGTCAATAGATAGTTGGTGAAGGATTTATATGTTCCAAATGGATTTAGTGGTGTGAAGAAGTTAGGGGGGTGTGATCCCTTTTATAGAGGAGGAGGAGTGACATTCTTGTAAATACAAAAATTTAAACACTATTGAGTGTTGTAAATGAAATATCATTTCACAAATAATGTTTTATGTAAATTATAATATGGTATGTTTAATATATTTGGCCAAAAAATGTTTTTTATATGTATATAAGTCACTTGGTCCCCTTAATTTAAATTTTGGTCCCTTGGTAAACATTTTCTTCTCTTAATCAATCTAATTAGTTTGAACCATGTTCAATAATATTATTTGAAAAATATTCAGTAGAATATATTATAAATTATAATTTTTTTCCCCATAATATAATCCACCTTTTGAAAATAAAATCACAAAATTGGTAGAAATTAATTTATCATAACTTCGAAAATGGGACGAAACAACGAGTTTTTAATGTGAAAATTTTCAAAATACTTAGATGTTTTTATATACAAATTCAATGATAAATTAATTCAAATGACCTAAATTTTATTAATAAATATAAAATTTATCTAAATATACTTTAAAAATAATTTATAATATAATTTAAATATATAAATAAATTAGATGAAAATGTAGTTTGGAAATAAAATTCAATGTTTTCTCACAATTCATCAAAAATTGAATCTTCTTAGAAAAATACCAAACAATCGAGCAAAGTAAATTTGAATATTCCATAAAAAGTGGTGTTTTAATTTATTTTGATAAAAAAAAAATTTAAATAGAAAAATGGTTTTTTTAGAAATTTTTTTTATTTCAAATATTATTTACTTTAATTGATATATACCTGATAACCAAATGAATCATTTTATATACATGTGTAATCAATATTATCACAATTTAGTTAATAATAATATTATAATTAATTCCAATAGTGAGGTGATTACAATAACAAAATTTTAATTATAATATTTATACTATATTTCAGTTTATTAAAACTCGGTCTTTCATGTAACACAAGAATGTCTATGTCTTCAGTGTAGCATAATAATAAAATGGAGTTACATATAATACAAGACAAACATAGTGATTTTTTATAAAAAAAGTTATATTTTTTATTTTTTAAAATTTAAAATAAACAAATTATTTAATTAATTTGAAAAAAATATTTTACAAAATACTGTGGTGTTACATTATACCCCTTAAAATAAATTTCTTCATCAAAACTCATCTTGGACATCAAAGGATTAATAAATGAAAGTTCATTTCCTAAAAACCCAAATAAAAAATTAAATACTAAAATATCCTTTAAATATAAATTTTGGAATTATAATAGTTATCCAAAGGGACAGATAACGAGGTTTCCACATATGAGAACATATGTGGAATGTGAAAACATGGATATAGAATATTAATGAATAACAAATATAAAAATTGAGAGTGATAGAGAAAATTGATCAGTAGATGTAGGTGATCTAGAAAAATTTAACGTTTAGAACCCCATAAATCTTTGTTGACCAAAGGTACCATTAGATTTATTGGAAATAAAGGTACTATGAAATATTTTTAGTTTCATGATCATTTTCATAATGTTGAAAAACATTTAGAAGAAGATATAATCACGTGATTTCATAATAATCTTTCAATTTTCTAATCTCATTAAATATCTACTTCATCTTGTATACCATCTAATGAAGGTGGATATGTCATTCATGAAGCGTTTTTAGATCATAATATCGATAAATATAATGATAGGTCACTCCATATCCCTTTTATTTAACATCACAAAAAATGGTTTATGCATGTTATCCAATATCCAAAAATCCTTATATTGTGAGATAATACGTTAATATCTAAAACCACATCCAACGATTAAATTAAACCATTCTATAAACGATTATCCTTATAACCCCCTAAAAATATGAAAATTAAAAAAATTTGAAATTTGGTCACTTAATTTCTAAAAATTAGCTTAAAATTGATCCCCCATATATCGTCATGTATCTTTTGGTTTCCAAATCCAAACATGTGAATAAATTCTTCTTCACGAATTGTCTCGAAACATTGTAATAAAATAAATTAACATAAATCCACATTGAAAAAAAGCATGGTTTCTTATACCAAATATTATTGGATATATTCCTTAAGCCCAAAAATATCTTAAACTCCATTAGTGATTGAATAAACCACTTTTTCAACAAATACTAAATCAGTTACAAGATAATCCGTATGATCAAATTTACTTATTCATATAAAAACATTATTTATCTAAACCACATTATCTAAAAAATAAGAAAATATTTAGGGTTATATTTCCCTTAATCATGTATTACCCATAAAAGTAACGTTTCCATGAAGTCAATCTTCTAGTCTATCAGAGGCAGTCAACATAATCTTGTAAATCCTTCGAAAATAAATAAATTGGAAAATCCCTACAAATTTCAAAATTATTATAACATAATTATTGAATCCATATACATAATAAATTCCATAATTCTACTTCATACTTAATCCATTAAGAAGTCTTATTCATCACACTATTTAATACCTATTTCCTATCACATTTCATATATAGTGTCTTCATCATAATCAATATTACAATTACATTTACCACCTTTATAATTCTACTTAGGAGATCTCCACATATAAAATTGGTTATAATTCTTCATTATTTTATCACTTAATATGTTCTATCATTGATGATGTATTAGAGAGGAAAATATTCCCATCCATTATTTTAACCAAAATCTTTATTTTCCATTGATGTTACATCATTTGTGACCCTATTTACCAATGTCAAAACATCATCCTAATCCTCTAAGACATTATAATGGGTTTTAATGACCAAGAAATTCCATGTAATGTTTTTTTGTAAAATTAATTGGGATTATTATGAGTCTGCAAAAACTGACGACGCTTGATTCTAAGGCCCGATGTGCCCTGAATGAATTTATGAACTTTTTTAAGGTACATTCCGAAACGCGTGAGTGGAATTTTCTATCTTTTGAAATGGGGCTAAAAATTTAAATCCGAGAGCACCGTTGAATTCGCAGCACCAAGATTATCTTAATGGAAGTTTTTCTTTGACCTCAGTAGGTTGGGAGAAAAAGATAAATTTTGGACTTTAGAAAAAAAAATAACAAAATAACTAGATAACTTTATTTTATTTCTTTTTTCCCTTCCACCTGTTGAGCGGCAGTGGCGGGGACCACTTATGTGGTCAGACCATTTAATATGCGATATTAATTGCACGTTTATACATTGCTTTCCTAAAAACCACTCATATAATTAATGTGGAACATTAATTATGTAAATTAATAAATCTCATTAATTCCTCAGTCTCTTACTCACCCTTTTCCACATTTATTAAAGTGAGGTTCCAGGTGGAGTTTTGGCACGATATCATCAAGAAAGATACCTTTCGTGAAATAATGTGGAACTATCCACCGACAGGGATGGAAGCTTGGGGGAAAATGAACCAGGAGTGATGAACGCCAATGGCTCCATCAAAGCGTGCATTTTTCTTCTACCAGCGTGACGTCCCCAACAAATCACGAGGTAGGGTTGTTATTTAATTTTAGAAACTCCAGGAATTATTTTCCACATTCTTGAATTTGTGGGTATTTTTACGGGGTTTAAATAATATCTATGTGGTGTTATTTTATTACTGTTTTTTTATGATGCTAACTCGGAGGGTGTGTGCCAAAAAAACAAGGCATGAAACCTCTACTGCTTCGGTTTGGTCTCGATCTTCGGTGACGAACTTCCAACCTAATGGAAATTTTGAATCCTGGTGGTGTGCAGTGACAACAGCATCTCTGGAGGCCCATAAGTGGGAATGGAAGAGAAAACGGACCACCGAAGCTCACCCAATGGCATACAGAAGCTCCAATGGTGCGCCACTGGCGCAGCGGCACCGGAGACCCATGCTGGTAGTGATGGTCACGGCCAGTGCTCGATGACTATGGAAGACAAGCGGCACCCAAAGGCACAACGGTGGGCCGAAGGGGGGTGGCCGGCATGGGCCAACCGTAGAGACAGTGAGGTGGTGCACCATAGTTAGATATCGATACATCAAAGCTGAGGTGAAAGCTGAGGGCCCCCCTCCCTGCTGGTCCTTTAGACACCATGGCAGCAACACGTGGTGCTGCTGCATAAATAAACTGAATGTCTAATTTGAATTGTTCAGCAGATTAATTGTGGGACCCCAACATGGGTCGCTCCAATTTCCAGGCTGAGCAACCACAGCCCAACCCAGCTGGGGTGGGCATGGCTGGACCATAACGGGTCGTACCAGACCTGAACCCCTCTCGGGCCCAGAAACGCTCAAGTGATAGTTTCCGTTGAACAAGACGTCCTTTTGAAAAACTGTCTGTGGCGCTATGATACTTGGAGAGAGATATTAATTTTTAGATACAACATGATTGTTTTGTAGAAATAAGGATTATGGTTGGTTCAGATCGACTCTGAATGTAACCGGTCCCTTAACACTAAAATGCCAATAACTTACAGACTGGGAATCTGGTTGACGTGCCATATAATGAATTATAACTCTTATGACATGATAGATCAGGGGGTAAATTCTTCTTTGGAATTAGTGCAAGTTGAAATATGACCAATGGCTTAAGAAACGGTTTCTCCTAGAGACAAGCATACTATGAGCGGGAGTGCTATGTCTGGGCGAGAGGTGAATAATAACGAGCGATTCTGTGTGAATTAGCACCCAATGATTCTGTGTGAATCAGGGACCTATGATTCTATATGAATGAGCACCCAAATATTCTGTGTGAATTATCACCTATTGATGCTGTTACAATCGGCAACCAATGATTCTCAATGAATCAGCACCCAACGATTCTCTGTGAATCTGCACCCAGCGATTTTGTGTGAATCAGTACCTAGAGATTTTGTGTGGGTTTTTCAGGGGTTATTACCTGCCAATCCCATATGGGTATTGTGGGGGGACAGTACTTGTTGATCCTTTTCAGGTCAGTAGTAGTGCATCTTGACAGAGTAAGATGATCTATCCTTAAGGCTAATCATCTGTACTCCTGTAATCAGTTATAATTGGTTTGACCTCAATATTTTTCTTTGTGATTTTTTATTGAGATAATACTTTTGGTATTACTTTATATAATCCTGAGAGACCTTCGGGGGTCTTGGGGTCCCTACTAGGTATTTTTATACTCACTCCTGCACGGGATTGACCCGCACCATGTTGTGTCTTGTGCAGACGACGCACATCCTTGACTGAGACTTGGGGAGCTACGACCAGATGGTGGAGGGAAGTGATGGTCGATGTGGATAGATGTGTAGATGAGTTTTACCTATGCTTTAGGTAGGATCTCTAGTTCACTATCTCAGGAGTTGTTTTCTATTTTTAGTTGTAGTCATATATTTTCTGTTGGGATGGTATTCCCCACTTACTTTTAGTACACACTTTTACTACCACTATTTTACTTTGTGGTTGAATCTTGTTGAATTATAGTCTCTGTGTTTGTATAGGTTTAATGATAATGCATTCCCATTTTAGGGATATTCCATTCTGGTGCTAGTCGCTAACCCCTGTCCTATAGAAGAAGAGTTTGGGGTAGTCACAAACCGGGCCCTAGGGACAGGTCCGACAAAGTGGTATCAGAGGAGTCAGTTCTACTGAAGAATTAGGACCCCAAACTTTCGAATAGATCACATGTTTTAAGTGTTTTGAGTGTTGTTTTTAGTTTGGGATTCCAATGTTAGTGCGGTAGATGATGTATCTATACATGAGGACCCTGAATTCTGATTTCCGACTTAGTGTGTGAAAACACTGATTACCTATGTTTTGGAAATGTTTTACTTTTGATCTCTTTTGAGTCAGCTCAGTATGTATAACTTATTGATGGTGGTGCACCTATTTATTTTCAGGATGCCTCTATGAAGACAGCCAACCAGGATTCCTAAGAGATTACACGATGATTTCCCATCGAGCGACGAGGAATAGTCGCAGGGTCCACTTACTATGTCGGCACCTTTAGGTGGTGTACTAGCAGCACCACCACTCAGAGAGCAGCCATTGCCACCAGCCCCACTAGTGGACTGTGCATGCCGACTGAGCATGCTGCATGTATTTCCAGCAGCATAGACCTATGAGGTTTAGAGGCAAGACAAATCCCCTAGAAACTGAGGACTAGTTGGAGTCTGTGGCCCGAGTTTTGTGCGTAATTAAGACCATAGTGGAGAACATGGTGATATTAACTACTAGTCTTTTCTGGGGAATGACATGAAGATGGTGGAGCCTGATGATCCAGTTACTTGAAGAGGTGACCCTAACCTATATATACATTTAGTTCCTGTTTAGGGTGGTGATCTTCATAGTCACACTACATTCTGTGCATATACATAAGTTGCTCCACTTACTGCAAGGGATCTTATTAGTGGCCCAGTACTCAGCGAGATTCACTGACCTCTCACGCTACTGCTCCGACATGGAACAAGACACATTCTTCAGGGCCCAAACCATTGATCAGGGTCTTTGGTGAGAGATTATAGTTTCAAAGATATCACTGAATATCCCAAAAAGAAACTAGAGAACTCGAGTGATAATTATTGGTGGTGAACTTTTTAGTTGAGCAGGCACCTGTAGTGAGAGCCACCACCGAACGACATGTGGCCATGTCATATGCAGCAGGCAGTAGGCAGATGATGTAGAGGTCCATGCGGACCATACGTTCTGGAGGGCGACCCCAAGATGTAGGGTTGGAGGTGCGGAGCTCACGAGGCATATGGGTCATTAGGGAAGAAGGATGTGCTTCACGTGTGGCGGGCAGGGCCACTTGCCTCGTGACAACTCAAACCGTTGAATCAACGATCAAAAGTTGTTCAAGGGACCGCCGAGTTAGTGGCCGAGGTTCGAGCAAGGAGATCTATAGGGTAGCAGACATTGCCGAGGAGCGGGTCTTGCAGAAGGTGGTGGACGACGGTTTGAGGATCTACCACCACCACCCCTAGGTGGTCCACCCCGACCACAAGGAGCAGGTGGACATGGGTGAGCACAGCTATAGGTTGTAGAGGCCAATGACCACTGCATTTGGGAGATGATTAGAGGTATGATATGTGTCTATTACACCCTATCAATAGTACTTATAGACATGGGTGTGAGTCACGCTTTCATTTTCAAGACACTCGTTTGGTGCTCGAAGAATTTGACGGTGTCATTGGCTTGATCCTTGGGATTTGAGGGTCCTAAAGGGAAAGATTCTATATTTCGACCATGGTGCAGACATTGCGAGTGTAACAGCCCGAGATTTTATGAAAAATATTATTTTTAATATTATTAATGTCTTGTGTTTTACGCTACACCAAAAGGAGCTTGCACAACACGCATCCTTGACTTGCCTTGCATTACACGCAATCGCGGCCTTCCTCGATAGCGTGTGTAGTACGCAATACCGAGTTTCACTAAACAACGATATGCTATTAAAATATTATTATAACTAGCCGTTATGAATAGTAATAACCACATTTTAAAATTTTAGAAATGTTAGCTCTCAAAATGGACTTCATTTTTGGATTTGGAGTATCGAATTTAGCCTAAGGTGAAATTTTGGTACTTTTCAGATAACTTTCATATTCTGATGAATAGTGAAAATTACTAAATTATAATTAAAAACAACTTTTTTAATCGAAATAATTAATAGTGATAAATCATTAATTTGAGTGGTTTTAAAGTATATTTAGAATATATTTTTACAATTTAATACAATGTTGGTCATTGGATGTAATTTCACATTTAAACCAGACATAATCAAGTGTCAATCTTTTGATAGATATTGTTTCTTAAAAACACGCTATTTGTTTTAACAGCGGGATTTAATTATAAAATTAATTAATGCAACTTTTATGTTATGAATTTGGTAAAATAGACTTCATTTTTGAATTCGGAATATGAAATATTGCTTAGGATGAAATTTTGGCATTGTTCTGAAAAACATCAATTTTTGATGAATAGTGAAACCACTAAGTGGTAGGTTAAAAACTGAATTTTGCATAAAACTTAATTTTACCGCTTCTGTGAATGGAATTTCAAAAATCCGACAGACACGGTTGATATCAGTAAGTAAAATGTGGTTCAATGAGATAAAAATAATTTTTTGGTGAATAGTAACTTTTTACTTTTTTTACCGCGGTTAATAGTAAATAGGGTAACTAAGGGTAAATATGAAATTACTATTACCCTAACACATGTCCTAATTCTATTGGACAAGTGTAATTCGACCAAAAACAAACTTAGGAATAAAATATGACCATTTAGGCCCACTTGGATTAGATTAGGACATTTATTATTAATTTATTTAAAGAAGGGTTAAAATAGTTAAAATCAAAGTTTAATAAGTAAATCATTTTTAAGATGGGGTTATACATAAGATAAATTCGACTATAAATATTCATTGGAAAGCTAAAACGATTTCCTACATAATGGTATTTTATTTATAATTTTTAGATATTAAATAATTTAATTTATTTATGACACAACGATGATGCAGTAATTATCTTATTAATGAAATATTGACATAATTGATGTTATAAACACCAAAATAAATGTAATTTGAGATTTTTTATGAATTCCACTAATTTTATAGGTTACTATGATATATTAATGTTGATTTAATCAACATTATTCTAACATTTAATTCTTTTATGACTTTCGCAAAAATCATATATCAAATAGTGTCAAAATTGACACAAAATAGTTTTTAAATCAAATATTATATTATTAATTGTTATTTTATTCCTAAAAATCTAAGGTTCTGCCAAATGACTTAGATACGGATATATATATTAATTATAAACAATTTGGGGTTCGTTTGGCATGTTATAGTAAGTGTATTAACCATATAGTGAAAGAAATCAAAAAGACACGGTAAAAGTTAAATTATTTAACTTAGAGTTAAATCTAATTGATAAGGTTTAAAATAAGATCCAAACATGTCTAAATTTGATTGGTTGATGATATTACAACCCTATATCATCTAAGCTTCGAATATGAGTCATTTTTGGCGGTTTTTAGGTGGGGTTAGATTTATTATAAATTAATATTTTTAAGAATTCCTAAGGTGCCCCTCTCCTCCCTTATAAAAGGGCACCTCCTCCCTCTCTTCCTCACACAACTTTGAGCCTTCAAGCTCGGCAAACCCCTGCCAAAATCTCTTCTCCACTTCCCTAGAAACATCCTAGAGGTTCTGGTCTTCCTCAAAGACCAATTTTAGTGCCCTAAGAGGAGGTCTCAAAGAGGCGCTTCAAAGAAGAGGTAATTACCGTTACCAATTCTTTCATCTTTATTTCTTCTTCCACTTTTTCTTATTAGGTTGTTTCATTATGAAGTAATAACATAAGTATCACTCATATACTGATATGTTATTATAAGTATGAAACAACCCTATTTCACCATCTATCCATCCTACGGAAAAAGAAATCACCGCGCGTGCGTACGTACGGAATACCGTCTCCACGCCGTGGTGTAATCTATTTTCCGCCACCACCTTAATTGGATGGGTATAGTGGTGTAATGAGTAACTATATATGATTATTATAAAGTGATATTGATACTGAAATAGTATACAAACACTTCAACACAATTCCCCGACCATGGGAACGATATCATCGCTCGTGCGTACGTACGGACTACCGTCTCCACGACGCGATGAGATTCATTCTCAATGATTATCCATTCATGAATGATTATAAAGTATATATAATAAGTACTAATGAAATATATGACATAATAATGATACTGGATTTATGTATATTTATATGTATGTCATCCAATTCCATTCAATTCAATAAGGAAACGAAAACAGCGTTCATGCGTACGTACGGACTACCGTCTCCATGAACGGTGTATTTCATTCCATTATCAATATATTATATATATATATTTATATTCTGAATATATATTATATATAAATCATGTTTTACATTCTGGATATAAGTAATCATGATCCAAGTAATCATATTAATAATTACAAGTTAAAAAGACGAACGACAAATAAGACGATTTTACCCAAAATGCTACTTTAACATGAATTTACAAAAGACCGGGTAATATAAAGCCATAAGAGAACCATATATGATATCATAACAATGAATATGATTCTGTAATAAGTCAATAACATGATTTAAATCATTATACAGGAGGTTTGGACACTTACAAATCAAGTCGGACCTAAGGTAAGGGAAATATCACAATCTCATTTTTATCCGAGATTTTTTATTCGTAAGTATTTACTGGGGTGTATTTTATCATCCACATCAATGTTTCATAAATATGTAATATTATTTCCATCCAACTACAATTGTTTAAATCCAATTTTACCCTTCGGTGAGTTTTTAGTAAAGAATATGAAAGGAATATTTTGTCGCTTTTTCGTATGAGGTACTTTTTGACTTTTCCGACAAAAGTACGAAAGAATGTTTTTTTAACGTATACGGCATGAATGGATTTTTAAAAAATTATTTCCAAGAAGCTTCCTTTACAAGTTTTAAAGTTTATTTTTAATCAACTTCTTTTATTTTAAAGTTGTATGACATGTTATGAAAGGAAAAATGTTTTTGAAGAAGAAAGGATATTTTCCTCAAGAATGGAGTTCAAGTGTTTTATCAAAATTATTTTCCATATAAGATAATAAAGGGTTCTGTTTTTATCCCTATTATTACATTGATTTGATCATGTTGTGATGGAATTATTTTTATGAATTCCTTTATCTTATATGAATTGTTTTATGATGTCATGTTGTTTAAGAATCCCATTTTTATTACATGTGTTATGCGATGATGTATGTTTTATGATTATGTGGCACACATAAGAAAGGATTCATTATAAGATGGGTGGGACCTATATCTCCCTCCAATGCATTGGGTAAAGATTTTATATCTCATGAGATAGACATGGCTGAAATGGTAGGTTATACCGGTTCAGTGAAACAGGACTGAAACGAGGGTTACTCGATTCACAAAGGGACTTTGTCCACTAAGATAGTCTTGGCAATGAGTCTTGACTAACAAGAAATGATTTTCTATGATTATGTGTGTATGCCACAAAGTTTCATGTTTTAAGTTATGATTATTGGGATTACATTTCACTTCTATGATTTATCCCATGTTATGATATTATGAGCTCTTTTGCAGGTTAAGATTTCCAAAAGCTATGTTCTTATGTATATGATATGATTGATATTTCTTTTGTTTACCCTTAATGAGCATTTGAGCTCACCCTTTTATGTTTTCTTTTCCCCAGGAGATAAAGAAAGGTTTTAGGTATAAAAAAAAGAAGATCTTTATGGGAGATGTTGAAGATTTTTCACCACGATTAGAATATTACGTTCCGAGTTTCCAAAGACACTAAACTATTACGATCCTTGTGTGTGTGTTTTTGTTATGTAATAAGTATTCCGCAAAAGTAATGTAACGTCCATGTACGATAAGCTTCGGGTCTCTACAGCGAGCTCACTCTATGTGGAAATATCTTTGGCTGGGATCTCCTAGTAGTAGCATTGAGGCCTTACGATGTCATATTGGGAATCGACTGGCTATCTACAGTCCATACTCAGATTTACTATTTTAGGCGCAATGTGCGGTGTGTCCATGATGATGGGATCATATTTACCTTCACCAGTGAGGAGGAAACCATTTCATAATAGGATGGACTATCTTGGAGGAGTGTGCAGCTGCTTACTCATTAGTTGGCTTCCCTTACCCTCTAATTAGTTGACGTGAGGAGTCTAAGTTATCCTGTAGTGGGGGACCAGTAGGCCAATATCCTTCCTGCAGATGAACTGGGACTAACTCATCATAGAGAGGTATAATTTCACATTGAAATGTTCCCTAGGATGACATCTATATACACACCATCATATTGAATGGCTCTCATTGAGCTTTGAGAGCTGAGGGTACCATTGGAGGTCTTATAGAGAAAGGGGTTCATAAGGCCCAATGTGTCTCCATGGGAATCCCTTATTTTGTTCACCAAGAAAGAATATGGGATTTTGAGGCATTGTGTTGACTATCTATGCCTAAACCAGGTGACAATAAAGAACAAGTATCCTCTACTGGGGATCAATGATCTTTTCGACTAGTTGAAGGGAGCTCGTTGGTTTTCAAAGATAGACATTAGATCAGGCTATCACCATCTCTGAGTACAAGAGGAGGACGTACCCAAGACTTCCTTCAGGTGTCAGTATGGCCATTACGAGTTCTTGGGGATGCCTTTCGGCATGACCAATTCTCCAACAATGTTCATGGGGATCATGAATATGATCTTCTATCCAACCCTTGATCGATTCGTGTTGATATTCTTTGATGAAATCTCGACATACTCGGCATCGGAGAAGGAGCATGCCACACACCTAAAGATAGTTCTAGATACACTACAAGGGCTCTAGCTTTATGGAATTCTCTCGAAGTGAAAATTTTGGATACATGAATTCCACCTCCTGGGGAATTCTATCATAGAGGATAGAGTCCATGTGGATCCGGAGAAGATAGAGGCAGAGCTTTCTTGGGAGCCACCAAGGAGTTTGACCGAGGTGCGGAGTTTCCTAGGATTAGTTGGGTAATACCGGAGATTTGTACCAAACTTCTCCTGGGTAGTGGAACCATTATAATATTTGAAGATGAACGGAAGCATTTCATGGGGATAGAGAAGTGCTATAAGAGTTTTTAGGAGCTGAGGCAGAGACTGATGAGTGCCCCCATCTTGAGGCTACCAGAAGAAAGTGTTGGGTATGTATCCAGCAACGATGCATCTGGGACCTAACTAGGTTGTGTCCTGATGCAGGAGTGAGAATTTATTTCCTACATCTCCTAGAGGTTGAGATAGAATGAGAATAAATATGCTACCCATGGCATTGGGTTACCAGTAGGGGTCTTTGCAGATGTGGCGGCACTACATGAAGGGTGAACAATTTACTATTTACTCTTGTCACAAGATTATCAGTTATATCTTCTCAAAGAAGGACCTGAACCTAATAATGCAATGATAGATAGATTTCATCCATGATTATGAATTATAAATAGTCTACACTATTGGGGAGGGGAATGTATAAGAGGGAACACTCAGCAGGAGGTTTGGTCTACATCTATTGAGTGAGGCAATAGAGCAGTTAGATGCATTGCAGATATCCTTCGTGGATAGATATGGAGTAGCTTACCTCCAATATAGGACTATAACTCACCCACATCTTCAATGTGTTCGGGAGGCTCAACTTGATGATGTATACTCTTAGGTCGGACATGCTAAAATATCCTTAGGACAGACTCCTAGTGGATTTTTTGAATGTGTGGAACAAGTCATTCTCTTTAGAAGGAACACCATGGTACCGATGATTCTATAATAGGAGGTGTTGAGGGATTTTCATACATCCCCTATAGATTTACATCCTAGAGTGGAAAAGATGTACTAGGACCTCTGGCGTTAGTATTGGAATCCATGGTTGAATAAAGTAGTGGCAGAGCTTGTATCCCGAAGCTTTACTTGTCTGCAAGTGTAGAATGAGCTTCAGGTACCAGCAGGCTTTGCTCATCCACTTGAGGTACCAGAGTAGAAGTGGGATGATATATCCATGGACATTGTGATAGGTCTTCCACATATGTCTAGGGGCCATGATTCCATCTGGGTGATCGTTGAACGACACACAGAGTCATCCCACTTCTTACCCAACCGAGTGTAGTGATTTGTAGAGATCTTGGGATATCTCTATGTACAATAGATTTTTTGACTTCACAGTGTGGAAAGATATCCCTAAGGTTCATTAGATCCTTTCAGTACCTCAGTAGAGTAGTCAAGGTGGCATACAATCTAGCTCTTCCCCCACAGATGCACCCGGTGCATAATATTTTCAACTTGTCACGGATGAGGAGGTACATTCATCATCCATCGCATGTTATTGATTGGGGATACTGGAAATTGACGATGGGGAGACATTTGTGGTGTACCTGTTGGTGACATAGGATCAACAGAAGTGGGACCTTCATGGGAAGTCGATTCCTCTAGTGCGAGCTTGTTGGAAGCATGAGAATCTCCAGGAGAGCACATGGGAGTGGGAGACTTAGATACGTGCTTAACAACCCAATTTCATCCCTTAGAATTGTTATAACTTTCTGGGATGAGAATACCTACGGTGGGGATAATGTTATGACCTTGAAATGAAATGTAATTTTTATTGTAAAACTAATTGGGATTATTACAAGTTTGAGAAAATTGACGGTGCTTGATTTTGAGGCCCGTTGTGCTCGGAATAAATTTCATAACGTGTTTAAGGTACATTCTGTAAATGCACGGGTGAAATTTCAATCTTTTTAACCATTTATTGGAATAGGAATCTGAGAGCACCATTGAATCTAAAATGCTGAGATTCACTTATGTTAATCTTTACATTTACCACTGTAGGTTGGGAGGAAATGATAAATTTTGGACTTTACCAAAAAAATAATAAAATAACGTGACAATGTGGTTTTATTTATTTTTTCCTACCACATGTTGAGCAGTAGTGGCGGGGACCATAGAGGTGGTCAGAAATATAAATATGGGATATAAATTTCATGGTTACCCTTTGTTTTCATAACAACCCCTCGTGTAATTAGTGTGGCATATTAATTATGTCAATTTATGAATCTCATTAGTTCCTTAGTGTGTTACTCACCCTTTTACCCATCTATTTATGGTATGCTCAGGGTGGAGTTTTGGCATGTCTTTATCAAGCAAGGAACCTCTAGTTATGTAACGTGAGACTATCCACCAAATGAGAAGGAATCCTAGTTGGCAACGAACTAGGATCAACGAACGCCTACGACTTCATCAAAGCGCATATTCTTCATTCACCATAGCGATGTCTCCAATGAATGATGAGGTTGGGGTTGTTAGTTAATTTATTGAAGTCCATAAATTCTTTTCCTCATTCTAGATGTTTTTGGAGATTCATTGTGGGATTTTAACGGGGTTTAAACAATATCTATGTGGTGTTTTTTTAATCCCCTTTTTTTAAGATGATAACACGATGGGCATGGGGAAAAATAAACAAGGCCCGGACCCTCTACCACTTCAGCATGGTCCTGTTCGTTAGTGAAGAACCTGAAACCTGATGAAAATTTGAATCCTAGTTGTACAAAATGATGAAGACATCCCTGTAAGCCCATAGGCGTGAACGAAAGGGAAAACAGACCACTGGATCTCCCCCAGTGGCTGGTAGAAGCCCCGCTGGTGCTTGCCAACCGCAGAAGAGAGGTGTCACTCGAAGGTACAACAGCGGGCCGATTGGGGGGCACGGGCCGACCACAGTAAGGGTGAGGTGGCGCACCGTCAGGAACCATAGGTGGATTTTACAACATAAAATCCATAGTGGATGGTGAGGGACGTGCTCCATGCTGGTCCTGCGGACACCCTGGGGGCACCACAAGGCACCACCGCTAAAATGAGCCGAACAGATCCTTTGAAACATTTGGAATACAATCTATGCAACCCCCAAAAGGGCCATGCCAACCAGCTAGCCGAGCTTCTGTGGTCCAGTGGGCCGCACCCACTGTGGCCCAACCCAATCGGTCCGACCCAGGCTGGGGCGTGTCATCCTAGGTCGGGTCGGACGGGATCCAGACCCCTATCGAGCCCAGAAACAGTTATGTGACTGTATCTTGCAAACCAGTTGTTTGTTTGATGAATCATCTATGGAACTAAGATCAATGGAGTGAGACAGTCCTTTTGTGATACTCCATGAGTGTTTTGGAGAATGCAGAAGTACAATTGGGATAGATCGACACTGAATCCAACATGGCACACTACACTAAAATGAAAATAACTTACAGATTGGGTATCTAGTTGACATGCAGTCTATTGTGTTGGAACCCTTATGACATGAAATTTCATGGGGTAACTTCTTTCTAGGACAACATTCTGGTTGAAATACGACTGATGGCTTGAGGAGCGGTTTCCCCCAAAGACAAGCACAATTTTAGAAGTAATCATGTGTCTGGATGAGATATGAAGAATGAAGAGACATTCTGTGTGAATCAGAACCCAGTGATTATTTTGGAATCATCAAACGATTCTTTGTGGATCCGCACCCATCGATTCTGTGTGAATCAGCACCCAATGATTCTATTTGAATCACAACCGAGCGATTCTGTGTGAATCAGCTCCTCGTGATTCGCTATGAATCAGTTCCCAGGGATTTTGTGTGTATCTGCACCCAACGATTCTTTTGAATCAACACCTATCGATCCTCTATGGTTTTTTCGGGGGTTATTACCTATCGATCCTATGTGGTCTTGTGTGGTTTAGTACCTATCAATCCTATGTGGTTCAGCTGCAATGCCTCTTGACAGAGTAACATGATCTATCCTTACGACTAATCAATTGTACTACATTACATAGTTATAAATGGTTTATGTTTTGTATTTTTCATTGTGCTTTGTGATTAAAATATTTCTTGTGGTTTTCCTTTGCAGAATTATGAGAGACGTTCAGGGGTCTTAGGGTCCCTTTTGTGTATTATTTACTCACACCCGTACGGGCTTTTCTTGCACGTTATTATGCCTGGTGGAGACGACGAGCAACCTTAACTAAGACTCGAGGAGATGGGACTTAATGGTGGACAATGGTGACGGTCGATGTGTAGAGATATGGAGATGAGCTGTATCTACCCTTTAGGTAGGATCCCCGGTGAAACATATTAGGATATTTTTTCTGTATTCAGTTGAAGTCATATCTTTTCAGTTGAGATTTTATTCTGGCCCCCCTTACTTTTAAGACAAACTTTTACTACTGCAGTATTATTTCATCGATGCATCTTGTTGTGTTCCAGTCTGTGAGTCTGTACGGGTTTAAAGAAAATTCCTTCCGGTTTTTGGGATGCGCCGTTCCGGTTCAAGTCACCAACCAATGGACAATGGAAGGTTGGCTTGGGGTAGTCACAACATGGACCCCAAGAGACGGGTCATGACATGGGCGATTCAGTCAATATTCTCAACTAGAAGTAAAATTAATCTTTTTTCTTAGATGGTCTTAATTACCAAAAATCTAATCAAAAAGTTTCCTTCACAACTATAGTGGTTACTAAAATTTATTTGGGTACACATTGTTTATAATTTTTTCGGATAACTAATTATGCATGATCCTAAATTCATTTACTCCATTCATCATCATATTTTTACAGATCATCAAATAAATTCCGTCCAATTAAATGTTAACCGAGTTCTTTCTGGTTCCATTCATTTTATAAAACAAGAAAGCATAGTGTCACTAACAATTATTATTGAATAAAACTATGTAATCATTAAAAAATACTTATAGGATGTATAAATCATGAAAAATACATTAATACATGACACCTTAGGATTATCATAGGTTATTCATAGTCATATTCAATTTAAATTCTTCATTATGGTTTGTGATGTGTTATGTGAAATTTAAGAGCATATACCTCGGGAGTTTCAACATAGGAGTAAATAAGGTCATATGGTTCTGAAATAGTTACCAATCGCATATTTCTCAAAATGGTGTTCTTTGTGTTGCTACCCCAATGAACATATGTGGCAGATCCACATCCAATTGTATTATCCAGACATAAATGTATTTCTAGGAAACCACTAATCCTAAAATTAACCAAAATCCCAATACATTTTTCTAATCCTTTATTCAACTATAGAATTATTCTTATATATATATCCTTATACATATCCTAATAAACTTACCATTGGATATCACTAATTTTTTTCATCATAGTTTCCAATGTTTGACTAAACTGTTCCTTTAATAGCAACTATAGAGGATGATTCATAACATACGTAGATATTACATCACATTAGATAAATATTCATCACATTAAAAAAGTACATACCTGGGGGCCATAATAATTTAGTGTCTTTGGAAAATTGGAACTAATTGTTCTAATTTGGTAAAAAATCTTCAAAATAATCTATAAATATCTTCCCCTTTATTACTCCAATGTAAAACAATTATTTATATCTTGGGGAAAGGAAATATCAGAATGGGTGAGTTTAGAATCTCGGTAAGGGTAAAAAAGGGGGGATATATAAACATAATCATGAGAATAAGGGTATAAGAACATGATCATAATAATATAAGATCATACCCTGTATATCAATTATCATCGGGGAGAGTCATGGCATAAATATTGGGAGAACATAAAGCATGAATCATAAGGGAATCAAGATAATTATCCATAAGAACATAGCATAAGAAGAATTAATGTAATTTTGGAAAACACGCAAGTATGTAAAATTATTTCCCATGTAGTCAAGTATTACTACCAATGTCATTTTAGTGGGATAGGTTTAGTCCAAAAACTATATTAGTAGCTAAGGTTCAATATCAAAAACATATTAGTGGAAAAACTTCTTTACTAAACCGTGTTTACTCCTCATTCTAGACATGTCTATTTCATTAGATACAAATCTTCACCCAATTAATTAGAAGGAGATATAGTTCTCTTCCATCTCATAATTAAATCCTACATATGTGAATCATAATTTAATAAAATGTTCATCATATCATGACCCATTAAAAATGATGGGTTTCTCACACATCATAATATAACCCATGAAATTAACTAGGTATCAAAAATATTTCATCATATTATATCCTATGAAAAATAGATATGTTTTATAATTTCATCTTATAAAATACCACGAAAGGAATCGGGTTTCATAATAATTTTTTCGTGGTATAACCCATTGATGAGAAATAGGTTTCATAAAAAAACATGGTATATTAAAAATAAACCGTTGAAAGAAAAAACAATAATGGGGACCTTGGATAACATCCCCATTAAAACATTAATTATTTTAATGTATTTCGTTCTATATGGAGATGAATTTTGAAATATCACATGCTGTTTTTATTAAAGGAAAATCATTTATTTGAAAATAATTTTTGTAGACACAATGCATTTTCATAATCCTTTTATTTTATAAACACTTTGAAAACTTTTTAAGTACTATTTAATAATTATTTATAACATTTCAGGAGGAAAATATAATTTCAACATTGAAAAATCATTCTAAATAATAAATAAATATCAATTTTTTTTCTATGAGAATATGTTGGAAACATATCCAGAATATTTGAAATCATTTAAGTCATATTCTTTCAAAATAAAATTTCAATATGCATAAAAAATAGTTGAAAATAATATAATTTTTTGATTTTAAACCAATTTCTAAAAACATTTCCCAGAAAATAACCTTTTAAAACGTATCAATGAAGCTTTGAAAATCATTCAAAACACAATTTGAACACAAACCATTTATGAAAACATTTTTCAATGAAAAAACATTTAGAACATGTAAAGAATTCGTTAAAAAACATTTTAAACACCTTTTAAAAAAATTAGATTCATTATAACAAGGAAAATATTTTAAGATATAAATTAAAATTTAATTTTGAAATAATTATTAGAAAATTTTTTTTGATTAAAATATATTTCTAACCAAAAAAATAAATAATGTTTAATTTAGTTAATAACATTTTTTTAATTATAATAATTACTAAATAGATGAAATGTGGTACAATTACATCGACCTAGATTGAATAAAAATAGGTGAATAAAATTCATGACAATTATTATGAAATGTATCATAATATTACCTCTATAGAACAATAATTATAAACAATCCCGATAAATGATGACATTATAGAAATAAACTCTTACCACTTTGGTAACATTGAATCAATGTCCCCATGAAATAATAACAATAAATAAAGGTTAAAATATCCTTTAAAGGATATGATTTATGATATATCTTTTCAAATTTCAGTGTATACACCTCGTAAAATAATCTTGGTGTATAACATCATATGTGTCTGAAAGATGGGAAATTGAGACAAATCTACCTTACCGATTTGGAAACTTGTTAACCGTTAACCCTATGAAATAGAGAACATATAATGGAAATGTAAATAAACATAAATTTAAGTATAATAATCATAGAATATGTTAATGTAAATTATATACACCACAAAAAATATATCAGTTGTTAATAAGACATATGTCTCCTAGAAATTAATGTGAAACTAGAAATCTCATTATTACTTGAGTAACTTTTAAATATTGAAATACCTGAAATAATAAAATAAAATGAGAATTTTAATATCATTAAATAAATTAAATTGATGATATAACATGTCATAGGTCATTATATACACCACACAATAATAATAAGTGTTGAATATTACATATATCACTCTAAAATAAAAGTGAGACGAGAAAACTCTTACCTCATGTCTTCAATTTATTCGTTAATATACATAAATATAGTATAATAAATATAACCCTATTATGAATCTAAAAGAGAATAATATTATTATATATCATACCCTATATTAGTTCATTATGACTTTATACAATCAGTTTATAATTTAATGTTTATTTTACCTACCCGGTAATAACCACTTTGTTTTTCATATATGTTTTGACTTGTTATTCTTAATACACTTGCATAGATCATTATTTAACTATTTAAATAATTTATAACATCATATAACATTCATATTTACTCTTGATATAATTAGTTATAATAATATTGTAAAATATAGAAATATCAAATGAGAGACACCGTTCGTGATGATGGTTGGTTGTACATTCACATGGACACTATTTCAATTTTCTTGTCATATTTTTAAAGAATGAAAATTAAATGATATATATATAAGAACATAATATTTTAGTTATTATTTCATATATACCACACATATTTGTTAAACACAATTTCATACATTTCAATTAAAATGTGAACTAATGACATCTATTTGAGGGGGAAGTAGTCCGCAATCCACAAATGAAGTTATCGTATTTCAAAAAATTGAAAATCAAGAAGGTATGTGTCGGGAAATAATTAAATAAAAATAAATAGATAATAAATATAATATATATCATATAAAATCAGAATGTACAACATTATTACAGACCTTGAGTTGTGGTAATAGAAGAACATACAACATCGGTTCATGAGGTGGTAGTCTGTCGTACACATTGACTACGATTGTGGATCCCATTTGATTGAATTGTGTGTTATTATTTTCAATAAAATTAACAAAAAACCATATAATTATAATTATTATACAAGAAATATTATATAATCATGGAAAAAAAAGTTGGTCGTAGAATAATAAATAAAACAAAAGTGCTTGTTGAAGAAGGTTACCTCTTCTTCTGGTAACTCCTTTTCGTTTGTAGCAATGGGATTCCATGGTCGGATTTATGTCCAAAGTGAGGATTTTAAATTTATTGGATGGAATTTTGGAGCTTATTTGGGTAGGTTTTTAGTGATAATATAGTCTTTATAGGTGTGAGTAGTAGAGGGTGAGTGCCCTTTTATAGTGAAGGAGGAGTGACGTTCATGTAAATAAAAAAGATAAAATTTATTTAGAGGTCTCCCTTTCTTGAGATTACACCAATAATGGTCCATTTTAGATACAATATGGTAAATTTTATAAACATGTCCATAAAATGGGTTTTTACATTTCTCTAGGTCATTGTGGCCCCTTATGTTAATTTTTGGTCCCTAGATAAACATTGTTTTCTCTTAATCACTGTAAATATTTTTAACTCTTTTCAATACTATTTCTGGTCAAAAAATAATTTTAAATTATTGTGAATTATTTATTATTATTATTAAAAATATGGAATCCATTTTCGAAATTATAATTAAAAAAATGGAATGATTAATTTTAAATTCATCCCAGAGATGGGACGATACAACGGGTTTTTAAAGTGAAGATGTTCAAAAGGTTGAAAATTTTTATAGACAATTTCCAATTAAAACTCATAAAAATGGACAAAATTATATTAATAGAAGTTTATTTGAGCTAAATTTTCCTTAAAAATAATCTATATTATAGTTTAACAAAACAAAATTTAGAAAAAAATGAATTTTTCAATTAAAATTACGTGTTTTTTAATATTTATCAAAAAATCTATCTTCTCCAAAATCACCCATATTTGATCCAAATTAAATTTTTATATTTAAAATTTAAAAATTAAGTATATTTTCTAAATTATAATTATATTATTTGCCAAAATTATTTTTTGAAAAAATTATTTCTATTAAAAGGTGGAAAACATAATTCTTGAATAAATCAACTTTTTATGGATAAAACTATACTTTTTATTATTATTTCCAAAAAAAACTTATTAGATAATTTTAAATAAAAACATTTTGTTGAATTTATAATAAATAAATATTATTAGAAACAATCATTGCAATTGTATTTTATTTTTTGGAGATAAAACGTATTTGTATATAGAAAAATATTTTTCCTAGAAAAGGAATTTCATTATTTTCAAACAGTTATTAAATTCATTTCTCGATAATAAAAACATAATAAAAATTTTACATACATTTTTTAACCATATTTTTAAATTTTATTAAGTATTATTCCTAATTTTCATTCCAACTACTAGGTGATATCTATAATAAAATTTTATTAATAATATTAATACTATATTATAGATACATAAAACATATTCTTTCCAATAACGCAAGCTTGAATAACTATTGTGTGTAGTGAATGATTGACTTGGTGTTGCATATAATTAAATACAACATTATTTATTTCATATAATAAATGATATATTCCATGTTGTGTGATATTCAAAATGTTAAAAAATTAAAATTAATTCAGAAAAATATTCTAAAAAACTTTATAGAGATACATATCATATCAGAACCCATTAAATAAAATTAGATTCATAAATAATTTATTATATCAAAACCTAAAAAATTAAATGGGTTTAAAAATTCATATCTTAACCCATGCAAAAGAAAGAACATTCATAAACATCTCTTCATTGTTAAAACAAACTATACAGGGAAAGAATAAGAATGGTATCTATGGATCATATCCCTAATAAATCATAAGTAGAATAAAATGATGTCATCATGGATGATAAATTATTTTGAAATATCACATGGAAATTTTTTTTTATGAAAATATATTTTCCACATAGATGAAAACTTTTTTAAAAAAATTAACATTGAAAATAAATTTATTATAAAATCTATGTTGAAACTCATAAAGGAAGGTCTATAAATAATTTTGAAAATTTCTAGAGGAAAATAAAATGATTTAATTTGGAAAAAAAATTAAAACAAAAATATTTTTCAAAAAAATTTTCCTTCAAAATACACTTTTAACATAAATAGGGATATTTAAAAATCATTTAAAACTTTTTTTTAAGATAATAAGATTTTCAATTTCAAAAACAATTATTAAAACATAAAAATTTCCCAAATCCATTTATTTAAAAATAACATTATAAAATAATAAATTAATATTTAAAATAATGAGTTTTCATGATGGTGGAAATTATCATTTATTCTAAATACTATAAAAATATTTATGTCATATTATCGATAAAATCTAAATAAAAAATGATAGGAAAATAAAATGACGATTAAATTTAGAACATTTTAGAAAAATTAAAACATGGGTAAAACGTGATTAATAATTAATTTGAATAATTTTTAATAAAATATATTATTTTCATAAAACAACGATTTCGATTAAATAGTAATGGTTTTAGACTGGGGAGAGAAATATTGATAATTTCTCATTATAACATTATTTGAAAATTTTGATTACATAAAGAGGGTAAATTGATGGTAAACCTTGAATTCTAATTATATTTCAAATTCAGAAGAAAATAAATTAGTTAAATTGTATATGGATCAAAATATATCATCATTGGATGAATATATATAAATAATCCTGATAATCGATGTGATTGTATCATAAAACCCATACTACTTTGGTAACATGGAATCATAATAATCAAGATAGAATAAAATTAGATAAAAATTTACATATCTTTAGAATAATAAAATTCATAATATTTTAGGTCAAATGTCTTGTATATATTGCTCATAAAGTAAGATAGGTTCATACCATAATGTATGTCTCAATGAAGAAAATTTTGGGCAAAATACCCTTACCTCTTTTGTATATTTTGCATTGTACAACCCATAAAATAGAAATCATAAAATGGGAATTTATATACGCATATTTTTAATCCGAAATATCATAATACACACTCATGTTCTATATATATTCCACAAAAAACAATGAATGGGTGCATATGGCATGTATCTCATGGATATAAAAAATGAGATGAATATCCCATACCATTTTAGTAATATTTTGAATCATGAGATCCTTTAAATTATAACATAAAATTAATATTTAGATATAATTAATTTAATTATATTCATCATATAACATTTAAATGGGTCAGTATATAAACCACGCAAATGAAACAATTGGGGATATGACACATGCCTCTTAGAAATAAAAGAGTGTCTAGAAATTACTAACCTTTAGTATCGAATTCTATTATTCACATTTGTAACTCATATATAATAAATAAAATTTCACTGCAGTTATATTATATTGACATAATTACATATATTAAATCATATATTATTTACTTATGACATATAATTACTAGTTTATCATTAATTCCTTAATAAAATCACATATTGGATAATAACTACTACTGGTTTTTTATGTATTTATTGATTTTTTTCATTGACAATATTACTTTGATCATGGTTATAACATCACTTGAATTCTAAAAATGATATAAATATAATATATATTCATTATTTATTATTATTTAGTGTAATTACTAAAAGCTAGAAATATAAAATGAAATAATCCATTTATCGAGACGGTAGGTCGAATGTTCGCCTGAAAATTGTTTCTATTTTCTCAATAGAAAAAATAAAAGAAGTGAAAATATTAAATAATTTTTTTTAAATAAATTTTAATTATTATATATCACATATATTAATTAAATTTACTCTGATTACATTTCTTTCAAAGTGTAAATGAAAAATGTATCATAAATAATTGCATGATGGTAGTCAACTGTACACATGAACAACATTATTGTATCCCCCATGGAATGGAAAGTAAGAATAAATATGTGATATAATAATTAAATAAGTATAATTTTGTTAAAAATATAATAGATATTCATTTTTTCTATCCTTATTTCAATATACATATATTATAAATGAAAAATAAATCACATCAATTTGGGAGGTTGTAGTCCACCGTACACATGAGCAGCTGTATTATTTTCCAACGGGTTCGAAAAAAGGAATGTAGATGTTTTAATATAATTAATGTGGTGAAATAATATAAAAAATATCACATATAAAATTTAAATCCATAATTATATTCAATCATGATTGGTGGTGACAGAAAAGAAATAACATTGGTTCAACAAGCTGTAGGCCCCGTACACATGGGCGATAATTTTATATCTTATTTGATAGTGGAGGAGAATAATTTATGTCATTACAATAAAATAATAATATCAAATTATATGGAATATTCTATGGTCATTATTTCATCCTAATATAATAATAATTGAATTAGTAGATCAAGAATAAAAAAATGCATTGTTAGGAACGTTATCTATTCTATGGATTTTTTTTGGTTTATAACAGAAAGGATTTTTAGATTAGATTTAGGAAAAAAATAAGTCTTCCATAATTAGAGTATAGAAGTAGAGAATTTATTTGTTATGGTATTGGGAGAAACAATGGGTTTTGGAAGTGTGAATACGATAGGAGAGGGGGTGGCCTTTTATAAGTGAGGTGAGTGGCGTGCTAATCATTTTTTAAAAGAAATAGGTGTTAACATGTATTTTACCTGAAAAAAGATAAAACAAATGGGAAAATATAACTAAATAGAAGTGATAAGATCATCATACGTAATAATAAATGGTATTTGATAAATTATATGGTCATTTTACCCGTATCTTTTTAGTTTATCCCCATGTAAACCAGTTTTTACCTTAATAATAGTAATTAAATTTTTACTTATTTTCCTATTAATAATGGTAAAAAATTATGATGAAATTATTATAAAAAATAAATTATTTTTTCTTAAAATGTGGAATCAATTTTGAAAAAGTCAAACCATAAACATTTAAAAAATGATTTTAAAATTAATCCCTCAAATTCATGGGGTTTTCCAAAGTGAAAAGATTCAAATGTTTAAGTGTTTTTATATAAAAATTAAATATTAAATTTATTCCATAAAACTAAATTATATTAATAGATATATTATTTATGTAATTTAATTTTAAAACCATGTTATAATAAAATTTCCCTTTTAAAATCAGTAAATGAAAAATAATTTTTTTAATTAAAATCAGCATTTTCACTATTCACTATAAAAATTTGTCTTTTCTAGAAATTAATAAAAAATAACTCTAAGAAAATATTTAAATTATTATTTCATAAATAATATAAATTATTTCGAATAAATTTTTTAAAATTTTAAAAAATTAATTTGAATCTATGTGTGGAAAATGCAACAAATCTACTTTCGAAAAAACAAAATTTTAAGTAGAAAATTAGATTTATTAATATAGGAGGATGGAGAGGTTTTCTATCATTAATATGGAGGTTCGCTCTCATACGTAGGATTATTTCTTAATGAATTTGATGCTTTCATGTTCAAAAGTTATATATTAAATTATTGGTCATCAAGAAATGTTTATGGAATGTGGCGGTGTGCGTAGTGATTGTCACTCGTTGCATATTGATCCAAACTCATAGGAGAAAGCATATAATTTTTTCCTCCCAATGGTGTAATTAATACACTCTTATCACGTTGATGTTTTGGGTATTTGAAATTGGAACGATTAATGTTATTTGTTATCCTCCTGTTCTGGGTTTGGGGAGGCGTAATTTGAATGAGATCTATGATGGTGACGACATTAGAATGCAGAACCACTTTGTCGATGGAATGAGTTCAATGGTTTCCGGTGGCCCACATGACTGTGGGTATGTAAGGTTTCTTTAAGTTTAGGATCTAGGTGGTGGTGTGATTTGGTGGATCTGATTCCCTTGGGGTCCTTCGATAATGATTCATGCCTCTCGGTGACAGGTATGTTGCCGACAATGTTGAGTGATGGGTTTAGGATATCATTGGATCCAATGAATGAGTTCGGTAAAGACTCGGTGAAAAGGCCTACAAGATATTAAATGTTAAGGAAGAGGGTTTATATTAGAGATTCTGGCATAATGTAGGTGTCAGTCCTGCTCCTCGGTGCGGAAGAAGATCACGAAACTATAGTAGATTCTTCCAATGGTGATGATGGATCTTGCTAAAAACGTTCGGTGATCTCATCGGATTGCGGGGATCAAATCGGCATCAAATTTGGGAGGTGGTGAATGTTTTCCATCTTATTTTATGGATGAGAGAATCGAGATAAGTAGGTGATAAATATGGTGTATATAGAGGGTTCACATGGTGTGGTTAGATTCATGTGATGTTTTAGGTAGCAGGCTAGAGTGGGCATGTTACTCCATTTATGGTTGGTCCGGTACTGGATTTATTTTCTACAAGACATGGAAATGGCGTCTTACATGTGGGACCTGGGTCTTATTATTGGGTTGTAATAAATGTGCATGTTGTTTCCGGTGTCTGGGCCTGTTGGCCTTTCTGATGTGGATTTTTTGGTCAACTAGGACTTTTTTGTGGGTTTTGGGCCTTTTATGTTTTTTCAGTGGAATTGTTTTCCACTCTCTTTGTCTGGTTGAGTTCTATGTCTCACATTATATTCTAGTGACTTTTAGGAAATTTATTTTCAATAATAAATTTTATTGATGAGTACAATTGGTTCATGAAACTTTCTATTACAGAAAATTTGATTTATTATTATCTCTTATATAAGAAACACATAGGATAAATGTAAAATATTCGATTGACAGTTTAATATATAAATTTAATTAAAATCATTCAAAAATATTTATTTGTTTAATTTTTTTAGGATAAATTTGTTTTTGGGAATAAAAATAAATTTTCTGATAATTATTTATATTTTTCGAAATGCTTTCTTGTTTCATTTCAAATTTATTCATCAGCAAATATTTTGTTTTTTATACATATGTAAAACTAATATTTTCATAATTTAGTTAATATTATTCATATACCCCATTACAAAAACCTATTTTCTTACTATCATATTAAATAATAATATTTTAATTGTATGTAACGTTTAATTTAAACTCGGTTTATTTTGAATCAAAAACTATACTTAGTGTTGCACTTAATATAAAATATCAAAAAGTCAAAGTTTATTTGAGAAAAGTATTTCAAAAATCCCTAGGGTATTATATTCTACTCCCTTAAATAAAATTTAACCCACAATTTGAACTTGTTCGTGGTAAAACGGGGTTTAAAATTTGAAAATCCATTTTTGTGAAACCGAAATCGTAAAAAAGATTAATAAAAATTCATCTTGAAAAGAAAGAAAGGTTTGTGAGATGGTCATCTAGAATAACATAAACTAGGTTAAAAAATAAGATAATATTGGTGGGAAATTTAGATTTGGTCATGAAAGAAAATCATAATGTGAAAATAATATTGGATCGTGAAAGCGATCAATGATCACAAGAATTCAATGATCATATGAATATCAATAACCAACAAACCCTAAACCAAAGAGGTGTGAAAAAGTCCATTGATACCATTATAAATAAAGGTAGTATGAAAAAAATTTTATTTCAATATTATTTTTCTTAAAGTCAAAAAAATTTAACGAGATGACATAATTTTATGATTTCATTCAATTTCATTTATACAATTGCGTCCTTTGGTTTTTCATCATTCAATTTACATTTCATCTCTAACTTTAAGAAATGTAGATGAATTTTTTTATTTGTCATGTACTAGTTGATTATAATATTTATAAGGTAAAGATAATTAATTCAATATTTCTGTTGTTATTAGGAAAAAAATTATTTTTAGCATATGTTATCCAAAAACATCTAAAGTTCAACATGATCCATTTAATGAATAATCAACCTTATTGCTCCTCCATTTTTAAACAAAACTGAAATAAAAAATTTAGAAATAAGGTCATTAAATTTCTTAAAAAAACTTTCCAACAATCCCTCAAATAATGTGATTTAACTCTTAATTTAACTTGTCTTATATGTGAATGCATTGATCATATATTCTCATTAAACATGGAAATATCCAAAATTAGAATAAATCATTCATAAAACTATTCATTATTTAAAAAATCATCACATTCCTTAAAAAATTAAATATTATTGAATATATTATATAAATCCAAAAAATTTATAACATCGTTATATTATCATTAGTTGACTATTAAATATTTATTCCATTAATCATTTGTTTTATATAAAATATCACAGTTCCATTAGATAACTTTTATATGTTATCCACATCATTCAATATATTCTTGAAAATCCTGAATGAAATCATATACTAAAAATTTATTATATGTTTTATAAATCATGAATTCCAATACCAAAACAACTCAATCTTTAATCTTAATTCCCAAACCATTAACCGGGCTCCGTCACCTTATTCCTTAATAGCACTTTCCATTCATATTACATTTTTCATTTTTAAATCATTATCAAAAAACCTTTACATGTACGATATTTATGATCTACTTCTTGATTGTTTACCCTAGTATGTATATTTTTATAATTAACACTCATTACAAAATTACAATATTCACCCATTGATGATGTGTTTGGGAAAATATTGTTCCCATCCACAACATTAACTAAACTTTAAATTTTTCCTCTACAATCTCTTAATTATTTTCCTTATTATCACCAAATAAAACATATTCTCATTCATTTGATAAAATCCAAAGAGTGAATTTTCCCACATTATAGACATATATGAAACTAAATTTTCATTCCTCCAGGATCCCTTCTACCGAAAATGTAAACAAAATATTTCCTTTTATTATTTGGTGAGTTCCAGAGTGGGTTAAAGTGGATATTTTTAATGATATATCACGATAATTGATTGGAAATACTAAAAAAAATTATTCATAGTTTTCAAAGTAAAATATTGTTTCCCATCAACACATTTTCAATCACATTCAATGTTAATCCGTTTCCTTCTATTTCCAAACATTTTTAAAAACAAAGAAACATAGTTTGAGGAACAATAATCATAGTGGAAAATCAAATAATCTTGAAAAATAACTTATTGGATTTCTATTTAATTAAACGTTATTTTAAATATATGAAGCCTTATGTTTAATATAGGTTACTCATGATAATAATGTATTGAAATCCCTTATGATGGTTCAAAAAATGTTTTTGATCTTCCAAAGAATATCCTCTAGGAGTGTTATAACAGGTGTGGAACAAGACCCATTTTCATGAACTGGGTGATGATCTTGCCCTACTCAATGCACCATTTTCAGAGTTATTACCCTTAGGCACCTCTGTTCCAGATCCACATCCACTTGTAGTATCCATAAAAATATATAATTTTATGTAAACGACTCAGTCCATCCTTATCCAAAATTCCTGGATATTTTTCTATAATTTGACTCATCTTTAGAAGAATCCTTAGACATATTCTTAGACATATCCCCAAGAGACTTCATTAAAATATTGTACTAATAGTTTTAAATGTTTAACTAAACCAAACCACACATTAAAAATATAGTATCCCAGTATTTATAAACATATATTTTCTATCTTTTAGATCAATATTCAATACATTACATAAACAAACACTAAAGGGTCACAAAGGTATTGTTCCATTAGGAACATTGAAACATAAATAACTCATTAATAAGAGTTCTACATCATATAAAACTTATGTCCTAATAAATACCACCCTCATAGACATATCACATGTAATACTCCTCATTGTAACATAGAAAATACCTTATAAAGGGTGTTATAAATACTTAGTAAGGGTAAAAAAGAGAAAATATGAAAACATAACATGAGCATAAGGGTATCAGAATAAGAGAATATATCATGAAAACCATAACATGCATATCACAGATCAAAATCGTAGATCAATGAATAAATATTAGCAATTTATAAGACATTAATCATAATGAAATCAAAGAACATGAGCCATGAATGTATAACATTGATATAACACATGAAATTTTGGGACACATAGAAGTATATAAAATCATTTTCCTAGTAGTCAATGATAATTTCCAAAAATCTCGTAGTGAAATTTTTTCAATACCCAAACCATCACAGTAATCAGGGTTCAATAAAAATACTATCATAATAGATAATTTACCTTACTAAACAAGGTACGGACCCCATTCTAGTCTTATTTATCCCATGAGATATAAATATTTACCCAATTTATTAGAGGTACATATAGACCCCAGATGTCTTTTGTAATTACATAACCAATTTTACATTGGAAAAAACATATATAACTATTCCATAATATCATAAAACATTCACCTCATCAAAATTCATGAAAAGAAATGGACTACATAACACAATTATCATATTAGAAACCATTAAAATAAATGACCTCAATATATCATATGTCATATTATAACGGATGAAGGAAAATTTTTTTCATAAAATATTTCATCATATAATAACATAGGAAAATGGAATGGGTTTCATAAAAATATATTTCTTATAAAAATTAACCATCCAGAGAAATAATAATAAATTTATCCTTGGATCATATCCCCAGTAAAGCATATGTAACATATAATGATTCCATCGTAGAAGGAAAATAATTTGGAAAGATCAATTGAATTTTTTTTAAGGAAAATATCCTTTACACATTTTAATATAACTCTTAAAACATAAAATGTTTTATAGATTGATTTCATTATAACTAATCATAGAAACTTATAGAAGAAACTTTAAGAATTATATAAAACCATTCATGAGGAAAATAACCCTTTTTCATTTAATTTTTTTAAAGCCTATAATAGTTTCTAAATAATTTAATTGAAAATATCCTTAGAAACTTATTTAGGAAGTGTTAAGATTCATTTAAAAAACTTCAATAAGAAAATAACCCTTTTACAAAGAAAACCCCTTTTTTACAAAAAAAACTATTTCAAAAAACCATTCATTGAAAATTACATTGGAAGAATATATATTAATCACTAACATAATAAATGGTCATGATTGAATATTAAAAAATGGTTTATAAATTTCATGGATTTAACAACTCTATCTAAAAACACTCTTAACGGCCCCTTTTTCAGTGCTAAAAATAAGGCTATTATAGGGGGTCTTTAACATCATTTTTTCAGTACCGTTAATGGGGGTCTTTAACAGTGCTAAAAAAATATCTACTAAAGATACACCCTTATCAGTGTTTTTTTACATGTGATAAAAAAGGACCAAACTATTTCATAACTTCAAAAAAAGTTGTTAAATTGGGACATTTATCAGTGCCTATAAAAAACACTAATATGGGGTTTATCAGTGATTCTTTAGAAGCACTGATAAAGACACTCATTTTTCAGTTCATTATTACAGGAACTAGTAAAAGTATACATTAAAAAAAATATCATTAAAAACTATATATAAATATATTTACCTTTTTATAAATATAATATTTTTCTTTTTGAAATATGTTTTAGATGAAGTAAATAGGAATTTAAATTTAATACAAAAGATATTAAGTGAAAATAGATTATTAAATAACAAAAAAAATAATTTTTACAAATTATTTTCTTATAATTACCAAGTAATAGTCATTAAATATCAATTTTAATATAAAAGACTAGAAAAATTAAAAATATCAAAAAATATGTTGAAAAAGTAAATCGAACATTAGACGACCAAAACTTTTGATCCATTTGTCTGTTTCGACTCAACGATATATAAAATTAATATTGTGATAAGCTATAAGCCCTTAGTGATAGAGGTAAACCACTATAAATTTTTTTTGAGGCAAAAAAGGCCAAGGAGGTGTCCAAAAATTGTTTCTTAGTGAGGGTACTCCAATTTTTTCTCCTTTAATAGATTTCAAACCACATATAAAGAGGTCTCTTTGCACTTTTTCCATGAGGACTAAATTTATTCCAAGGTATTATATTCATATTGATATTATGGTTTTTATTTTTTTCATTTTTAATAACATAAATTTTTTTATAATTAAATATATTCATGTTTTCTAAAATTATCTTATAATAAATAAATCAAATATATATATATATATATATCAACATATTTATGTAAAAATGTATATTCTAATCTATCATACTTAATAGATATTCTAAAAATGTATTTAAAATACAATATAACCATTTTTTACATTATAAAAATATATTTATAATGTTAATATATTTATATGTTTGTGTATTAATAGATATATATATATATATTATAATCTAATATATTTAAATGAATATAATATATAATATAATTCAATAAATATAATATATACCACACACACACAAATATTATATAAATGTATTGTCAAATAATTATATAAATATATGTAAATATATATGTATATATACACATATTCAAAAACAAATATTATTAAAAAAAACTTGGTGTATTGGTAAAGGCGTTTTCTCATTGAAGGAGAGGTGTTGAGTTTGAATCCCGGGAGGTTTAAATGCGACTGGAAACTCACAAAGAATAGATAAAAGGGATGGTTGGGTTAAAATCATTAATAAATGAGGTGTGAAGCTGTGTTAAAGGGGTTATGGAATCATTGTTAAAGTGTTCTAGTTCATAGGTTTCTGAAAAAAAAGATACCCCCTTTAATAGTGTTGCATGTATCAGCACTTTTTTTGTCATGAAAAATGTTTTTGTATTTTAGTCGCACTTCTATTATCATAATTTTTAGTGATGATAATGGATTTTTATTTCACTATTATATTCCTTTTTGGTAGTAGTGATGGTGGAAAATATAGTTCATGTTATACCCTATAATACAACGGTTCCTTTCAAATTTCTAGTAAAAGGCAAAGGGGGGTTGTTTAAAAAACAACATGAATATTCCATTAAAATTATATTTTTAAACAATCCATCAGAGTTATAAATTATTATAATAAATAATTTTTATTATTATATTTTAATTAAAACAATTTTAGAAAAAATTATTTTGAAAGAAACAAAAGGTTTTTGACTAATGAGAGAAATAAAGACTTTTTTCATAAAAAATATTCTTTTTAAATATTGCATATGTAAAGACAAGAAAATGAATGGAAAACATGTATTATCCTTACATAAAAAAAGGATAAAAATATATTATAGTTTCCTAAGATATTCATTATTATATTTCATCCTTAAAATGATAAACATTATTAATCCTAATAAATGATGACAGTATATCATTAAACCTTTACCATTGTAGTAACATTGAATCACAAGACCCATGAAGGAATAAAACAAAATGAAAACTAACATGTCCATAAAATATATAAATTAATTATATTACAAACTAAGGTCTGTTTATACACCTCAAAAGGGAAGATATGTGAAAAACATAATGTGTTTATCAAAGAAGACAAATTGAGGCAAAAAAATACATTATTAGTTTGATATCTTTAGAATTGTAAACACTCCGAAATAGATATCCTAAAATTTATATTTATACCCCCAATATATTCATTATAACAATCATAAAATACATCTTTGAGATGTATATATGCCACATAAAAGGAAAAAGTGGTGCATATAAAATTCATATCACGTATATAAAAAGTGAGATAAAAATCCCTTACCACATTATTAATAATTTGAATAGGGACAACCATTAATGAATTACATAGAAATAAAACATAAATATCACTCAAATTTTATATTCATGATATAAAATGTGAATGTTTTGTTATATACATCACACAAATGAAAATAGCGGTGAATATGTCTTCTGTCTCTTAGAAATAAAAGAGAGACTAGAAATATATTACATTAAGTCACAATTTACTTCATACACATTCTAAAATAATTTATAATATATATAATTTTATAATAAAAATATTATATAACCATACTTATATATATCATACCATATATTATTTACTTATAATATTTTATTAACTTTTTATCAATAATTTCTTTTAAAAATCACGTTTCGTGTAATAAATTTTTGGTTTTTCATATTTGTTTTGATTTATTAATTCTGTTCATCTTACATTGATGTTGCTCCATAATCTATATAAGTTTAACGATGATGAAAATTAAATATATACTTTTTAAATATGTATTTAGCATAATCCATAAAAAATAGATATAGAAAATGAAATACTTAGTTCATGGAGATGGTATGTCATACTTACACAAGAACAATATTTATATTTATCACCTGAATGAAATGAAGAGGGGTGAAAATATGTTAAAATTAAATAATTATTTTTATGACAAAAATATCAAATATTTTCATTATATTTACTCTAATTACCTACCTTGAAAAGTGTTAGTCAGAAACTATTCTCATCGCTTCATGAGGTGGTAGTCCACTGTACAAATGAATGACATTTTCACATCACCAACAAAATGTATACAAAGAAGGTATATGTGGTATAATAATTAAATATGTGTAACTATATTAAAACTATAATATATATATATTTAATATATCATTATTTCCATCAATTTAAGATATAAATTGAAAAAACATCACATCGGTTCGTATGGTGGTATTACGTCGTTCACACGAACAACATTATTATTTTCCAAAAGGTTTGGATGTAAGAATTAATATTTTGTATTATAATTAAAATTTTATATTAATATCACAAATATCATAAATAACCATAAGATATATAATTATATCCATATATGAGAGTTTGTGATGGAAAATTAATGACATTTGGTTACGAGGTGATAGCCCACTGTACACATGAGAAAATGATTTTCCAATCCCATTTTATGGAATAGGGTAGGAATTTAGGTTATTAAATTAACATAATAAAATATCCATACATGTAATTTATTGAGTTTATTACGCCATAATTTTTAAATAATACTAGAAATATGTGGAGAAAAAAATAAATTGCTCAGTTAGGGTTATTACCACTTCTTCGGTAAACTTCTTTTGGTTTTATCTAATTTGATTATTAGATTATCATAATGAAAAAAATAAGGATCATAGGATGATAAGAGGGAATTTATAATGTGATTAGGTCATGTCCAAAACCAATTTTTTATGTGTGAATGGGAGTCGGGAGGGAGAGGCCTTTTATAAGTTGGCTGAGTGGCACACTTGTAATATTTGAGAATAAAAAGGTGTTCCCACATTTTTTACATTCCAAAAGACTCCAAAATGTGACATTAACAATAATTATTGGTGAAAAGGTCATAATATTCGATTAAAATTGGTTTTTGAAAAGTTTCTAGTGCATTTTACCTCTTATCATTTTAGTTTAACAACCCGGTAAACCCATTTTCACAGTAACAGACACAATTAAAATATTTACTGGTTTTACTATTCCTAGGGGTAAAAAATTAAGTTAAGTATATTAGAAAAATTAAAATGATCATATAATAAGTATTCATACATTTTTAAAAAAATTCACTCATATAAGTGAGAAACTATAATTTAAAATTAATCATATAAACGCAAAGAAAAATGGTTTTCCAAAAAATAAATTGTTTCTAACGATTAAAATGATTTTATATAATTATGTAGTATGTAATTGATAGAAATTAAATTAATTGTATTAATATATATATAATTGAAATAATTTTACTTTTTAAATAATAATAATAAATAATTTATCTTATAAATTCATTTAATGAGATGAAAAATTTAAAAATACATGTATTTTCACAATTATCTGAAAAATATCATCATTTCAGAAAATTATAAAAAATGAAATCCAACATAATTTTTATGTGATGAATTTAAAAATTATTTTAGTATTTCCAAAAATATTTTTGAAAATGTACAAATATTTATTTTTAAATAAATTCACAAAATGAGACAAAATTGTTTTTAGCACAGTTTTAAACATAAACTGGATTTATTCTTATCCCTTTTCTAGAAAACAAATTATATTAAAGTTACTTTTTATTTAATATTTAATATATAAATGTTATTATGAAAATGAAATAAAATTAATTTTTTATTTATTGAGTTGAAATGCATTTGTTCACATAAAAATAGTTTTTCAGAAAAAGATTACATTTTTTTCAAATGGGTTTTGTTTTCATTTCAATTTAATTAGTTAAAAAATATTTAATTATATATACATGTGTAAACCATATATTTTCATAATTTTATTAATATTATTCATACCTACCATTATAATATCTAGGTAATAACAATCGTATTAAATAATAATATTTTCTTATTAAGTCATATTTCATTTAAATTCAGTGTTTGTTCATTGAAAGCTACACTTTGTGTTGTGTGTAACTCAAAATATAAAAAATCTGATATTTATTTGAAAAATTTATTTCACAAAATATTAGAGTGTTACAAATATTTTTATTTTAATTAATCATGGCATGTTTCTAACATATTGTAAACCATTAAAAATTAATTTAGTTACTTAGAAAAAATTTAATTTTTTTCCCATGGTTATCGGGAAAAAGTTTTATTTGTTCAAAAAATGTAATAAACCTTGTATCCTAATTAATAATAATTACATAAACATCAAATATCATATTAATTATATAGGTTATTAATAAAATCCATTTAATACAAATAAAATATAAAATCAATTTCCTACAAATATCCTTTTCACTATAACAAATATTAACTTTTAGGGCAAAATATACCTCAAAAATAAATATATGATTACCATCATGGAATAATTATAAAGGTAATAATTTCATTTAAAATAATGATCATCGTTAAGTTATTATAACTCTCCATAACAATATAATTCAAAATGTTATAGGGTAATTATATATTATGATCAACCTTAGTTTTATTAATCTAAAATTGTATCTAAAATACTTAAATTGTCCTCATTTGATAACTTCTATACTACTAAAGTTATCTAAAATATTAATCTAAAACCAACTCTAATGTACCATTCTTTTAAAAATATATAATTATGAGTTTAATATAATGTATGAAATTTTCTTACATTCCTGTGATATTTTAGGTTTAGAGTTTTATAAAATTAAAAAAACTATTATTTTTTAAAATAGTATGAAATAATTTTTACATTTCCACTTATCATGTGTTTTAAAAAAAAATTCTTAAACTCAAAACCATATTTTATTTAAATCTCTTCTCTTTAACCAAGACATTTCACCATTAACCTTACGAAAATACCTACAAATCATTAAGATCTATGAAAATAATTGAAAACATTTCATGAGGAAAATAATGATTCGTCAGGGATAAAAAATGAAAACACAAAAGTCCTTTTAAAACTCATGAAAACCTATAATGTAATATTACTTTTCTAATAATAATCATTGTTCTATAAGAGTACTTATATACCTAATAAAAGAATATTATATCCCAATAATCTCATAATTGTTTCTAAGAAACAAGCTGGTAAAAACATACTCATGACATTTACATAGGAGAACGTGAGAACTAATTAAAACAAATATGCTTCCTTTAAAATATCATAAAATTTCCATATAATATGATATCATTTTACTAAATTTTTAAATAATAATATTTCCTTCAGAATCCATTGAAATCATGGAAAACAAATGTAGGTATCAATACAAATAATCATTACAATCACCATTTTAGGAAACCATGTCATAGAATAACCAAATCAGTTAATTCCCACATCTCTTAGAAGTAACCTCTCTCCAGTAAATTCCATTACTAGATCTCCCATAGTTAGATATTTATCAGTATCACCCACCATTTTTTGTAAAATATAAAGGAAATATATCATCAATAAAATTAACATATATTTAAAATTTTACATAAAAAACATTTGAATTTGTATTAAATAATATAAGAAATAAAAATTTCTATTTTTCCATAATGATTTTTTGAAATTTCTATTTCATTAGAAAAGTTTTTTAAAACTAAAAATTTATGAAATATTGATAAAATAATTTCATTTGAAAATAACCATGAAAATAAATAAAGTAATATTAATATAAAATAATGGTCTTGGTGGGGAAATATTTTCATTAAATTGTGGTTTAAATAACTATTTTTCTCACAATATGGTAATGAAAACAAAAAAAGACTCAAACATAATACACAAACATTATTAATTTTTAAAAAATCATAAAAAATAAAAATAGTAACCAATGAAAATTTTTAACCATTAAATAATAAATAATAAAATTATTGATAAACCTTTAATTAATATTTACATGGAAGAAAAATATTTATAGGGGAAACCTCAAAACATGATTATTAAAAGAAAGTCTCTTACCCATTATTTGACTTTTGAAAAAAAAATGAATTTAAAGAAGAAAAAATGAAATGAATTTGAAAAACAAGTAAATTTTTATAAATGGATTATAAAATAAATTCACATGATAGATTACATAACACAAAATAAAATCATTTGTTGAAAATGTTATAGGTCCTAAAAGAAATGTAATTAAGATGATAAATATATTATCATGAGTCTGAGTTTCCATGTAATAAATTAAACTCATATATAATAAAATTATATTAATTTTATACTTTACTAAGAAATTTTGTTATATTTATTCCATTATTATGATTACTTTTAGTTCATTTATTACAATTATTAATAAAATTTCTAAACCGATTAATTTTATGTCATCTTTTTAGAGGGTGATCAGTTCATAATCTTAAAACCACTATGGCAGGTTCAGCATGGTCAAATAGGTCATCATTAAATCATGTAAATAATATTTGAAATGAAATAATAATCATTTATATTACTATAATATAATTTTATAACCAGTTATTAAAGTTGTCCCTAATAAATGATTCACATCATTTTCTGAAGGTGGTAGTCTATACATATTCATTGGAGATGCTATAATTTTCCAATAGATGGACGAATATAAAGATAATTAATATATTTTATTTTTAAAATAATAATTATTTTATACATATTATATATATATATATATATATTAATTTTATCCATAATTTTAACCCTCAACATGATCTAGTAGTGGATAAAGAAACACATTGTTTCCTGGAGCTGGTAGTCTATACATTCATAGAAGTGATGTTTTCATTTCCCATTGGACGAAAAAGTGATAAAATAGAGTTTCTATAGAAATATAATAAAATATAATTATTGAGAATATTTTAATTTTATTATTTTATATATGTTATAAAAAAATTTAGGGTCATATAAGAATAAATTAAGATAAAATAGGTTGGTAATAACTCATACCTCTTCTATATATATCACAATTTGGACTACACCATTATCCTGTTAAGATTGGTCTTTTGAGAATACCAAGACCTGTAGAAAATGGGGATGATATTTTGTATGGGTTTCAAGTTTGTATTGATTGTGATAAGTTTTTAAAATTTTGTGAATAAGTGAGGATAAAAGGTTCCCTTTTATTAGTTAGGGAGACACACTTCAGAATAATTGAAATTGTAATTTAATATAAATGTATTTCTCAATGTAATTTTACCTAATTTAGTAAAATTTTAGAATAAAATATATATTAAGGCTTAAATAATACCAACAAATATAATTTCATAATTTTTTAGATATATTTTATGTCATATATCTAAGTTTATCCCCCGATATCTATTTTAACCTTGACAATAGTGAAAGAGTTTTAGCATGGTAACTAATCATTTTGAAAAAAAACTAAAATTCATGAAATAAATATATTTGAATATATTGATTTAAAATATTAAATCCATTTTTAATTTTTAGGTTTTAGATATTTTTTAAATTAATTTCAATTTATATGTCAAAAATACAACATAAAATAATTTTTATAAAAATCTAATTTTATTAATAAAACTGATCCTATAAAAAAATAAAATGTAATACTATTTCATATAGAATCATTTGTATTATGTGAAATTATTTGGGAATTATTTCACATTAAAACCAACTAAAGAAATATGGTATATTGTAATTATGTGAAATAAATATTAGTTTTTATAAGAATCTATATTTTCCATTATAAACTGAAAAATTAATTTTTATAAAAATAAAAAAGTTATGTTAATATTATTTAAACCTGAATAATTAAATAATTATATCAATTTTATCATATAATTTTTATTAAATTGTCAAAAATATTTATTAAATTCACAAAAAAGATCTATAAAAATTGTTTTGAAGAAGCTATTTTTTTGAAGCATTAAATGTATTTATTATCATTCTTAGATTAATTATAGTAATTGAAATTTTTGATCGTTCATTTTATTTGATATATAATTTAAGAATTTGTATTTAATAATATATCAAATATTTATTAAATTAATCTATTATTATTAAAATACATTGTACCCATAACAACAATTTTACAAAAAATATTTTTTTTCCCATCAAAATATTTTATTTTCATTTCTAGAAAATTGTAAGTAAATGTAATATTTATTATTTATTTATTTATATTAAATTTATATGCATATATTTCATACTCACCAATCCAATAACTAGGTTCTAATGATCATATTCTAAAAATAATATATCTATATTATATTGAGGTACATTTATGTTCGGTGATTCATTTGGTTTCTGTAGTAAGAAATAGAATTCATTAAATATTATATATACTAAAACATTCAAGTGTTATATAAATAGTTTTCATTCCACAATAGTTAAATATTTTATAAGTACCCTGATAAAATGCTATGTTTGGTCCATGATAGTTTTCCTCATCTCTCTTGGTTTCCTATTGACTAAACATTCTGGCTACCCAAATCCCATATCCATATCATAATGGTTGATTAAAACTTTGTGAACATTTTTATATTGGTTCAAATCCCATTCATACACCCATTATTACAATTTGATAACCTCGTTTCCAATATATATCTATAAATCTGGGAACCCAACCAATCATAACACCTATTCATGAAATATAAAAAAACAAATACATAAACCCTTACCATCACCTTATACAATACCATTATATATAACAATAGAGAATAAGAATTATAAATCTATAAATTAATAAAAAATGCCCATGTATCACAAGAACATATAAATTACCTACCAAATGAGCCAAAATTCACTAATACAAAGTTCTTACCCCACTACTGGATCCTCCACATAGCCCATACTCTAGCGCTTCCTTGTTATCATATCATGCATTGACCCATTTAGAGTTCTATATGACTCATCCTCCCATGACTAATAACACAGCCAAGACATACTCTATCATTATCCTGATTCTTTATCCCCACCAAATGATTGATGATAGAGATGATATAACAAAAATGGATATAGATAAATAATTACATTGATTCTAGTATCACAAAGAATGTTATAATTGTTAGGAAAATTATGGAGTCTTTATTAAAAAATAACTTAGATAATATCATTGAGGAATGTGAGGTAGATCATTGTGTTTTTTACTTTATATATTGACCATCATTGAGTGAAATTTGGATTACATATTGTTTTTTATGTTTCAGAAGCACAGTAGATTTTCATTGGACAATTTGGGTATATGAAATAGATTTTACAATCTTGGGTTTGATTGGACCAAAGAATATTCGTAGAATTAAAGTTCTCCCACCGTGGTATGTATATAGTTAGTTTAGGTGACACTTGAAGATATATAATAGATATTATCTATTATGACTAAAATGAATAGTACATTGTTAATAACCAATATTTTTATAATCATTCATCAATCCACCACTTCTGCGTGGAATTATATGTGATATTCTTTTACGTTGCTCAATCAATTAGATATGATTAATTATCATTCCATTTAGAGACAAAGTATTATTAATATGTCAAGTAAATTTTCATTATATAATTAGGTCTAATGAAAGAAGTACAAAAAAACACATATGAGGGGAAATATTTTCACCCTCTTAGAAATTCACCTAATAGTTTATCATTCATCAATTCATCTTTCCTTGATAGGTGAGAATAAATTTATTAACAGAAAACTTTAAGAATGTATGGGTCTATTGAGTAATTAAGTGAAGTGGTATATATCTTTTCAGTGTTGAAAAATTATTTCAATGTAGAATGAGGTTATATAGAAAAATTTCTATACTAGGACCCATTACTGAGTAGTTTCCATTCTAAAAGGTCAATCCACAAATACACATAATCTGACACCAACACACTCATTCCACTAGAGGAGTGGAACAAAATCCTCTATAACACATTTCTGTATGTCATCATGACTATACACTATATATTATAGATCATGGACCATTCTTATGATCCACCACCCATTTGACTATATTTACCACCACCCATTACACCTGCATGCCATCCTCACATGAAAATTATGGGAACACCCCCACCGTGTATGACCAACACTAATTTATATCCCACCCATCCGTTAGCATAAATCACCTATAGTAGTCCACCAATAATTTCATTTGAGTTATGTTTGGGAAGCACATAGAATCCTACAAGACTACACCCCATGAGAAATAAGAAATTATAGAGGATGTTTCTACTAACCACTAGTTTGATTGACATTCCCAATGAAACTGAAGTGAGAAGAAATCAAAGGAACCACCATAAGATTCCATTAATTGACTTATTAGATCAATATATGTCCACTATCTGAATTAGTGATGTAAAAAACTTGGAGAAGATTGATAATACCATAGTATATTACTGTATAATTCCTTAATAATTCTACCATAGTAGTGTCATTATTCACTGATGCATGTATTGGGAAAATCATGGGTATGACCATTCATATGAAACCCACTTATATTGTTGAGAACACCACCACTACACCTTAATTAGATATATTAATTACTAAGGAATATGGATCAAAACACATCGCTTGTTTATAGATGAACTAGGATGCACATTACCCCAAGATATCCCTACCTCAATTAGTATTGAGATCACCCCGATTGAGCCCACATCTCAATGGAAACCCTTGTCTAACATGGTTTCCAATAAAAAAAATACCAGTAGATAAAGTGTAGAATGGTTTATATGAGTCTAATGGGGAGTAAAATCATCCCAATGGGGATTCATTTTATATTTCTCTCCCAATGTATTGTGTGGATGTTTCCATATTTAACCCTTTTATATTTTGTTTCACATTTTCCAATATATACATATTTATTATCAATTTGATCTGATTTCATAAAATCTCTATAATATTTTTATTAATTTCATGTAATCATCACTTTATGTAGTACTTTTATTCTTTATATTCTCATTTATATATCATTTTGTGTTCACAAAACATCAATTTCTAAATTTTTATTTATAGGAATACCACTACTCATATTTTACCAAGTTGAATGAATTCAATACAATCAATTTTTCCATTGATAAAAAAAATATTCCTCATATACGAGGGATAAATTCTATTTCTTTACTTTATTTTGGTTAATTATTTTAATAAATTTCATTTCACATTTTTATAGTCACCTGTCTAACTTTTTTAAAACATTATTGATAATGATCAATTAATGTTTGGATAAAGGATACATAGTCACACATTGAATTTTTTTATCCTTATTTATTTTGGAGACATAATCAATTGTAGGCATAATTTGACATGGTAGATGATTTTTTTTCATCACTATCATAAATGGTGAAACCATAAATAGAAAATTTTTAGATGTTACATTATAATTCTTATTTACAGTTGTTTTGAAATGATTATAGATCTAATATGGATTTTTAAAAACAATTTTTGAAAATTTATTTAAATAGACTAACTATTATTATTCATATTTGGGATTTATTAACTTATAAAATTGAAATTACATTCTTGATAGGTAACCAAAATTCTTTTGAATTATTCTTCTTTATACCCTATTTCTTCTGAGATTATTAAGATATAAATCAATATTAAAAATGTGATTTAATCTTTTTGGAAGATTATTATTTTGAACCATATTTAGATAATCTAGGACATTAATATTATACTTTTTAACACATTTAATATAGAGGAAACCCATATATCCGATCATTTTAAATCCCCATAGAAACAATTAATTTACTTATAATAATCCATATTTCAGGATTATTCTTCCATCATACCCTAATTATTTTTCATAAATTAATGATTTTAATTGATGTTAAAGAGGGATTTAAAGTTATTTCATGACAATACAAGATATTTTAGACAGAAATAGAGAATTTGGGGAATTATATCTTTTTTGTAGAAGAATTTATTTTAAAAATTATTATTATGTTTCATAGATTCCTCAATCCTTGACAAAATAGTGAATACAAATTAGTAATAGTATATAGTGGACTAACCAATGGCCAACCACCTTCTTCCTTCTCATTATAACTATTAAAAACAAAATCAAGAGTAAACTAATGGTGGGGATTAAGGTTATAGTATGTATTGACTTCTAGGTGTGTCAATATTTTTTCTTATACACATTCAATAAAGAAAAAAATATGATAAAAAATAAATAAAAGGGTAAATATTATTGTTATTTTGAAATTTCATATTAGGAAACATTGATAAAGGGGTAAACATGAGTGGTGATTAGTGATCATTGAAAGATAAGATGTAATTTCATTTCATAACAATATTTATGGAATAACATGAAATTTACCTATAGAGTATAGTATTCTTTTTTAAGCCTTGAATTTAGTTTCTATATCAATAACTACCAACTTTTACAGTTAGAGATATTAGAAACCTCATGGAAAATATTTTTTGGTATTATTTTATTTTAGAGATTTTAATAACATAAATCATAGGGATAGATTTAATAAAATTATAATTGAGAATAATACTAACCAAATAATATTAAACGATGATAGAATTGTTTTTCTGTTAAGTTAGATCATAAGTTGAATTATTAATGTTTAAAGGTTGAATAATGCGAGTAAAAGATATAAAAGGTTTTAATTATAATTTTACATGAATATTTATTTGGAAAATATGAATTAAATTTATTTTTTTGATATTGGGATCATCAATAGTAAATGAATTTTTAAGGCTATATTTGATTGAATATATTCTCATACTAAAATTTAGAATCACTTTGGGTTAATGTTCACATTTTTTTAGAGATAAATAAATGGTAAATTGAGGAGTAATTTTATACCCAAATTTCTCGTAAAACATTTTACCATAATTAAATTCCTATATTGATCCAATAATTTCTAATATATTTATTATTCATTAATTTTTGATTGGATGGATATTGAGAATGAATTTGAGATTTTTGTAAGATTTTGAAGAAATATGGTACATATCACACCACAATACATACATTTAAAATATGGTTATTTTAAGAGAGGTTTAAAATGTGAATAACCAATGGAATCATGAAATAACCCATCATGATCATGTAATAACCCTCACATATTAGAAACACCTAAAGATCGTAATGTGCATATTTGTTCCATTTATATTTATATATATTCCAAAATGAGGATATATATTTGAAAAAAGAAATTCTGAGTGAGTAATTTAATATGTTAGAATAAATCAATGAGCTAACTACATTGAAAAAGATACCCTCACATTAAAATATCATACTTTATGTGGAAAAAATTATCTTAAATCAAAACATCCCCAAGCTCAGTGAACAGACCATGATGTTTTAGTCAACCAATGTATCATGGATATTTAATGGAGAATAAAGTTTTACGAAAAATTGGTTTCATCTTTGTAAAAATCAATGTGTGACTCTATATTAGAAGAGGGCAGGGAAGCACAAGGGGGAATTTTCTTATGTCCTAAAAAAACAACTATGAAAGAAACTATATAATAATCCCATGTATAAATTGATTATAAAAAATCCACTCTACCATATCATTTATAATGTTGTATGGGAAGCTATTTATATATGTTATTCCCAAGGAAAAAATTTTTCATTAAGACGTAACGAGGCTATGAGAATTAAATTTTGAGATGTTGAATGATATACTATATTATGGATTTTGAATATGACACCGAAGTATTATGTTGTAAAATTAATTATATTTGAGTTGATAAGTGATATCCTTATGGATCTATAACCACATCTCAAATATATATGAAGAGATAGACACAAATAATTAAACCAAGTGATACCCAGTCTATAATACTATACTTCTAGTCCTGACCTAGATGAGTGAAAATACATGGGAAGTCAAACCATGGGTATAGAAATTGATTTTCACATTTTAATTCATAGAATTCATATATTTTTAAGAGAATATTTTGTTGTAACAACAAAACATTTATTCTTAGGTTATGATGATGCAAATTTGAGGATAACTTGTTTTAATGTTTTTAACCACCTTATCGTGATGCACCTTGTTTCATAGTGACCTAGTTTATTTTCAAACAACCATTATAATATCATAATCATAATGGATATTATTACTATTTCAGGGTTTTTACTATTCTAGAGATACATTTTTTTAGTATATTACTATTATGGAAAATAGAAATAAATAATTAAATTGTAGTTATTTTTTGTTACATATATTGTATGATTTATTTGATCTTCTTTCCATGGATGTGTTTATGTTGTCTCTTAGAATTAATTCTTTATTCTTGATGGATTTATATTCTATCATTATAATGTAGTTTTTAAGGGATAATTAATAAATATTTATGTCATGATGTCATGTAATTGAATTATTTTTATTGTTGAATATTTTTTTTTGCATTGTCATCTCATTGATATTAACCTCTAATTTATTCATTAGTTGTTTTTTGAGAGAACTAAAAATTAAATAAGAAACACCAATATATTAGGGAAGGATGAGGCTATGATATTACACTTTATTATACTTTTTCTTTTGATATTGGTTCATATAACAACTAATTTTAATTTTTTTAACATTAAGGAATTGAATGAATTAAGGTGGCATTAATTGAAATTGATTAACTGAAGACAAATTACCCGAATAGAATCTTGAATATAAACAAATCATTCAATTAGAAATTTAATCAAATCATAATTTCTAAGAATCATATTCCATAAAATTCATTTATCATGTAAATCCTTATTAATAATGGTTTTCAATATTAAAAGTAATTTGTTTTTACATTTATCTTAAAAATGATTTTCAATTTATTTTCAATATATACTTTCAATCCAACAATCATGAAGGTAAGATTAGTCTAACAAATTTAAAATATTTTTGTTTCTTTTAATGTTAATATGTCAATTTAAATGCATTATTTTTTGGTTTTAGTAATAAGGGTCTCTCCATATATATTTATAAACATTGAGTAACACCTTAGGGAAGTGATGATGCTCTAGTGTGCATAACATAGAAAATGGATCTATTTATCATAGTATTTAACCATGTGATTATCCTATTTTATTTTTGAAAGAAATGAATCAATGATATTATATATCAACTATTAATAACTTAATAATTTATTTATTAATATAAATTTCAATTTTTTTTGGAAATGAGAATTTATTTTATCACCTATATAGAGCTCGATATTTTTTATGATAGATCTGTGTTATGGTTAAAATTATTTGAAATTAAGTGTCTTATATATCAAAGAGTATTTATTTTCAACAAGATATTCAATCTATCATGTTTTGGTGATGCATTTTGGTTTAATTAACGAACCAATTATGTTTAGGGATTTAATGAATAATATTATTATTAATTAACTTAAAAAATTTATAGGTCCCTTTAAAAGTAATATTATTATGTATTCCAAAATTCATAATTAAAATAAAGATTCTATATGAAATTTTTTGAGAACATTGATGAGAAAAAAATTATACGTCAAATTAATAAAGTGGAAATTTTGGTTATAATATGTTCAAATTTTGGGGAATGTAGGTACTAGTAAACATTTTCTTAATTCATTTAAATAATAAGGTAATCACAAAATGGTTTATGTCATCAAAAATGAAGATTTTCTATAGTTTTCCTGGATTTATTTAGTATTATCAATGCTTTGTTAAAATTTTTGATGACTTGATAACCCAATAACAATGTTAACATATAAGTGGATTGTATTTATATGAAAACTTTTGAATGAAAAAATATTACAATAGCGAAAGAAAAAGTCAGATAAATAAAATATAAAAAAAATTATTCTATGATAGTACATTATATATAGTTACCCTTAAAATAAGGGGCCTAAATATATGTTCATCAACAGTAAGAATGTGATAACATAGATATCATCAAAATTGAAGAGTGATGATCAGAATTATAATTCTCACCACATAATGCTGGTAGTAGAAATATTTGATCAGTTTATATAGAATTATTTCCTCTATATGAAAATGTGTGATATATTAATAAATCATAAATTCTTAAATATATTTTCAGACAAAAAAATTAAACATGTTTGAAGGGGTATGAATTAATACATTGTAGGATTATTATTTCACAATTTATTATCATCATATAAAAATAAATACGGTCGTTAATGCCTTAATCAGGAAGGATTATGTAGATCCATTTTCATAGATAAAGAAATAAAATTTAATGATCAATGATTTGGTAAATGTTTTATAAGAACATTAAATAAATGGATTGAATCATTCATCTCTGTTATTATTTCTCAACCATAATTATATAGAATATAAAATTAAATTAATGAGATAATTATGGTATTTATAAGGGTATTAGAGATATAAAATATAAAATCATTCATGAATTAAACATTGATAATGAGGGAGTCTTTCTATTTGGGAAGATATATATTTATTATCATTAAGTATGAGAAAAAAAATAAATTATTGGTTCAACCTATAACATAAGTTTAAATATATATCTAAAGATAATTTACTATCACATGTGTTTTTTTAGAAAAATATTTGTGGGACAACATAAAGTAGGTATTTTTTGTGATACCACTAGGTTTATTATGTGTATAAAAGTGACAACTATGAAAATGTTATTTAAAATAATACATTTACCATTTTCAATTAAAGAATGAAATTTTTTAAGATCAAAATTATTAATTAAGGGCATTATAATGGAATTAAATGTGAATGGTATAATTTGGGTTCTTGTTGTATATATAACTATTCTGTCATACCTCATAAGAATAATAGAATATATTTTTCTACATTCAATTACCGAGACATATATAATGGAAGTGGAAAAACTTCAAGAGTCAATAATATTGATTATATTTGATCAAAATAAAAGGTTCAAAAATAATTTTGAGTATTTAAAAGGAATTTAGTGTAGAGCTACACATTAGTTGTATTATCATCCTCAAAATGATGAAAAATATAAAAGTAAAATATAAATATTATAGGATATAATAATATTTTTACATATTTATTACCATATAAATTGAGACCAAGAAATTTCTTTGGTGGAAATATACTATATTGATAAGTATCATTCAATCATTCAAATGGAACCACATGAGGCTCTATTCGTGATGGTGATTCAAATATCATCCTTCTGGGAAGAAGTTGGTGATAATATATTATCTTTGACTAGAGAAATTTCAAAATAATATGATGGTAAATATTATCTATTAGTATATAAAATCATTTAAGAATAGTAAATGATCTATGTAGATGAAAAATGATAAGATCTAGAGTTTGAAGTCAATGTGTGGTTGTTTCTAAAGAGATGTCCTTGGAAAATAATCATATATTTTTTCAAGACCCATACCCACAAGGAATCCTCCTGGACTAGAAGTGAAACCATGTGTAACCCTAAAAGACTTCATCCAATATGTTCTGATTTGGTGACTTTTATCTAAGGTACAAAACATTGATATGGGAGGGATTCATCTTATACGAATGGTAAACAAATATGAAAGAAACAACCCACAAAATCATTAGGATAAAAAATGAATCCAAATCCCATGATACATGGATTTCATAAAAAATTAAAAGTCTCAAAAAATGGAAAGGCAACGATCAACACCAACGAAGATAACATGTTCTCTAAAAAACTATACATAAAAGTATTTTAATATCCATTCTAATAAAAATATCTATCTAGGAAATGTATATAAATCGATTATATAATATATTGGTGATTACATAAGTATACATAGTAGGATCCTCCCAAAAACCTATCCTGAAAATATGGAGGAACATATTGATGCCTCAATGAATAAACAATTGAACCAACTTGTCAACCCCAATTTATCATCTACCAAACAATATCACCAATAAAACTCATGATATTTGTATCCAAAGATATTAATATAATAATTAAAATAATATATATTTAAAAAGTTTCCTTATATCAATATCACTAATGAAATATCCACCCTCATACCCCAATGGAATTCGACCGAGGGCTACCATCCCTTCCACATGCATAAAACCACATTTCAAATGAACCCGTAATAAAAATAACCACATAAACATAACGATATACCTCATTCCACTGTCTCATCATACCACAACTAGATACCACATGTTTTATAGAAAATGAGATATATCATGGAGTTTATAAACCTTATTCCCTCCTCTCTAGTAATGACTCTTCTAAATAACCATTCGTGTGACTCAAAACCATCACCTTACAACCAAATAATCATATTACATAACCACATTATATAACAAACTATAATACATATATTCAAAAGAGAGTGGGAAATGTATATTAATTTGACATTTGTATCACAGCCATAGTAGATGTTAGGTGTAACCCAAAATTCGTAACAAAAAATGGGTGTTGATAAGGTTACATAACTTAGGTGGTGGTTCATAAGAAATAAATATAAATTAAAATGTATATATATTATATCAAATCACATCTTAATTGTCTACAAATTACTATAAAACTATTACAATCGTAACCATCAACACAAAATCATCATAAAAAAAATGTTTCCACAACTAGTTAAAAAAATCAATAACACCTAACAAAACATGTCATGCACACAAAATTTGCACACAGCACATTAATTTTCAATTAAATTTTAACAATTTTTCAACTACAATACTTTCATTACTCTACATTTATATCTATACACTATAATCATAAAAAACTACTTTTATTTATACATTTATTATTCAATTAGAAAATATTAATTAATCACTACTTCATTTATTAATTAAAAACATTATTTATATCATCACAACACATGCACAATTCCCTTAAATTTAATTTAAATAATATTAAAATATTTATTGGTAACTACTAAAAGAAACCACATCATCCACTTTAAACCACTATTATAAAATTCATGACCACTATATCCTTATTGATTAATTCATGCCAACCCCAACACTGCTCCCTCACAACTACCACAATAATATTTACCAAATACTCATTCCCAAAAGAATAATAACTACATGCCAAAAAAAAAATATTATTCCATCATATTCCTTTTTAATCATAATAAAGAAACATAATTTTGGAATATCTATAATAAATAATGTCAATAAAATTATAAATTATAAGGACCCGACCTTACTACATACATAATCGTGAATTTATTCAAGAAATAACATCCATTTACGTTGAGGATATTTTAAATTTTAGAGCTTTAGTGAATAGGTACAATACATTCATAAAGATACACATTACTATAGAGTGGATACCATAAAAACAGTTTCCATTTTTTTCAAAGCATAAAACATTAAAACGTAAAACAAGAGTCTTTGACAATTCTTCAACATTTAAAATGGCTTACATATTTGTATTATGCATCCATTAACTAGTGAAAATAATTTAAAAACATGGGATGAGAATGAAATATCAGTAAGGGATGAAAAAGAAGGAAAGAGCACATTCGTCCATGAATACTCGTAACGTATGAAAAAATTTTCAAAAGAGATGCCAGTCACCCATATATACTTACTTCGAGTAACATGAGATTAAAACAATAATCATGTAACCATTATTGGCTACCTTATAATTTATAACCCTCACAGCTACCTTACTTTGTGTAACCATCGCAGTTACACTTGGAGTAACCAATGACCGACCTTCAACACACACAAAAACAATGAATTTGAGGGAGATATAGGTCCCACCATTCATCATAAATAATTCCATTGAACCAAAAAAATCATACGACATGAATAATTCCTTAAAAACATTTCCTTGGAATGTCGTAAAACTGAATTTAAAAAGATGATTTTTGAAGAAAATCCCTTATAAATATCATACAATTGAAGAGATACTTAATATAGTGGATGGAGTATATATATACTCTAAATACACATAATAAAAAATAATATAAATATAACCCATCACACAAATTATTTAAATAGAACATAAATAATGAAGTAGAAGGTTAACCTAAACAATGGAAATCGGGTTAGGAATTCGCTTACCTCGGGGTTGTATTACTTCCAACTAGTTTAAACATCCTGTATAATGGTTAAAAGAGTTTTATTAGTATTTAAAGAAACATGTTCATGTTTATAACATCTTATATTATCATTTCATAACATCATTTCAAACTTTAATTGTTAGTATTTTTCTCCTTGCACTATTTTTGGGTGAGTTCTTTACATGATTTCCAATATTGGTTCATGATGGATGTTCTTATTGATTGGAAGTGAAACTAAAGAATTGGAATGGAAAGGTATTTACATATTTCTAGTACTGTAATTTATACCATTTATCATTTTGATGTTTAATATGATGATGATTCACATGTTAAAACATTAATGATGTCCATTTAGATCATTTTTGTAGTTCTTTGATAATAACAACCTCGTTTTATCTTATAAATTTAAAACATGAGTAAAAAATAATTCAATAATCATGGGTGAGTCATAAAACATATATTATAACACGGTTCAACCATATAAATGGTTTCATGACCATACTTGAATGAATTAATGGATTTTTAAATCACAGCATCCACGATGTCGGTAAGTCGACACATTCCAGACAATGTTTTTATTCTTCAAATAAGTGGGAGAGGAAAAGAATAATGATTATTGATTTTCCATGAACATGAGAAAATCCATAATATACATGATTATTGATATTTCATGCCACATGGGTAAGAAGAGTTGAATAAATAATGATACAAGAATTCAATATAAGATAATAATTGAGAAATCCCTTACAAAAATTCGGCAGACTAATAGCTACATGACATGGTTTTAGAAAATATTAAAAATAGAGGGGACAAGGTTCACCCATACAGAAATGAATCATAATATAGGGTTTATCAATAATTATAAGGGAATAAGAAGAAGGTATTGAAACTTGAAAGTTATACTACATAAAAGAGAACTTGAATTGGAAAAGAACGAAATTGGGAATTTTCTTACCTTGTAGAGTAACCCTTAGAACATGATGTCTGGGACTTTTGCGGCTTGAGGAAACCTTGGGAGGACTAAAATCAATGTTAGGAGGCCATATCTTCTTTGAGGAGGAATTGGTAATGATGTTAATGAGGTAATAGGTTGGTATTTATAGGAAAAGTAAGGGAATATTTTAATAATTTTTATGGGACTCCTCATGGGTGGTATTTCCAAAACCATGGATTTGCCCATGGTATTTTCCCATGGTATAAGCCACTTAGTACAACTCACATATTATCTAACTATAAAAAATTCTATCATATTTATGACATCATTATTATATCATTAATTATGTCATCAACACACCGAAACCAAATACTGTATTTTTTATTATTCACCAAAAAATCAACTGTTTCTGAAAAATTCCAAAAATTCACCATAATCATTTATCGAAGTGTAGATTTCTAAAATGAAGTCCATTTTTTGAAAATTATTTTATAAATATTTTTAATTTAATTTTTAAATAAAATCATACCTAATTCAAAAATTAATTATTGAAAAACTATAACTGCTTTTATATCACATTGAAAAATTAATCCAGATGCTATTATCTTAAAGCCTTAAGAAAATAAAATAGTAATAGAATGTACTATTCATTAGGGTCATATTATTATTCATATAACTATTCTTAAGGGTATGTTACTATTCACCAAAAAAACAATTTTGTTCCAATAGACTCCAAATAACATACTGAAAACAATTGTAGATAACAGTTTTTTTAAATTCAAAACATAGAAGTGGAAACATTATGTTTAAAGGATTTTTATAAATATCTACTAAAAATAAATTTCCATGCATTTTTATTTATTTTTAATCAAAATTGGGGTGTTACATTGTCCCCACCTTCTTAAAATTGCATCCTCCCTATTTTAATTTATTTTTAAACAACTGAGGGTATTTTTCACTCATGGAATTTTCAGACTCCCCTGTTGCTTCTTCAACCATGTGGTTTCTCCACAAAACCATTACCTGGTTGATAACCTTATTCCGTAATACCTATTCCCTATGATCATGAATCAGAACTGGTTTATCTTCATAATAAAGGATCTATTTCAGTTGAACTACTTCTGGGCTCAAGACATGTGATGAATCTGGCACATACTTTTCTCAACATTGAAACATGAAAAACATTGTTTACCTAAAACAATCTCGGAGGCAAAGATATGAGTATGAAACTATTCTAAATTTCTCCAAGTCTTTAAAAGGACTAATGAACAGTGGACTTTACTTCCCTTTCTTTGTGAAACACATCACACTTTTCCAAGGAGAGATTTTATGGAAAACATTGTCACCTACCTCGAAAGAGAAGTCTTTCCTTTTGTTATCTGCAAAACTTTTCTACCTGCTTTGAGATGTCCTCATGTACTTCTAGATCATCCTCACTTTCTCAGCAACTTATTCTACTAATTCTGGCCCCATCAGCATTCTTTCGCCGAATTCATCCCAAAATGCTAGGGTCTGACAACGCTTCCCATAAAAGGCCTCAAAAGGTTAAATCTAAATACTAAATGAAACTATTATTATAAGAATACTCATCTAAAGAAGGATGTTGATCCCAACATCCCTGATAGTCCATTGAACAAGCTCGAAGCATATCTTCCAAAGTTTGAATCATTTGTTCTGACCTCCCATCTGATTGTGGACGAAAAGCTGTACTGAAATTTAACTCTATGCCCAATGAATTATGATGTCCCTTCCAAAACACAGAAGTGAACCCAGGATCTTGGTCAGATACAATGGAAATAGGAACTCCATGTAACCAGACAATCTCCTTGAGATAAAATTGAGAAATATGATCCAAATTCATTATATCTCGAATAGAAAGATAATGTGACGACTTTGTTAGCCGATCAAAAATAACCCAAATCACATTTTTACCTTGAGAAGTCTTTGGTAGTTCCACCACAAAGTCAATGGATACATTCTCCCATTTCCACTCTGGCACTGACAAAGGCTGAAGCATCCCCTTCGGTAACGACCACTCTGATTTGACCTGTTGACACGTAAAACATTTCATTGTAAAATCGGCAATATCACTTTTCATTCCATCCCACCATTAATACTCTTGAAGGTCTTTGTACGTCTTATTACTTCCAGGATGAACAGAAAATGGATAACTATGTGATTTGCACAACAAATAATTCTTCAATTGAGAATCACTAAGAACACACAACCTTTTTCCAAATCATAAAACACAATATTTATCAAGGTTAAATTCTGGAAACTTACCCATTTTAATCACTTATACCTTTTTCTATAGCTCACAGTCTTCCTTCTATGCTTGCTTAATTCCATCTGACCACAATGACTATATTGAAACCTGAAACAAAATAGAAGTATTCCCTGCAAAAATAACTTCTAAGATAAAATTAATCAAATCATTAATCAAGGGATCATGTTCCAAACATATCATGATTAATGATGCATGATGTTTCCGACCTAAGGCATCCACCACTTTGTTTTCTTTCCTAGGTTGGTAATTGATTGTGCAATCATAATCCTTTATCAGTTCTAGCCATATTCTATTCCTCATGTTTAATTCCTTATGAGTGAATATATACTTTAGACATTTATGGTCAATATATATTTTGCATTTGGTTCTGTATTGATGATGCCTCCATAATTTCAAATCAAAAACCACAGCTTCTAATTCCAAATCATGTGTGGGATAATTTAGCTCAAGAGTCATAAGTTGTCTTGAAGAATAGGAAATTACTTGATCATGCTACCTCAAAACACAACCAAGTCCCTTCAATGAAGCATCACTATAGATGAAAAACTCACCATTTTGGGAAGGTAAGGCCAAAAATAGAGCATTCACCAATCTCTTCATTAGTTCCTGAAAACAAACATCACATTCGTCTTTCCAAAAAAAAATTACCTCATTCCGTGTTAACTTAGTTATCCAGATCGATGACCGTGCAATGTTCTTAACAAACCATATGTAATAACCTAGTAACCTGAGAAAACTAAGATTCTCTATAACATTTACGGGTCTTGTAAATTCATCAAATACTTTTGTTTTGGAAGGATCAAAAGTTATTCAATCTTTATTTACAATGTGCCCAAGAAAAGAAATCTGTTTCAACCAAAAATCACACTTCCTGAATTATCCATATAGTTTATTTTCATTTAATGTTTGCATAACCACCCTTATATTTTTTTCATGATCCTCTTAATTTTTAGAAAATACCAGAATTTCATCAATAAATACAACCACAAACTTATCCAAGAACTAACGATATACTATTTTTATAAGATTCCTAAATATAGAAGGTGCCTTAGTTAATCCAAATAGCTTAACAACAAATTCATAATTACCATATCTATTATGAAAGGCTGTTTTCAGGATTCCATCCTCCTTCACCTTCAGCTGATGGTATCCAGATCTCATGTCAGTCTTGGAAATGTACTCAACTCCCTGGAGCTGATCAAACAAGTCATCGATATGAGGCAAATGATACTTATTTTTAACAGTGATGTTATTCAATGCTCCATAATCAATAAAAAGTATCATGCAACCATATTTATTTTTAACAAACAAAATAGGGGCTCCCCATTGTGATGTTTTAGGATGAATGAAGCCTTTTTCAAGAAAATCTTGCATCTGATTTTTCAATTCAAGAAGTTATATTGGATCCATACGATATAGGGGTTTTCAAATTAGCTTAGCTTCATGAATTAAGTCAATCGTGAATTCGACTTCTTGATCAGGTATGACACTGGGTAACTCATCAGAAAAAACATCAAGGTATTCTTTTACCACTAGAACATCATTAATTTGAATAGTTCCTTGTTTTCAACAATATGAGAAAGTTAACATTCATTTACATCTTTCAATTGCGTCTCAGCTTCCTAATACATTATCAATTGTATGGGTTCATTATTTTATACAAACTGAAACACTTTCTGAAAAACAACTTCTTTAGCTCTATAATCAATCTTAGCATGATAATCTGAAAGCCAGTCCATTCCCAGAATAACATCAAAATCGACTAAGGGTAAAACAACAAGGTTTGGAGGTAAAGACATTCCAAATACCATAATTAAAAGATTCTTATAATTCATCTTTTCTATGACATTTCATCTTGGTGTTTTAACAACAAGTTCTAGTCTCATTTATTGATGTGATATTTCCATTTTAATAGAAATGTTCTTAGAGATGAAGAAGTGTGTAGACCCCATATCAAACAAAACATTAGAAAAATCTGAGTGAACATAAAAAGTACCTGATACAACTTCATTGGATGGACTGACATCTAAAAACTTAGTCGCAAAGGATCTCACTACACCTTTCTTCTTGTAATCTGGATTCTTTGCATCATTTGGATCTCTCTTTGGGAAGACATTTTCATAATGACCCATTTCACCACATTTAAATCACTTTACAATCTGCTTATCAGCATAAGAATTTGGATCATTTTTGTTACAATATCGGGCCATATGTTAAAACTTACCACATTTAAAACACTTCTTAGTTTTTCTATGACATTCCCGAGGGTGTTTCCTACCACAATTTTCACAAACAGGAAATTGGATTTTCTTACCATCAGATTTCATTGGTCGATTCTTTCCCATTGCTTGACAACTGTACCTTTTCTTCTATTTGTTTCAAAAATTCACATGATCATCAAAAAACTCCATCTCTTCCCTCACAGCACATCATACAAGTTTCTCATAACTTTTGAATTCACAAGAGGCCAACGCCCTTAGATACCTTTGCTTCAATCCTAAGTAAAAGTTGTTGATTTTTCTATCAATATCTAGAATAAGATTTGGAGCATACCTCACCAGTTGGGTGAAGTTTGATTCATACATATCCACTGAGTCTTCCTCTTTCTATTTCAATTCATGGAATTTCTTCTCCATTCTAGGTCACACAACCTTAGGAAAATATTTTTCTAGGAAAAGGCTTTTAAATTATTCCAACTCTAAGGAAACAAAATCCTATCTACCCCTGATATTCCTTACCATTGACCACCACTGATCATCTTCCCCTTTAGAACGATAAATGGAAAAACATACCTTTTGATTGTGTGAACATTACATAACATTGAATATCTTTTCAAGGGCTTTGATCCATCCTTCAACTGCTACTGGGTCAGAAGATCCATTGAACGCAGAAGAATTTTTTCTCATAAAACATTCCACTACTGTCATGTTCGGTTGTGGTACCTCTATTGGTTTTCTGGAATGGATGCCACCACAATTTATTTCCTATTTTATCTGATCCATTAATATCACAAACTTCACAGTTCCAATCCCTACCATTCTGGGCTGTATTTCAGGAAGGATTTCATTCTGTCGGTGCCTCTCCTCTTCGGCATCCCTGTTTCTTCTGTGGACAACCATACTGAACGAACATGTATTAGATGAAGCAACATGGTAATATTTAAATTCTATAACATTTCAAAATAAACATATGGTGAAAATCATTTATGGTATTCTATTAACATCACCCCAACCCCTAAAGTTATCTAAACCATCATCTGAAAACAACTATAAGGACCCAACCTTATTATATACATAATATTGAATTTAGTGAAGAAAAAACATCCTTTTACAATGAGGATGTTTTCATTTTAATAGATTTAGATAATTGGGACAATACATTCATAACGTTACACATTATTATAGAGTGGATACCATATAAACAGTTTCCATTTTTTACAAAATATAAAACATTAAAACATAAAACAAGACTCCTTGAAAATTCTTCAACATTTAACATGGCTTCCTTCATTATCTTACACATACATTAACCTATTATAATCATTTAAAAACTTGGGATGAGAACAAATTCTCCGTAAGAGGTGGAAAAGAATGAAATAGTACATTAGTCTATGAATACTCGTAACGTATGAAAACATTTTCAAAAGACATGCTTGTCAACCATATATACTTACTTCATGTAACATGAGATTTACCCATGATCCATACAAACATGAGAAAATAAATAAAATTATAATGGTATATTGGGGAAATACTTACATAATCTTGTAACCATTCTTGGATACCTTATAATTTGTAACCCTCACAACTACCTTACTTTGTGTAACCATCGTAGTTACACTAGGAGTAACCATATGACCGACCTCCAACATACACATAACCAATGCATTAGAAGGAGACATAGGTCCCACCCTTCATCATATATAATTCCCAAGAACCAAAACATAATCATACAACATGTATAATTCCATAAAAACAATGCTTTGGAATTTCGTAAAACTGAATTTACAAATAGGATTTTTAAAGAAAATCCCTTATAAATATCATACAATTAAATATGGACTTAAAAGAGTGGATAGAGTATGTATATATACTGTAAATAAATATAATAAAACATAATATAAATATAAACCATAACACAAACCATTTAAATAGAACATAAATAATGAAGTAGAAGGTTAACCCAACGAATGGAAATCTTGTTAAGAATTCCCTTACCTCGGGTTTGTCATACTTATAACTTGTTTAAACCTCCTAAATAATGGTTAAAAGAGTGTTATTAATATTTTAACGAAATATTTTCATGTTTATAACATCTTATATTATCATTTCATAACATAATTTCAACCATTAATTGTAAGTATTTTTTTCCTTGCACGGTTTTTGGGTGAGTTCTTTACATGATTTCCAAGATTGGTTCATGATGGATGTTCTTATTGATTGGAAGTGAAATTACAAAATGGGAATGGAAAGGTATTTACATATTTCCATTACCATGATATATACCAATTATAATTTTTATTTTTAATATGTGGATGATTCATAAGTTAAAACATTAATGATGTTCGTTTAGATCATTTTAGTGGTTCTTTGATAATAACAACCTCGTTTTGTCATATAAATTAGAACATGAGTAAAAAATAATTCCAGAACCATGGGTGACTCATAAAAAATATTTTATAACATGGATCAACCATATAAATGGTTTAATGACAAGACTTGAACGAATTAATGGAAATTGAAATCACATCTTCCACGACGTTGGTGATTCGACACATCACAGAAAATGTTTTTATTCCTTAAATAAGTGGGAGAGGAGAAGAATAATGATGAGAAGTTTTACATGAACATGAGAAAATACATAATATACATGATTATGGATATTTCATGCCACTTGGGTAAGAAGATATGAAGATTTAATGATATAGTAACTCAAAATAAAAGAATAAATGAGTAATCCCTTACAAAAATGTGGTAGCCTAACAGCAACACAACATGGTTTTAGAAAATATTAAAATAGATGGTACAAGGGACACCAATATAGAAATTAATCATAATATAGATTTGATCATGAATAAGATGTAAATAAGAACATTGTATGGAAACTTGAATGTTATACCACATAAAAGATAACTTGGATGTGAAAAGAAGGAATTGTGAATTTTCTTACCTTGTAGAGTAACCATTAGAACATGAAGGTTGGGACCCTGGGCGATTGAGGAAACCATGGGAGGAACAATATTAAGGTTATGAGGCCAGATATTCATTTAGGTGGAATTTGGAATGATGTTATTGAAGGAATGTATTGGTATTTATAGGAAAAGTAAGGGAATATTTTAATAATTTACAAGGGACACCTCATGGGTGGTATTTGCAAAACCATGGTCTTTCCCATGGTATTTTGCAATTGAATAAGCCACTTGGGACACCTCACATATTATTTAACTATAAAAAAGTCGACCAGATTTATGACATCATTATTATATCAGTAATGATGTCATTAACACACCAAAATGAAAAACTATATTTTTTACTATTCACCGAAAAATCATCTGTTTCAGAAAAATTCCCCAAATTCACCCAAATCATTTATCCACGTGTATATTTCATAAATTAATTCCATTTTTTGAAAATAATCTTTTATATATTTTTAATTTAATTTTCAAATAAAATCATACCTAATTCAAAAATTATTTTTTTAAAACTATAACTGCTTTTATATCACACTGAAAAATTAATCAAGATGTTATTATCTTAAAGACTTAATAAAATAAAATAATAATACAATTTAATATTAATTAGTGTCATATTACTATTCATAGGGGTATGTTATTATTCACACAAAAACAAGTTGGTTACAATAGACACCAAATAACATACTCAACACAATTGTAGATTACAATTTATTGAAATTAAAAACATAAAAGTGGAAACATTATGTTTAATGGCTAGTTATAAATATCTACTTAAAACAAAGATCCCTGAATGTCTATTTATTTTTAGAAAAACATGGGGTGTTACATAAATTCAATATAATTGTAGTTGAAAGTAACAAAATTATATTCACATACATTATCTATTTATTCCATCAATTCCAATTATAACTCAATTTTCACATTCCTTTTTTATATTACTATATTTTTCTTACATATCCATTTTCAAGAAATTTTATATCAATTTGATAACACATAAATAATATTACATATAAAAAATTCAGTGATAGAATGAAAAAAACATAGAAAAAACGCAAATCATTCTCAAACACACCATTACCATTAATAAATTAATATATTTCTTATTAAATCCATTTTTTATTAAAAGTATTTATCCTAAGAAACAAATTTATTTTAATTCCACAACCAATGATTCAAGTATTATAATATAAGGATGAAAAAATATATTATTATACTCCCCCAAAAAAAGTAATATCCTATAAAAATATAGACATATCAATCCCATATCAATAATTCATCAAAACACCGAAAAAATCAAACCATATTTTTTAACACCACCGTATATATAATAAATAACATGAATAGAATATAGAAAAAGGTTTATATATATACCTTTGATAATTTGAGGATGATAACACACAAATAAGTATTAAAATACACTTGACGGGTTAGGTCTGAAGGCGGTTTGGCGCTCGAGGCGGTGGAGGCCCGCGACTCGAGGCGGTGAGGTGGTGGTTTTGAATTTTGAATTTCCAATTTGAAATGTGATATGTGGTTTTGGGTTCTTGCTGTATGGGTCCCGACAACCCACAATTCGGCTTTCTAAAATGAAAAAAAATGATTTGCATTAGATTCCCATGGACCAATAAAACCAATCGAAAAGATTCTAATTACTTTAATAGAGTTGACAAAATTGTATAGAATTTGAGAAGTTTATCATATTAATAATATATTGACAAAAATTCAGGGTGTAATAGAGAGGTATTTCCAAAATTATGGTCAATTAGTTAATAATGTAGATATCAAAATGATATTTCCCTAAATCTTAGGGGTCAAAACTACTTAAAATTTATGAACCAAGAGACCACCATGTCATAACACCTATTACCTTGACACTAAAATCCAATAACATATAGATATAATGATGACACAATGGACACCGCAATAATGTAACCTACACATATTGAGTTATAATAAGATCTCATGATCAAGGCTATTATAATGAATCAAAACTCCCCACAACATTGTCCTAGCTAAAATAGTGTGATGAATAATCAAAACAATATAAAGGATTAAAATAGTCACACGAACCAAAATTCATAGTGAAACATAACTCTAATTGTGTAACCTCACACCCCATGATGTAACCAACTAGACTCTGTCAACTTTTCTTCTTGAGAGAAAAAACAATGATGCAAGAACCCTAGTACTTATGAGAGATTTATAAAAAAATTAATTTCTCAACCAAAATCCACTTCTTCTCTATTACTCACATCCAAACCCAGTCTGATCACCACTAAAACCCCAAGACCACAATGTATAGGATTATATGAGATTTAAGCCTCTATAATTGATACATCACAACTGATTATAATACTCATGAATAAAAATACCATGAAATTATTACTCTAAAACATAACATCTAATAGAGATACCTCTCAAATAAGGTTGAAAATAATGATAGAACCAAGACTCCATATAGAAAGGAGGATAAAAAACACCAATGTCCTTATATTATAAGAAATTAAAGAATAAAAAATGAATCCCAATGATATAGACTTTTTAACTTTGTAAAAATTTAGTTTAAAAAAAAATACTATTGTTGATATATTTCTTAACACACATCACCAAGCATTAATCGAATTTTGATAAAATAAAAAATTTATATTCTTTAAATTTGTCATTTATATCACAAATATTTAATTTAGAGGGTGTGAATATAAGTAAAAAAATATGAAATAAATGTAAAATTTCCATTCTCAATAAAAATATTATATTTTATTAATATAAAAAAATTACTTTTTTAGTCAATACATTTTATTATATAGAAATATGATTTTTCTTAAAATTGATATTATCTCATTTTTTCCATGGAAAATATAATTAATTTATTTAATTTAAAAAATTCAATTTTATAAAAAGAATATAACTTTTTAAATTATATTATCAACTTTGTTAGAGTAGTTTTTCAGAATTTTTTAAAAGTAGGTTTTTGGATGGATATTGAAAATACCGATTTTTAAAAGATAGATATCTTTTATATTTATTTATTTTCAAGGAACTAACTTAATTTGAGTTTGTTTTAAATTTTCTCTAGTTTATTTTTATTGATTATAACTCAATTTATAATTTTTCGAGAAATATTATTCTAGATCTGAGTAAAAATTTCTTTTAGGCTGAAAATGAATTTTTCAAAAAACCATTTTTTGTCGTATTTAGACTATATATTTTAAATTAATTTATAACCCTTATATAAATTTAATTTTATAAAATTTATTACATAATTTTAATTGTTATTTCCAGGTTTTTTGAAATTTCACCATTTGGTTTTGGCCTTTAAGGATAATAACCTAGGAATATATTTTTCACCTTAGTGATGGTAAATTGGGGAATTCTTGTTAAAAATAATGTTATAAGACATCAAAATATATCTAACACATTATTTATTTATACCCATTTAATTTTTTTTACCATACACATAAAATATTTAAGGATATTTCAATTTAGACCCATTTATATTTGGAAATGTATTTAATATTATTTGAAGTAAAGAATAAATACCAAATATCACTTTATTTATTTTAATGTCTCTAATATTTTTTTATTAAGCATAAAAGGAATATAGATTGGGATATAAAAGGTTATTTGAAATATAAATTATTTTTTTTGTAAAAATATTTTATTTTTAGATTTTAGTGATGGGATAATTACCATAAATGCTTACGCAACACTGACCCAGTACTTGTTCAAGTAATAGAAAAATAAAATAAATATTCTTACAAAATTTATAAGTAATAAAATTATAATTAATTTCTATGTTACATGAATTTTATAGTTAATCATGACATTATATTAATGGGTTAATATTTTATATTCGAAATTAATTTTAATTTCATTAATTTTGAAATTAAACTATGTGAATAGTTTAAAAAATAACATTCATGGTAACTTATTTTAAATATAGTTTATTAAATGAATTAAAATTCATAAAATTATTATATTTTTGAAATTAAATACGATATTATCAAAATTTTCAATTATCCTTCATATTTCCTTTTATAATACCATTATTGTCCACTAAAGAGTAAAACACAATGGTATCATGATAATTGTTAAATTAGCTAACATGGAGTTTAAAATAGGAGGTAAGGGTTAAAAAATTACCTACACTTTTATAAATATTATTTTATGAAATAATTTGTACATAAAATTATAATAAATTATATATATATATATATATCATTTTTTGACACATTAACATGAAAATTAAATTATAAATTTTTATACATTAAGTAATTCCATGGGTTCCCCTCCCCTGACCAATAAAAGGAATCCTGCATTCTTTCCTTTCTCATAATGTCATAAAACATTTTATTAAAAAAATAAATGATAAAAACAACTATAAAAATTCCATATAAATGTTATAGAAGTGATTCTCTATTAAAAGCCATCACTAGGGACTATAAAAAGAGACCAAAAGAAGATTCTTCCAAGAAGAGGTAATAATCTTAACCGAGTCTTTTCAATCTATTTCATATTTTTTATCCTATAATTTTATGGTATCATTTGTAAAGTAAATAATTAAATATTAAAAATATATTTAATTGTTATCATTTTGACGAGACAACTTTTATCTACCTTCTTTTCGTCATATAGAATACAAAAAATACGACATGTGTGTACTTATGAATTACCGTGTCCATGTAGCGGTGTAATTCATTTTTCATCACAATTTTACTTAAAGGGATACAAATATATACCTATTAGATATATATAATATTTATAAAATAATTAATATTATAAAAATATAATATATCATTCACCTTCTTACCCTTTCACTCATTAATAAATGACAACATCGATAATGTGCATATGTGGAATGCAACCTCCATGAAGTGATGTGATCACATTTTCATGTACACCATCCAATGATGATTATAAATACATATAAAATGAATATATATGATACTTATATAATTACATAAATTATATATATTTTGTAACCATGATCATGATGCATGTGATAAAACCGGCAAACCGAAATTTATATACAAAAGGAACTAGAGACATTCAAAAACAACAATTTTAGTAAGGAATTGTTAATAAAGAGTATTGGAATGTTATAAGTAGAAAATATGTGTAATAAAATATGATTATTATATTTTTTATTACAATTTACTTTTTTGTATTTACATTTGGTATCGATAATCACATTATCGATTAATTTTCACATAAATGTTAATATTTTTGTGCGGGATTTTTTTTACAATCTAATTTTATTTAGGTATTTTTAATTCATGTATATTAATTGATGGAAATAATATGATCCTTATATGATATATCATTTTAATATTCCCATCGCCTATCCATTCATGTAATTTTAATGTAATTTTACCATTTTCCTCTGTTTTATACTTAGAAAGACTGGTTTAATGTAACAAGTAGACTTTTTTTCCTCTTTGATTGAGAATCATCTTCTTCTATGTCCATGTTTTAAAAAAAATCAAGAATATTTTTAATATAATATCATAATTTTTTCAATCATTTTTACACATGTTTTAATTTAAATATAAATCATTACAAATTATTTTCTTACTCTTTTTGAAAGAAAGTACTTTTTCCAAAATAGTGAACAAAATATTAGTTCTAAGAAACACTAAAGAAAAAACTCTTTTCAACATTCTAACTGCAATTTGATTTGAACATTAATTTACCAGTTTACACGTTTCCTTAAAAATAAAAAATTTTCCTTATATTCTAAAAATATATAGATTTTTAATGAGTGTTTTAAAAATGAATAGGGTATCTTCCTCATGAAATATTCTTAAAAAAATTAAGATATATTTGAAAATATGCAAAAACCCCTTGATGTTACTAGAGATATGATTTAATGATACCATCATTATTCTTTCTCTGGATGGTTTATGATGGAGAAGCATTTATGTTCTATATTGTTGACTTAATACAAATAACTGTTGACTTAGAAGTAATTTTTGAGAATGAATTATACTTACCATTCAAAATATGAGGAATTCATTAGACATAGAAATAATAAGTGGGAATAGATTATTAATATCTCCTTGATGCATTAATGGGTCTCATGAGAAAAAAGGTAAGATTTATTGCATGGGTAATTTTTTACACCTAAAAAATTATTATGAATGATCTCTTGGTTACGATTCCATGGTAGTAAGATTCAGGATATGTTGGTGTAGAGGTGTTGATCTTTAATATTTAAAATTATTCATTTCCAATTTTAATAATTCAATTCTCATTATCTATATGATGTTCAGGTTGATATTTTCTATGTATACTAATTAAACTAGTGTTTTTTAATGAGTTACATGTGTTTTGATTATCATCCCTTTCATGTTGATTATTTTTTATTACTGATGGTATCTTTTAGAATACATAACCTTTATTGTGCATCTGATCCCAACCATTATTTTTTCCCACAATCTAGGATTTGAATAATTATATTATGAATGATATCGAGGATTCATGAATTAATCTTATTTTATGTTTCTAATTTCAAATGTAAAATCTGAATCTCATATGAATATAGTTCTTCAAGTCTTATAATATTATTGATCCTTAGAGATGTGATTATTGCATCTTATTAAAATGAAAAAAATTAGAGACCAACTTTGGGTTATTCGAGTCAGTCATTTATAGTTAGTATAAGAGTAATGTTTATTATAAAACATGGGAAGTAGATTTAGGAAAATATAAATTTGATATCATAACCCTATGAGTGACAATGAGGGTAATTCTATGTATGGAAAAACATCCCAAGATATTATAAGGAAAGGATTATGGTTTTACTAGAAGATATAACTATATCTGGATACTAACATGAGGTGTGGCTATGGTACAAACACACCTAGGGTAAATAACATGGAAAATGGTTCATTGGGTATTAACATGATCATCACCGGTGCACGATGAGTGTGACTAATATGGAACAATTGGCAAGAGATTCACGATGTATATTTTTTTGTTAAATTTACAATTTATTTGTGTACCATTATAATGGATTAGAATATATAATGACTAAGGATGGTCTAGGATAAACCTAAGGTGTCATCTATTGTAAATATGGTGTGATGATGTATAATACTGATAAATTAGTTTTTGTGGTTGTACAGTTTTAGTCAATAAATAGATCTTGGAGGAATCAAGTTGACAATGAATGTAATGGAAAATGTATTAATTATCCTTTCACGAAACTAAATGATATGGGAGCTGGAATAAGTATGATTTTGATTATACCTAATAATATATCATAATATATGTTTAAAAACATAAATATGGGTTATATTCCAAAGGAATAAAATAAATTGAAAATCGAATTTTATGGATGTTCTGGTGGAAATGTCCATGTGTGAAAGAATGTTCAATTTATTTCATTTAAATACTGTGTTGAGTAATAACACATTATATTGTATCAATGTAAGGGGATGATGTTTTATTTTAAATATAAGGAATAAAAAATGAATATACATTTAATTTGATGTACTATCTGTGGGGAACTTATGAATTATCATTGCCAATATCCAAATTTGAGAGATAGCTCCTAGACTAATGAAGGATTGGTGATATACCAATCATTGAAGTGGGATGATTAAGGTGTTTGTGAAATAATATTCAATAAATATGTCTTATAAGTGTTTATTAATGATATTACAGTTATATGAATCATGGAACATATATTTTCTCTTCTATAGTGTTATTCATAAGGATTTAAAACCATGTGTCGAACGGTACTGATAAAGTACCCAAGTGATTCATGATTAAGTTTCTGGAATTTTTAGATTGATGGAATATATAATATGGTCTATGATTTTATTTTATTTTAATGTATATAGTTATATTTCATAAGAAAATATGTTTTCATTATTCTTTTTGGTGATTCATGTTATCAACTAGTTTTAATTGAATATATGATCAATGTATTCCCTTTTTTTAAATTATGACCTACACAATTTTGTATCAGGATATATGTTATCGTTATTCTAGGGAAAATATGTGATCGAATCTCTAATGTTTTTGGGATCTAATTTTTAATATACATTTTAAAATATTCTTATTGTTAAATATTTATTGAATTGATTATGTCAAACATTGGGCGTCATTATTGTGGTTTTAGAGAATAATGAACTATATTTATCCATATTATATAACTTACTGGTTTTGTAAAAAATGTTGAGAAAATAATGATTCTATTTTAATTATTTTATACATATTATGATATTTTAAGAGATAATTTTAGTTCTTTATGTATAAAAATTATTCATGAATATTCATTTATTAGAGTAATAAGTGAAGGAAAAATTGATTAAAGGATAATAAAAGAATAAAATTGTGGTTTTGAAATGGAAATAAATCAAGTATGTATATTTTTATCATGTAATCTACATTTATTGAAAAATATTCTTTCTGTATTAGGAAATTAATCTTGAAATAAAATGTCATTTTTTCTCATCATTTGACGAATTGATGGTCTTTTAGCCCCTCAACGATTAATGGTTTTCTGGCCAGGAAAATTTTCATTACCATGTTCTCTATCACTATTATTTAGTTCTTTGATTATATTTTTTCTCCTATATGATTATATTTTAACTTCCAGCCAATGTACTCCTTATATGGGAACCAAGTTATGTGTTATTTTTGGAAACCTTTTTCTTTCCAAAATACCCTTTTAAATAACATTTTATCATCCGTTTATATGATGTGGGTTTTAAATAAAGGTATTTTAAAATATTAATCCTTTAATCAAAAATGAAAAATTTTAGGATGAAATTTATTTTATGGTGGAGAATTTACCACTATGAATTTTTTTTAAATAATACAATTATTTATTTATTTTTTAACACAAAACACATATCCACAATAAATTGTGTTGTACTATATAAAATTATTATTAAAATTTGATTGTTATAACCTAGAAATTGAATTTGGTGGGTATGAGTATGAAAAACAAAATTATAAAAATATATATAATAGTCCAACTTAATAAAAATATAATGATTAATTATTTGAAAATAAGATCCCAATTTTTAGTGAAGTCATTTTATGCTTTAAAAATATGTTTTATTCAAAACAAGTTATTATTTACTTTTTTTCTAGGATATTATAATTAATTTATTCACTTTGGAAAATTGAATTAGAAAAATATATCATTTTGGAAATTAAAATATAAAAAAAATTGGTTTGATTTTTAATAATTGTATGAAAATGTTGTTTTTTTGGTAAATGTTGAAAATAATGATTTTCTAAATGAATTTCACTATTATTTTCTTATATTTTCAATGGAATAATTTATTTAATATTTATTTTAAAAATAAAATAGATTTTTTTGTTAAATAAAAATTTTTAAATTTTGGATCAATATTATACTTTATCATGGTTTAAAGATATGTTTAGACATAATAAGGCATTATTTAGAACACCATTTTTTTCCATGTTTTGGGAGGTTCATTAAAAAACTATCTGACAAAAGGAAATTGAATTTGAGAAAATATATTCCATATATATAATAAGGAGTATCAAATTTGGTAAATATTCCCCGTTAAGTTTTTCAAATTCTTAATATTTACCGTAAAAGAAATTCTACATCTGTATGGGTAAATTGGGTAATTATGGTTAAATATAACATGATAATGATATAAAACATGTCCAACACTTTCGTTATTTATATTATATGACATTATTTTGACCATACTCATCCAATACTATACTATATGGAAATTCAGGGACATTACTCTTTGATAATGACCCTAATATTATTTTAATTAAAGTATAAATACCAAACGTTTACTTCGTTATTTTAATATATCTAATACTTTTTCTTAATGAAAAATATAGCTTTAGTTTGGTTATATATTGTTATTAAAAAATGAATTTTTTCTTTATATATTTATTTAATTTTTTTGTGATGAATTATTTACATTAAATGCATAGGTAATGTTAACACAATGCTAGTTCATGTAATAAAAAAATAAAATAAATGGCCTTTTAAAATATTAAAAATAATAAAATTTGGTTGAATTATTATGTTTCATTAATTTCATATATAAAAATGACATGTTAGGGATGTTTTAAAATTTTGTAGTTTAATTCCATTTCAATATTGTTGTTTTTGAGAAGTCCACCACATAAATAGTTTCAATAATGATTGTAATGGTATATTATGTTAATTAGTGTTTCATTAGAAGAGTTAAAATTAATAAAAAAATCTTATATTTAAACATTTGAATGGGATATGGTCTAAAATATCATTAATTTTCCACTTATTTTTCACTTTTCCTTTTTGTAGTAACATTCTTGACCACTAAAGGATTAAAAAATTAATGTGAGGCTAATCATCAAAAGGGTTGATGACGGGTTAAACCTAAGATATAATTGTTAATAAACAATAAAAACTTATATAAATATTATTTAATGAAATTATTTTGAATAAAATTAATAATAAATTCTAAATTTATAAATTATGAGATACATTAACCAAAAGAGAAATTTATATTACATTAACACCTTATATAATTATAAGGCTGCGACTCCCCTCAATTATAAAAGAGAACCTCCTCCCCTCCCTTTCTCCATAATTCTGAGCACATTCTCCCAAACAACCCCTTCCAATAATTCTTATAAACATACTTTTTAATTTATATAGAATATGGTATACTCTAAATTCCATCTATGGGGTTTCTAATTAGATATTAGATGGATGTTCTTCAAGGAGGTTATGATTGTTTTAACTGAACATTTTCACTTTATTTATTCTTCTAAATCTTATAAGTTTAATTTATAAATTATAAAATAATGACTTTATTCACATTAATATACTTATATATTTTTATTTAGATATAAAAACCATTATCCATGTTCTTTAAATTCAATGAAAATAAAAAATACCTATCATGCATATGTACGACTTAACATCTCCTCATTGAAATGTAAATCATTTTTCATCACAATTTAACATGGATGGTAATAAATATAGAACTAATTAATATATGAAATACATATAAATTAATAATTATTTAGGAAATATATTATATCATTTAGCCTTTTACCCTTCCGTTTGTTAAAAATAATAACATCGCTTATGCGTATGTGTGGACTACCACCTCCATGAATTGATTTGATTCATTTTTCATCACTTATTTTCATTTATAATTTTAAATATGAATTAAAGGAATATATAAAACATATATGTTACTTAAAATTCTTGATATCATGGAACCGTGATGAATTTGCAAGGACTGAAACGACTGAACTAAAATTTACATTGAAAATGAAAGTCTTAAAACTCATAAAAAACAGAGATTTTAATAAATAATTATTAATAAATGAGTATTGAAATGTAATATAGGGATCATATATGATATTATAAGTTTGTATATTTTTCTTATATAGAATTTTAATAAATTTAAATTTATTATAAAGGAAGCTAAAAAACATACCCAGAATGTTGGACCTAGAGTCAGGGGTTTCTTTACTAAATTTATTTCTATTGGGTCATATTAATTATTAATTATCTATTTTATTACACGATTATGTTCATAATAAACTCTAAATATTTTTCGTTTTATTTATAAATTTATATATGGATTGTAATTTTCCATATGTTATCGCATCACTGATTACTTATCAATTTAATTTTATGATACTTGTAAGGGATTTATATTACAATTTTATCTTTTTTTAGTTTCGTAACACTCAAATATCCATTAAAAGAAAATTATAATATTCATATATAATAAATCAATTTATTTTTTATACTCTATTTATTCATTTAATTTGAATTTAACAATAAAATTTTCCCTAATTTGTAATTAAAATTATTTGTAAATTTTTATTATGAAAATAAAACTTCATATCCTCTTTGATCAGAAATTCTATTCTTCAATTTCAATGTTTTCTAAAAAAAATTCATGATTGATTCTAGTACTATAATATGATTCATTAGTTTCATTTTAACCCATGTTTGACCTTCTAGAAATTTTTTAAAAAGGAATATTATTATCATTTCTGGAATATTCAACTTTTTAACAAAACTCTATATAAAATATTTATTTTAGAAATTGATTTATAAGTAATTTTTACAATGAATTATATTGACCATTAAAAACCTGAGGAATTTAGAAGAAAATAATTTTATGAGTGGGGAAATAATATATTATCCCACTGATGCATCAACCTGTCACATGAGAAAAAACAATATCCATTATATATTGTATGGGTATTTTGTTAACAAGTATATATTTTTGAATAATTGTGTATTGGTTGAGAGGTCAGGAATGTAATATTCATGATATTTTTGTTGAGAGTCCTTGATCCTAAATTTTCAAATATATTCATTTACATTATTAATAATTTAGATTAAATTACCCATGTTTTTCATGTTGATTATATTTTGGAAATTTCATTGAGGTCATGTTGCAGATTAAATAGTATGTGTCTTTATTATCCACTCTTCCATGCTGATTATACCTTATTTATTCCTGATAAAATCCACAATATGAAACCCTTATTTAGTAAATTATTTTATCCTTTATATTTTTTCCTTTAATCATGATGTGAAGAATTATATTTTGAATAATAATAAGGGTTCATGAATAATTATTATATTATATTTTTCATGTTTCAAATAAAATATGGGAATAATATGTGTATTTGGTTATTAAATAGTACTAAACTAATGAAGACATCAATATGTGTTCCCTTGTATCTTATTCCAAATTAATAAAGTATACATTTACTCTTGGTTAACATAGTTAGTATTAAAGTTCCTAGTGAGGTGATGCACTATTGAGAAGTGTGTGGTGTTCTGTTTGTGTGTGGGGGGGAGGGGGAGGATCAATGGTGATTTATGTCAATTTTTCATTCTTCTATATTAGCTTATGTGGACCTTTTAGGAATTCATCGACTATTATGGTAAAAAAATTATTCATGGATGAAATAAACATAATATTACACATGAACATATTATTTTCACAACGTTAAAATCCTATCTGGGATCTTAATCCTTACCATTGTTGGTTATTCCCCCCAAACACAAATTACTATTTCTATAAACCCATTGAAGTAAAATTAAAAGATTATGTGTGCCATCCCACCAAACATGATAGGAGTCAAACCAACAAAATAAATTCACACTATAGTAAAAGATTATATATCAAAAAAATATCACTAGAAAATCGATGATTCTTTGACAAAAAAGAGTGTAGATCTCTTTCCTCAGTCATCTAGAATATGGAAGAAAAAATTTATCCTTGTTACGTCTTCAAATATCTGCGAAAATATTCTAATACTTATAACTCAATACTCCAAATATATGTGTTTTATCATATATTAAGCATTGATGAACCTAAAAACTCATCATTAAACACTCCTAGTTTTTTTGTGTATCTCTACTCTCAACTATTTGTTATAATTTTATGGTTTTCCCACTAAAAAATCTCTGATGAGTTCCAATGTTCCTTACCATTTTTCCCTCTATGGGACCCATTCCTAAATATTCACGGTTGTAATGCCCCAACCCCAATTACCCAAAGTTAGTGCATTATTATATAACATTGTCATTATCACAAGGAAATAATGTCCTGAATGACCAATCAGTTTAGTATTATTGGAAACAAGATTCATAAATATGTTCAAATTTACAACTTGAAAAGAAATACTACAATAATTTACTCGATTAGAAACATCCAAGCCTCCTAGATTATGCCTACAAGTAACTCATAATTAACTTCTTTATCTACTAGGAAAATGAAACATAAGAAAGGGGTGAGATCAAACACCCAGTAAGGGTAGGAAAACAACGAAAGATAAGATAAGTATTTGGAATGGTGAATAATTGAAATCACATTCCTTTACAAATAATAAAAATGAACACTTTTATGGGAGGAATATGAGATGAGTAAATAATTTCATAATAAAACATAGTCATTGGTATTCTACTTGTTGAATAACCACACAAACTATCAATATTATTTTCATAATGATGGAATATATAATGTTGGACATTCTGAAACATCTTGTAAAAGCCTCAGCCAAGACATCTATAAATGATTAAGGCCTTGGCCAAAACTATATATCAAATTGGGAAATGCCTTGGCCAATTCAACGTCTAATTGTCTCATGAGACCTACCAATTCACCGAGGAGCTATAACAGGCTCCACCCGTCACATACTAAGTCCAATACATTCCTCATTTGGAAGGATGAAACCTAACATAATCATTTGTAATAAAACTAGCATACGAAATGTCAATACTCTAACCAAAACCCTGAATGGTATAAAAATAACACATCCACAATCAGAAATATCAGAAAACCTTCAATAAAATATGGAATATTTTTATTATAATGAATCAAATTCAAGAAATTAGAAAATCTATCAAAATATGTTGACATAGATGAAATCAAAACTATTTGACAAAAATATCTCATTCTTTTTGAAATAATTTAATGTCACATAATTATAAAAGAAAAAATTTATTTTTAAAATATTCTTATAAGCTTTTAAGGGAAACATAGATGATGTTATAATGGATGAAAATAGCCGCACCCTCCATATAAGTTAAAATAACATTCTTACCTTAATTTTGTCGAAAAGGTCATAAAGACCCTTGTTTGGAAAACGACGGAAAAATTACATTAAAAAACATATAAAGTCAAATAAGGGTATAAAAGACTTTAACCCATTCTCTATTAAATAGAAAAAATGTTTTGAAATAAATTTTTACGAAACACGGGTGTGGATGATAAAGAGGTCCCAGTAGATACTTACGTAAAAAAAACCTCGGATAATAAAGAGATTGTGAAAATAACCCTTACCTTGTTCTTTTACTTGGTCTAGGATAGGTTAAACACCTATATAATGTTGAAATCATATTTATTACATTATAAAATAACAATATACATTAATATGATATCATATATGATCTTCTAATATTGTTTTGTTAATAATATTTTAGCATTATCGTCGTTTCGGGTGATAAATAATTCATTTTCCTTTATATGCTAGGTTAAGTAAGTCATATTTGTTATGAATATGATGTATTTGATTTATATATATAATTATATTATGTCTATAAAAATTATTTTTTACCATCAAATGAAAATTAGTCTTGAATGGTTATGATGGGGAAATAAATCTCATCGCGTTCATGGAGACGGTAATCCGTATGTACGCACGAGCGAAAATATCTTTATTTTGACTAAAAATGTATGTAAATAGATGTTATATAATATATAATGAATAATTAACAAGTTATATTTATTATTTACATCAATTATAAATCATTATTTTACCCATCCAAATAATAATTTTTTGAATAACAACTACACCACGACGTGGAGACGGTAAGTCATACGTACACACGTATGGTTAAATGTCATTCATAGGATGGATAGAAGAATGAATATGGTTGTACAACATTTGTAATAAAATAATTGTATATAGAAGATATTGGAGTAAAAATTTTACAATGGAAAATACAAAGAAAGAGGAAGTGGAAAAAGAAATTAAAATGAAAGAGGGTGGTGAAATTATTATCTCTTCTTCAGGTTATTCCTTTTCATTTGATCAAAAGGGATCCTTATGTTGGCTTTTCGACCATTTTAATGCCTCTAGGAAGAAGTGAGAGATGTTGGGAGGATAGTTTGGTAGGTTTTGGATGAACAAAAAGGCTTTGGAGGTGTTAAATTAAGAGAAGGTGAAGTGACCTTTTAAAAGAGAGGTGAATGTCACTTTAGGAAAAGCTTGATATATTATTTTATAATAAAATTATTTTCAGTTTATAATGGCTCAAAAATTATTTATTTCCAATATAGGGTGGGGATGGGTCTAAATCCTCTCAACTAATATAATTTAGATAGATTTAGGTCACTATATTAACTTTATAATAAATATTTAACTCTTAGTTAAATAGTTTGACTTTTACCATGTCCCTTTGTATTTTTATATTAAATGGTTAATAAACATACTATAAACTGTCTGAAAAATATCAATAAGTTCATTAATTACACATATAATATTATTTATTCCCTTTTTCCGATCCTTAGAATTTTCGGAATATTATATCAACTAATAATATAGTATTTGTTTTAAAAACTCAATTATGTCAATTTTGACATTATTTAATACTTCATTTTTGATAAAGTCATAACATCATTATTACATCAAAAAAAATAATTTAATCAACCTTAACATGTTATATTAAGCTATAAAATTTGTTTATTTAATCGAAACGTTCAAAATATATTTATTTTAATATTTATAATATTATTTATTTGATTCTTTCATTAATAACAAAAATACTGCATCATTATTGTGTCATATATAAATATATTTATTTGGTGTATAAAAATTATAAATAAAATGGCATGATATATTAAATCTTTTTAGATTTATAATGACTTTTTATAGTCGAATATATAAATTATATAAACTCATATAAAAATTGTTTTATTAAAAGATATTTGGTTTTGTGATTTTTGTCTTTACTTTAGATTATTTAATATAAAATGTCATTATCACACCCATGTGGATCCATGGGGTCCCAAAGGCAACCAAAAGAAGCTCGTGGTTGGAAATGTATCCAAAAAAAGTAATAGGATACATGTTAGGGTAATTTAGTATTATTATGATATTATTTGTTTACCCTTATTTACCTGATTTACCTTAACCATGATAAATAAAATATTTACCGAAATAATTCTTTATAATGTCTAAAAATAAAAGATAAATATTTAAAAAAATTAGACCTCCTGATTCCAAATATGAAATCCATTTTTTAAAATTCAAAACATAGAGGTAGTATAAATTAATTTAAAATCAATTCTTGCTGTCAAAACAAAAAACGTGTTTTAAAAAAATAATAACTATCAAAAGACAGACACTTGTTTATGTGTAGTTTAAATATGAAATTACATCCAATGACCAGTATTGGATAAGTGGTAAAAATATAATATAATTATAGTATAAAACTTCTCAATAGTATAATTTAGCGCTAAAAAATTATTTTCATTAAAAAAAGTAGATTTTAATTAAAATTTATAATGTTTCACTATTCATCACAAACTGAAAGTTTTCAAGAAAAATAACAAAAATTCACCCTAAGATAATTTTGATATTCCTAATTCAAAAAGGAAGACTATTTTACCAATTTAAAAACATAGAAGTTTCATTTATTAATTTAAAATTAATCCCCGTTGTCGAAACTAAAAAGCGGGTTTTTGAAAATGTAAAAACTATCAAAATATTCACATGTGTTTATGTCAAATTTAATTGTGAAATTGCATATAATGGCCTTAATTATATTATATTATAAAAATATAATCGAATTATACTTCCAAAACCTTCAAATTTTTAATTGAACACTATAATTGTTTTTGATTAAAAAAATTGTTTTTAGTTAAAATTAACTATTTTTCACTGTTCATCCAAATACGAAAGTTATCAGAAAAACACAAAAAAATTATCAAAACTAAATTTTTATCTCTTGATTCTAAATAAATGTTTATTTTGATAAATTGAATATATAAAAGTGTCAAATATTGGATTTAAAAAGGGTTCTCCATTAAAAGGCGGTAAAATTGCCTTTTTTTGAAAAATACTTCTTTTATAAAAAAACGAATTTGTTCTAATATTATGTCTATAAAACACATAATATGGATTCTAAAATTTTATAGAGTATAAAAAATTTACAATTAAGTTTAAACTCTTTATAACCGCTTTTTGAACGGCTAGTTTGGTAAGTTGTGGTGTGCTCAAAATCTGTGTTGCATGTTTCACAAGTTATTGAATTACTTTGAAAATACAACGTACTATGAAGTATTGGGGTGTTACATTCTCCCATTCTTCAATAAATTGTGTCCTCACAATTTTAAATTGAAAATTTTAAATATAGAAAATACCTTTGCGGAATACCCACATCAGAAATTGGATTAATAAAATTGAGTCTTAATAGGAGGGAAAGGGAAATGAAAAGTCACCACCAAATTATGATCTCTATTAGGAGAAAATTGTTGACAATTAAGGACACATAACTAAAAGAAAAATGTAAATATTTCTAGGGTTTGATTGAGGTCATCAATCCCAAACAACTGTAATATTTAGGCCCTCAAAGCCATCAATCTATGATGATATAAAATATCATTAGTTCAACAAAACATATGGTGTCAGGATAATACATTTTTGTTTTTGAGATCCCTTAACTAATGTTTATGAATAAATTTATTAAATGTATAAGAGACAAAATATACTTAACATTTTTAGTTCTATCCTTTAACTAATTTCTACCACAAACTCATCTTTCACTCAAATCGATAATAGAACATAAAAATACTATATTTATCCTAATCGTATAGGGTTCCAAAAAAATCAATTTATAATTAATATGTGAGATTATTTTAAAAATGACATTAAAAAAACTATGAAATCATGTAGGGTAGGGGTAGGTGATGCACCCTTGTCGCCCTTTGGCTGCGGGTTCATGTCTCCCGGCCTTGCCAGACGTGATAGGTTGTCGCCCGACCTACGCGTTGTCCTTTTTATAAAAATCCAAAAAAAATTATTTTTCCTTAATAATAGTATCCAATGTCAAACATAATCCATTCAAACCTTTATACTTATCCAAAATAAATAAGTCCAAACTAAGAGTCCAAAATTTATAAGGAAGGTAAACACAATGATGATCCTTTTTTCCACGTAATAACATGTGTATACTTTCATCTTTTGTTTTTTCAAAACAAGTTAACAACCTTAATTATTACATTCTTGCTCCCTTATTCCTTATATAATACTAGATATATTACTTATATGCGAAAATTTTGAATACTCCAGCAATGATGGTATAATCAAACCGTTAATCGATTCCAAGGTAGTCAATAATATCCAAAATAATTTATCCCAATAAACCATCTTTTAATCCAAAATCACTACCTCAATATCAAGACCATATTATGGATTACCTTTCCCCCAACCATTTATTTTTCAAAACGTTTTACTTGTTGTTTTTTTTTCACTTTTCATAGAACCATATAATCTTAAATCGTCAATGAAATAGTACTACATAATAATCCATATTTATTTCCATAATTCATGTGACTGGTATATCATCGATACAACACTATAATGACACAACTATTTAGTAACAACATAAGAACACTAGTCATTCCTCTTCATCTATGGTAGTATAATAACTTGATTGTTATCCAATAGCATTATTTGTGGTATACTATGATGACTGGGACATTGATTCATTTAGTGTCCCAACTCCTTGCATATGAATAATTTTACATTTGAAACCTTTTTCTTACCCTTCAAATCATGTAATTTGTTTTCTTTTTCCCCACACTTAAAAAAAATCACATTCCTTTCAAGAATTTACCAAGGTGATTCATTTCCACATTTATCACATATGGGAAACTCCTTCTTTCCCCTCTTCCCTTTATCCATCTTTTTCTCTACCATCCTTTTCGTCTCTTACTTCCCTTCAAATCCATCAGAATCCGAGAATTATTTACTTATCTTATTAACACATGATACTATTTCTTCATGTGTTGAGAATACAAGGGAGACTATTTCCCTTCTAATTGTTTACATCATACCACGAAAGATATGATCTGTCTTACTCTTTGGATCACATGTTTTTCTAGAGTTCTCAATTGTAAAATACCTAACGTAAATTGAACAGTTTATGGATATAATCCATAATCATAAAAAACATTTCTTTTAGGAAGTACATACTCATAAACCCTTCATAATGGTTTGTAAATAAAATGATAATTTTCCTAATAATATCCACGGCCTATTGTCATGCACCAGTTCCCATTCGAGTCTAGCTCAAACCGGTGTTTTTGGGGTTTACCCCTAGCTACATCTGTGCCAGTGCCGCCTCTACATGCTCGTATCAAGACAGAGATGTATTTCATGGAAATCTCACAAAATCCCTACATTAAAAAAATTCTAGAAAATTATTCTATACCAATCCTCAAGGTCTATTTTAGGGTAATGTTCTCTAATCAGAGTTTATCTAACTCTAGTTTCTAATGTTTGTACTAAAAATCGTCTGATACTAACTGTAATGCCACGACCCTAGTTACCCAGAGTCAGTGCATTATTACATAAAATTGGAATGATTACAAGTAAATCATGTCCTAATAGACCGATCAGTTTAGTATTATTGGAAACAAGATTCATATATAAGTTCAACTTTACAACTTGAAAAACAATAAAACACTAATTTATTCCATTAGAAACATCAAATCCACCTAGATTATGCCTGTAAGTCACTCATAACTAACTTCTCCATATCCTGGGAAAATGAAACATAATAAAGGGGAGAGCCCAAACACTCTGTGAGGGTAAGAAATATACTAGAATATAACATAAATATTAGGCATGGTGAACAATTGAAAACACATGCCTTTACAAATAATAACTATGAACACTTTTATGGCAGAAATATGAGTTGAGTAAAAAATTCCATAAAAAAACATAGTAATGGGTATTCTACTAGTTGAATAACCACATGAACCATCAATATTAATTTCATAATTAGGGAATGTATAATGCTGCACATTCTAAAACATCTTGTCAAGGCCTCAACCAAGGCATCTAAAAAGGATTAAGTCCTCATCAAAAAACATATATCAAATTGGGAAAAGGCCTCGTCCTATTGCATGTCTAATTTTTTCATGATACCTACCGATGCACTGAGGAGCTATAACAGGCTCCACCCATCACATACTAAGTCCAATACATTCCTCATATGAAAAGGTTGAAACATAACATAAACATTCGTATTAAAACTAGCATACGAAATGTCAATACATTAACCATAAACCATGAATGGTATAAAAATAACACATCCTCAGTCAAAAAAATCACAAAACCTTCAATAAAATATTGAATATTGTATTATAATGAATCAACTTCAAAGAACTATAAAATCCATCAAAGATGATGACTTGGTTTAAATCAAAACTATTTGACAGAAATATATCTTTCTTTTTGAAATCATTTAAAGTAACATAATTATAATAGAAAAAATTTATTTTGAAAATATTCTTATAATATTGTAAGGGAGTATTCGATGATGTTATAATTGTTGAAATAACTTCACCCATCGTATAAGTTAAAAAACATTCTTACGTGATTTTTGTTAAAAAGGACATAAAGTACCATGTTTGGAAAATGACAGAAAGATTCCATTAAAAAACATGTAAGGTCAAATAAGGGTATAAAATAATTTAAACCATTTTATATTAAATATTAAAAATGTTTTGAAATAAATTTTTAAGAAACACAGATGTGGATGATTAAGAGGTCCCAGTAGATAATTACATAATAACAACCTCAGATAATAAAGAGATTGTGAAACTAACCCTTACCTTGTTCTTTTCCTTGGATTAGGGTAGGTAAAACACCTGTATAATGGTTAATTAATTGTTATTAAATTATTAAATAACCATATACATTAATATGATATGATATATGATCTTCTAATATTGCTTTGTTAATAATATTTTATCATTATCGTCGTTTCAGGTGTTAACTGATTAATTTTCCTTTATATGCTTGGTTACGTAAGTCTTGTTTTTTATGAATAAGATGTATTTGATTTATATAAAAAATGATATTAGGTCATTAAACTTTATTGTTTACCATCAAATGTAAATTAGTCATCAATGGTTATGATGTGGAAAAGAATCTCATTGCCTTTTTGGAGACGGTAATCTGTACGTACTTACGAGCAACAATATCATTATTTTGATTCAAAAACGTATTTAAATAGATGGTATATCATATATACAGAATCATTAACATGTCATATTTATTATTTACATCAATTATAAATCATTATTATACCCATCCAAATAATATTGTATTTAAATAACAACTACACCACGACGTGGAGACGGTAAGCCGTACGTACGCACGTATGGTGACATGTCATTCATAGGATGGATAGAATAATGAATATTGTTATAAAATACTTATAATAACATCACATTATATATAATATACTAGAGTAATCATTTTATAATGGAAAAAACAAATAAATAGGAAGTGGAAGAAGAAATGAACTTTAAAGAGGGTGGTGAAACTATTATCTCTTCTTCGGGTTATTCCTTTTTATTTGAACAAAAGGGCTCCTTAGATTGTCTTTCTGACCAAATTAATGCCTATAGGATGAATTGAGATATGTTGATAGGATATTGGGGCTGGGGATGGACAAACCTAAAGGCTTTGGAGGTGTTAAATCAAGAGAAGGGGAAGTGTCCTTTTATAAGGGAGGTGATGGTCACTTTAGGAAAAGCTTGAAATATTATTTTATAATAAAATAATATTTGTCTTATAATGGATAAAAACTATTTATTTCTAGGATATGGTGGGGATGGGTCTAAATCCTCTAAAGCAATAGGTTTTAGACAGGTTTAAGTCACCATATTAACTTTATCATTTAGATTTAACTCTTAGTTAAATAGTTCGACTTTTAACATGTCCCTTTGTATTGTTATATTATATGGTTAATAAACATACATTAAACTACCAATAAAACCTCAGTAGGTTCCTTAATGACAAATATAATATTTTTTAGTCCCTTGGACGATCCTGAGAGTTTTAGTAATATAATATCAACCAATAATATAGTATTTTTTTAAAACTAAATTTTGTCAATTCAGACATTATTTAATACTTTATTTTTGTTAAAGATATAACAATATTATTACATTGAAAAAATTCATTGAATTATCCTCAACATGTCATATTAACCTGTGAAATTTTTTTATGGAAGAAAAACATTCAATTTTTATTTATTTTAAAATTTATAATATCATTTATTTGATTCTTTCATTAACAAGGAAAATACTGCATCTTTATTGTTTCATATATAAATATATTTATTTTATGTTAACAAATTATAAATGATATATCAGGATGTATGAAATATTATTAGCTTCCTAATAACTATTTATAGTTTAATAGATCAATTTTATTACCTCATATAAAATTTTTTTTACTAAAAGATATCCGCTTTTGTTATTTTTGTCTTTAATTTAGATTGTTTAATATAAAATGTCATTATCTCACTCATGTGGCTCTATAGGGTCCAAAAATAAACCCAATGATTCCCATGATCAAATATGCATCATCCAATAGAAATATAACACATGTTAGGGTTATTTAGTGTTATTATAAAATTAATTTGCACTATATTTATCGGATTTACCCTTTAACCTTGGTAAATAAAATATTTACCGAAGTAATTATTTATAATGTCTAAAAATAAAATTTAACTATTTACACAATTTGGACCTCCTCATTCCAAATATAGAATCCATTTTTCTAGATTCAAAATACAGAAGTGGTAGAAATTAATTTAAAATTAATTACCACTGTGAAAACAAAAAAAATGTTTTTAAAAAATAATAACTATCAAAAGATTAACACTTGTTTATATCCAATTTTAATGTGAAATTGTATCCAAATGACAAAAATTGGATTGAATGGATAAAATATAATCTAGTTATACTTTAAATCAACTCAATAATATAATTTAGAACTATAAATTATTTTGATTAAATTAAGTTGTTTTTAATTAAAATTTATCATTTTTCACTATTCATCACAAACTAAAAGTTTTCAGAAAAATACCAAAAATACACCCTAAAATAATTTTGATATTATGAATTCAAAAAAGAAGTCTATTTTACCAAATTCGAAACATAGAAGTTGAATTTATTAATTTAAAATTAATTCTCATTGTCAAAAATAAAAAGAGGGGTTTTAAAATAATAAAAACTATCAAATGATTGACATTTGTTTATGTAAATTTTAATTGTGAAATTACTTATAATGACCAAAATTGTAATAAATGATAAACTTATACTCTAATTAAACTTTTAAACAATTAAAATGTATAATTTAACCCTTTAAATTATTTTCATTAAAAAAGTTGTTTTCAGTTAAAATTTAGTATTTTCTCTATTCACCCAAATATGAAAGTTATCAGAAAAACACCAAAAATTTATCAAAACAACATTTATATGTCCCAATTATAAAAAAGCTTAATTTTTCAAATTTAATAAATAAAAGTGTCAAATATTGGATTTAAAAAGGGTTCACCATTAAAAGTGGTAAAATTGCATTTTCATGAAAATTCTTTTTTTATTAGAAAAAATGAATTTATTCTTATATTATGTCTAAGAAATAGATAATATGGATTCTAAAATTTTATAGAGTATATAATATTCAAAATTCAGTTTACACTATTCAATACTGCTTTTTGAACAGCTAGTTTGGTAAGTTGTGGTGTTCTCAAAATCAGTGTTGCGTGTTGGGACAATTAATGAATTGCTTTGTAAATATAATGTACTGTGAAATCTTGGGGTGTTATATTCTCCCCTATTTCAATATATTGTGTCCTCTCAATTTGAAATCCATAAGGTTAAATATTGAAAATACCTTTATGGAAGACCCACAATGGAAATTGGGTTAATAAAATTTAGTCTTAATAAGAGGGAAATGGAAATAAAAAGTCAGCACCAAATTATAATCTCTATTCGGATAAAATTGGTGAAAATTAGAGACACAAAATTAGTGGTAAAATGTAAATATTTTTAGGGAGTGATTGAGGTCATCAATCCCAAACAAGTGTAAAATTGAGGGCCTTAAAGTCATCGATCTATGATGATTTAAAATATCATTAGTTCAACAAAACATATGGTATTAGGATAATACATTTTTGGTTTTGAGATCCCTTAACTAAAATTTATCAATTAATTTATTAATTGAATAAGAGAAAAAAAATATTCTTGACATGTAAAGTTATATCCTTTAATAAATTTATACCACAAAATCATCTTTCACTCTAAAAGATAATAAAACAAAAAAAAATTACCTATTTATCCAAATCGTATAGAGTTCCAAAAAAATGAATTTATAATAACGTTGTGAGATTATTTAAAAAAATGAAATTGAACAAATTAAGACATCATGTAGGCCAGTGGTAGGTGATGCACCCTTCTCTCCCTTTAGTTGCGTGTTCAAATCTCACAGCCTTGCCGGACACGACGGGTTGTCGCCTGACCTTTGAGTTGTCCTTTTTTATAACAATACAAATAAATAGTTATCCTTAAGAATAGTATCCAATGTGAAACATAATCCATTACAACATTTATACTTATACAAAATACTTCTGTCCAAACTCACAGTCAAAAATCTATAAGGAAGGTAAACACAATGAAGATCCTTTTTACCACATAATAACATGTGTACACTTTCCTCATGTATTTTTTCAAAACAAGGTAACAACCTTATTTATTATATTCATGCTCCCTTATTCCTTATATAATACTAGATATTTTTATTATATGAGAAAATTTTGAATACTCCAGCAATGATGGAATACCCAAACTATTAATCAGTTCCAAGTAAGTCTATAATATCCAATATAATTTATCCAAATCATCCATATTTTATTCCGAAATCACTACCTCAGTATGAAGACCATGTTAAGGAATACCTTAACTCCAACCATGCATTTTTTAAAAATTTTTACTTGTTGTTGAGTAACTTTTCATATAACCATATAATCTCAAATCCTCAATGAAATAGTACTACAGTACTATCCTTATTTATTTCCATAATTAAAATGAATGGTATATCATCAATACAACACTGAAATTACATAATTATTTAAAAAAATTTAAGAACACTAGTCATTCCACTTCATCTGTGGTAGTATCAGAACTTTATTATTATCCAATAGCATCATTTGCGGTATACTTTGATGGATGTGACATTGGTTCACGTAGTGTCCCAACTCCTTGCTGATGAATCATTCTATATTTGAAACCTTTATCTTACCCTTATAATAATGTAATTGGTGTCATTTTTCTGTAAACTTATAATCAAATCCCATTCCCTTCAAGCATTTACCAAGGTGATTCTTCCACAGTTATCACATATGGGAAAATCCTTCTTTCCCCTCTTCCCTTTATCCATCATTATCTCTACCATCCCTTTCTTCCCTTGTTTCCCTTCAAAGCCACATGAATCATAGAATTCTTTACTTATCTTATTAACACATGATTCTATTTCTTCATATGTAGAGAATACATGGGAGAGTATTTCCCTTCTAAATTTTTGATTAATACAATGAAAGATATAATTCGTCTTACTCTTTAGAATATACATATTGCTGGAGTTCTCATTCCTTCTACTGGGAACCATTTCTAAACAATGTCATACACTAGGTCAGTTTATGAATCTCAATGAATAATTTCAAACATGTAAAATACCTAACACAAATTGAACAGTTTATGTATATAATCCATAATCATAAATATGTTTTCTTATAGTAAGTATATACTCATAAAATTTTCACAATGGTTTGTAAAGAAAATGGGAATTATCCTAAGCATATCCCCCGACAGTGTCGTAACCAAGAGTGTTTCTAGGCCCATTATCGTGCACCAGTTACTGCTCGAGTCTTGCTCAATGTGGTGTTTTCAGGTTTTATCCCTAGGTACGTCTATCCTAGATCCACATCTACCTGCTCGTATCCTGAATGGGATGTATTTCATGGAAAACTAAAAAATATCTATATTATGAAATTTCTAGGAAGTTATTATATACTAATCCTCAAAATCTATCTTAGGCTATTGTGGTATGATAAGAGTTTATCTAAATCTAATTTACAAAGTTTGTACTAAACATGATATGATTCAAAATGTAACGCCCCGACCCTAGTTACCCAGAGTCGGTGCATTATTACATAACATTGGCATGATCACAAGAAAATCATGTCTCGAAAGACAGATCAGTTTACTATTATTGGAAACAAGATTCATACATATGTTCAACTTTTCAACTTGAAAAGAAATACAACAATAATTTATTCCATTAGAAACATCCAAGCCTCCTAGATTATGACTACAAGTCACTCATAAATAACTTCTTAATATCTTGGGAAAGTTAAACATAATAAAAGGATAAGCTCAAATTCTCAGTAAGGGTAAGGAATATAGCGGAAGATAACATAAATATTAGGCATTTTGAATAATTTATGACACATGAATTTACTAGAAATAAACAGGAACACTTTTATGGAATTAACATGAGCTGAGTAAATAATTCCATAACAAAACATAGTCATGGCAATTCTACTTGTTGAATAACCACACGAACCATCAATAATATTATCATAATGACGGAATGTATAATGCTGGATATTCTTAAACATCTTGTAATGGCCTCAGCCAAGACATCTTAAAAGATTAAGGCCTCAGCCAAAACCATATATCAAATTGGGAAATGCCTCGGAAAATTCCACTTCTAATTGTCTCATGAGACGTACCGATGCACCGAGGAGCTATAGAGGGCTCCACCCATCACATACTAGGTCCAATACATTTCTTATATGAAATGGTTGAAACAAAACATAAACATTCGTATTAAAACTAGCATAATAAATGTCAATACATTAACCATAAACCATGAATGGTATAAAAATAACACATCCACAGTCAAACATATCACAAAACCATCTATAAAATATTGAATATTTTTATCATAATGAATCAATTTCATACAAGTATAAAATCCATCAAAATATGTTGACATAGATGAAATCAAAACTATTTGACAGAAAAATCTCATTATTTTTTATATCAAGTAAGGTCATATAATTATAAATGAAGAAATTTATTTTGAAAATATTATTATAATCTTGTAATGGAAACTTTGATGATGTTTTAATAGTCAAAAATAGCCGCACCCACCGTATAAGTTAAAAAACATTCTTACCTTAACTTAGTCGAAAAGGTCATAAAGTACCTTGTTTGAAAAATTATGGAAAGATTCCATTAAGAAACATATACAGTTAAATAGTAGTATAAATGACATTATCCAATTATCTATTAAATAGTAAAAATGTTTTGAAAGAAATTATTAAGAAACATAGATGTGGATGAGAAAGTGGTCCCAGTAGATACTTACGTAAAAACAACCTCAGATAATAAATAGATTGTAAAAATAACCCTTAACATGTTCTTTTCCTTGGACGAGGGTAGGTTAAACACCAGTATAATGGTGGAATAAATGTTAATAAATTACACAATAACCATATAATTTAATATGATATCATATATGATCTTTTAATACTACTTTGTTAATAATATTTTAGCATTATCGTCGTTTTGTGTGTTAACTGATTCATTTTCCTTTATATGATTAGTTACTTAAGTCATGTTTATTATGAATCAGATGTATTTGATTTATATATAGAATGATATTATGTTTTTAAAAATTATTTTTAACTATCAAATGAAAATTAGTCTTCAATGTTTATAATGGGGAAAAGAATCTCATCGCATTCATGGAGAAAGTAATCCATACTTACGCACGAGCGACAATATCATTATTTTGAATTTAAAACGTATGTAAATAGATGGTATATCATATATACAGAATAATTAACATGTTATATTTATTATTTACTTCAATTATACATCATTATTATACCCATCCAAATAATAATGTATTTGAATAACAACTACACCACGACGTGGATACGGTAAGTCGTACATACGCCCATATGGAGACATGTCATTCATAGGATGGATAGAATAATTAATATAGTTGTACCATATATATAATAACATCAAATTATATAAAAGATACTGGAGTAATCATTTTATAATGGAAACAACAAAGAAAGAGGAAATGGAAGAAGAAAAGAACTTGAATGTGGGTGGGGAAATTATTAGTTCTTCTTCGGGTTCTTCCTTTTGATTTAATTAAAAGGTCTCCATAGGTTGGATTTCTGATCAATGTAATTCCTCTAGGATTAATTGAGATATGTTGCGAGGACATTTTCTCAGGTTTTTTCTGAATCAAAAGGCTTTGGAGGTGTTAAATTAAGGGAAGGAGAAGTTCCATTTTATAAGATAGGTGAATGTCACTTTAGAAAAAGCTTGAAATATTATTTTATAATAAAATAATTTTCAATTTATAATGGCTCAAAAATAATTTATTTAGAGGATAGGGTGAGGATGGGTCTAAATCCTCTCATACCATTTGTTTTAGACAGGTTTAGGTCACCATCATTAATTTTATCCTTTAGATTTAACTCTTAGTTAAATAGTTTGGCTTTTACCATGTCCGTTTGTATTTCTATGATATATGGTTAATAAAATTACTATAAACTTCCAAGAAAACAAAAAAATGTTCATTAATGACACATATAATATTATTTAGGCCCTTTTTCTAAACCTTATATATTTAAGAATATTATATTAACAAATAATATAGTAATTGTTTTAAAAACTCAATTATGTGAATTTTGACATTATTTAATACTTTATTTTTTTTAAACTCATTACAACATTATTACTTAGAAAAATAATTCATTTAATAAACCTTAAAATTTCATATTAACCTATAAAATTTTATTATGGAATCATAATGTTAAAATTATATTTATTTAATATTTATAATATCATTTATTTGATTCATTCATTAAAAGAAAAATACCGCATCATTATTGTGTCACATATATATATCTTTATTTTATTTTTAATATTATAAATAAACTATCATGATGTAGAAAATATTTTTATATTTCTAATTATTATTAATATTCCAATACATAAATTGCATCACATCATATAAAAATTGTTTTACTAAAATATATTCGTTTTTGTTATTTTTCATGTACTTTAGATTATTTAATATAAAATGTCATTATCACACCCATGTGGCTCCATGGGGTCCCAAAGTCAACCCAAGGATGCCCATAGTTGTAAATGTATCAACCAATATTAATAGGACACATGTTAGGATAATTTAGTATTATTATAATGTTATTTGTTTAGCCTTATTTACTAGATTTACCCTTTAACCATGGTAAATAAAATATTTACTGAAGTAAATATTTATAATGTCTTAAAATAACTGTTACCTATTTAAACAATTTGAACACTCTGATTCCAAATACAGAATCCAGTTTTTAAAATTCAAAACATAGAAGTGGAAGAAATTAATTTATAATTAATTCCTACTGTTAAAACAAAAAAGAGTGTTTTTAAAAAATAATAACTATCATAAAATTGACAGTTGTTTATATCTAGTTTAAATGTGAAATTCCATCCAATGTCCAAAACTGGATTAAATGGTAAAAATATAATATAATTATACTTTAAAACTACTCTATAGTATGATTTAGCAATATAAATTATTTTGATTAAAAAAATTTGAATTTAATTAAAATTTAGTATTTTTCACTATTCATTAAAAATTGAAAGTTTTCAGAAAAATAAAAATATTCACCCTAAGATAATTTTGATATTACGAATTCCAAAAAGAAGTCTATTTTACAAAATTAAAAACAGAGAAGTTTCATTTATTAATTTAACATTAATTCACGTTGTCAAAACTAAAAAGCAGGTTAAAAAAAGAAAAAACTATCAAAAGATTGACATGTGTTTATGTCAAATTTAATTGTGAAATTACTTTTAATGACCAAAATTGTATTAAATGTTAAAAATATAATATAATTATAATTTAAAACTATTCAATTTTATAATTAAACACTCTAAATTATTTTGATTAAAAAAGTTGTTTTCAGTTAAAATTTAGTATTTTTAACTATTCACCAAAATATGAAAGTTTTCAAAAAAACACCAAATTATTATCGAAACTATATTTTTATTTCATGATTATAAAAAAGTTTATTTTATCAAATTGAATATATAAAACTATCAAATATTGGATTTAAAAAGGGTTCACCATTGAAAGGTTGTAAAATTACATTTTTTTTAAAAATACTTCTTTTATCTGAAGAAAATGAATTTGATCTTATATTATGAATAAGAAACACATAATATAGATTTTTAAATTTTATGGAGTATATAAAATTCAAAATTCTGTTTACACTATTCATAACCGCTTTTTGAATGGCTAGTTTTGTAAGTTGTGGTGAGCTCAAAATCGGTGTTGCATGTTGCGCCAGTTATTGAATTACATTGAAAATATAACGTACTATGAAATATTGTTGTGTTAGAACTCTCATTTTATTACATATAGATAATGGTCAAAGATATCCATATCTTCTCCATATATTTCCATGTTATCTATACCAGCTGACAAAGGCTATATCTATATTGTGGCTCAAAAAGAATATTATTGTTTATTAAAATCCCCATTTAAAAAAACTTAATAATCACTAAAAATTCCACAAAACAAAAAAGAATCATGAATGAAAATAAAATCATTTATTACATAGGAATTTAAATCTATTCAAGAATAATCATAAATAATTCTCATCATAATATTTTAATTAATTGTTTTTGTGAAAAAAAAACCATAAGTAGTGATAAATTCATATCCATTATGTGGATAATAAATAGTTACATATATATTTGCTACATGATTCTCAAAAGAAAGTAATTACATAGCATATTCAACTATGTAAATCAGCTATATAAATATGCATTCATGTATGTTTCCAACCATCTATGTCATTCTTAGAAACCACCTATGTGACTAAAAACAACTATATAGATCATTAAGATATATGAAAAAATCAGTTACATGATTCTCCGAAGTATTGGGAAGGAAAATGATAACTATACTTCACCAAATTGGCTATTTAGAAAAATAGCTACATGATTATGCTTTTTTAAAAATTGGGTACATGGATCAATAAATCTATAATACTAAAAAAATCATTATCCAATCTCTAGGAATTCAAAAAAATCATGATTGTATCATGAACCTATCATCAATGATATTTAACACCATTCTACTAAAACTAAGTATCATCACACATATGTGATCCACATAAATGGTTTTAAAATAATTCAACATCTCATACCTTTCAAGAACCATATGAAACCAATCCATAAATCAATGAGGTTATTTAATCCCCCATATTGTATTTTTTGGTAATCACTAGAATCCATATAACTTAGAATACCTAAAAATACTTTGTTTAAGAAGAAGCATAACCATATTAACACCAATATGAAGAGATAATTATTAAAGACTGATGTTTTAACTCTCTAAGGTGTCACTCACATCACTACCACATATGATAGTTATTTAAAGTCCTTTTTTTAAACATCAGTGGGATATTTTATTTATCACTCCCTTTATCACATGATCCTTTCTTGTTTATAATAATAGAGAGAAAATATCATGGATGTTCATATTTATAATCACCCCTACATATTACCTTCTCCCTCTAAGAAAAGTCCCCAAACTATTTTAATAGAATTAAAAGGAACATGGTGTGTATAAATTTAATATAAATTAATGTATTTGTTGAAGGATGAACCTGATGTTTCAGAATTTATTTGAGAAACCTCACTCTTGGTTTAAATTTGGAGAATTTTTTTAATTTTGATATTTTGTAGAAATGTATTATATCTTGATATCTCCATGTACAGAGATTCTATAATCTTACAAATATTATTACATGATTTTAATCATAGATTGAAATCAAATACACAAAAATGATCATAAATATATGTGACTTTATAAATTTGAAGAAAAAAATAAAACATTGATCCAAAATAAAAACAAATTTTATTTAATCTTTATAATGAGATCCTATCTTCCTTCATATCCTTATATATATATAGGATAACTGGGGGGAATACATAAACAATGGGATGAGATAAAAAACCATTAGGAAATATGTATATGAATAAATCATAGTAAATAGGTAAGAAGGAAAAACATGATGACATAAAAATGAATTAATTATGAATAATAATAATGAATCATAACCTGTAAAACAAGGGATCATGTAATCATGGAATAATGTAATCATGGAATCATAAGAATGTGGAAACACCATACTACCTGACATAAAAATGTGTCCAGGATAACCACTATGACAAATTCACCTAGAGAAGCATGAGTTAAGGCTAACGACCATGACCATTTCACATGGAGGAGCACGAGTCATGGATAAAATCCAAGACCATTGCAAATGAGAGAGCCTAAGTCAAGGAATACCACCATGACCGTTGCACATGACATCTCATAAGATTAAAAAATACCCAAAGAATTGGAGAACAATTTAGGGAAACCCATCATAATAAGTTCAGGCATATGTGTTCCACATGAAGAATCAAAATTAAATATAAGGGATATTGATGGAATGAACTACATATCATAATCATATAATAAAGAACAACAAAAGGGAATATCAAAATGATTTCCATGAAGGAATGGATTTAAATAATTCATAGACCATAATATGAGAATAATGGAATATATTATGAAAATTGAATTCAAACATAATAGAAAACATGTTAAAATAGTATTTAAGAAACATTAGAAATGAAACATTTTAGTGTCGTTTATGGGAAATATTAAAGAGATTTAAACGAGAAAATGAAATAATCATTTATATAATACAACAAATTAACCGAGATAGTTTTTTCATGGTAAAATGATTTATTTTAGAAAAAAATGGTTTTTTAAATAATATTATTTAGATAACTTGAAAATCATTTAGAAATAAAGATGTTTTCTTAAATCAGTCCTGCTTATCAGGAAGAATATAAAAAAGGAAACATTAAAAACATGCATTTACCCTTCATTAAAAGATGAATTGAGTTAAGTAAATTTGTTTGGAACATAAAAAAAGATTTATTTTGATTGATAAATAATAATTAAAAATTACATTGGGTTAAAGGGAGATATAGTACAACCTGAAGGAAAAAATTGATGTTCATAAAGACTCACTTACCATATGTCTAAAATTATTCTTCACTGGATCTTAATTTCCTAGATAATAAAATTATATCAATTTATTAATTAATTAATAACATTCTATAATTTTATTTATATTATCATAATTTTATTAAGTTCCTTTATGGACTTTTTGATGAGTTATAAGATTCAATTTTGTTGTTCAGGAGGGTTCATTTCCTTGGTTTTCATGACTGTTTGACCTGTATTCATGTATAAAAGATCATGTAAAATGAGAGTAGATACATTAAAATGAAATTATATGTTATTAATGAACATATAGAATATTAAATGATACTATATATTATTTTTTATCACGTATGAGAATGATTTATTTGATAAATTATTAATGATAATTGTTTAGAATAATTTTGCTTCTTTTTTGTTATCACGAAGTAGTTTTTTTATTAATTAAAATTATGTATATATACTTGTTCTATAATATTAACGAATATAAAATATAAATATTCAAATATTGTTTAAAATATAAAAATGTTTTTCTTACCATCTGTGAAGGTGGTAATGGAAATTTAATGCTCTTCATCCTTGAATATAATAAATAAACACATCGTGAATGCTGTTTTTCAATTTAGAACAAAAGGATAGGGGAATATATTTTATGATGGGTTTTTAAATTTACAAAAAATAATTTTATTTTATAAAATGTACTATAGTTATCAATTATCTTGGATAATGTGTTGTTAGTGGAGGAAAATAACATAAATGAAAAGAAATTGATGAAAAAAGTGGTTTTTACGTCTTGAAGTTTTCTCTTTGAGAACATTCTAAGTGAAATTGACTTTGGTATTGTGTTGAGGAAAAATGATCTAGGATGTGGGTGATATAATCAGTAATATTATTGGTCATAATTTTTATAATCATCAAGTCATTAGTGGTGTGAGTAAAATAGGTGGTGAGGGTGTGGTATTTATGGGGAAGGATAGGGGTATTTTTTAATTATTTTAATCGTTAGTTGATTATTTTTAGATCAGGAATATAAATAGTTTGAAACATAACACTAAATATATTACATATAAAAATGGAGTTTTATATTACGGTACTCACATCATAAATTTCTCAAGAAGTACTATATTTAATTTAAAATTTCATATAGAATAAACTATCGTATTTCACTATTCACCAAAATTCAACTTTATTAGAAAAATACCAAAAATTTATCATTAATATTCATCAATGTTTAGAATTAAAACATGAATTCCATTATAAGATAATAAATCTCTAAATATGTTAAAATGAAATTTTTATTAAAATCTATATTAACTCAAAAATACCAATTTTAAAATTATAACTGATCTTACAATAGTTTGAAAAATCAATAAAGGTGTCATTAAATTATCTTATAATATTAAGAAAACAAAATATTAATTTGTGAATCCATTTTAGGAAAATAAAATTTATTTTTAATTATTATACTAATTATATAATTGTGAATAAAAATTTATGTTTCACAAAAATATGTATACTTAGATCATCATTTATAGAACATTTATTTACTTATATCAAGATATAAATATATCATAATTTCATTTATAAGAGACCAAAATTATAAAAATACCCATAATTCAGATCCAAGAACTCTTGGACCGCAAATTTATTAATAAAAAGAAAAGTACAGAGGCAAACAAGAGAAAGAGAACGATATTACATGTCAGAATAGTCTTAAGCATCACATTCATACCTGGTCATATCATCTGCATCGGCTGACTCCCATTCTGATTGGGGCTCAAATTTTTTGAGCGATTTGATATAATCCTTCCATCACTCCAATTGCTCCATAGATAGATTTTCCTTGGCATTCATGGAGGATGACCTGGTGGTCACCATCCTTGGAACTGCAGAGTAATTTTTCCTTGGTTTTCTTTTAACTGGGTTAGGCAATACACCCTCACTGTCAGAGATTCAGAACTTTTCACCTCGAACAATTTCACAGTAAGAGGTTTTAATCATATTCCTATCACATTCCTCATCATCCTCATGAGTGTCCCCCACTTTCAAGGCATGGACACTCCCTCTCCCGGAGTGGAGACCTCGACCCCTTCCTTCCCATCATCAGAGTTGTTCCTCCATTCTACAGAATATTGCTTTTGAATATTCATCTGTGAAGATTCATTCACCACTAGTGATGATGTAGGACACAGATTATCAGAATTGATAACATCATGAGCTCTAGAAGGGCCACTATAAGATCTTGTCGGAGTAGAATCAATAATCAACTATTTTCCCTTCGAAGGAGGCAGCACATCAGGGGCTGCCTTCATAAGAGGGTCAATGTCATTGATGGCATGCTTTGTTGAGGGAGATTCATAAAAAGTATCCTTTTTTTGACAGATATTGGAGGGGTGTCATCGCATTCCACACTCCTTACAAGTGATATTTTTATGACACAAACAATCATTTTTAAACCCAATGAAAAACTATTTAGGGTACTTCTCATTCATTGCTTCTTATAGTTCCTGTGTTTCGTCTTTGTACATATGGTTCTGACATACTAAATTGAGCCATTGATCTCATACCTGAGTGGTAAGAGATCTATCTTGGCATGCAAGAGCCCCAGTTTCAAAACCGGGTGGAGGTGAATTTCCGTAACTTTAGCAGCTACTATTCGGTACTATAGCAACCATAACTATTAAACTGATTTGGGCCTTTGGGCCACCAATTTTAGTCTACGGGTCTCGAGGACCTTCGAGTCATCATAGGCCTTTGGGCCACAGGGCCTTCGGGCAACGAAGACCATGGAGTAGCCCAGTTCACACAGAACTAGCCCCAGAAGAGGATCAGAGAAACAAGAGTAGCAGCCACCAGAAGTAGAGCTAATCAGATTAGAAGAATGAGAGGATATGACAACCTACATCGGGACCAGGCACCGTGTAGCATTATATGGGGAAATGCTAGATGATCAACAATGCAAGGTGGGGAGCTAGGTGATCAATGACGTGGATGTAGTGGAGGGGCAGTTCGAGTGGTCTGGGCCTATGGGTCATGTATTGGGCATGGTATGCATCTGGGCCTTCAGGTCCTGTATTGCGGGACATCTGGCCTTGGGCCTATTGGTCATGTACGGGTTCCCCTTCAACCCTTAAAATGGGGATTATCATTAATAAAATTAAAATGATGGCCTCCGGGCCATTCGAGCAATTTAGACGTCATACTACATTGAATATATAAGTTTAATTGTAGCATAAAAATTTCTCTTTATGATGCAATATCTTCACTGGAAACTCCTTATAAGAGATACCATTTTCCAACAATACCACCATTGAATTTAGTTCGTGTGATAGATCTGGTATGTACTTTCACAAGAGGGATACATAGAATACATAATGTACTTGATACATGGTTGGTGTATATTCTATTAGATAAGACAAAACTCTAACATTATCTAGAATATTGAAGTGTCCAATGTACATGGGACACTGCTTTCATTTCTCCCCAAATCTCATGATCCTCTTTTATGGTGATATACATAGTATCAAATTATTTGTAACCTTAAAATCCAGGTTTGCTCGATGATTGTCATTATAACTCTTTTTTTGACCATATGCTTCCTTGATGTGTTAAAAAATTGTTATCACATTTTTAATCGTTCCTTCAACCATTTCAGGTCCTAGAGGATTAATCTCACCAACTTCATCCCATCATGTTTTTGTTCTACATATTTTCCCATAAACCGATTTGTAAGGATCCATTTAGGTGCTCTAGTGGAAACTGTTGTTATAAGAGAACTCAACTAGAGGTAGATTATGGTCATTTCCTCCATGAAATCAATTGAACACTCTTTCAATATGTATTGAAATGTATGAATATTCCACTCAAATTGGCAATCAAGTTTAGAATGATAGGTCCTACTGAATATCAGTTTAGTTTTTAGAGCATGATGGATAATTTTCCATATCTTGGAGATGAACATCTGATCCAGGATAGATAAAATTGAAAGTGGTACACTATGAATTCTTACCACATCTCTAATTTATATCCTTTCACATTTATACAATGAGAAGTACTCTCAAATTATGATAAAGAGATATTTATTTGTAAGATGATCCACAATAACCCATAAATCATTGCTTCATAAAGATGTTATTATAAGTTCGATGACAAATTTAGTGGTGATACTTTTCTACTTATATGTTTTTATTGGTAATGTTTGTGTAATCCCTTTATATTTTTTCCTTTCAACATTCACTTTCTAACATACCAGGAACATTGATGTATATGCAACGATCTGTTTCTTCAAATTGTCTCACCTATAGTTCCCTCAGAGATCTCGATAGATAATTGTGCTCCCATGGTGAATAGAGAATGTTGATCCATGTTTCTATTCAAAATATCATTCTTTATCACTAGATTGGATAATACACATAGTCATGACCTATATCATATAACTCCTTCCTCATCAATTTTGAAGCCTGAGGATTTTCAATTTCTAATATATAACATAATTTTTTTATTTCATCATAATTTCTTTGAGCATATTTTATTTTCTCTATATTCAAAGGCTGAGCAATAATTTTATAGAGGTATGATGGTGTTCATTCCTTCATAATAGATTTTTTCCATCCATTAAAAATCAATGAAGAATGAATTTTTCTAAATTCTCATCATTGATAATGTCGAAGGACCATTTCAACATTGATCATCTGCCGCTTTATTTTATTTACCATGATAGTATTGAATTGAGAATTCATAATCCTTGAGTATCTCTATCCATATTCACTTGGGTATATTAATCTCCTTCCATGTGAATATATATTTTAGGCTCTTATAATCAATATATATCTCAACCTTCTCCCCATAGAGATAATTTTTCACGATTTTCAATGTGATGATCACTTCTTCAAACTCTATATCATGTTCAATATAGTTTTTGTCATTACTTTTCAACTAAATTATGGCATAAGATATCACGTTAAACATTTTTATCAGATTACAACCTAATGTCTTCTATAAAGCATCACTATACACAAGAATGTGTTCAACACTTATTAGCTCTGTAAGTATTGGTTCATTCATAAGACACTTTTTCAACTCATTGATGTAGTATTCACATTCACAAGCCTAGATAAACATTACCCACCTACGAGTTAGAACATTTAGTGGGTTTTAAAATCCTGTTATGTTCTTAAAAATCATCCGTAATATCCTAATAGACCAAGGTAACTACATAACTTTGTTATATATATTTTATTATATAAATAGTCGACTTATTTTTTACCTTTTCAGGTTCTATAAATATTCCTTTTCTAGTGATAACATGTCCCAATAATAAATATTTTTTCATCCAAACATACATTTAATATGATTTTCCTAAATTTTATCCATTTACAAGACTTTATCATAGTATTCAAAGTCTCCTTGTGTTTCTCCTTGATATTTGAGTATATAAAAATATCATCAATAAAGACTACCATAATATTGTGGAGATTATATCTAAAGACTCTATTAATTATGTCCATGAAAATAACTAGATAATTAGTGAGTCTTAATGGAGTCACAATGAACTCATAGTTTTCTAACCTAATTTTAAAGGTAGTCTTGGGAATATCTTCCCTCTTCACCTTTAACTTGTGATATTTTGACCGAATGTGAACCTTCATGAAATACTAGGGCCCTTATTGTTGATCGAACAAGTCATTTATATGTGGTAGGGGATACTTGTTATTTATCAAAAAAAAATCTCACTATAATTAATGAATAGGAAAATGCTTCCATTTTTATTTTTCATGAAGGGAACTAGCACAACCCATAGTGAAGAACAAGAGTTTATAACACCCTTTCCCAAATTCTACTATAATTGCTTCTTCAGTTCCTCCAGCTCATTAAATGATATTCTATAAGTTTTCTTCTTTATATTTTGAGATGAAGTAATAATTTCAATTGAGAACTCATGTTATCTGTTTAGAGGAAGATAATGCATCTCTTTGGGGAAAAAATTAGAGTATCCATTCACAATGGTAATTTCATCGATTATGATCATCTCATTTATATCAATCATTCGAGAGAGATAACCTTTCTCATAAAATAAAAATTTAAAAAAATTGAGATGATCATTTTGAATGAGAATAATCTTACTCCTTACACTTGTATTGAATTAGAGGATACCTTGGGATGTGAAGAGTGGACTTTAATTTATATTAGTCGATTCTGTATTTGTATAATGATAGCCAATCCATGGCAAATATAGAATCGAACTCCACTAATAGAAGTAAGAAAAAAATTATGGGATGTTTATCCCACAATAATTTATTGAGGAGGACTAATATATTATGGACGTAATAATTTCCCCATTTTATTCTCTCACAAATAACTCATCCTCGATATTTTAAGGTAGTGTTTGAATAGATCTACAAAACATTCCAGATATGAAAAAATGAGTAGATGTAGAATCATAAAATATGTTCACTATTCTTGAATGAATAACTAGTGTACATATCAGCACATCATTTTATGGATCTACCCCAATAGTAGTGATATCATATACCATTAATTGCTGCTTTAGAAGTTATTTTTTTAAATTTCCCCCAATAACCCTTGGTTTAGTGTAATCTGTTTCATAATTCCCATGTCTGTCGCAGTTGAAACACTTCACTATATGCTGAGTGATGATTGAAACCTTCCTTATCACAAATTTTACAGGTGGGATGTTGGGTTTTCATTACATCATGGATTTATATATTGATCCTCCATTATTAAACTCTATTTTTTTGCTTTTTTATATATGGGATCACGAGACCACTGAGAGTCTATTATCACTATTTGAACTGTAAGGGAACAATGAGAAATATCATCATAACAATCAAATTCTTAAATCACCAAATACTTTCATAGACTAGGCTTTACATTCTTTAAATAAGAGATCCACCATAATTTCAGAGTTCCTGAAATGGTTGGAGTCATATCATGCAAGCCTTGTGAAATTTTTTTCACTATCCCAGAGTGAATCTTCAATATTATGCTTTAATATGAGTAACCCTTTTTCTATATAGAGGATGAGGGTTTAGAGAAAATATTTTTTGAAAATATTTTATTTAATTTCACGTAATACATGGAATCAATTTACTCATTAGACATCATGATCATAATCAGAGTCAAACACTGATCAGCTTCCCCATTAAAACGAAAGAACACTGACACATATTTCTCTTCTTCTGAGCACTAAAAGATAGATAATATATTTTAAATGGAATTAATCCACTGTTCATGGAAGAGGGGGTTTGATGATCTGAAAAAATTGGGTGGAATTTTTCACATAAAGGATTCGACCACAACTTTCTATTTATTAAGAGAATAAGAGAGTTCCTCATTATTCAAGTTATTAATCACAAAATTTTCCCATTGATCAAGTACAATCATAAGGGTTTGGTCTCCCATTTCCATCATATTTAAAATTTCATTATTCCAATCATCGCAGTTTCTATGGTAGTGATCGTTGGAATGGGATCTCATATTTCTATCAATTAACTATGAAAAATAAATTACAATTTAAGGGGGTTGAATGATTATATAATAAGAATATAAAAGGGAAACATTAAGTGTAGATGGAGAAACTATTATATAAAAATAATATCCTAAATTTTGATTCCAAATACTTGAATCTAGGTTATCTATGTCCATATTATTATACATAGGGTTGTTACTAATGATTTCTAGTCCTAATCCCCCAAAATAACTAGACTATCTTATGATACCGTCGATGGGGACCCTAGATGTTTACACATAATATTACATGCTTTTAAGTATAACTAGCCTTCAAATACAGACCAAGGATCATAAATTACTTTGTCTTTGTGAAATTAGGTACATAAAACCTAAAACAGGAAACTAAAATTATAAATTATTTTATTTAATCTTCATAATGAACTCATAACATCCTTTTAGCCATTGCATCTTACTATGATATCTATTGGATTACATGAATAAAGGGATGAGATAAAAATCACAATAAGGGAATAATAAAATGGATAAATAATATGGCATGGGTTATAAGGCATAACATGATGACATAAAAATGCATCGAACGTTAACAAGTATAAAGAAGCATAACATGTCTAACATGGGATTAGGTAATCATTAAATCATATGAATGTGGAAAATACATACAACAAGATGTAATAATGGTTCATGGATAACTTCCATGAACATTAAACATGGAGGATCATGAGTCCAAGATAACCACTAAGAAGATTGCACATGGAAGAGCTTGATTGAAGTATAATGATCACGACCATTGTACATAGAGGAGCATGAGTCCATCCTAACCACCATGACCATTGCACTTGACGGCACGTGAGAATAAACATTACCCAATGAATTATAGTTCTATTTGGGCCCACCCATAATAACATGTTCATGCATATGTGTGTCACATTTAGAATCATACATAAACATATGGGTTACCCTTGGAAATAATGGGGTATCATAATCACAATATAATGCATAACAAAAGATAATATCATAATGGTTTCCATGAAAGAATGGATTTAAATCATACATGTATATTAATAAATTAAAAAAATTCATAGATCAAGATATGTGGTGTAAAATTAAAGTCAAAATATGTAAAAAGAGTGTTTATGAAACATCAGAAATGAATCATTTTAGTGTGGTTTAATGAAAATATTAAAGAGCATTTAAAGAGAAAAATGCATAATAATAATATATAAAACCAGAAATGAACCACGATATCTTTTCATGATAAAATGAGTTGTTTAAGAAAAATAATGGTTTATTAAAATATATTATTTATTTCACATGAAAATGGTTAAGAAATGGGGAAGATCTCTTAAATTGGGTTTTTTTATCAGGAGGAATTTAAAAGGTAACTTATAAAATATTTATGTCACTATAAAAGAAAGAATAATTAATATAGTTATATATTTTTGAAACATAAAAAATAATTTAAGTGGATTAAATAAGAATAATTAATAATTAAATTTGTGTTAATGTAGAGAAAGTGTAACTCGATGGAAAAAATGGTGGTTCAGAAGTAATTCCTTACCTTATGTATGAAATTATTAGGAACTTGATATTAATGTAATCTATAATCAAATTTGGTCAATTGATTAATTATGAACCATTTATATATTTATTATATATATTATAATTTTTTTATTCTCATTTGTTCTCTTTTTATGAGTTATAATATCGAATTTCGTTGTTCTGTATTGTTCATTTCCTTGGTTTTCACGATTTGTTAACTTGTATACCTTTATAAATGAACATGTAAAATGAGGGTAGTTTTCATGAATAAAATTTTTAAGTTATTGATGTACTTACATAATATTAAATGTAAGTATATATTATTTTTTCCAGTTATAATAATGATTCATTAGATTAATCATTAATGATAATCATTTAGATTAATTAGGCAGTTTTTCGATCATTAGAAAATAGATTTGTTTAAATTATTAATATTATATATATATATATAACTGTTAAATAATAGTAAAAATATTTAATATATATATTAAAATCAATTTTAACCATAAAAATATTTTTATGACCATCTTTGAAGGCGTTAATGAAAATTAAAAAATCATTGTCCTTGAAGTTGATAAATCTACACATCGCCAATGATGTTTAAATTTCTAGAACAAAATTATTGGGTAAGATAATTGATGATAGTTTATTCTATTAACATAATAAAATTATATTATATAAAATATACTAGATTTATCATGTCTCTTGGATAAATGGTGGTTAGGAGAGGAAAATAAAATAATATAGATGAAAATAAATTGAATAAAAAGCAATATATTTTTACCTCTTTAATTATTCTCCTTGAGAACCTCCGTAGGGGAATTGGGTTTGAGATTTTGTTATGAAAAAAGTCTCTTATATGATTTCTAGATAGTTGAAAAAATGATTGGGTTGAACTTGTATAAGCTTCAAGGTATTAGAGGTGTGAGGAAAATAGGGACATGGGGGGGTATTTATATAGGACGAGAGGTTTTTATTATTTTATTCATTTTATTATTATTTAAGCCCAAGACAATCAATTGTTTACACCTCATCACTAAATTTGATAAAAAAATAAGGTTAGGTTGAGATTATGGTTCTTATATCAGCAATGACTCACGAAATAGTGTGTTTGAATTATAACGTTACATACCACATATTATTGTATTTTTTTATTTACTAAAAATTCAATTATTTTAGAAAAATAAAAAAAATTCACCCGAACCATTTCACAGTGTTTAGAATTAAAATATATACTTCATTTTATGAAAATAATTTTCTAAATATGATAAATTAAAATTTTAATTAAAAAGATCATTTAATTGAAAAATACCGATTTTAAAATTATGAACTATTTTATAGCGCTTTGAAAAATCAATTAGTTCTCATAAAATTATCTTACAGTCATAAAAACAATATATCAATTTATGAATATATTTTATGAAATATTTTTTATTTTAAATCATTATATTAATTAAAAAAATTAAATAAACATTAATTTTTCACAAAAATACTAATAACTGGTTTATCAATTTTAAATCATTTATTAAATTATACTATGATATAAATATATTCTATCTTCATATAAAATATACCAAAATTTTATTAATACATAATAGGTAATGTTACTATTATATTTTCAAATTTAATATTCTTAATTGTCACATTACTATCCAAAAGGGCATGTTACTATTTCATTGGTTTAGGCTTCTTAATTTTTATAAATTCCTCTTATTTTATTCATTGTTTATTTATAATGTTTTTATTATGTTCTCTTTGTGATTTTAAGTGATTTATACTGTTTTAAATTATTATAAGAAGGACCGTTTACTGATATAATTATGTGTTATTAAACCACATTCCACCATTTATTTCATAAAATTGTATCTTGCATCATTTTTCTTGAACCATAAATATTTTTCTTGATTTTTTGAGAATCCTATATCATTTTGATTCTCAGAAGAAATTTTTAACAGTCTGTTAGTTTAAATATTTTGTCTACTAACATAACATTTTCCCAAATCATCTGTATTTAACCATGCATAACTACTACATATTATGTAACGCCCCCACCGTAGTTACCCAGAGTCAGTGCATTATTACATAAAATTAGCATGATCACAAGAAATATCAAATCTCGAAAGACCGATTGGTTTAGTAGCCTTGGAAACACTAGATATATTCATAAGTTTTACATTACATCATAAAATGAAAAACTACTGCAACAACATAATGTCTCCACAGTCCACACTATTATCCCCTCATAAAATCCCTGCAGGTCATTCATAACTTACTTCTTCACATCCTGGGAAAAATAAAACATAGAAAAGGGGTGAGCTCAAATGCCCAGTAAGGATAACAATATAGCGGAACATACAAAAATAAGCATAAACATTTAAGGCAATGAATTACTAAAACAAAAGCCTTTTAAACTTGAACTTCAACATAGTATGGCAAAAGTAAAATGAAATAATGCCATTTACTTGTTCACATGGATATTCTACTAATCGAATAATCACATGCAATATCAATAACCACTTTCATAATGTTGGAATGCATAATGCTGAACTTTAATTTCTTTGTCAAGGCCTCGTCTCAAGACCTTGGGGCTAACTGTAACCGGAACCCAACCCCGAGTGCCTCTAATAACCGGACACCAAACCGGAGTTCCTCTAATAACCGGACACCAACCCGGAGTTCCTCTAATAAACGGAGACCAAACCAAAGTTCCTCTAATAACCGGAGACCAAACTGGAGGGCTTACTTTTACCGGTCCCCAACCCGGAACATACTTGTCTAACACATTCATCTGAATGAAGGGTTGAAATATAACATAAACATTCAGATTACAAATAACTTATGAAATGTCAATACTCTAAACAAAAACCATGAGTGACATAAGAATAACTTATCCACAGTCAAAAATACCACAAAAACTTCAATAAAATATGGATGTTTTGTATCATAATAAATCAACTTCAAATAAGCTTAAAATCCATCAAAGAATGTTGACATAGATGAAATCAAAACTATTTTAGAGAAATATATCTTTTATTTAAATCATTTTAGAAGTAACATAATTATAAAATAATACATTCAATTTTAAAATATTCTTATAAGGTTTTAAGGAAATCTTTGAAGATTTTATAATGGAGGAAAATAACCGCACCCACCGTATAAGTTAAAAAAACATTCTTACCTTAATTCTGTCGAAAAGGTTAAAAGGACCTTGTTTTGAAAACGACGGAAAGATTACTCATATAACAAGCCAAACAAGGGTATAAATGACTTCAACCCATATTCTTGTAAATAATAAAAATGTTTTGAAATACATTATTAAGAAACATGGATGTGGATGATAAAGAGATCCCAGTAGATTATTACATATAAACAACCTCGGATAATGAAGAGATTGTGAAATAACCCTTACCAATTTGGTAACATATGAAACATACAACCCATGAAAGAGGTATCATATAATGAATATGTAAATACACATAAATTAGAGTGTATTACACACCGAATATAATTATGAGCAGTACATACACCACACAAAAGGTGATGGTGGCAATATGGCATGAATCTCACGGGAATAAGGAGTGAGATGAAAACCCCTTTCCACGTTAATCAACTGAGTCGTATGGAAAAAAGTTAATAACCACCAAATGATTTACAGAATAACATGAATATAAAGAGAATCATGATAATATATATCAAATGGCAATACACAATACACCACTTTCAATAATTTAGTGGCGAACAATGGAATTCTCACGGAATTGAAAGTGAGATAAGAAAATCCCTTACCTTGTACTTTTCCTTGGTTGGGGTAGGTTAACCTCCTGTATAATGGTGAAATAATTTTTATTAAATTATACAAGAATCATATTCATTAATATGATATCATATATGATCTTTTAATATTGATTTGATAATAATATCTTAGTATTATCGTTGTTTCGGGTGTTAACTTACTTGTTTTCTTTTATATGTTTTGTTATGTAAGCCATGTTTGTAAAGGATAGGTTGTATATTATTCATATACAGAATGATATCAAGTCCTTAAACATCATTTTTATAAATCATCAAATGATAATTATACTTGAATGGATACGATGGAGAATGAATCTCATCGCGTTCGTGGAGACGGTAGTCCGTACGTAAGCACGAACGACAATATAATTATTTTGATATTAAAATAATATATAAATGGAAGGTATATCATATATAAAGAATCATTAACATGTTATATTTATTATTTACATGAGTTACATATCATTATTATACCCATCCAAAATAATAATATATTGAATAACGATTACCCCACGACGTGGAGACGGTAAGCCGTACGTACGCACGTATGGTGACATGTTATTCAAAGGGTGGATAGAATACTGAATATGGTTGTACCATATTTATAATAACATCACAGTATATAAATGATACTGGAGTTATTATTTTAGAATGGCAACAACAAAGGAAGAAGAAGTGGAAGAAGAAATGAACTTGGAAAAGGTTGGTGAAATCATTACCTCTTCTTCGGGTTCATCCTTTTGATTTGATCAAAAGGGCTCCTTAGGTTGGCTTTCTGATCAAACTAAGGCCCCTAGGTTGTAGTTAGGAAAGTTGGGAGAGTATTGGGGAAGATTTGGGATGAACCAAAAGGCTTTGAAGGTGTGAAGAAATGAGAAGGAGGAGTGCCATTTTATAAGAGGGGTGAGGGGCACCTTTGGAAAAGCTAGAAATATTAATTTATAATAAATTCATATTCGGTTTCTAATGGCTCCAAAGTTGATTATTTAAATGTTAAGGTGGGTATGGGTCGAAAAAAACTCAACCAATAGAATTTATACAGGTTTGGGTACTTATATTAACCTTATCTTTAAGTATTAACTCTGAGTTAATTAGTTTCACTTTTACAATGTCTCTTTGTATTTTTATATAATATTGATAATAAACATACTATATACATCCAAGAGACTCTAAAGTGGTCCATTAATGATTAATATATCATGATATAAGTCTCTTGGTCGAACCTTATATTTTTAGGAATTTAATATCAATTAATAATATAATATTTGTTTTAAGAACTCTTTTATGTCAATTTTGACACTATTCAATAGTTGATTTTTGTGAAACTCATAACAGATTGATTACTTCGAAAAAAGTCAATTAAATCAATCCTAATATATCATATTATCCTATAAAATTATTTTAATTTATTAAAAGATTCATATTATATTTATTTGGGTATTTATAATATCAATTAGTTTAATTTTTCACTATTATAGTAATTACTACATCATCATTGTGTCATAAATAAATTAAATCATTTAATGTCTAAAAATTATAAATAAAATATCATTATGTAGAAAATAGTTTTATCTTTATAATTAATATTTATAATCTAAAATCCAACATATATAACCCTATGTAACAATTGTTTCTCAAAAATATATATGCTTGTGTCATTTTTGTATTCATTTTAACTTAATTAAAATAAAGTGTCATTATCACTTACAAGTGGATCCATGGGGTCCCCAAATCGACCCAAAGATGACTATGGTGGAACATGTATCAACCAATAAGTCTAGGACACGTTTTAAGGTAATTTAGTATTATTATAATATTATTTTTTTAACCCTTATTTACCAGATTTACCTTTAACCATGGTAAATAAAATATTTACCGCAGTAATTATTCAAAATGTCTAAAAATAAAAGTTACCTATTTACAAAATTTGAACATCTTGATTCCAAATATGAAATCCATTTTTCTAAATTCAAAACACAGAAGTGGCAAAAATTAATTTAAAATTAATTCCCGCTGTCAAAACAAAAAGCGTGTTTTTAAGAGATAATAACTATCAAAAGATTGACACTTGTTTATGTTCAGTTTAATTGTAAAATTATGTCCAATGAACAACATTATATTAAATGGTAAAAATATATTATAAATATACTTTAAAACCACTCAAATTCATAATTTATCACTATTAATTATTTTGATTAAAAAAAGTTGTTTTTAATTAAAATTTAGTAATTTTCTCTATTCATCAAAATATGAAAGTTATCCGAAAAGTACCAAAATTTTCTCCTTAGGATAAATTCGATATTCCGAATCCAAAAATGAAGTCCATTTTAAAATATAAAATATATATAATTTCGAAAAGTAGGTATTACTATTCATAACGGCTAGTTTGATCGGTTGTGGTGTGTGTTAAAACTCAAGGTTGCGTACAACACACGCTACTGTATTGTTCAAAGAAAGCATACCGTGGAAGCATGGGATGTTTCATTTTAAATTTTTTAGGTCCCCATTTAGTCAAAAAGTTTAAAATATTGTATTTAAAAAGGGTTCACTATTAAAAGTTTCTAAAAGTGCAGTACTGAAAATGAATTTGTTCTTGCATTATATCTAAGAAACTCATAATATGGATTCTTAAATTATAAGGATTATATAAAGTTAAAAATTTAGATAATACTATTCATAACCACTTTTGAATGGCTTTTTTTTTGTAAGTCATGGTGTGATTGAACTCGGTGTTGCGTGTAGTGCAAGTTATTGAATTATTTTGAAGAAATAACACTCTATGAAATCTTGGGGTGTTACATTCTCCCCTCCTTCAATAAATTGTGTCCCCGCAATTTGAAATTGTTCTTCGAAAATAAAAGGTTGAAAATAGAAAATATATTTGTGGGAAAACCCACATCGGAAATTGGGTTACTAAAATTTAGTCTTAATATGAGGAAAAGAGAAATGAAAGGGTCACCACCAAATTATGATCTCGATTAGGAGAACATTGGTGGCAATTAGAGACATATAATTGGAGGAAAAACGTAAATATTTATAGGTAGTGTTTGAGGTCATCAATCACAAACAATTATAAAATTGAGGTCCTTAAACTCATCAATCTATGATGATTTGAAATACCATCTGTTCAACAACACATAGGGTATTGGGATAACATATTTTTGACGTTTCAAAATATCTTAGTTGAAATCCCACATCGAAAAATGAATTAATGAGGCCTATATTTAAAACAAAGAGTGGAAAGTATGAAGATTACCGAAAATAACACATACTAGGGTTCCATGTAGGAAAATATGGATATGGAAGAGAAATCTAACCATCAATTATCTGATGGAGAGTGGTAGAGAACATGGCTATGAAAAGGCCAAAAATCCCAAAGCCATAAATTATCGATGATTTAAGGTACCATCTACGACAACATTTTTGTTCTAAGTTCCTTTTATTAATGTAGAGGAATTTATTTATGAGATTGTCTAAGATCATAAGGAGATATACTTACTTTATAATTAGAGTTTTATCCATTAATAAATTCCTACCACAAACTCATCTTTCACTCTAAAAGATAATAGAATGTAATTTTTTTTATTTATACTATTCGTACAGGGTTCCAAAATAAATGAATTTATAATTCATCTACCAGATCTTTTAAAAAAACTACATTATTTAATCCGGGACATCTCATGGGCCAGTGGTAGGTGTTACACCCTTGTCGCCCTTCGGTTGCGGGTTCAAGTCTCGCAGCCTTGCCGGACGCGACGGGTTGCCGCCCGACCTCCGGGTTGTCCTTTTATGGCAATCCAAAATAATACAAACTAGAACTATCCAAAATAATTCTGTCCAAACTCACAGTCCAACATTTATAAGGAAGGTAAACATATTGTAGATCCTTTTTACCCCGTAATAGCATATGAATACCTTAATCATGTATTCTTTTAATACACTGAAACATCCTGAATTACCATATTCCTTATTGATTACATTCATTCTCCCTTATTCCATATAGAATGCTGGATATACTTCATCAATCCAAAAATGTTTTAAACCCCAACAATTATGGAATTTACAAATAATTAATCAGTTCCAAGGTAGTCAAGAATATCCAATATAATTTTTCCAAAATAATCATGTATTATTCGAAAATCACTACCTCGGTATCAGAACTATATTATGGTTTATCATTCTCTCAACCATATATTTTCTAAAAATTTATCTTGCTATTCAGTCACTTTTATTTGTTCCACACAATCTCAAGTCCTTAATGAAATAGTACTGCAGTACAATCCTTATATACTCCATAATTATTATAACAAGTACATTGTTGATACAACACTCAATTAACATAATCAACATAAGAACTCTAATCATTCCTCTTCATCTGTGGTAGTATCATAACTTGATTATTATCCAATAGCATCATTTGCGGTACAGTTTGATGACTGGGACATAGGTTCGCGTAGTGTCCAAACTCCTTGCAAATGAAGCATTGTACATTTAAAGCCATTTTCTTACCCTTGTAGTCACGTACTTTGTGCCCTTTTCCTCCACACTTATAACAAACTCCCATTCCTTTCAGGCAAGTTCCAGGGTGTTTCTTTCCACAGTTACCACATATGGGAAAATTCTTCTTTTCCCTCTTCCCTTTATCCATCTTTCTCTCTTTCATCCTTTTCCTCTCTTGCTTCCCTTCAAAGCCATAGGACTCAGTAAACTCTTTACTTATCTTATCAACACATAATATTATTTCTTCATATGATGATAATACATGCGAGACTATTTCTCTTGTAAATTCTGGCTTAAGACCATAAAATATATGATTCTTCTTTCTCTTTGTATCATGTTCTTTGCTAGAGTTCTCATTCCTTCTACTGGGCGCCATTTCTAAACAATGGCATACATTAGATTAGTTTATGAATAACAATAACTAATCCAAAACTTGTAAAACACATTACATAAATTAAATAGTTTATGGATATAATCCATAATCATAAAAATGTCTCCTTTGAGGAAGTATATACTCATAAACCCTTCATAATGATTTGTAAGGAAAATGAGAGTTATCCTAAGCATATCCCCTGGGAGTGTCGTAACCAAGAGTGCAGCAAGGCACGTTGTCGTGCACCAGTTCCCGTTTAAGTCTAGCTCAAAGCGGTGTTTTCGGGTTTTACACCTAGGTACATCTGTGCTAGAGCTGCCTCTACCTTCTCGTATCCAGACAGGGATGTATTTCTCGGAAAACTCACAAAATCTCTACAATACCAAAATTCTAGGAAGTTCTTCTATATTAATCCTCAAACTTCATCTTTGGTCTACGTGCTCTAATCAGAGTTTATCTAAATCTTGCTTCCAAGGTTTGTACTAAACTTCCTCTGATACCAACTGTAACGCCCCGACCCTAGTTACCCAGAGTCGGTGCATTATTACATAACATTGGCATGATCACAAGAAAGATCAAGTCTCGAAAGACCGATTGGTTTAGTATCCTTGGAAACACTAGATATATTCATAAGTTTTACATTACATCATAAAATGAAAAACTACTGCAACAACATAATGTCTCTACAGTCCACACTATTATCCCCTCATAAAATCCCTGCAGGTCATTCATAACTTACATCTTCACATCCTGGGAAAAATAAAACATAGAAATGGGGTGAGCTCAAATGCCCAGTAAGGATAATAATATAGCGGAACATTCAAAAATAAGCATAAACATTTAAGGCAATGAATTACTAAAACAAAAGCCTTTTAAACTTGAACTTCAACATAGTATGGAAAAAGTAAAATGAAATAATGCCATTTACTTTTTCACATGGATATTCTACTAATCGAATAATCACATGCAATATCAATAATCACTTTCATAATGTTGGAATGTATAATGCTGAACTTTAATTTCTTTGTCAAGGCCTCATCCCAAGACCTTGGGGCTAACTGTAACTGGAACCCAACCCGGAGTTCCTCTAATAACCAGACACCAACCCGGAGTGCCTCTAATAACCGGACACCAACCCGGAGTTCCTCTAATAACCGGAGACCAAACCGGAGTTCCTCTAATAACCGGAGACCAAACCGGAGGGCTTACTTTTACCGGTCCCCAACCCGGAACATTCTTGTCTAACGCATTCATCTGAATGAAGGGTTGAAATATAACATAAAAATTCGGATTACAAATAACTTATGAAATGTCAATACTCTAAACAAAAACCATGAGTGACATAAGAATAACTTATCCACAGTCAAAAAAGCACAAAAACTTCAATAAAATATGGATGTTTTGTATCATAATAAATCAACTTCAAATAAGCTGAAAATCCATCAAAGAATGTTGACATAGATGAAATCAAAACTATTTTTGAGAAATATCTCTTTTTTTTAAATCATTTTAGAAGTAACATAATTATAAAATAATACATTAAATTTTAAAATATTCTTATAAGCTTGTAAGGAAAGATTTGAAGATTTTATAATGGTGGAAAATAACCGCACCCGCCGTATAAGTTAAAAAAAACATTCTTACCTTAATTCTGTCGAAAAGGTTAAAAGGACCTTGTTTTGAAAACGACGGAAAGATTCCTCTTATAAAAATTGAATCAAGGGTATAATTGACTTTAACCCATATTCTTGTAAATAATAAAAATGTTTTGAAATACATTATTAAGAAACATGGATGTTGATGATAAAGAGATCCCAGTAGATTATTACGTATAAACAACCTCAGATAATGAAGAGATTGTGAAATAACCCTTACCAATTTGGTAACATATGAAACATACAACCCATGAAAGAGGTATCATACAATGAATATGTAAATACACATAAATTAGAGTGTATTACACAATGAATATAATTATGGGTAGTACATACACCACACAAAAGGTGACGGTGGCAATATGGCATGAATCTCACGGGAATAAGGAGTGAGATGAAAACCCCTTACCACGTTAATCAACTGAGTCGTATGGCCAAAAGTTAATAACCACCAAATTATTTACAGAATAACATGAATATAAAGAGAATCATGATAATATATATCAAATGGTAGTACACAATACACCACTTTCAATAATTTAGTGGCGAACAATGGAAATCTCACGGAATTGAAAGTGAGATAAGAAAATCCCTTACCTTGTACTTTTCCTTGGTTGGGGTAGGTTAACCTCCTGTATAATGGTGAAATAATTGTTATTAAATTAGACAAGAATCATATTCATTAATATGATATCATATATGATCTTTTAATATTGATTTGATAATAATATCTTAGTATTATCGTTGTTTCAGGTGTTAACTTACTTGTTTTCTTTTATATGTTTTGTTATGTAAGCCATGTTTGTAAAGGATAGGTTGTATATTATTCATATCCAGAATGATATCAAGTCCTTAAACATCATTTTTTTAAATCATAAAATGATAATTATACTTGAATGGATACGATGGATAATGAATCTCATCGCGTTCGTGGAGACGGTAGTCCGTACGTACGCACGAGCGACAATATCATTATTTTGATATTAAAATAATATATAAATGGATGGTATATCATATATACAGAATCATTAACATGTTATATTTACTATTTACATGAGTTACATATCATTATTATACCCATCCAAAATAATAATATATTGAATAACGATTACCCCACGACGTGGAGACGGTAAGCCGTACGTACGCACGTATGGTGACATGTTATTCAAAGGGTGGATAGAATACTGAATATGGCTGTACCATATTTATAATAACATCACAGTATATAAATTATACTGGTGTTATTATTTTATAATGGTAACAACAAAGGAAAAATAAGTGGAAGAAGAAATGAACTTGGAAAAGGGTGGTGAAATCATTACCTCTTCTTCGGGTTCTTCCTTTTGATTTGATAAAAAGGGCTCCTTAGGTTGGCTTTCTGATCAAACTAAGGCCCCTAGGTTGTAGTGAGGGAAGTTGGGAGAGTATTTGGGCAGAGTTTGGCCGAACCAAAAGGCTTTTAAGGTGTGAAGAAATGAGAAGGAGGAGTGCCCTTTTTTAAGAGGGGTGAGGGGCACCTTTGGAAAAGCTAGAAATATTAATTTATAATAAATTCATATTTGGTTTATAATGGCTCCAAAGTTGATTTTTTAAATTTTAAGGTGGGGATGGGTCGAAAACAACTCAAAAAATAGAATTTAGACAGGTTTGGGTACTTATATTAACCTTATCTTTAAGTATTAACTCTAAGTTAATTAGTTTCACTTTTACAATGTCTCTTTGTATTTTTATATAATATGGTTAATAAACATACTATATACATCCAAGAGACTCTCAAGTGGTCCATTAATGATTAAAATATCATGATATAAGTCTCCTGGCCGAACCATTGATTTTTAGGAATTTAATATCAATTTATAATATAATATTTGTTTTAAGAACTCTTTTATGTCAATTTTGACACTATTCAATAGTTGATTTTTTTGAAACTCATAACAGATTGATTACTTATAAAAAAGTCAATTAAATATATCCTAATATATCATATTATCATATAAAATTAGTTTAATTTATTAAAAGTTTCATATTATATTTATTTGGGTATTTATAATATCAATTAGTTTAATTTTTCACTATTATAGTAATTACTACATCATTATTGTGTCATAAATAAATTAAATCATTTAATGTCTAAAAATTATAAATAAAATATCATTATGTAGTAAATCTTACTATGTTTCTAATTAATATTTATAATCTAAAATCCAACAAATATAACCCTATGTAACAATTGTTTTGCTAAAAGATATATGCTTGTGTCATTTTTGTATTCATTTTAACTTAATTAAAATAAAGTGTCATTATCACTTACAAGTGGATCCATGGGGTCCCCAAATCGACCCAAAGATGCCTATGGTCGAAAATGTATCAACCAATAAGGATAGGACATGTTTTAGGGTAATTTTGTATTATTATAATATTTTTTTTAACCCTTATTTACCAGATTCACCCTTAACCATGGTAAATAAAATATTTACCGCAGTAATTATTCAAAATGTCTAAAAATAAAATTTACCTATTTACACAATTTGAACATCCTGATTCCAAATATGAAATCCATTTTTCTAAATTCAAAACACAGAAGTGGCAGAAATTAATTTAAAATTAATTCCGCTATCAAAACAAAAAGCTTGTTTTTAAGAGATAATAACTATCAAAAGATTGACACTTGTTTATGTTCAGTTTAATTGTAAACTTATGTCCAATGAACAACATTATATTAAATGGTAAAAATATATTCTAAATATACTTTAAAACCACTCAAATTCATAAGTTATCACTATTAATTATTTTGATTAAAAAAAGTTGTTTTTAATTAAAATTTAGTAATTTTCACTATTTATCAAATTAGGAAAGTTATCCGAAAAGTACCAAAATTTCACCTTAGGCTAAATTCGATATTCCGAATCCAAAAATGAAGTCCATTTTAAAATATAAAATATATATAATTTCGAAAAGTAGGTATTACTATTCATAACGACTAGTTTGATCGGTTGTGGTGTGTGTTAAAACTCAAGGTTGCGTACAACACACGCTACTATATTATTCAAAGAAAGCGTACCGTGGAAGCATGGGATGTTTCATTTTAAATTTTTGATGTCCCCATTTAGTCAAAAAGTTTAAAATATTGTATTTAAAAAGGGTTCACTATTAAAAGTTGATAAAAGTGCAGTACTGAAAATGAATTTGTTCTTGCATTATATCTAAGAAACTCATAATATGGATTCTAAAATTATAAGGATTATATAAAGTTTAAAATTTAGATAATACTATTCATAACCTCTTTTGAATGGCTTTTTTTTGTAAGTCATGGTGTGATTTAACTCGGTGTTGCATGTAGTGCAAGTTATTGAATTATTTTGAAGAAATAACACTCTATGAAATCTTGGGGTGTTACATATTATCCCTCATTCATGCTCAAATATATAGAATTATACATTTTTCTATACCAACTAGCAAAAAAATCTACAAGAAATAAGGGTCCACATAATGTTGATATTATATCTATATAGTCCCTAACACAATAATTATCTATACATCCCATTAATTTTAATTCTGTACTATATATATACATATTCCAATATTTCAAAGTTTTTTTACATATCCCAATATTCTCTTAGCACCCAACCTGTGAGACTCTTTAGGATCACTCAAAAATCTAGCACATAGAGTCACCACATAAGTTATATATATACTTGATGCTATTACGTAATGTAGGCTTCCAATGGCTCTTATTAATTCATTATAGTTAAAGTAGTGTCAATATTCATCCTTGCACAATTTAGTACCGACTGAAATGGTAGATGAATCTAATTTTCAGTTTTCCATTCCATTCATAATAGATAATTATATAACATATATTTATTGATATTGAATTATAAAATATTGAATATTATTAATTTAAATTCCAGGAATATATAAAACCATACCGTGCATAGGATTATCAATGTGCTTCCTAATCTTCTCAGAAACCACATCACATAGACACTATTTGTCCAAAAAATATTAGATCATTCACAGAGAAAATTAAAATGAGAGTATCATTAATAATTTATTTCTCATATAGGTTATAATCAGGATTACATTCAATAAACTTCATATATATTAAAAACACATAAAATTAATAATAGAAGAATCTAGGGGCTAGTTACAAACTATATATTTTTTAATTCAATCTATATATCACGTTTCTATCATTTTATAAAGTAAAATATGAGGATGTTCAATATTGGATTCTTCCCCAAGATCAAAAATTCAAATGGAATATTTCACATATATTTAATAAAATTTCTAATGAGTATCATTTGAAACTAATATGTACATTATAATAGTCACAAGCCTTTGAACATGTGAAATAGTCTCTTGGATGTCTACACCTTCCATTTCAGAATATAATTTTCACACATGTATTGATCTGTTCTTTGATACAATACAATTTTCATTTAGTTTATATCGAAAAATACACTTAGTTCCAAATATATTTTTATATTTAGGTTAGGGAACATGATCCCAAGTATATTTATTATAAATTTGATCCTATTTATAATTCATAGCTTCTATACATTATTTATGGTAGACTTCTTCTACTAATAAATGATATTTTATTTGGGAATAAGTGACATTTGATCATTCAATATTAATATTCTTCTAATTTTAATTAGAGCATGTGGTTTTCTAATAATATTTCTAGTTTCTATATGCCTATACAATTTGTTATACCATTTTCTATCATATTAAATATATTCATCGTCATTATTAGTTTGTTAAAAATTAATATCAATAGTTATTGGATCCTTATTAGTAACTTCATAATTCCTTTTTTTTCTAACATTGAAATGATGTTTTCTAATGAATATTCTAAAACAAAATCAAATGTGTTGTTATATCTGTGGTTATTTTCAACAATATTAACAGCAGCATATTCAACTAGCATATATATCTATTTATTCCAATATCATAAGAAAATATTATTTGATAGGTATCCAATGAAAATTAATCCTCATTTTTTTCATTAAATTTTATATGACTGTTGTTCTTGGTTTTAATAATCAATTGACTACAAAAAACTATAAAATATTAAAAAAAATTATTTTTATTCTCCCAAATTTCATATGTCTTATTTTGTTTTTATTGTCATAGAAAATAACTATTTTGTATGTGTATGGTCATACATATGGCTTATCTACAGAATTATATTGAGATGTTGGGTTTAGTCAATGTAGTCCTTCCCATATCAAATATGCTTCAATTCTTCCTTTTGTGTATTTTATTTCTACGTGGTGTATATGGTGTAATTTATAGAATCATGCTTCCATGTTTGAAACTATAGATTCAAAAATAATCACGAATAATGTATTTTCCATTAACTAGTTTCATTTTCTTGATTTAGAGACCCAACTCCTTATTTTATGTCATTTTTAAAAAATTTATCAATTTGAATGGCTCTAACTTGTGTTTGATAAAGACAAAATTATTATATTATTTATAATAATCAATAAAATAAAGAAATAAAAAAACATGTAGTGTATCTTTTCCACTTTAGACCACATTAGTCAGTATGAATGAGCTCATGTATCTAAGATGATATAATTTTCACTATTTTGTGAGAACCATGTGTCATGTTCCTTTTCTTATAGGTCTCACAAGTTTCAGCTATGTCTCTCTTAAACTATGGTCGATATATCACAGAATCATCTTTAAAAATTTTAATCATAATTATATTTGTAAAATGAACAATAATTTTATGAAATAATTTGGTTTTTTCTTTGCCTCCCAGGTAACAAGAATTCCTAGGATCACCAATTTGAAATAGATTATATTTGGTTATTTATCCTTCACTGATGGTCCTTTAATCCATTGTGCTTTTAATGATACATGATACATTTTTAAATACCACAAAATATATATCACTAAAAAATATATTGAAACAATGAAAATATTTCTTTTATCCCTTTATAAAAATAATTCATTAGAACTCAAATTCAAGGCATCAATCTCTAATAATCCAAATACGTTAAATTTCAGTGAAAAATCACATCCAAAATTCACTGATCCACCTGCATGATTCAAAATTTTTCTTATATTTTTTTAATAATTCATATATGAAGAAAATACTCTACAAATTAACCATGATTTTGTTTTTCTACAAGGCATAAAAGCCACATCCTAGAAACAATATTTTTATTCATTCGTTTTTTAATTCCATTCCCATTCTCAATGTTAGTAATTTTTCAAGGAAGACTTCTCATGAATTTTTCTAAAACATGGCCTTGTAGATCACATCAACCATAGATTTAATATAAGGAGTTGAATTTTATTTCATTAGGAAGATAATATCACTTCTTGGTAACAATGCTATTTCTTTGTAAATTTATTCTTCTTTTCTTTGAATTACCCCCCTTGGTTATTGTATTATCGCTTTTAGTGAAATGATATACCAATATGAGTAATTATCATTCCTAAACACTCAAAAAAACTAGTAGTATCCTATGAACCTTGACTTTTAATATTAATTAAATCTATTCATTGAATATTCCAGAATTTTCCTTCAATATATTGTGGTTGTCTCTACTATGTGGGAAAAATCATCGTAAATATTAACTCTCTTAATTTGATTTATATTTGAATTTTTTACTAGTTTCTATGGTCCATACTCATTTAGAAATGATTTAAGTACTTTTGTTTTTAGATATAACAAATTTATTTTGATATTCATAAAAAGTTAAATTGACCTTCTTCATGGAAGTCCTATTTTAGGAATCATATGATGATTTAAATATGATCTCAATAGAATTGTCGAAATACAATATAAATTTTATCAATATATTTTTATTACATAATAACTTTTAATTGAGTTTTGGAAATTTCTTCCTCTTTGAAAGAAATTGGCCTTTAAGATATTTACCATATCATCAATTAAATCCTCTTTTATTTTTTATTTCTTGATTTCCTCCATCCATAATGTATATTTCATTTCAAATTATTCATTTTATTTTTATAACAAACTCTTCTCATTCTTTGGATTTGATTTTACTTCACAAAGACATCTATTTCATTCTTCAACATATACATTACTTTTGGTTATTCACATTCATTATCTTAACATCCATATGCATCATACCCTTTTACTGAATGAGACATGAAATTAGTTTCATCTTCTGATTAGTTGTAATATATGGATTTATATTCTTTATCTCTTCACACATAGATACTTATTTTACTTATAAAAAAAACTTTTTTCTTTCACCAGATTGGGTTTTATATTTTATGACTTTACCAAACTTTTTATTCTATGGTTTCTCATCATTTTTATGAGATTAAAAAGAATTGTTATATGGAAAATTTATTTCTATGTTTCTAATGTCATTAAAATTATAACACCTTAAGCGTAATTTAAAATTAAACATTAACTTACACGTTTTTATTCCTTTTTACCCAAGTGCAATGATTATAGTAAAATCTTCATCTTTACCTTCACCATAAAATTTTCTTGAATTAAAAATTTCATCATATTTGATTTTTCACTTTCTCATAGTTATAAAAGCCATCTCATATTTGATCATATTGATGAAATATAGTATAATTATTTTTTTATAAGATATGATAATTATTTTAATTCTATTGGGGTAATATATTATATATCTTCCAAAGTTGAGACATTACAATAAACCCTTTTATAAAAATTCCTAATCAATTTTTTTTTCCACAGTTGAATAAACCCATTTTTTTCTAAAAACCTAAAAATATTACTGAAAATTTAATCATCACCTATAAATTAGTCATCAATATTTTCCTATTTAAGAATTTTGGTATCTTAAAATTTTATTATCAAAATATTCATTTTGGCCTCATCGAATTTCATGTTACCTTCAAAGATAATTTAAAATTTATCCCATGTTTCATTGGAATTTTTCATCCCCATAACCTTTTTATAAAAATTTTATTAAAGAGACATGAAAATTAAATTTTATGGTATTCCACCAATATAAATATGTCTGTTTTCTACAAACATCATATGATCATCTTTAGTATTAGGTAGAAATGCTACAATTACTGCATATATAACTTCAAGGTAAAGAGAAAATATATAGGAAAACATCATATTATTCCAACCATAATAATTATTTACATTGAATGTATGAAAACCCCTGTTGTTGATAGAATTAATATTGTACACCTTTCGTAATATGTGGACCATTACAGATCAAACCCCATTTGATACTATTTGAAGTTCATATATAGTTGATGCATCACTATGATGGGGGGGGGGAGAATCAGTGCTACTTTATGTAAAAAATAAAATTTCAAATTAACCTTTATATAACTGTTTAGATATCAACCCCTATAATGTTTTCTCAACCTTTTCAAAATGAGGTAAATAAAGATAGAATAAGAACACAATATTTATAAAAGGTTTTGGTCCAATGTGGAATCCCACTCATCTCTGTGATGGGATACTCCCCTAATGATGGATTATTTTCACTGGAATCCCAAGTAAAATCATCTTATAAGAATATATATGGAATCCCACCACACACATCATGAGTGATACACAACAACCATGATTCACCCTATAGTACAAAAATAATATTACAAAATATGTAAATACTAATAGAAAAACTAGGGTGATTTGGAAATAGAGAGTGTTGATATCGTTCATTTAGCCTCTAGAATATTTAATGAAGAATTTATCATTGTGAATTCTTGAAAGAGTAGGGAAAAGTTTCCCAAACTAAAAAATAAAACACTTATAGTGATATGTTTCATCCAAATTGAACATTGAAGAATAAAAAAACATCAATTTAGCCACTACTAATTGATTTTCAATGTATCAACACTTAAATATCCACTACATATGTATAGTGTTATGAATATCAACACTTACATGCATCAAAACTCATTAACGTTCTATTTATTTATAGGTGACACATTCTAAAACATGAATTTTATGTCTTCGTTTATTCCACAGAGATCATGCTCAATGATCTCTACATCTTTATTTTTAATGCCCCATTGTCACTATTATAGTTGAAAAAGATTGTATCCATATCATAGATAAAAAAATTATTTTATTTCATATTTAAAAAACCATTTAAATCATATTAATAATCACAACAATATTCTTAAAAAAAATTTCAATCCCCACATTAAATGAGTAGCCTTTAATTTTGGAATAATTCAAAAACAATTCAAACACCATTGTAATTAATTATCATCAAAATATTTTAATTTTGAATACTAGAACAAAATTAAAACCATTAGTAGGGATAAAATAGAATCTACTATATTGTTGTAAATAGAAATAATATCCATAGAATATTCTCCTATATTAATCCTCCATGGGAATCTAAATTTGGCTATGTCGCCAATCAGTTATGTCATTCTTTGAAGGATAGGTAGTTCATTTCACTACATGGGTCATTTTCGTACATGGATTAATTATATATGTGATTAATCTATGTAGTTTAAATAACAATGTGAATTCATTAACACAAAATTGTCTACACAGAAAAAATATCTACTTGATTTCAGCTTCTTTAAAATTTGGGTACATAGATAAGGAAACCACTCAAACTCAAATAGAGTAACATTATGCAACATCTATAATTTATCAAAAAACATTCTTTCCTCAGGAACATTCCTTCAATAAGATTTACCACCATAAAAACTAGATCAAGAAACTCTATATATATGAGATCATCAGATAAGGTTGTTAAAAGATAAAACAACCCAAACTCACCAAGAAACATCACAATATTTCTACTTTGGATCATAACTAAACAATTTTTTTATCGTACTTTTTTGGAGATCTAATAATTAGAAACTCAATGTATCATAGAATAGGAATTAAAATAGTTGGGGGTTCATGGGACTTATATTTTTTCCCAAACCCCTTCCCTATTTGTTGTGGGACTCAAGATCAATTTTCATAGTGTGACACTGATTATTCATGCTATGACACCCTTCTTCGAAGTTGCAGGGTGGTTAGTCGCATTTTATTGTCACTAAAGGGAACACACTACTTTTCCCATGGTAAAAACGAGGTCTTTATACTGTTAAACCTATGTAAAACCACACATAAAAGATAATAATCTAGAAAATATACTCTAAACACAGTCAACTAGTGAACTACACAAAAACACCAATACTTCCCAAACATGTAACTAATTATAAAAAAGAATTAAATATGTTAGAGAAAATAAATGATAAAATTAACTACTATAACATATAAGTCAACCCATATTTCAAATCCTTACTTAATTCATAGAATCATGAAATGTTTAAGTTTATGAAATTATATTTTTAAACATTGAACCCTTTAACCAAACATGAAACTAACTTATTACATAAATATATGAATTTCCAAAATCAATTACGATTTAAGAAAACAAAAAACCTAATTTTTTCCATCATATCATAGGACAATATAGATAAATCTAAATTGGTGCCCCATTCAAAATAATAAACCAAAATTTAATTCCAATACCACTTTAGTAAAAATAAAATAAAAAATATTTTATAATGAAACACTTTAAATTAAAAAAAATTAATATAATTTCAGAAATAATCTTTATAAAAGGAATAATGTCATTGAATCATAACATAGTCCAATATCAATGACCAGAAACAGTATACTATAATAAACTACCAACCAGGATCCTACCATAGTACCAAAAAAATAAACACTCACCCAATCCATGGACCAGAATCAATTAGTGGGTATGCATAAAACTGAGGTCCCACCAAATTATAATAGAAACTGAATAGCTCACCTGATATATGAAATTGTGATCTACTAAAAAATAAATCTAAATAAAACACTCAAACTCTAGAAGATGCATCACTCTCCACATTTTATAATTAAAGTATTTATAAAATTATGCACCCCCCAACATTCTCAACATCCTAAAAAATACATCCTTATTTTATCATTAAATGGTCTAAAACCTATGAAACGTTTTTAATCAAATCTAACTACATGATTTTTAATATTCATCCTTTGATAAGAATCTAAATTTTATTCTTAGATGTGTTCCCTAAAGAATAGTTTTAGAAATTAAATAATCAATATCAATATGAAAGTTCCCATATCATTTTCACTAGATAATCTATTTTTAAACCTTTAAATATAATTCTTACTTTTAACCTCTCAAGCATGAAAAACAAATTACTCTTAAACTATTTATGAAAATATTTATAAGTTATATTATATGGGTAATAACAATCCATATTCCACCATGTTCAATACATAACATGATGTAGGTCTATAGTCAAGTAAAATTTGAATCGATATAGATTCCTTTTATAGTCAATGGAAACATTTACCTCTATTATCTACTCTTGAACCGTGAAACTCAACACTAAAACAAATAATTTTGTTAAATTATTCCAAAAAAATAAAAAGATCACTTCATCACATAATTATAATTCTTTTTATTGATAAAAAATCCATGATGATGTTTTAGAGTCACATCGTCACACAAAAACATCAAAATAAATTTGGTTAATTAACAAAAGTAAAGCACTTTCCAATAATAAGGAAAAATACACAATGAGATACACATTCACTGTGATACCTCCACTACACAAACCATGCGTAAATATCTTGATAAAACCCAAATCATTTTTCCAAATAAATTTTCCCTTACCTAAAATAATAAAAATTCGTAATTATTCTTAAAACACTGATAAATTAACTAATTAAGAACTACATACAATTAATTAAACCAAAAAAAATTTCTATTTTAATTATGAAAACACTTCATAAATTTCTCCCAAGGAAACAACATCCTCACTTAACATCAATTTTTAAAATTCCATAACTAATTTCACATGAATAAATTTATTCACAATAAAACATTCATTAATTGTAACAATGAATTTGAATAACAATTGAAAACACTACATCATTTGTAAAACCCTCACACTCAGTATTTTATAATTAAAATAAACCCCATAGATTATTTTCAAAACACATTTTTCCCTAAATCTATTTAACAATAAAATATTAAATAATATCTTTAAAACAAGATACTAATAAGAACACTTTGTAATTTTTTTAAAAACGTTTTTAAAATAAATAAATCATTCTTTTAAAATAATAACATAAAACCTCATTATTTATTTGTAGAAATTATTTACCAGTTAACATACTATTGCTGAACCAGTCCATTATCCATTATCAATCAACAATCCAAAAATATGCACAAATTTTTTCAAATTATGTAAAAATATTCTAAATTCATGAACTAGATGAAACATAAATGAATTTTTTTATATGGAGAGGTTTTATGTTAACCAAAAATTATTTACTAGATTCAATTATAGGTTCAAGTTTTTATAACTCAAAAAATATATGTAATAAATAAATAAAATTAATACATATATTATCTACATTTTTTCTTAAAATTTTAGTCATATAACTTTCATTTTAAAAAATTTACATTAATTATCAAGGAAATCACTCTTTATGACACGTTTTTTAATCCCATATTCAAAAATAATGTACTTTCCAAAACATCAAATGAATATTTAAGAATTCTCAACAACCCTACAATATAAACATGAATAAGAAATTGTTGTATTGAGAAATATCAATATGAGTTATTAACTAATCACATATCATTAAATAATATTCCAATTTTTTAAATTAAACATAATTTCAATTTAACTTAGTCAATTATAATTTAGTCTTTATCTAGTTATATTTAATATGAATCACCTTCTAATTCAATAACTTTAGACAAGTATGTGGTATGACAAAAAAATATGAAAACATCAGGTCGAAAAAATTCATTCTTTAAACTTATTTTTAAGTTAGTGACATATCATTCATTATTAAAACTCACCATGGTGTTGACAAGAATAATATATTTTTAAAAAATTAGTTAAATTATTATTAATATTTTTAAAATGTCACTATTCTCATTTTTCATTATCCATTTACATTAAATTGATTAATAAATTATAGGATCTAAAATTCAACACAAGTTTAATGTTCCTTCGCACAATATAATTAAATTATATATATATTTATATCATCTTAAATTGAGAAAACATGAAAACAATTCGATATAATAAATAACCAATTTACAATACTTTGTAAAATAATATGATACCTTTTTGGGAAACTACATCTTTGGTACTTCGAATTACATCCACATGCATAAACAATGGTGATTTTTGTACCTTTCATGGGATACTAACTCAAAATCAATATATGCATACCTTATTATATTCAGTAATATTATGTTCCATGGGTTAGATTATGGAGTTCGTATAAATTGGATCCTAGCTTGTCTCACATTCATAAATTACTTACAATGTTAAATTAACATTATATCCACACCAACCCAATATAGTCCTCACCAATTCCTAACTCTGAAATCCAACCAAATTTTTATCCAAATATCTAATATGTCTATTTCATGACACATCCACACCAAATCCCACCTATTATTGTATTGAATTCATAAGTGGTCCTTGAAGCCTACCTCTAAAAATACATATGTTGGACTCAAGAACCAAGGGAATGAAATAAATATATGGGAGGAATTACTTGCATAATATCCCATGGATAATATGTAATACATATAAAATCAACTCTATATGATATATACTACGAAAAAGTCACATATTTCATGAATTTCATATATAGTACATTGTATACAATGAATATGGCACCAGGTTCAACACCTATGAGTGTGACTCAAACTCTAGAAAAAATTGTTTCCAAAGATATAAATTTCCATCCATTTCAACATATATATACAAAAAATATATACAAACCAAATATAGAATATTGGGGTGAGAATTCAAGTAAACTCTGTAGTATCATGTCATAAACTATTGATGAAAATGTGAAGGATGTATATTAATAATGCATTTAATTAATAATGAATCCGACATGTGAGTAACAGTACACAATCATCAACCCAACCTCAACAAGGATCACACAAAAAATATACATATAATGATAGTAATATAACAAATAAAGTATTAAACATATATAAATATATAGGAACCTAACACCCTGTTTAATACAAAATTAGCAACCCTCCATCCCCAACAACTTGAATCCTAATGTTCGAAATACATATATAAAAATTATTTTTATAGTTTTACTTCTTAAAAAAGAATCAAACAATTTTCCTTCAATGTATCCAACTTTCAAAAATATAGGGGTTTTTCAAATAAGATCCATAATTTAAATTCATTTACCAAAAGGATTCATAAATTAATTTCATTACATTTTTAAGGTAAACTATAAAGGAAACTAGAAAAACATTCTATAACCAAGCCAGATAAACACACTTTGGTAAATTAATATATATTATCATCATGTAACCCTTGGTTTTCATGGGGAACAATTTTTTTAGAGATAACATGGTCCTTAATGAAGAAAATTATACACATCAGAGAATAAATATATATCAGTCATCCCTTCCCTGATACTTGGTCTTACCCTCCTAGGCCTAATAGAGGGTTTAAATCCCATAAGTTGACCTATTCTTTACAATGGGACAGTTCCCGAGCATAAATCAGGAATATAAGTCATTTTTACCTAAACCCCCACCTTTTCAAACATGTATTCCTATGAAATATCAAAATAGAAATGACAATTTCGATTTATCAGACATACTAAAAATCATATAAAAAACCACATATCTTACTCACACCCCCAAACACCCATATAGAACATACCATTTATTCACGATTAAAACTAAAATTCAACTACCCTCTAATGTTATATTAATTACATGGAATTCAAAAAAAATTAATTCTAATCACATGTAAATGGGAAAGATCAATGTGTTTTTATTTTCCACTAAACCATTAGAAGTGAAAAATGGGCCTTGGGATTATTATTAAAACCAAATGTAATGAATCCTATTTAGAAAAAAATATACATAAGGTATCATTTGAATAAATTAAAAAATACAATCATTTTAACCATTACTAAAAATGGTCCAAATCGCATGAATTTTTGAAACCAAAACCATTTCCAATCCTTAACAAAACAAACATTATAAACAATTTCATGAAAATTTGTCGTAATATAATCGGGAACAATGATTTCCAAAAACATTTATTATTTATTTATGATAAATTTAAAGAAAATTCAAATGAAAAACCCAGTTTTCCTATATTGAAAATGATCCATAAATAATCATTCGTTGATATTTCAATATGAGTATAAATAGTAACATTAAAATAAATGTAAATCTTATGATGAATGTACAATAGTTAGTAAATTTTATTTTAATGTGATACGAATGGGACATCTAACTCAAACATGTGAATTTAACACCAATCAAACAGAATCCACAAGACTTAGAGAATTAAGGATCGTTGAAATTAATAGGGAACCCCAATCCATAAAACATATAATTTAATGAGCACTAGATCAATATAGAATATGGGAAATAACGTAAAATGAAAAAAAATATAGATACACACTAAGATAATTGTATATCCGAGTTCCTTCCATCTATATTTTAACCTATAAGATCAAGTCGAAACCCATAGATATATCTATAATAGAACTGATATATTATTCATTAAATTAAGAAGATAGGACATCTATAATAAAAAAAATAATTCATATGTTTAATTATATTAATTTAACACCCTTATATCTGATGGTAATTATGTGCAGAATGAATGGAACAAAAAATCCCTAAAAGGAAGTCTCAAGGTTCGGAAAACATAGATATAGAATAAGGAATGAGGGTATCGGGATAATTTTTGAAACCAAATATTTGTTTGTGGATTTGATAACCATCATTAAAGGTTTGGTAAAAAATATGGATAAACTATATGCCAACTATTCAAATAGGAAACTACCATGAAGATGCATCATGGTATGGGCACATGGTCTGGAAAACCAAGTTCCAAAAATGAAAAGAACATCATCCTCAATAATTATATATTCACATCATTTCATGGAGTTGGTAAATGTTTTCAATAACCATGTTCTAAACGTATACCACCAAAAATAACATCAAAATTCAAAAAATACACCACAAAAGATGAAAGATTAACCCAACTAAATAATTAAATTATAAATGAACATTCATACCTAAAAGTAATAATTGGGTGTGAATATGATATGCACCATTTCAATTTATACCCTATGAAGTCTCATGGAATGTATTCAATCAAGAAAAAGACAAAACATATATCTCAAGTGAAAAATAACATACAAGGATACACTTTTTAACCCATACAATGATCAAGAACCCAAGATAGTCTAAAAATAAACTATCATAAGTGAAAATTTAAATTGAAACTATTTTTTGATAGAAGTTCTTGAATGGTGGTATACCCAATATATAAGAATTCAATTTGATCACAAGTCCCCCACGAACATCTCTGATTTCCCAAATAATCGAAAAAGAAATAACATGAAAAAGATGATAATTATCCAATGAAAATTTCACTAACTAATATTCATTTAAAAACTGGATGATTGATCCTCGATTACTCGATCTGTAATTAACACAACCATCAATAACCTGAGAAATACATTATTTCTACATTGAATTAACATTAGACACCACAAAAAGATAAGAGGTATAAAATGATTACAATGATAATGAAAGACAATAAAAATGATCATTTAAAAAAACTAGATAACAACTAGAAATTGCACATAGGGTGTCATTCATCAATAAGAACTACTTAATATATCATTATTTTAAGTAATTTTACACTAGGGACATGTTAATGGGGAACCAAATCTTGATGATCCCAAAAAAACATTAGTGCCTAGTCAACACTAGTCTCTAGATTCCCCAACACCTACCAAATCTTTCTGGTATATAATCATCCAAAAAAATTGTTTCAATAGAAGGTGTAAAATGCCTTAAGTAAATTAAAGTACAATAATCACTATGGAATTAGAATTACAAATTAATATAACATCCCATATGGGATAGTTAATGATAGAAAAAGAAAAAATAACCCACGAATAAAGTCAATGGTCGTTAGCTTCTCAATAGAAAACCATTGCCTCTTCTTTTTTTAAATTGAATTAAAAAAACAAAATAAATTAAATTGTATACAACCTTTTGATAAATAACACTCACTAATGAGGGGGAATTATTAATATATAATAATTTCCCTTTTATTCAAAACTCTTTAAACATTAATCATAAATATATCGGAATTTAGGATGAGATAATGATCACAAGAAAATCTACATAAACAGAATTCATACATTACTAATATAGAATTCAACAATGACCCAGGAAATTTCCAAACAATTACTACAAAACCTCCAAAACAACAACACCACTACTCTTAACATCATAATATTGACTAGAGTATACATACCGCTTAAAAAATAAAACTCAAATCAATATCAATCCAATGTTCTAATCAAAGAGTTAAATGAAAGGACCTCGAAAAGTGGATGATTTCACGGCAAATTTTATATGAGTAACTACTCTATAGATTCTTTAAAAATGAACCAAATAACTAATATCATTGAATACTATAGGATTAACCTTGTAAGTTGGTTTATAATATCAGCCTCTACACACATATATTAAAAAATATGGCTGATTCCATATGAATCCAACATGATGAAAAAAATATACCATTTTTATACTATTATTTGCAAGTTTTGATTTTGAAATCTTAATTTTTCCCTTACTGGAGAATCTCACTCAACATATTCGAATAAAAGAACCGTATAACAGTAATGGTGATTCAATAAAGTCTAATTCAACTTTGATATCATACCTTACCAAAAATCCATAGTATAATAGTCCATGAGAAAACACTACCAATGGTAGGTTAGATCAATGATATTCTCCAAAACACCAATCCAATAAAGATTCATTCTAGGCTTGATAATGGTAATTATACCACAATCATGATAAAATTATTTGAATAATCTAACATTTTTGACACCATTAGTGATACCTCTGAAATTCTATAGATTGGGCACCTTCAATACCTTATCAAGAAATCATAGAATGAATCACTCCTTGAGAGATTCCCAAGTGTCTCCCTTTTATGGATTTGTGAGGATCACAGTCGTTTTCCAAATCCAAATTGGACCATCTTGTAGGATGTTAACAAACATACCTTAAGGTATTCAGGATTTTTTATGTGGATAAAAATATACTCAATCCATAGTAACCAAACAAATACCTCCAGAGAATTTTGTTACCCAAATAAATAAAGTAGATTTGGGTTTCAGTACGATTGACTGAAATCCTGATGTAGATAAAAGGAATGTCGGTAACTATAATCTACGATTACTGATATTGGAACAACTATTAAAATAATATCTTGATTGACCAAATAGAAATTTGAGAGAGATTCCCCCTAAGATCCATCATAAGATTACTTGAAATATAGACTTTGGAAAACTATAAAAAAAGAAATATAAACACCATCAAGATAAATTAGTGAACTCAAACACGTGAGTTTTAAAATAAATAAATTAAAAAATTAAAAACACCATTCAAATAAAATTAAAATCAAACAAATAACAAATTCTAATAAAAAAACTTATTTCATTATTATAATAAACAAGATTAAGTCATCTCTTCTACCAGATAGGGTTTTATAAAATCTAATTTCAAAATGAACATTAATTCTACAAACCAAAATTTAAACATGCATGATAATTTTAAATAAAATGGCCTTAACAAAAAAATTATTCAAAACCTTCCATTTTAAATCTTTTGATACATAATATATTTAAAATATTTCAAATAAACTTTCTTTCCGTAACCTGAAAACATTAAAAGAATTTACACTATACCATATCCCCAAAAAACCAATATGTTTTACAAAAACCATTCAACATTTTAAATGAAAAATATAATAGAAACATTTATGAAACCATATATCATTTCATATTTAAAACAATTTAGAGACATTTTCAAGCAAATGATATTTTGTATCCAAAAAAGTATCTACATATTTAAAAAGAATTTTAAAATATCCCTAATTTTTCTATTAAAATTATTGCATTACCAAAACAATTTATTGCAACCCCCATTTAAAAAAACCATTTACATGTATATCTAGATAACATAAAAACACATATATATCCTTAAATCGCCATAAGTAAAACTTAATGAAAATCTAAATAACTCAAAATCCTCGAAAAATGAAAAATTTAAAAACAATGGAATCTTACATCAATTCATGGATTACCTATATGTTCTGGTAAACTTTACATAAACTATATAAATTCCAATGGTTGTCACTTAGGTCACATTTCCTACACATGGTTTTAAAAACCATGTACGTGTAATTCATGCACTTGAGTTCATCCTTAGTTACATTAAAAATCATAAATCACCAAAATTTTAAGACCAAAATTCTAAAAAAAATTGATAACCAAGATTGATATCTTGATATGCACATCTCAAATGACCTAAGAAACTTAGATCTCACCACAAAATGTGGGGTTCTAGCATATAATCATGATATAATACATTGGTTTTGATAATACTAGGTCATGTCTACCGAATTTTCCCATGTAAAAAAGAAAAACATCCTATGATAAAAAAAAATTTCATGAAACAACCCTGGTTATCCCCAAACAACACCCCCAAGATAGACCTCGAAAGGCCCTAATGAAATTTATGTTCCCCAAACTACAGACAAGTGCCTAAAATCAATAAGAATTCATTGGGAAATATTTAAACCTATAATAAAATATTAACTAGAAAAATATTAAATCAACATTTTAGTATTAAAGAACACAAATATAATAGATAAATCATCATAAATATAAGAGACCCCAATATATGGTTGATTAATAACATAACTAAAAATGAATATAGAATAAAATTTTATAACCCACCAAAATCAAGTCTACATGTGCAAGTGTGGCACTTCCACACACAATTCCCTCAAATATTGGGATATCATCTGTAGAATAGAATCCTACCAAACCTAGAATATATACGGATAAATTAAAAATGCTAGTTGGTCCCCACCCACCATCCTGAAGAACAATACATTGAAATAAACTATGTTTCATAGATATTTAATAATTAAAAAAAATATTTTTAATGAATTTATTTCCCCTAAACAAGTATCATGTAGTTTTCCTTTAAAACACCATTTTCACATATCATTGGTTCTCCCATAATAAAACCATTTTATACATTATTTTTTAATAATTAATCTTCAATTTGAATTCATTTTTTTAAATTAGATCATTAATGTATAAACAGTACACAATTCAATAATCAATAAATATAACCATAATTTGGAAAGAAAAATATTTCATTGAAAATGAATCCTATGTTCTAAAGAGGAAAAATATACAATATATATAACATGCTTATAAATAAATTTAATTCTACAAGATAAAAAAAATTACATCATATTACCCTACACTAATAACTATTCCTACCCTTTACATCCTAACTAAGGAGAAACATCTCATATATTAATCTATTTCCCACCAAGAAACACTAGCAGGTGGATAATTCTAAACTACTACACATGGGTAGCAAGACATACCCCCTAGAAACCCAATATGACCATTAAATCTCCAAATTTTTGTGATTATTCCAAATTAATGAACATACTATTTAAAAGTATCATAATATCAACCATTTATCTAGATATGACCTCCAAACATCGACATAAGAACATCCCCATTATTTGAGGATATAAATAATATTCAATAACCCATTAAATTGAAATTCATTACATGGAATTCAATTTCCACTGTATCAAATTCTATATAAAATGGGAATACCCTATATGTTTCCATTTTAAATTAAATAATTTAATGATCAAACTAGTGTTAGGGGAAGTTGATTAAAACAAAAAGGAATGAAATCCTCATTTAAATAAATAATATATGTCATAATTTTATTCGGTCAATAAATAAAATCATTCAAATCATTTATCAAATGTGCCAAAACAAATGAATTTTTTAAAACTACGCTTTTTATACCATTTAAGAAATAAAAATTTAAAAAAAAATTATGAACTATTATCAATAGCCAATAGAGCACTACTTTACCAAAACAAGGGGATTTTAAATTACAATAAATTTTATGAAAAGTCATACGATAAAACCTATTTTCCCACTTTAATAAATATCAATAAAGAAACCTTCATTTTATATCTACCTGAATTCAAATGGTAACATAGAAATACAGTCAAATATCATGATTAAAGTAAGGGAATTAATATATTAAATATTAATGAAATATTAATGGGATACCTACCTCAAACACTTGAAATTCCCAAAAAATGAATAGAATTGAAATAACGAAGAGAAATAGGGCTCATAAAAAGTAACATAGAAACATAATCCATGAATCCCAAATCATGAAACTCATGATTAATAAACCATGTATCAACAAATAATTAGTTAAATAAAATACATTACAAAACCTTGAAGATAACACAAATATAACTTGTGTAGGATACATATTTTGATAAACTGTTTTCTAACCCTATACTTGACACATTTCCATAAAGAAGCTACACAATATGGCTGAAATGTTTTGTAATATAGGGCCAAACATTCTAACCATATCTACCTTAAAATTCCATGGCTCACACAATTACTTAGGGGATGTGAATGGTTTTCCCTAACCAAGAACCACAAAAAAAACAGAAAAATTACACACAACCACTATGAATGGATTAAAAATTAACATAAAAACCTACAAAAAATAAATGAACATTGATTATTGAATGTGACATGGGGTGTGAAAATTGTCCAAACTATATCAAATTTTCCCACATAATATCACATAAACAATGGTTGGTTATGGGGATGAATAAATATATATCTTAAAAGAAACATGATGAACAAGGATACACTTTTGAACCTAAAAAATGTTCTAGAACTAAAGAAAATCCAAAAATTCATCTATCATGTATTAGAAAAAACCATGTGGTATGAGAAACACACAAATGGTGGTCTCCTGACCATGTTATAATTATACTTATTCACTAGTCCGCCATATTCCATTATGTAATACAAATAGAACGATAAATGAACAACCCATCAGGGATAAAAAAATCTCTAAAAAAATTCTTTAACATACCATCCTTCACAGGCAGAATGATAGATCATCAATTAATAAATTGGTAATGAACCAAAACATCTATAACAATATGAATCATGATATTCTATAGATGATTTTCCTTAAAATCCATACTGGAATAAGTATCCTGAAATTATTACCACCTTATGAAAATCCATAAATAATATCACCTAATAAAATAATTGATAATAATTGAAAATTCCTCAAAATGGATCATTATAAAGAAGATTTAAATACTCTAGACTGATGTTGTGAAGGGTGAAACTATGGCTATTCTTCTAGATAAATGAATCTCGATGATTCTAAAAAATTATTAGATCACATTCAAAATTGGACCATAATCTCTAAAACACCGACCCAAGTTTTCCTATATATAATCATTTAAATAAAATTATCCAACAAAAAAATCACATAAGATAAAGTGAATATAAATACAATGATCACTAAATCAAAAAATTTCCCAATAAAAATGGAATTCTATTTGAAAAAGTCAAGGGAAACACAAATAAACAACTCATAATTGAATAACCTCTATGTTTTTAGAATCCCAAAATAAAAAAAATCTTATATTTATTATTTCTAAAATACATTACAAAACCCACATTGATTGAAGAAATGCAATCATTATCTCATAAAGAAGTAATTGATGTGGCTGGGAATAATACCCACTAAATGAAAATTTTCCTCATATTAAAACTCTTCCCAAAAAAAGTCAAATAAATATGTGCATTAAAAATGGGAGAAATTTCATTTGAAAGTATATAAAAATTAAAACCTTATATCACCAAGAACAAATTACAAAACAATTGATATTTTAAAACATTCCCACAAAAACACCAAAATAACCAAAAAAACTTCTAACATTATAATATCAACTAATTTAAAAAGATTAAACCAAAATAGAAATCAAACGACCTTCACCCTGATGTCAGAATCAATGAGTGGGATTAGATGATCTTCAAAACTAGAATATTTTAATCCAGCATTCTTATGATTATCTACTCTATAGATCCATTAAAAATGACCGAAATTATAACAAGAATGACACACCTTATGGGTACCCTAATGAGTAGGTTTCATATGTCATACCTTTCCACACAGATAGAAATCAATATTCCCATTTCTAGAGTATTTTGGGGTGAAGAAAAAAAAATTCCTTTTCATATCATTATTCATATGGTTTAACTTAAAACACATTATTTTTTTACTATTAATAGTTTCTTCACTATATTTCTGAATATAAGAAACCTCCAATGATGCTATTTTTTCTTTCAAGTATGATTCATCACCAATTGATTTTCTTATCACTACTCTATCGGACTTGTGGCTGAGAGAAGCCACTGCTAATGATAGGTAAATTTTAAAAATTTCAGCAAAACCGCAATCCTTTAATGAATCATCCAAGTCTAGATGTGTTATGTAATGAAAAATACCTATAAAATGATATCCATACTATAAAATTATTCTATATCCTTATTTAAGACCATGATATTTCATATCCACATGTAGCATCACTTCATACGAAAAGAATCTACAACAAAATAATTCCTAGAATGTTTCCCAAGGGTGATCCTTCTGTGTCTTAGTTTGGATTACCAAATTCCAGCACTTCTAACATGTTCCCTCTAACATGAAGGTGACAAAGGTAAACTTATGTGATGAATGAATTTTTAGTTGGAAGAAAATATCCTCAATCCTCAGATTCTAAACTACCACGACCTAATAACACATTATCCAAAATAAATAACGTGTATTCATGATTCATTCCTCTCAAATGAAATCTTGTTAATGGAAAAAAAATCAATCAATGAATAATAATCCCTAAGATAGGTGGAAATAGAACAACTATTTTAATAATATCTTAGTCAACCAAAAGAAAGTATATAGGGGTTACCAAATAGATTCTTCAAGAGTTCATGAATTCCAAACTAGGGAACAGTCTAGAAATATTAAATATCATCAATATTAATAGAAATTAAAAAACTAAAACCCCAAAATATTGAGAATAAATCAATAATAAATCTCAAAACACTATTAAAGTAAATTTCAAATCCAACACATAACAAATTATGAACTAATAAACCCAACTCATCATTGAATTAAAAAATAAAAATTCTCCACTTTGTCCAAATATTGTTTTATCGAAACTAATTTAAATAATAATATTAAGTCTTCAAACCAATTTTTATGTTTCTTAGAACTCTTAAATACATATTACAGAACATATAAAGGTTTCAAAAATCATCCATTTTTGAACATTTCACTCTTAAACACCATAAAATATTCGATTTAAAATTCCTTAGAATAAAATGAAAATTTATAAAATAACTAAAATTATACCATTTTTTCAAGATACAGATTGTTTTCCCAAAAAATAATTATCATTTTAAATAAAAAATATGCATTTCAAAAACCATATAACTTTTCAAATTACCAATATTTTAGACACATTTTCAAAACATAATTTCTATTGGGATCAATAAACATTTAAACACATTTAAAAATATTTTTAAATGTACCTATAATTTATATATTAAATTTAGTTTACTTTTGATAATAATTTCTAGAACTTTCTACTTAAAACATATATTTCCATTTAACACAAAACAACATACAGACTCAGAACCCCCAAATTCACCATAAGTCATTATGATATAAAATGGAAATATCTAAAGATCTATAAAAAATAAAAAATTATGGAAACATATTAAAATGAAATGATTGAGCCTACAGTTTGGTAAAAAATATTGTAACACTATAATGTTTAATTTAATTATTTAAGTTTAGACATTTTTTACATGATTTTTCAGAACCTACACTAGTATTAGATTCCCCTAACTTCCTCTATATTTCAATTATGAATCATAAATCAAGTGAATTTATAGAGAAAATTTATCAAACAACAATTAACCAATTTCAATAACCAAAAAGACACATCCCAAAAAACCCCTAGAAACATAGATAGCATAAAAATTGTGGTAATCGAGCACATACTCATGAGTTACCTCACTATTTCTAAAAATATTATCCCTTGTCTACAAAACATCCCCAAGTAACAAAATAAACATCCTATGTATAATAGTACATACATTAAATGTAGATATTACTGCATCATTGAAGTATATTTATTACATTACATAACAAAAACTATGCCAGGACCAAATAGGTTTAGTGTCTTTAGAAATTGATAAACATAAACAACTAGTTTATAAAACATCTACATTGTCTCAAAATTATTTCTTGAAAACTATACACCTTTTTTAAAAATATAAATTAATACTATTCTTCATGACATAGTGAAAAAATATATTAAATTATGAGTTCAAATTCTCAATAAGGGTAAATTAGGGAAATATCAATCATATCATAATCCTAAAAACAAAACATTTGAAAATATTATCCATGATATAAAAGATTAGAATATAATGTCATGGGATACATTATAAAAGTAAAATGAAATCCAAATAGTCACAATAAAAGACAAGAAATTTAATGGAATATACACACAGACATAGAAAATCATTTCATATTAGTCAAGGCTCAATTCCAAGACCATCATAGCAGACAAAGTCTATTACTGAACTGAGTTCACTCCTCGCTCCATCCATGTATTACAGAACCAGATTTACATTCCATTACATTCATGTCTATATAATGAGATATAAATCTTTACCCAATGAATTATAGGGAGATATAGGTGCCAACCATCTCTTAATGAAACCATTATTATGTGTTCCACAAAAATAAAAAAACATTCACCATAGCATAACCCACGAAATTAAATGGGTTTCTTAACCATCATTCCATTATATTAGATATAAAACATATGGATTTCTTTATTAACATTTAAAAATAAACAAAATCAAATCATAGAAATAATAGGGATAAAAATATAACCCTATTTAAAGAGTGTGATCATTGATGGAAAATAATTTTGAGAAAACACTTGAAATTAATTCCAGAGTAAAATATTATTTCTTCTTAAAAACAAATTCCATCCCTAAAGTGCCACACAATCTTAGAAGAAGTCATTTTATGATAAATTAAACTTGTAAGATTATAGTAAACTCTTCATGGAGGTAAATTCCCACATAATAATAAAAATAAGTTCATTCCGTACAAGTTAAGAAATATTTTTCTTTTACTTTTGTTTGAAAAGTTAAAAAGTGCGACGTACCAACAACAATAAGAAATTCAATTAATATAATTTAGTAAAAATTCACGAGTGGGTAAAATTAAATTTATAGAATTATATAGGGATATAAATAATTATTTGAAATACAAATATAAGAAACAAGGATGTGGATGATAAATATACCCTAGTAAATACATACGAATACATAATCCTTGATAAAAATGAGATTTGAAATGTTATCCCCTACCACAGGTCATATGTCATTCGTATGTATCCAAAACTACTAAATAATGATTTAAATAATTTTAATAATTAATTATAGAATCATAATCATTTTTATGATAACATTAATGATCATAATTTCATCTGTTTGTTAGAAACATATCATTGTTACTCATTACTCGGGTAGTAAATACTTTATGTTCTTTTTCATGTTTGATCAGAAAAGATCTTAGTCCTATTATTCGGTTAAATTTATATAATTTATATAATTATATTTGTATAATATATATCATATTTATTCAATCAATTAATGTATATAATCATGGTTTAATGATATTCATGTTGAATGAATCACATCAAATCGTGCAGTCGGTATGCCTTACGTATAAACATGCGAATATATTGTTACCAGAATTATTGAATGGTATTGAAGTGGATAGTGTACGATATTTCAGAATTAATATCATGTTATAATAATCATATATATTTATTATTTCCTTCATTATAACCATCCATGTAAGGTGGTGGTGAAAAACAGATTACACCATGGTGTGAAGATGGTAAGTCGTACGTACACACGCACGATGATTTCATTTTTCGTCGCATAGATAGAACGAGAAATATAGTTGTTTAATATTTATAATAAAATATTTGTGTCATATTGATACATATTTTACTACTTTATGAAGAAAAAACTAATGAAGAGGAAGTATAAGAAGAAAGATATTTGAAAGAATCGGTAGAAGAGATTACCTCTTCCTTAACATGCTTTATCTAAATCTCTTATTAGAGCACTAGATTTTATCTTTGAAGATGAAAAGAACATCAAGAATTAAAATATTTAATTTTATAAGGAAAATGGGAACGGTTTTCCTGATCTTTGTGGCTCAAATTGGAGTGAAATGGTGAGGGAGGAGGTTCCCTTTTATAATTGATGTGAGGGGCACTTTTGGTAAGTCCATAAATAATAATTTAGAAAACAACCCATCCCAAAACCATAAAATGCCACAAATTAAAAGATGATATGAGATAGGGTTGTAATCTTATAAACCAATAAATTTTGGAGAAGTTATTTTATCAATTTAAACCATATCTTTTTAATTGAAAATTTGTTATTATATTTAATTTTAATTGTGTTAATAATGTTCTAAAAATTTAATGGTTAAAAATATGTCCTTATATGGGGTTCATTAAACATAAATGGATATTTTATGACAATTTAGATAATATAATTATCACAATGTACTTTTTAAATGTTTTTATAATTTTTATATAATTTAATAAATTGAGATTTTTATAAAATTTCAATAGTGTCAATTTTGACACCATTCAATTATTTGACATAAAAAAATCCAAATAGAAGATAAAGTCAAACCTAAATATTTAATTCACTTATAACATATCACATTCACCTAGAAAATAAGTGGATAACATTAATTAGTTCATATGATATTTCTTTTACTATTTTTAAAACCATTTATTTGATGTTTCTATTAATAAAATTATTTTTACATCACCATTGTGTCAACATTAATGTTAATATTTATATATAAAAATTTATAAATAAATTAAGATTATGTATTTAATTATTTTTTCTTCCTAGAGACTATCAATATATGATATTATCTACAATTTATCTATGTATTAAAATTAACATACTTATTTAAATAGATATTATGACAGTTTATCATATTTTTTTTATTACATTCATGTCATATTCATAGGTAATTAGATTTCATTTCAAAAAATAGATTTTAAGGGTAAAATTTAGTCATCCAATAGGATTTTTAAACATTTAAAGGTAATTTTATAATATTGTTTTTAATTATAATTATCTGATTTACCTTTAATAATGGTAATAAAAATAATTACCAATGTCGCTATTCATAATGCCAAAAAACAATATCCTATTAACATAATTTGGATATAGTGATTCCAAATAGGGAATCCATTTTTTCAAAATTGAAAATATAGATGGTGAATTAATTAATTTAAAATTAATCTTATTGTTGAAATGATAAAATATGTTTTAAAAGTTAAAATATTGAAATGTTTTTACATATGAATTTAACGTAAAATTAATTCCAATGACCTAAATTATATTAAATGGAAAAAATATATTCAATTTATAATTTTAAACAATTCAATAATTTAATTTAACTATATAAATTATTTCAATGATAAAATTTATTTGCAATTAAAATTTAGCGTACTCTTACTATGCTTCAAAACATGAATGTTATAAATAAATACCCAAAATTCATTCAAATTAAATTTTTATATCCCACATCATAATAACATGTTCATTTTTTGATATAAAAATTAATAATGTGTTAAAATATTAATTTAAATGGGTTCTCTATTTTATAGTTTATAATTAAAATTTTAAAAATTAAGTTTTTATGCACCAAAAAGGGTTTTATTCATACCCTATGACTAAAATATCAATTTGTTGATTTTAAAAAATAATTTTTTAAGTATATAACATATATATCTCTTTAATTTAATTATAAACGTAATTCCCCCAAAATTAAAAATATGTAAATGATTTATATTTTTGATAATTAATTGATTGCCAATGAATTAACAATGAATTTTCATAAATTAGTTAAAATTATTTCTTCTAACCTAACAAATAGGCTATAATGGTAATTTTATAATAAGGGTATCTTAAGGATTGTTTAAACTCAGAATTTTGTGCAAATAAATCTATTGAAGAATAAAAATTATTTAAAGAAACTATTTCACAAAAACATTCATTTTTTACATTCTACCCCCTTAAACTGAATTTCACCTGGAAAGTCGTCACTTGGAAACAAAAATATAAGGATACCTATCCCTCATTATATCCTCAAGAACCCATGTAGCTTCTTAAAATTGGTGGTTCCTCCATAAGTATTTAACCAGGTGAGTGGTCTTGTTTCCTAGAACATTTTCTCTATGATCTATAATTTCTATTGGTTGTTATTTATTAGAAAGATTTTTCTCCAGAGGTATGACTACTATGAATAGAAAATGTTAAGGATCGAGTTTGTACATTCTCATGAGTGATACATGTATCACATCATGAAAATTAGAGAGATTCGGTGGAAGCTCCAATTTGTATGCTAATTTCCCAACACGATCTAGAATTTTAAAAAGACCGATCTACCTAGGTCTCAACTTTCCCTAATTTCTAAATCTCACTACTCTCTTCCAGAGACGTATTCGTAGGAACACCTTATCACACACTTCAAACACTATGTCAATTTTTCGGTTGTCAATATATATCATTTGTCCACTCTAAGCTGCTCTGATGTGTTGTTGAATAGATCTGACCTTTTCTGTCATTTCATCAACAAGATCAAGTCATTAATTATTTCATTCCCCAACTTCATCCCAACAGGTTGGAGTTATTCACTTCATTGTATATAGGGCTTAATAATGTGCCATATTAATTCTAGAGTGAAATAATTTATTGTAATAAAATTCTACCAATGGTAGTTTTTTATCCCAAAAATCTTTGAAATCCATAGAGAAAGCTCTCAAAAATTATTCTAGAGTTTGAATTGTCCTCTCAGACGGACCATCTGTTTAAGGATAATAAACTGGGATGAAGCATAACTATGTATCCAAATCATGCTGAAGACTTCGTTGGAACATCAAGGTAAACCTCAGATCCCAATTGGATATAATGGAATGTGGAACTCCATTAAACCTTAACACTTCCTTTATATATATACTGGCACCCAGATTAAGAGAGAAATTATAACTAACACCTATGATGATCTGCCATCTTTGTAAGGTGATCAACTATAACCCATATATAATTATTACCTCTAGATGTTTTGGGAATTTGGATGAAAAAGTCTATAATGATGCTTTTCCATTTCCATTCCATTATGTGTAATAGTTGTAACATTTTCTTAGACTTTTTTCACTCATCCTTAACTAGCTGACAAACCAAGAATAAAGAGATATATTTGGCGGCATCACTTTTCATGCAATCCCACCATAAGTACACTGTTAGGTCATTATACATATTTTTGCTTTCTGGGTGAATTGGTAATAAAGATATATAAGCCTCATCCAATATCTCCTTTTTTAATTCTAATATGGGAGGAATAAAAACCTAGTTCCAGAGCGTTATTATTTCATCACAATCAATGTTGAATTTAGGAAAATTTCTCACCTTATTTTGTAAAACAACATATTCTTTCTGCGCCACCTCAATATTCACTTGTATAGATGGTTGAAAATTTATTTTAGAAAAATAATATTTCTTCCACTTCTATTAAAATTTATAGATCAATTGTTTTCCAATACATAAATATTGGATCTTTTTTGATCATCATAATAGATAACATGGCATGGTCATTTAGACTCAAAGAATATTCCACCTTGTTTTCATTCCCTATGTCGTAATTTATTGAGTAGTCATAATCATTAATAAAATCTATCCATATTCTTCAGTTCATACTCAGCTCCTTTTGTGTGAAAATATACATTATACTTTTATGATTAGTATAAATATCACATCATTCACCATAAAGATAATTCCTCTATATCATCAATGCAAAGATTACCACATCTATCCCCAAAACATGATTTGGGTAATTTTTCTTATGAATTTTCAAAAATCATGAGCCATAAGCTATCACTATAATATTTTCCCTGAGAAACCATCCCACCCCCTTCTTGGATGCATCTTTGTAGATCACAAACCTTTATACACTTCAAGGATGTTTGAGCACAAGTGAACTGGATAACCTTCAATTTTTCTCTTTATAATACTCTTCACACTCCACCATCCAAATGAACATAACTCTTTTCCAAGTCAACTTGGTGACTAGATTAGATAATCAGGAAAAATCATTCACAAAAACTCGATAATATCCAGCTAAACCAATAAAATTTTGGATCTATGTTACCATTTTTTGTCTTGAATATCTTTCAATAACCTATATTTTTGATATATCAATAGATATCCCCTCTCTTTAGATTTTGTGACCCCAAAATGAAACTTTCTGAAGATAAAATTCACAATTTGTAAATTTGGCATAATCATCCTCTTTTCTCGGGCTATTTATTACAATTCTTAAGTGATGATTATATTCTTTCTTTCCCTTCTAAAATACAATAATAGTCTTCTATAAATACTACCAATAACTGATCAAGATAGTCTATAAACACTCCAGTCATTTGATCCACGAATATAGAGGGGCATTGTAACACAAAGGCATCACAATATATTCATAGTGTCTATACCTTGTACATAATTTTTTCTATGGTATATCCTCCTTTTGACCCTTAATTAATGACTTCCTAAACAAATATTAATCATCGAAAAGTATTGAGCTTCGCATATTTATTCAAATAATTCATCAATGTGGGGAAGCATATATCTATTATTGATAGTTATATTGTTATGTTCTCAATAATCATTGTAGGTACTCATTGATCCATATTTCTGATTAGAAAATTGAATTGGTGCTTCCCAAGGTGAAGCACTAGGGCATAAGAATACCTTATAAAGATTCTTTTGGAGTCACTTCTTCAATTACTTTAACTCAATTGAGACCATTCTATAAGGTTTCATTGAAATAGGCATAGCACCCTATATGAGTTCTATTGAAAACTCAACTTCCCAATTTGTTGGAAGACCAAAAAATTCATACAGAAATACATCATCAAACTTTGGAACAATGGGAGTTTTCTTAATCACGAGTTTCTCCCCAACCATTTGATATAAATAATATTCATTTATAGAAATCAAGACACATAAGATGGAATAAATTTCTACTAAAAGTTTATCTTCATCCTTGCATAGATAGATGATCATAGATTGATCTAGAATATCAAATTTGTCTTAACTTCCTTGGAAGATAATATGATATACCTATAGAGAAATCTAATAGATTCAAAAAAACACATTAAATTGCACTATTGAAAGGATCACATGATTTTTAGGAATCAATTTCAAATAATCTTCAACCAGAGAAGAATTATAATCTTTTGATGAAACTATTGTTCCATTTAGATTTTTCATAGTTAACTCAACATCTATTTGTCGAGGTAATAGGATGATACCCATAAAAATTATTTTGAAATAAAATATTGGGTGAATCTAGAATTAAATAAAACATTTCCTACTTTATATTGGATGGTATGTGTACATTTCCCTACATCATTATCATAATCTACATCGTTGATAGTGATTTCATGTGACTTTAAATTGTCTCTTTCCTAAAGAGTATATTGACATCGATCATCATTAATAACACTTGGATTATGTAATTGATGGGAATATTTACCAATCTCGTTGAACTTGTAACATTGAAGTGTAAGGGATGTATTCATTGTAGCATTTTCTTTTCCCTCATCAGTAGACATATTTTTTCCATCAAATCATCTTTCAACTTCCCGATGACCTTCTTCTCATAACAAATAAATTTTACAAGTCCATTTAAGGAAACTACCTCTATGTTTCTTTCCACACTTTGATCAGAAGGGAAAACTCCTCTTATTTTTAGTATAGTCTTTAGATTTTCCTTTGAATTCCATTTTCTATTCTTATCATTCCCATATGACAGATGGGTTACTCCAATCTCTATATTATCCTTTAAAGAACATAAAAAAACTTCCTAGTAACTATTGAATTCTATTATAGATAACGCCCTTTGAATACATGGTTTTAATCCCCTAAAGAATCAATCAATTTTACTCTAAAGTTGTATAATAATTCTAGAATCATAAATTGAAATTCATGTAATATTTCTTTTGTAGGTACTGATGTATTCATCTACCTATTTCTTAATTTCAAGGATCTACTTCTCCATCATTTTATGATGAATGTGAGGGAATTACCTATTGAAAAACAGGTTTTTGAACTTTTCCCATTCCATAGACTCAATTTCATATTTTTGCCTTGCATTCTTGAAAATATTATACCATTTAAGAGCTTCACCTTCCAAACTATGTACTTCTAATGTGACTTTATCTTTTTCAAAAATTATATAACTGAAAATATCTTTTTAGTGGTATTGATACATTGTTCAGCAACTAATACATTAGAAGAACTGTTTAATGAACGTTGACGCTGCCTGATGAAGTATTCCACATAATGGTTCTCCTTGATTTTCCCATTTGGAAGAGCTATATGATTCATAGCTTGATAAAGTTGTGTGATCATGGATACAAGATTTTTCATTCAAACTTCCATAACATTTGGCTGCACCAAGGGACAGTCATTGCATTTTCTATCACATTCAATATTAATGTGGTTCCATCATGTCGTATCCATTGACTAAAACCAAGAATAATAGTGTGAGAAACACTAATCATAACTCCTAAAACACGTAATAAAGAATAAAATTCCAATTTAGAACACCTTAGGTTTTATCCTAGGTTTTTCAAGGTCATTTCTAAAATAATATGATTGTATCCTATACTTATACATGTCCTTTGGGTACTTAATAGTGCTTTCTCATCTAAGTTTTCAATGGTCAACTATACCTTTTCTTTGATACCAAATATAATATATCATACTATACATGTAGATATTACATCAAAATTGAAGAAAATTTATAACATAATAAAAAAACAACACTAGGACTGAATATGTTTAGTGTCCTTTGAAACTGGGAAACATAAACAATTGGTTCATAAAACATCTATATTGTCTTCCCCTTATTTCTTCAAAACTAAATTTTTTTTGACATGTCTTACTTAATACCCTTTTTCATGAGTGGGGAAAAGAAACATATTAAAGGTTGAGCCCAAATTTTCTATAACAGTAAGCAAGAGAAATATCAATCATATAATAATAATAATAATATAGCATTTAGAACTCATATCTTGTATATAAACGATCAAAATATCATGTCATCAGAATAATATTAAAATATAAATTTAATCCCAATATTCATAACCTAAGACCTTAAATTTTGTGGAATATAGATATAATCATAGAAATCATTTCATATTCTTCGCCTCTCATTTTCTAGACCATTATAGAGAAAAAAGTCTATTACTGAACTAAGTTCCCTTATCCTTCTAGCCGCGTATTACAGAACTATATTTACTTATCGATCCTACCATGTCAATATCATGTGATATAAATCTTTACCCAATGATTTATAGGGAGATATAGGTCCCACCCATACCATAATAAAACCATTCTTATATGTTCCATAAAAATATAGAAACATTCACCATAGAATAACCCTTGAAATAAAATGGGTTTTTTCAACATCATTCCATCATAATTGATATAAAATAAATGGATTTCCAAAATAAAATTCCATAAGTAACTCCATAAAATCATAGTAATAAAATTTTTATAAATATATCCCTATTTAAATGGTTTCATCTTAGATTGAAAATAATTTTGAGAAAATAGTTGAAATTAATTCCTAAGAAAAATATCCATTCTTATTCAAAAAATGTTCCTTCTAAAAATGATACACAATTTTAGAAGAATTAATTTTATATTAAAGTAAACCATTAATATTGAAGGGTAATCTTCAAGTATGTTAGGTCTTATCAAAGTGTAAAAATACATTCATGATGTACAAGTTTAAAAAAAATTCTTCCCGTATGTGTGTAGGAAAAGGCAAAAAGTGCGTCGTACTGAAAATGACAAGAGATTCTAATCATACCATTTTGTAAAAATTCACCCATGGGTAAAATTGAAATTGAGAAATTATATAAGGATATAAAAAATATTTTGAATCACATATATAGGAAACATGGATCTGGATGATAAATATACCCCAGTAAATATATATATATAAATAATCTCGGATAAAAATGAGATTTGAAATGTTTTCCCTTATCTTAGGTCTTATATCCTTAGTATAAAACTAAAACCTATGTATAATGATTTAAAAAATGTTGCTAATTTATTCTAGAATCATAATAATATTTTTTTATAACATTTATCATCATAATTCCATCCATTTGTCAGTGAAGTTTGATTATTACTCGTTATTCAGGTATTAACTCCATTAGGTTCTTATGCATGTTTTGTTGTATAAGTTCTTATTCCTCCATTTAGGTTTATAGTAATATCATTTACATTATGATATTAGGATAATATGTATCATACTTATTTATTCAATTCATTTATATAATCATGGTGTAGTGAAGATCATGTAGAATAAATCACATTGTATCGTGGATACGGTTGGCCGTACATATACACGGGTGAATATATAATTCCCAAAATTATTGAACGGTATTGAAGCGGATGGTGTACAATATTTCATAATTTTTATTATTTTCAAATAAACATATATTGTTTTTTTCCATCATTATACCCATCCATGTAAGGTGGTGGTGAAAAATAGATTACACCACATTGTGGAGATGGTAAGTCATACGTTCGCACGCACGGTGATTTCATTTTTCATAGTATGAAAAGAAGGTGAAGTACTATTTTTTCATATTTATAATAACATATCATTATCTGAGTGATAATTGTGTTATTAATTTATAATGGTAAATCTAATAAAGTGGAAGAATAAGAAGAAGGAAGTTTAAAAGAATCAGTAGATGAGATTACCACTTCATTAATGTAATTCATATAAATCTCTTTATAAAAAACTAGAGTTAGTCTATGAAGATGACCATAACATGTAGAATGAAAATAAGGAAGCAAATATAAAAAAGTATTGGGGTTGGATGATCTTAGAGGATAAAAATTGAGTGAATAGGTGAGGTAGGAGGTTCCCTTTAGTAAATGAGATGAGGTCAATTATTGAGACTCCATAAATATTAATTTTAAAAAAATTAAACACCTTCACAAAAACCTCAAAATTGTTCTAATTTATACTATTATATGAGATCAGGTTGTAATTCCATCAACCAATAAATTTTGGACAATATATTTTTTCAATTTAAACTATATCTTTTTAATTGACACATATATATTCATTTTAATTTTAATTATGGTAATGACATTCTAAAAATTTAATGAGTATAAATATTTACATATATGGTAATAATTGAATATAAATGAACCATTTATGAAATTTTAGATCTTATAATTATATCTTTATTATTTTTATATATTTTTATGATTATAAAATATTTTAATGAAATGTTATTTTTATAAAAGTCAATAGTGTCAATTTTGACACCATTTATTTATTTGACATAAAAAAATACAAACAGAAGAAAATTTTTAATCAAAATATTTAATACACTTATAATGTGTCATAGTCAACTAGAAAATATAGGGAGCACATTAATTTGTTCATTTTCAATTTATTTTCATATATTTAAAACCACTTATTTGATAATTCTATTAATAAAATAATTTTTACATCACTATTATATCACCATTAAAGAAAATATTTAATCTCTAAAAAATTATAAATAAATTTATATGATGTAGGTAATTATATTTTATTTCTATATACTATCTATAGTCTATATTATCTCCTATTTATCCATATATTAAAATAAATACACTTATATTTAATGATATTGTGACATTTTTTTCATATTAGCATTTTATTACATTCATGTCATATTCATAGGTAAGTGTTCATAATGTGATTCCATTTAGATAAATATATGATAAGGGTATAATTTAGTCATCCAATAATATTATTACTCGAGTTAAGGTAATATTATAATTTTATTTTTACCTTTAGTTACTTTAGATACCTTTAACCATGGTAATAAAAATAATTACCCAAGTCACTCTTCAAAAAGATCAAAAATAAAAGTATTATATTAACATAATTTAGAAATATTGATTCCAAATATGGAATCCATTTTTCAATATTAAAAACATAGAAATTTTATTATTTAATTTTAAATTAATCCTTTTGTTGAAATGAGAAAACGTGTTTTAATATCTTAACATTGTTTAATGGAATGAATGACCATATCAAGAGACTTTTCTGGCATACAAATATTTTTTTTAATTAATATCTTAATATTTTTTTGTCACGTGGTTTGGAAAACTGTGTTCCAACCATGTGACTAGAACTAACCCATGATGAAGCTTCCTGGTTTGGTTTCATGGTTTGGTAAACTGTGATTAAGCAATGAAAGGGACCACTTTATCAAAAATTAAAGGCCCACATGGTTACCTAGTGATGGGGAATCACTTTCCCTAACCATACCCCACCCATAATAACTCCATGTTTCCTTAAACAAACCATAAAGGTTGAAAAAGCAACATTATTAACACATGAAAAAATAAATGATTATTCATAAATGAAAGTGACACCTAGGTGTGAAAATAACCACACCTATAACCCAAGTCCTTATATGGGCATCAATAAGGTTATTAAACTCGTGTATTGGTGTAAATGAAATGCATGGAAAATAAAATACTATATAATACAAAAAATACCATATGACGGTTTCATTAATTACTTAAAAAATATTACAACCACAACCATTGACTCACCACCACCACTACAGAGTTTCATATATTTCTACATCAAGATAAAAATAACAACCACACATATCTAATGAATAAACATCATAAATTACTCCCTCAACACATTCATGTAAAATTATACATTAATAATTTCTAAAAGATAAATTCTTATTAAGAAAATAAATTGGAAAAACTTGTATATGTGAAAGAGGAATCATTGGGTGAAGTAAAAAAACATACTAAAGCATAATAATAATATAAAAGGGGTAAAAGATAATAATGTGGAAAAAAATAATTGGCAGTCATGATTCTTTTCCATTGGAAACCAAAATATCTTATAGTTGTTTCCTTTTACTCTAGGTGTATTTGATCCCTAATCTATGACATAAAATATTTTTGTATTCTAAAATTATATAATCTGTATAACAACGGTTGAGTAGAGTTTGTTACATAAAATTGGAAATAAAATTAAAATCTAACTCTACAATATAAAGTATGATACTATTTGTATTAAAAATAGAAAGGCCACTAATCATAAATCTTTATTATGGATTAAATTATTACCCTTGAATATATATTTCACTATGGGATAGAACTAATGAAATATATTTTTCATGAATAATTCCCCAACAAATAATTTTTCCATTATAATAGTAAATAAAAATTTAATTTTCAAGATTGATATTGGTAGGCACTAGGAGACCTAATGTGTAGAGCTACCATTAGTGATTGAAAACGAATTATGAATGAAATGAATCTTAGCTTCTTCTTATTAAATCTAATAATGATTAAAAAATAAAAGGCAATGTATAATAGTTTATGGTTCCAGAATTGGTGGTTTTGACAATTGGGATTGAAAATATATCATTTCGAGCTACCTAGACCGTTCAAAACATTTTTTCATGGGACATATTTAGATTAATTCTTTGATCTATGTTGGTAATTAAACCATTGAAACATGATGATAGGAAATGGGTGAATGTTTAATTGGTTTGATTAATACCCTTACATCAAAAAAAAATTAACTAGAAAATGGTTTCCCAAAAATTATTCAAAAAAATGTGCTCAACCATATTAAATTTCTAAAAGGAGTAGTAATGACATGTAGAAGCTTACTAGAATCCTCTCTATTCAAAAAAAATATTTTTTTTCCTGGAGTAATTTCTAGAATACCGTAAGATAATGTTGTGTTTATCCATAATTGTTGTTTCTAATCACATTTGACCATAGGTGTTCATCCCATTCAATACTTGTTGATATTTTTATAGTATTTGGTGCTAACCATCCTTAATATTGATGATAAGAAGAAACAATGACCATCATCATCAAGTAATCTGATACAGTTAAAGTGAAATATCTATTCCCATGAGATAACATAGTCATTGAATATGAGTATGTTATTGGTTATTTTAGAGTTTATGTTTAGTGTATGAAAATATATGAAAAATAAATCACTCATAATATAGTTATATTTTAATAATTGGATATATCAACAACTTAAAAAACTGAAAATGATCTAGAGTAATATGAAGGGAGTCTTGGAGACTTCACCACAATGTGTAAAAGGAAGTAGAAATGTATCAAGTTTTATCTAGGGATAATCCATAATTATTCATCATGTAACCAACCCATAGAGAGTCTCCTTTAATCAATTCCCATGTGAGTTTAGATTTCATGGATTATATGGTATTGGTCAATATTCATATACCAATTCTACATTTTTCAATGGGGTTATACATGGACCTAAATCATTCCCAATGATTTATCCGTTGATTTGAAAGTCCTAGAGGAAATTATTTATTGTATTTTTAAAGCGGAGGGGAAAAAATTTGAGATATGTAATGGAGGACATAACAAAGAATGAAATGAAAACTAGGACTGAATTAATAAATGTGATATTCCTTAAAATGTATGGAATTTAACTCCTTTAATTGTTAATTATACAAATAATTATTTAATCAACAATGTAAAAATTTTGATTTTTGATTTTTCAAAATTATAGTGGGTCCCAAAGGTAATAATTATAGAATTATATTTTATTAATCTTCAACCTATATTCAATATCAACATATTGAATTTCAATGCAATATTTTAAAACATAAACATTAATCATGGTATTTCATACCTATTTTCCACTCAGTTTTTAATATTCATAATTTTTTGAACCTCGTTATTGATTATAGTATTTTCTTCATAAAATAAATAATATCCTTATAAGAAAAAGTATATGACAATGGTTCCATACTGACCATTCAAATTATGAGTTGAACATGTAGTGAATGCACTAGGTATATTTCTACTAAGAGTGTTCTAGTATTGAAAAAACAAGTTTTGAGAGATTGGATCCCCCTATCAAATAGTTGTTATATATTTTAACAAACAAACTCTATTTTTCCTCCCAATATATTGATAAATTATGGGAATAAAAAATAAATTAATATAGATTGAAAAAACATTCAAAAAATCCTCAAGGATGTATTATTTTAATAATTACACTCTATTGGATAATATAATAAGAATTTTAATTTCAACCTTATCCCTGATTATAGATCCAACAACATTTATATAAATATAGTGGATCATTTCTTATTCTAGTTTAATAGCTCCTTTAATTCTCATATTCTTATCAAAGACATGTCATTCTATTGAATTCCAAAACAGAAATAGAATGGTAAGTCATTCATTGATTATTTTTGTAAAATATTTATAATAAGAGTTATATAAACTAGAAAGGAGAAGGAGATAAAATAATTTGGGTCAATTCACTATTTTAATATAGTTAAGATTAGCGCCACAAAAAGATCTAAAAATTTTCCAACTAAATAATAATCAAGCATAGCTCTAATAGTATGTAAAATATCCTAAGAATTTGGATGGGAATTTAATTTTTCATCAATTGATTTTTGTATGTTTCTAAAGTTGGTATCATTAAATTACTCTATTAGATAATATACTATAATAACCAAAACCATTCAAGATAGATAATTATAAAATGGATTAACCACCTTTCACCAAACATTGTTGATATGTCTGGTGAATGATACATCCTTCATTTATAGTTTTAGATTACCAGAATAATTTTTTCCATTTATTCACGAATAGATGTTGGTGGATTTATTATCTCCATAATATATACAATATACTCTAGACAATTTTCATGTATTCCTTTCAATACACAGTATTATATCATATGATACCATGTGTTTTTTCATGAGGGATATAATAGAATAACCATTCCATGTATCTTCAATAACTATATCAAGATTATTTATCTTTTTTATAACTATTTATGTTAAGGAATTTTAAATCATTAATATAATACCACACTCTAAGTACAACTTTTACATTCATATGTTTCCAGTTCATGATATCCTATGTTTTGATATTCATGTTTCTATCCCTTGATTTTTACACCACAAGAACGAAATCATATTTTATAATTAGAAACATGATTGATTAAAATCTTTAAGGATGATATATATCCCCTCCAAATCAGAGTAATAGGGGAGAATGATCTGAGTGGGTTTGTCTAAGATGGTGAAAAAACTATCTGTGAATCATGATATCCCATTAATATTAGAAATAAACCTATCAAGATGACTCCAGATCCCATAGTTTCATTTCTTAATTTTTCACAATGTATAATTATCTCTATATTATCCTAAGTCCAAAAAATTATTTGGTTCAAATATTTTTTTAATCAATAATGAATATCTTGGAGTTTAAAAAACATATTTTCATATATTAAACAATAGTGGTGCTAAAATACCTTCAAAAAACCCACGAAAAAGATCTAGGTTTGACGAAAGAAAGATCTTACAAATAATATTATTCATCCCTATATTTACATTAGGAATAATAAAAGTGATGTATATAAATAGATTAGTGGTGGATAGCTTAATAGATAGGAATTAGGATGAGGATTTTAAAAGATACATAGTGACATTATTTCTCTTATATATCTAGATATACTCATTAGTATAACATTCATGCTAGTAGTTCCTAACCTAAAGTTATTATGTGAAATATTAAAAGAGACTAGATTTTTGTTTGAGCAGTAGAATGACCATTATTCAGATTTTGGATTCCTTAGAATATTTATTGATGTATTTAAACATTATTGGGGACCCTAGTCTCCTGTAATTATATATGATAATTGATAACACAATATAGATGATGTTATGTTCATATTGATATTTTTAAAAGAATTTTTGGGGTGAGATATTTTTTAGAAAAATATGCATAGTGTTGTGTCAGGATATTACTCCATTTAATTCTGTAGAATCTCTAGAAGTAATTTTAGACCTCTTTTCTTACACAGGGTAGTATCCTAAAGATGATCAACTATCCCTACTAGAGCCTCAAAGGGGTTGGATTTTGTAACAATGGAGGCATCATGCAATTGGGAGATAGGTGGAGGATAGATGAATACTAGAAGAAGCTACGAAATATCTAAGGAGACCGAAAAAGATTTCAACCATCTAGCCCCACCATTTGAGGTAACCAAATTGGAATTAAAGGGGGAACCAAGATGAATTCATCTCTCAAGATGAGAAACCTATCACATAATCAATAGGAAAAATATCATCAAATGAGATTTGAAGGACCCAACCATCAATAATATAATAAGGTGAACCATTCAAACATAGTGGGAAGAAGTCTAAAGAGTGATATATTTCAACTCCCATAGACAAAGATACATCCATACATCTCAAATGATATGTCTAAAAAATAGGATATCAATTTTATAGATGATAAGCCCACTTATAAGCCACATAAACCAAATATTTAAGTCAATGAGCTATATGGATTAATTAGACCCAGGGGATGAGAGGATCCCGTCACTATGTGGGTATTAGGTGGGGAAAATAAGACCTAAAAAAACCTAAACATGTAGTATCAGGAGACAACATATAATTTTGATTAGAAATTTTTTAGGAAGAGATCAGATGACCTTTAAGCCTAAATTATGAGAAAAAACTATCCTGAGAGCTAAACGGAAACCATTTCTAAAATGAGATATAATAATTATAATTTAGTAGAATGAGTTTTGGGAAAGGGTAAGAGAGGTATATATTATAAAAATTCTTCATGTAAATAATATGTAATATATATTTATTGGTTTTATCTATATAAATAATACAAAAAATGTTCCACTAATACCCTTGAGAACTGAGGGGTTGTAAAATGGGGAAGGTAACCCTAGGGGAGGAACCCACATAAATTTCAACTGGGAGTCAAGACACACATTTATATCTATCCAAAAATGAATGAAATAACTACTAATTACCTAATTATCTACAATATCTTATACAGTATAATATAATGTCATATGATGAGAATTTGTGACCAGAAAATAAGCATGGGTTGAGCACTGAAATAGATGAAGGTGATGAAATTTTTTTTGAGGTGGTGACGAACTAGAATATAAGAACAGATAGTTGATCAAGATTGAACATGGAAAAATAATTCTATGATCCATAAACATCATTTGAAGCCAAATAATCCTTTGATATGGAAAATTATGTATTAGATTCAATAATTTCATGGAACATGGGTGGAAGGGGGATTTTATAATCTGTGGGAGAAAAACATAAAGAGTTGGGTTTAAGAAATAAGACAAATCTTCCTTATCTGGGGCTGATGTCAGGTCATAAAATTGAAAAGGCATGCTAGGTGTGGTATATAATGAAGATATGTGCATAAGAAAACCATATAATATGAGAGGATTAAATGAAGTCCCCTAGTCAACCCCCGATGTGAGGGAGACTAAAAACCGAGGGAACTGAAGAACTAGAGTGGGGAACCACCATCGAAGAAACTAATATAATGTCTCAAAATTCCCAATGGGAAAAAATTTGTAACTCAAGAAGGACAATTTATAGGACTGTAAAACACCTTCATTTAATAAAAAATAATTTCACTTTAATAATTTACAAACCACATTACATTAATTTTAGTAAATTTATCCTTATCCATGAAAATATGATATAACTGCTTCTATTTATATATTTTGATTCTGTTACCGTATATTATTTAATCACCACATTTTTTTTAATATCATCAATTATAGTAAATCATCACATTCCATAATATTTTTTCCTTAAAATATTTTCTGTAATATTTCATATTCATTAGAAACTGCCACATAAAACCACACCATCCTCTCTACACTGCCACAATAAAATAAATGGTCATCCTATCCTTAGTTGACCATATCTTGCCCAACCCATAATAGATATAACAATAAATACCACAAAAATTCCACCACAAAAATGACAACATGACTTAATAAATCTCCATAATAAGAGTCATATATCCATATATTCTTTTTTACCCACCATAAACCACACAATAATTCAAGTAATAATATATTAAACCTCCTCGAAAGAAAATGACATGTATTAAAATGACAACATAAGGAAACAAATTAAATTTCTAATTCTCTAAAATATCATAAAATCATTTCAAAATATAATATCCACTTTAAAATTCTTTTATTCTAACACATTAATTATGTTACTTGTAAAATTTCAGTACATTTGATATCATTCATAAAACAAAATACGTTTACATCAATAAAATTCAATGATAAGATGTGGAAAAAGTAATGTCTGTACCTCCACACCATTCATACACATTAACTTATTTTTTATTATATTATAATCCTTATTTATATACCATATGATTATCTAAAAAACGGTGTTAATTTGACATTTATAATAAATAAAAATAGAAAGATCATGAATCCCTTTATTAAATATTTTTTTCAATGATTATAACATAGATATGAGAATCAAACAATTATTAAACACCACCAAACACACAAGGATTAACCTTGAAACATATTAAAATAGATACTCATATCTAATGGATCTAAAATCTATTGATGACATGGTTTTTATAAGTTAAATATTTTATACTATACTTTTTAAAATAAAATTATTTTCAAGTTAATATTTTATTTCTATGTATTCGATGGATTACACTAACTCTAAGGTTTACACTATATTTAGAATGGTTAATATTGAATAGGAATATATTTTCTAAAATATATAATAGGATAAACCTAAGGGTTTTTTTAATTTGATGTTGTATTATTTTGTAATATTGTTTTTTGAACAGAATTAAAAAATTTCATAATGTAGTGTAAAGGGGGAGGAAATGAATAAATAAAATGAAGATATTTCCCATACATTGATGGATAATTAAGAAAGAATGCACTATTTTTTACTTCAATATTGGAAAGATTCTAGGTATCAGAATCATACATTCGATGATTATGTAACCGATCTTCAAGTAAGTAAATTTAAACAATATGTGAGAGGTGAATGAACTGACTACAATAGTATTAGAATGATTTTTATGAGTTTGATGAATTAGCATGTCGAGTGCCGTGATTAAAGAGTAAAAGATGGTTGATGTTTTGAGAAACCAAAACTAGAGTATTTAAAATGAATATTGTTGTATATAGTTATTAACCACTCTTTGATATATAATTTTGAATGATAATTCTAGTTTACAATTTACATTTCAATGAAGGTTACTGTAACACTCATAATTGAGTAATTGTATGATGCAAAATAATTTATATTTGTGTTAATGATATTTGAAAATATTATGATATATTTAAAATCCATTTGATGTCATTTAATATGTTTTTAATTGGTTAGGTAACCCCTAAGAATGTTGGAAGAGGTTTATAGAAAATTTATTAAAGCATTGGAATTCAGTGGTAAACTCTTAGAATTGGTTAAGTCCTGAAAATTTATGATATTTTATAGATAATGTGGTATATTGGAAATGTAAAGATTTATAAAATAATATTGAAGGTAATGTGTAAGATTATTACTAATTTTTAAAATAATTTTGAAAATTAACGACTGATTCAAAATATATTTTTTACAGAATATATCTTTAATAGTTGGACCAAGAAAATGGAAAATTAATGTGATGCATAAGAATTTCGGAATCAAGTGTCAGTTTCTCAATCTTAACGAACAAGAATTTTGTAAAATCATTTTACATTATGTACATATATAATCTGTTTGAGACGATTCATAAGTTTTTTGAGAATATTTATGAATATTGGTGATGTATAAGATGTTGAAGATAAATATGTAAGATGTTTTTAATGATTGGTGCATTTTAGGGAAATGGGAAACATCTTACATAAAATGTAGTACTTGTATTCACATATATATGATGTTTGATATAAAACTATTTATATGTAAGATGATATATATATTATGTATGATTTATACATTGAAATAATTTGATTTAACTGAAGATTTAATTTCTATGATTTCAAGAACAATGTACTCTGAGGGAAATTAACTTCATATATGGAAAAAAATAACTTCATAATGATAAACATCATAAATGAGAATATGATTCAAGTAAATTATTGGTAATATGATCTCAATGATTTAGAGAATAAGATCATTTCTAGATTAAATTATAAAAAATTTAAAATTTTGAAATGGAAAATTCAGGGATAAATAATTCTATGAATTAAAATTGGATAATGATATGCTATTGTAAAGTTGAAATTTAAGAAGTTATGGATAATTATGTTACTAAATATTGGTATAATTTGTGTATCATAATTATAATATTCTTCACATCATGAATAATATTAAGGATGAATAATGTTGAAGATAGATATGTGAAAATAAATTTATTACACCATATGTCGATGTTTCAAACGATTAAAATATTTTTGCTGATTATTCTCTCTATAATTAAGTGATTTGATCCCTAATAAAACATTTTTAAATTTGAAAATAAATATATTTTTCAATTTATATTATTTATGACTACTAAATTAATACCTTAATATTTTTATTTATCAATTTAACTATGAAATAAATGGGAAAATGGTATTCTTGGATATGTAGTGAAGAAAACTGGTTATGGAAAAAAGGAATATTTAGAGGTTGTGAAAACATCCCCACATCATACCATTTTATAAAGTGTGATGGATATTAGTACATAATTTTTTAAATATAATTTAAATAATATTAATATAGAAAATATTTTATATAACTCTTAAATATATAAAATGACTCAAAAACTTTTTTTCATCTTGGTGGGGAGAGAAGTTGAAAAGGAATAAATACTTATCTATAAAAAGTTCTCTCTATGTATCGAGGAAGAAGAAAAACAAAAATTGTAACACCCCTGGTTTTTGGAAATCATTTTTCTCAAATACATTACATTTATTTGATGGATTACAACACCAATAAAAGAATTTTCTATAAAAACCCTTTGGTTATCTTTCACTACACCCAACACTCGGTTAGCTTACAGGACACATTACATTGAGTTGTAAAAAAACAATGAAATATTATTAATATAGTCATTTAAACTCCACCATTATAACCTATCCATTAGTGTTAGGATAATGAGTAATAATAAATAATTCTTAAATAGTAATTATAATTTTTTTATATAAAGGAATTGAATTGATAACAGAACACATAATTTTTGGTAATTTGTTTATATGATCTAAAATACGTTTTTTTTCAAAAAAATAGATCTTATTTATTTTGTGAAGATTAATAATATTAAATTTTTACACTTTTATAAAATGAATTTTATAAAATAAAAATTATTCTTGAACTCAAAATATCAAATTTATCTTATGGTTATTTTTAGGGTTTTAGGAAATGCTTTACTTTTTGGTGAAAATAGTAACGATTGAGTTTTAATTAAGAACTTCTTTTTTGTTTAATTTATTTATAATAAAAATTTATATTTTTATTTTTTTCACATGTAAGTAGTGTAATTATAGTTATATTAATCTAATTTTAGTTATTAGAATCAATTTAATATTGAACTATAATATAAAAACATAATAAAATTTACATCATTTTTGAGTTAAAACCCAAATTTCTCATCATATATTTGGGATTAATTTTAAATTAATTTCTCAACTTATGTGATTTTATTATGGAAAAATGGATTCTATATTTGGAATTATAATAATTTATAATATCTTAAAAGGATATATTCATTTATTATCAAAGTTATTAGTGAATATAATTAAAATTCATTACATGAATTAAAATTAAAACATGTTTAATTAGTGGTTAGAATTGTAATAAAAAGTATAAAATGTTGGATTAGAAATAGAGAATGAATACTATTTAGGATTATCAAAATATTCTCAAATGGATAATGTACAATATAGGGTTAATTTTAGTTTAAATAATAGAGATTAAAATAATTAAACAAAATAATACTCTAAGACTCTTAAATCATGTTATCGATCATGGTCCTTAGTCTGATGATCATAATCACAGAACCATAGTCTAGATATGATCCAATTAAATAAGAGAAAAATATTCTAATCCCACTGTATTAGATTTTTAGAGTATCATAATCATGTTGTATATGATTAAAATAAATATATTGTTTTATCATTGTAATACTAAAATAAATAAAATAATCATAATAAAATGATAAATACGATGTATCACTTTCTATTATATGCATATTTCAAATATAAAAATGTGTATGAAACACATTAATAAATATAATTAAAATATAATAATGAATTATAAGTTATTAAACGAATAATCTAGTTTTAACCTTAAAAGAAAGATAGTTTGTATCCCAGACTAAAGGTATCCATGGTTTTAGACATAGAGGAAATTCTATCATCCCTTACAAGGGAAGCCCTTGATATGATAACCAGCATGGTTCGATCTTTCGATCCACATAAGCCCTCGATATGATGATAATATTTGATGTATATCAAGACCTAGTAGTCCTAAATTTGATAGATCAGATCCTCTTTCATCCTATATATTAAAGCCTTTTATTATTATGAGGATCCGAAATATATTAAAATTCAAATTTGGACAAGGAGAAAAACTATAAATGTTTCCTTAGAACTAAAAAACTCTAAACAATTAAAAATACTAATAAAAAGTTGTCTATGCTTTGAAATCATTAAATCTCGTACTCATTGAGAAATATCACATGAAATTCCCTATAGTAATTACCTCCCAAATCGTTGAATGACTGGGTATTGATAGGAATCTTCTCAATGAAAATCTTTATCTCTCAATAGTCGTATTCTCTAAGAGTTTGTCACATTGACTTGGATGCCCGACACTCAACATATCTATTGTAACTATTTTCCTGATGTCGTATTGTTTTAAACCCTTACAATTTAAATATATATTCCTTACATTAGAAAGAAACCATTAGAACAAAATTATAAACCTAAGTTATCACAATGGACTTCCTTATGATTGTAAATAAGATAATACTCATGAGTGTTAGTCTAACGTTTATTAGTACGGGTATCGATATGATTATTAAGACATTGTCATTATATAATTCATGAAAAATGTTCTTATACTTTACTTGGTAAGGGTGAGTTATATTAATTAGATGCATACTCATTACGAAAATCATAATACAAAATTATACATTTAATTTAATAATTCATTATAACTTATTATTTTTTATTATAAGAATATGTTTTCTACAAAAACATTATAAAATACCATGGTCATATAATTTTGTTAAATAAGTTTTAAGAAATTTTGTGTGATTTCCAAAACCAAAGAAATGAAAAAGTGATAAATAATATTTATAATTTAGTAATATCATCCTTTGTGGAAAGCAAGGACCCCAAAAAAATAATAAAAATTAACATTGACAAACATATTGTTATTTCTTCTTTTAGGTGCATCATATTCACAGTTAGTTGTTAAATGTTAACTCCACTTGAATTTATAACTCCAATAAATATGATAAAGGAAAAAGACGTGGAATACGATTTACTCTCTCTTAGGAAAACATATTCCTTAAGGATCATCTTTAATTCATTAATAAAATACTATCCTCCTTTATCTAATATTATCTCTATTTGAAAATTTATCCCCCTTTGTTTAAAAATTCCCATTATAATGATTTCTCCCCCTTACTATAAAATTATCTGTGTTTTATTCTCAGAAATTAATGGTGAATGAATCTGTTTTCTATTGAAAATTTATATAAAAAATATATAAAACAAAGTAATGAAGTAACTAATAATTCAAATAATGTATGAAATAACATTCAACCAATCACAATTGGAACATATTAAAAAATATAATAATTGGAAGAAAAACTCATTGATTGATAAATATAAAATCAATTATTTTTAAAATGAAACAAAACATAAAAAGAAAAAATGATCAATATTTATTCATGATGGTTTTCACAAAAGGCTTAAACTTCTAGAACACATTTCAATAATTTTCGAACTACTAAAAATTTTCTTCATAAAATTAATCTTTGGATTCTAAGCATGAGAAATTTTAGTAAAGTTTCTAATTTGAATTACTTAATATGTTAAATTTTTATTAAAATGATTTTATTCTAGTTTTTTCCAACAGTAAGTATTTGTTATTCCCATTTAGTGATTTTATTTACATAGCTTGGTTATCAGTTTTATCCATGAAATCTTTCACATGCTTGACTTTGTCACCCATATATTTTGTAAACTGATTGAAATATTTGGTATATTCAATAAGAATCATCTTTAAATCATTAAAATTTTCATCATAGAGCTTAATATTATTATAAACATGGTATGATCACTTCAAAATTTGATTACATGACTTCATGTGAGTCTAGAAGTTTTCTTTAAATATATTCAATTGATCCTCAAGTCGAATTACCTTTTATATTGACAACTATATTGAATCGTAATTCTTATTTAGACCGTCCTGAATATACTAAGAATGATATTTGATATTTGAAAATATTAAATTGTCTCTTCAAGTCTATTCAAATCATACTCAATGTAATATAATCCATTCAATGAAATTTTCCTAGGTGAATCTGATTGTTGTGGTTGAATTTAGGTGGTTTTATTTAGTTTTTTCCAACTTTAATTTCATTTCTTTTCTTCTATTTCTTATTTGAACTTGATTTATGAGATTTCATAGAACTTATGTTACCTACTTCCTTATTAAAAGATAATTCAGGAGTTTCATCATCCTTATTGATTAAAAACTTGTCATCAACATAGGTTTTTGATTTCTGATCATCCTCTCTCTTTGATGAGGTCTTATCTTTCTTTTATAATGATGATTTTTCTTCTAAATATTCATCTTTTGATTCTATATAGATAATAAGATATGGATTATTCTGATTATTTATCATCAGATTGAGTTTTCTCAAATTCACTTTCTTCTTCATTGTCATACTATTAATATTCATTCTATTCCTATTCTTCTAATTCTTCATATTGTTCTTCAATATCTTATTCTACAACTAGTTCTTCATTTCCAAATTCTTTACATAATTATTCCACTTCTAATTATTTTTATTCTTTTTTATATTTTTCTATACCATCGACATCTTCATCAACTAATTTATCAAAATATTGTTGACAACTGGAAAAATATTCTTAAATAAATATTCCCTACATCCGATTTTTATTCCATTTCATGAAAAGGTGGTGATGATTATTTATTAACTTTTCCACTTTTACTTTATCATTTTAGATACAAGATCGTCATGCACAACATATGTTTATTGAAAAACTAACCCTACATTCATATTTTATTGATCAGTCTGAGATGTTTGTAAAACAGCATGCCCAGAAGCTGTCTCAACACTATTTAATATATTATCACAAATTTGAGCATCAATAAAAATTTTATTTTGCTTTATCTTCATCTTTATTTCTATAAAGTATCAAACTAAAGGATCTTCAAATATTTATCTTATACTAGTTCATGTTTGATTATAGGACTCCCTGTTTTTCTCTAAGACTTCATCTTTATCCACACTATATATAATTCATATTGGAATTTCTTTTGTTTCTTTTCAATATTTTGTGGAGATGTGTTATCTTTCCTTTTCTTATACCTTCATCCTTCTCATATTTCATTGAATGATCTACTTTGGAATCAGTATCACCAACCTTCTCAATATCCATATCTCATCCAATTTATTGCATCATAACTATTGAATAAAATCATCTCCCTGAAATGATTTAATTGTTTCTCATTATTGGAAAATAGTATACTCCCATCCATTAGTTTCCTAACCAATACTGAAACATGATGATCTATTATTTTATAGAACCAGGGTTGTCATTGAAAATTGTAAGAATGATACATGCAGAAACATCTATCCTCCTTATGTGGAAAAAATCCAATGTGAAAACATTAAAAACTGTTAGAGTATCTCAGTCTTCTTTCATTGTTTTAATAAATCCTTATATCTATAGGGAGAAAACAGTATTATTTGGAGTCAGTTGTGAAACCTACTTGATTTTTTCATAATGATCAAATAATGAGTCTTCTTTAATTATCTAATTACAGGAACCAAGATCACCATGAATTTTTTATGATGGAAAAAAGGTTATCCTTCATGATGACATTACTATTATGTTTTCAAATTTCTTATAGGAAGTCTTAAATCCTAGAATATATATTAAAAATGGATTTTTTTCTATCCTCCAAGAAAAACATGACTGATGAATAAAAATCCTGAACAAGATCTCCATAAAACAATAAAAAATATTTTTCTGGTATTTGTAAACATTCTGATTTCCAACCTTTAAATTATATAATCATCTTAAATGTAGAATCATTCTGTTCAGAAATAGTTATTTACTACATCCTTCCACTGAATATGAACCACTTATTGTAATCTTTAACTGAAACAATCAGATTCAAAATTGAAACTAGTGAATCATTTGATAAAAAAATATTATCGGACTAGTGCTTATGAAGGAAAACTCAATTTAGGGGGTGAAAAAAGAAGGAAACTAATGTGGGATATGGGGATGTCCCTCCATATATAGTCAGTCAAGGTGTTGGTTCAACTTCCACAAATTTATAATGGTTTGGATTAAAACCAAACTGATATAGGGGGTGATATATATTCAAAGAATAATTTAAAATTTTTTAATTCCCGAGGTTTTTTAAACGTTCATTATATTGATAATGAATAATATTTAACAAAAATATTAAACAATTTTTTTTTAAATAATAATAACAAAAAATAATTAATAGTAATGAAATAGTGTTCAATGTAAAAGAATAGAGAATTACATTTAGAATAAAAAATCCATTGGTATTTATAGAAACCTAGTCTTAACATATATAGACATTAAATTAATTTTTCATTATACATATAATATTAAACAAACAGACATCCAAATATAGTGTTATTCTATTGCCTTCAGAAACATGGAAACATAAAAAGTCGTAAATAAGAGAGCTACATTATCTCCCAGTAATTATCCTCCTGACTATCTCCCTTTTTAGTCAAATCATAATTAAGTCATATCATCATAACCTGGGGAAGGAAAAATAAAAATGAGTGAGCCTAGATGCTTAGTAGGGGTAAATGAGGGAGACATGTAAGAATAACCCTAAGAATAGGGGTATGAGAGTGTGATTAATACATTAGAATATCATACCATGTATATCAAATATCATAAACAGAAATAATGAAATAAATCTTGGATGTTTATAAGATATGAATCATAAGAAGATAATTAACATAATACATGAAATCATATCATTTTAATAAGACATGGAATTGTGGAATACATAGACATGTGATATCATTCCCTATAAGTCAAGACAAAATTTTTGAACTTATCTAGGTACTTCATGGGAACCACACGTACTACGCTAGAAACACCACCATCCCCCATCATAGCCCTCTCATTGTAAGGGAAAAGGTTTCCATATCTTCCAACATCATGGTGACTACAACTATTGGGTGGGACACACCACCACCCCCAGTGACATTATTTTCCTTGTAAGGGATTAGGTTTACCCATCTCCTCATAGTGGATTAATCCCATAGACTTGATTCACATCAATATACCATGAGATATAAATCTTTACCCAATACATTGGCATAATATATCGGTCTCACCCATCTTATAAAAAAATCCATCGTAGATATGGCACAAAATAATTAAATATTCAACATATCATGCCCCATAAAACGAGAATTGTTTTATAAACTTCATATAATAAACCCCTGAAATTAAATGGGTGTCATAAACAAGTAATTAAATCTTAACCTATAAAAAAATACATGTTTCATAACCATTCCAGCAATGCCTAACCTATGAATATAATCAGGGTTCACAAGTACAAAATTCATAGAAGAGAAACAAGTTTTATAAATATCATTCCATCAAAACATAAACCATTCATTGAAATAATATCAATGAAACCTTTGGATCATTTCCCATAATGGAATTAGTAACATCAAAAAATGTCATATTAGATGGAAATAATTTTGAAATATATTTCAAAAACATTTCTTGAGTAAAATATCATTTTTTCTTTGAAAATACATCTTAAAATCATAAAACCCTTTAAATTAAATTTTCATGAAAATAATGTTGAAAATATATATAAATGAATTTTTAACATTTTGGAATCATTTTTTATTGAAAAAATATAAACTAATCTTGAAAATGTTTTGAAAAACAATCTTTCCTTGAAAACATATAAAATAATCTTGAAAATGTTTCGAAAACTGTTACATTAAAAATAATTTGAAAAATTATAAATAATTATTGAAAACAGTTTGAAAACCTATTTACATGAAAAAATATGGAAAAATATTGAAATTTTCTTGAAAAATATTTTTCTGGAAAACATATGATAGAATATTTAAATGGTTTTGAAAACCCTCTTTCCCAAGAAAACATTATATAAGATTTAAAACATTTTCAAAACCAATTTCACATTAAAACTTATAAAATTATCTTGAATAAATTTTGAAAACCTTTTTCATCAGAACCACTTAAAAAATAATAATTTCCAACATATTAGGAAAAAAATTTCTTTAAAAAATAACATCTTAATCTTTTAATTTGTATTTTAGTCAAATGAAAGTCATGATAGTAGGTAAATCCACATATTCTGGACATTCATTTTTAGCATAAAAAGTTTTGAAAAGTGCCTCAAATGAAAACTGACTAGAAGATTAATTTTTTAAAACACTTTTGTTTAAAAGAAAAAACATGGGTTAAATTTATTTTATATATCATAGGAGAATACTGTATGTTTTTTGGAAACCTTTTAGAAAACATGGTTTTGAAGGAACACAGATTTCTGACTGAAGATAGAGGTAAAGTTGCACTATCATAAAAACATTTTCTTAGTTATATTAAATAAAAAATGTAGAAATGGTACTAATACATAAATATATCTTGAATAAATCAAGGATAATAAATGTATTGAATTTTCCTGAGAGATTGATCAGAATATTTGTTCAATGGTAGAATAATTGTAAACAATCATGATAAATGATGGATTTCTTTAATAAAATCTGACCACATGGTAACATGGGATCAAACTCCCAATATATAAAAATAAAATAAAATGAATCTTAATATATAATTAATTGAATTATATTCATGTTATTATATTTCAAATACACCATGAAAATATAATATAGCTGTATAAAAAAACAAATGTCTCAAAGAAGACAAATTGAGTCAAAACTACCATACTGATTTGGAAAATTTTAAACATAAAACCCAAGAGAAAAATATCATAAAATGGATATATAAATTCCCATGAATTTTTTTATAATCATAATAAAATAAATTCATGTGCATTATATACACTACAAAAATGAAGTGAGTGGTTAATTAGGCATGTATCTCACATAAATAAAATGTGAGATGAAATCAGCTTACATTGTGTCGTGAATCTTGTCGTATTATTTAAACAAACTATATAATAAATTTATTTTTATTATAATAATTTTATAAAACCATATTATAATATCTAATACCATATATGGTTTCATTTTGTCTTTATATTACATGGATATTAACAATTTCATGTTAAGGTTATGATTTTGGTAATATTCGCTTTGTTTTTCACATGTGTCTTTGTTTTTTGTATCTTTGGTCCTTATATATATCATGATTTCTAGAATTTAAAAAAGGACATAAATATCATTTATTTGAATTATATGTTTATTATAAAAATCTATAGAGTATTGAATTATGAAAAATGATTACAATGTTCATGGAGACGGCGGGTCATATGTACGCATGAATGTTGTTTTTGTTTAATTGTTTTACAGAATGAATGAAATAAAAGGATATATATGTACATATTTATTTAATAACAGTAAATTAGAATTATTTGGTCATATATTTCATATATATTCCCAAAACAAATCCATAATACATTCTGTGTAGTGTGTTAATGAATCGTATCACTTTGAGGGGCGGTTGTCCACACCTCCTCAAAAGAAATTATAGTATTTAAAAAATATGCAAAACATAAAGGTATATTCTAAATACAAATTAGAGAATCATAAGTCATCATAAATATCCAATGTATCATATATATGTATATTGTGCATCATATTGTCAACCATGATATGATTTAAAGGAAACAATTAATAATCATTGTTTAATGAGGCAGTAGGTCACCAAACACATAAATAGTATGTTCGTTACCCATTATATGGAATTGTGCGTACGTGTATGTCAAAAACATATAATAAACCAATATTAAAATATTTAGGATAAGTTTTTTTATAAAATCATGAAAAAAATATTTGAGGGAGTGGAGAATGGAAAATAAAATAAAGGATCTTGGGGGGGAGACGATACCTCTCATATGGGTAACTCTATTTGGATTTCACAATAGGGATTCCAAGGATTTCTATATTCCCAATGGGATTCTTTAAGAAGGAAAGTATGGATGTTTTTACTTGTATTAGGGACATATTGGCTGAATCTATGTAATTTTATAGTTGTGAATAAGACGAAAATGCGGTATCCTTTTATAAGAAAGGGAGGGGACACACTCAACATTTTTGGAAAACAATTCAAGTTTACCCATTTAATTACCTAAAAAAGTAATCCCAACCCAACAGAACTAAATAATGGAAGATTTATGGTAGATATATGACCATAAAATGTTTTTTGGAGAATTTTTTGTGAAATTTAGGCCCTTAATTTTAATATTTAGTCACTTTTAAGTTTAACTTTTACTTAATGGATGTAATTGATTTTTTTTACATTAATTAATATTTTTTGTCAAAAAATTTGAATTTATTATACAGTATAAATTGTTTTGATTCCAAATATAGTATAAATTTTTCCAAATTAAAATCACATAATTGGTAGGAATTAATTTAAATTTTATACCACTCAAGGAATGACAAAGGAGTTGTTTAATTTAAAAAAAACCAAAATATTGATATGATTTGAAAGTCAATTTCAATGTCAAACTGAGTGTGATTAACTAAATTCGATTAATTGAGAACTATGTTTTCTAATTAAACTGTAAAAAAATTTTAATATAATCTAATCATGTTAACTAATTAGATGAAAATCAATTGTGAATTGAATTTCATTATTATTCACTATTCATTAAAAAATGAAACGGCACAGACAAAACCAAAAATTTATCCTATCCTTATTTATATCTTTATCATTGAAATATTGTAAGATCCCGGTTTTTCACTCAGGTATGTATCCTTTAAATTTTTAGTCTAAATCTTTTCTTTGGACCTTATAAAGACACCTAATGAGTTAGTAAATGTTTTGAGGGTGTCAGGGGCTTATTTGGAGCCCAAAAACCATATTTTTAGAGAAAACAAACAATCCACATGGTTTTGAGTAAACAGTGAAGATGGTTTTTTTGTGATAATGACACCTCATATAGTTGGTGCATGGTCATGCAGCCAAACTGTGAAAACACCCCATTTCACAGGTAATAGTGCAGGGATGGTGCATAGTTTGGTCAAACCCTATAGAGGAAGCATTTTTTAGCAGAATCACCTCGCATGGTTTGCACACTGATTGACAAGCCACGCTGAAAAACCGTGTGCAGGCTAAAAGCCTGTGTAAAATGTTCAAAATGCCTTTAATGATCCATTAAGCCAACCCCTTCCTCCCAAATCCGAGTTTATATAGGATTGATCTATTTATCTCTAAATTTTTGATTTTTTAATGATCAAATATTATAATTAAGATATCTTCTTCATCTGGCTTCTGATCAAGATTTCATCATCATGTAGGATGTACAATGGTAAGTAGTCGAGTCCTCTTTCACTGTTCTTCTTCTCTTTCTCTCTCACCCTATTATCTCCATGGGATAATTTTCCACTTTTCATAGATCCACTCTGATTGCAAGAAAATCAAGGGATGATATTGGAGGAAAATGATCATACTTACCTAAGGTGGGTGGTATATAACTTATCCCTAATGTTTGTTGATTTTGGATTGTTTGTGTGGGGCCCGCTGATCCCATTAGAGACAGTCTCTTAAATTTACATTCCATGATCATAATTTTTAGAATCATCTGTTTATGCTATTTGTAAACATGTTATTTGTTCTTCATGGTTACACCCACAACTCAATCCTCCTCATGTCGATGTTTATGAAATAATTGTGTATTCAGTGTTTTCGAAACATTGGAGACACTATTCAGGTGTACTATTGCTTGACCATCCAAAATTGACCCTTCCAATAATTTATGATTTTTTGTTAAATGAGAATTTCATAATGTCATGTTCCATGTATGTTAACCAATTGACCCTCCTAAGGTAGGTGCTTCAAATGATTATTAAATTTCAAATGTTTAATGGAAAGTAAAATAAGTATTTATATTTGCCTTATTAAAAGATATTGAATAAAGGATACATGTCCATCACAACCCTTTCATATTGAGGGAAGGTAGTGGAGTGAACCTCAATAATTGAATATGCCTAAATGGTGTACTAAGAGTTAATAAAATGGTTGCAATGCTACTTGGAATATCCACACTAATTAAAGTCAACGATTAGACCAATAAAAAAATGGTTTCAACTCAACTTGTCCTATCCACACTAATAGAAGGAAAGAACTGAAATAAATGAATTACTACATGCTTACAATATCAAATAGGAATGAAATAACTCGACTTCGCCTTGGATTATGAGAGGATAATGCCTTGGGTATTAGGAACCCCATTTTTATTCAAAGATGATGTTTTCTTAGGTTGATAACCACCTAGATTATGGTTCTTCTCTATTCCATGGATTCCCAGTATACTACCATTAGATCCCATCAATTATTCCAGGATACCTTAGATACTCTCCTTGGATCCAACATTGACATATAGGTGCTGTGGATACACTTTGTGGACCCAATATTTTCTTTGCCCCATTTTACATGGATGAACTCTGTGGACTCAGTAGGTGCCTTATTGTTGAATTCCTCGTATTACGCTCCTTGGGATACCCTATAACCCCTTTGATAGACTCATATACTACTGAGTTATCTTTCTGAGAGTTTACGTTACCTTTATTTTTACCATGGAATGTCCTCACGAGATATCATTTTCAAGTTGCCTTGTAACGTCTTAGGACCTTCACTGCCTATACAATCATGGGGTGATGTCAGTGTTGGCTATGCCTCATGTGACCTATTAACATTAAATAGTAATTACATAATAAAATCAACTTTTTACATGTTCAGACAATAGAAAAGGGATGAATCAGGTACTTGGGTATTTTGTTATTTTGTACTTCTTACATTATTGTATTTATGCATTCCTACATACTATTATATTCCATTATATGGGCCAGATCATATAGACACTATTGGTGGTGGCCCGCTGATATTTGTCTCACACCCTCTCCAGGTGCTGTTTGGTACCCGGAAAATACTATATGACTGCAAGTGTGGAAAATTAGAAAGCATACATCTTCCAAGACTTGATTGTGTGAAGATTGGATTGAGATTGATAGCATATGATGGAGTAAGATCTTTGGATTCTTGGAGTAGTATTTATATTCATTTATCTTTTGGAAAATGTTATGCCTGATGTCCTATAACCATGATTTTCATATTTCTAGTGAAAATAAATTACATAATCATAGTTCTAGTTGATATAGTTATGGTTGTTCTCCTTTACCTACTGTATCAGTTTGCTTCTGTTGTTTCATTATATTACTTTTGATTTTTACTAATACATTATATTCCATCCACTATGCTACACTAATATAATGAAGTAATAGTCTTCCCACACTCACACCCTAGGCCCTCGCTATTAGTCGTCAGCCTCTGGCATTCAGGATGGTGTTCTTATGGCCATGTCGCCCGCCGTGCATGGGGCACTAGTTATGTGGCATCCGGGTGCGGGACATCACAATATTGTATCAAAGTTAGGTTTATTTCTTTACTATTTTGAGAGACTAGATTGGAAAATAAGAATGTTTGGGACATAGATATAAGACGTGATTGGGTATCACAAACAGATGTTTGGGGTAAAATCCTTGTTACCCAAAATGAAATTGGTATTTAATTATTCTTGATAAAGATGATATTATTTCACTATTGGGTGATGCACATATTGTGTGGTGTTGTTGGTTATTACTATTTTTGAGAATTTATTTCATCCTTGGCCCGATAATATGAGGGAATATAGCATTGCTACAATAATCATTATAGGGGCCTATAATTTAAATGTCAAGAAATTTTCCATTCCATATCAGTGAAACTAACATCATTTTGGTCCTTGATATGCATGTGATTATTGATTGATTTTGTGATAGTTTGATTGTACTAGTATTACTTTGGCTGTGATAATGTGATTGCCTATCTAAATTCAGGAGGTGTATGGACCCTCACGGTTTGGGATGACTAATTTATCAAGTCAATCCTTTATACAATAATGAAATGTGTGTCGTTTCAGGTGATAGGTGTATGGGCACTGAGTCATCAAAAAATGGATATAAATTATAATGTAAATATTGAAATATAAAATGAATTGGTTGCATATCCTTATCCCACATTGTCATGTTTATGAAAGTTAAATGAGGGAACCAAGAAATTACCAGCAAAATGACTTGAATCTTATACTTGAGCAGGTACCGATACCTGTTCATCTAAGCTAGTTGTTTTAGAAGTATGCTTTAGGTAGTGATTTTTATTACGTTCATCTTCTGTTATTGATTCTTAATCCTTGTAGTTATGCTTGTTATAAGATGTGTTCGTAAAATTTATAGACCAATGCTGATACGTCTTCCTCGTGTCATTCACCAGGAGGGTGGTGACGACCATGTTCTAGACATGGTGGGGCCAATACCACCAGTCATACTTCTAGGAGTGAGACATGAAGTACCGCCTACTATACCTAATCTGAGCCCTAATTATCAAGTCTGTGATAGTCTCTTACATCAGATTCAGTCCATGCAAGGTCCTCCATGGGTTTCACCTATGATGGCCAATATGACCCGCAAGTTATGGCAGTAACATCCTCTTACTTTTTCATGGGATGGGGTTTCTCAGGATGATGAGTCTTGGCAAGAGACCATGATTTCTATCATTTAGCATCTAGAAACGCCTCCAGAATGGAGATTCCAGATTTTTACATATATTTTTAAGGATTCAGCCACGCGTTGGTGGGATGTGGGAACCCAAGATGATCTTCATCCTGAAATGTTATAGGTTGACTTCCAGAGTGACTTCTATGATAAATTATTTTCTCAAGCACATAGGGATGGTATTTATAGATTTTTCAAGAATCTTGAGTGGGGTTCTATGTAACTTATGGAATATTCATCACGTTTCACTGATTTACTGCACTTTTCTCCACTTCTAGACGGTGATGAGATTTCATTGGCTAGACATTTTTAGGATGGGATCCAGTATTCCATCCAAACTGTAGTGAATTTCATTGGCCTTCTTACCTTTTCAGCAATAGTTTCTCATCCCTTATCACTGAGCGTAACCGAAGGGGCAATGAAAGTACCAAATTTAAAGGATCAGTGTCATGTCAGGACAACATTTCTTCCAATGGCAGGAAACTTTCCCTCATGGTTTTTCATTATGGTAGTTGTAGAAAAAGGTTCTAGTATGATTGCTCTATGGTGTGTCATTAGGGTGGAATACCAAGGCATAAGAAGCCCTAATGTGATAAAGACCCTATAGAGTGCTGATATTATAGCTGTATGGGTCAATTTTAGAATTTTTGAAACACCTTTCCACAAGCATCAAGGGGAAAAAAATTTGTGCCTGCTCCACCATCAGGTGTGAGTTATTTTATGCCACTTCAGGTAGGTAGTTATAATAACACTTGCAGGTTTGGAGGAGGAGGAGTTCATGGTCATGTTAGTCTGAACCTCGATCACCAAAAATGCAAGCAGAGTAGTCAATATTGTCTTAATCCATATGTTGCAGAGGTCTGAGGATCAGGTCAATTACATTCCTTGTATAAAATACCTGGGGATCATGCTACATGGCCATCTACAGTTCGAGGTATTATTCTAGTAGCCTCTAATATTCTCTTTTTTTTTTGATATTAGTGCTTCAAACTCTTTCATTTCTACATCTATAGTGGAAAGTCTCTGACTAAGGATAAAATATCACTATGGTGTAATGATCCTCGATACACCATTGGGAATACATAAGGGGAGAATATGCCAGTGCATGGACTATCCCTTTGAAGTAGGAAATTTCCATTTCTTGTGGAATCGTTTTTTCTCAAGATGACTGGCTTTAATGTCCTTCTTGGGATGGACTGGTTAGTCCACTATCATACCTTTATAGAATTCTATTACTGTAGGGTTTCCATTACATCTCTAGAAAGAATCAGTTATCTTTTCAAATGTGAGTGGGATGTCCTTGCTGGGAGAGTTGGATTGTAGAATCATGGGATAGGTTAAGTAACTTCACAAATTGAAAATTGTTTCATGTAGAATTAAGAATTTGCTTCAAATTTATTTCCATCCAGTTGTTGATATTTTTCAGGATGTATTTCTTAATCACTTTTCTGTCTTACCTCCTAAGAAAGAGGTAGATTTTACCATAGATATAGTTCTAGGAGCAGCTCCAATGTCCATTCTTCGAAACATGACGGCACTAACTGAGCTTCAGGAGCTCAAGCGACAGATAGAGGACCTAGAGTCCAGAGGCTTTTTATGGCCAAATACATCATCTCAGGGTTCACAAGTGCTTCTTTCCAAGAATACAGATGGAACCTTACATAAATATATGTATTGTAGTAGGTTGAACTAACTTAGGGTCAAGAATCGGTATCCACATCCTCGAATTGATGATCTCTTTGACCAGCTCCAAGGAGAATTGGTTTTCTTTAAGATCAACCTAAGATCGGGTTATCATTTGGTGTGAGTCTGGCCCTCAAACATACCTCATACAACATTCCGTAGTAGGTATGGTTTGTATGAGTATCTTGTTATGATATTCGGTCTTACAAATGTGCGTGATGTTTTCATGGCTCTGATGAAATAGGGGTTTCCACCACTATTTGGACTATTTTTTCATGGTCTTTCTGGATGAAATCTTTCTGTATTCTCTCTTTCATAATGACCATGAAAAAAAATCTTGAGATCATTATACGCAAACTAAAAGTGCATAATCTTTATTCTAATCTTACTAAATGTTCCTTCTGGATCGACAATGTAACATCCCAGGTAATTAAAGAATAAATAATTTTCATATTTATTAATATTAGAGAATTAAATATGAATTTTAATTAAAAGGGGTTGCTATGTTCGATAGCGTACCCGATACGCAACGATGAGTTTCTTTGAAACTTACGTAGCACACTAGTAATATAATAATATTATGTTAGTTAACAAGTAGCCGTTGTACTGGCGGGAATGAATAGAAATAACTAAAATATGAATAAATATGTTTTTAAGTGTTTTTATATTTATCCAATAAAAGATAAAGGCTTAAAATATGGAAAGAATTCAATTTTAGGAATTTATACCCTAATTTTCATTAAGGGTTCACTTATCACCTTTTGACGGCGAACCGTCATTAAATATAGTTTTGATCACTCTTATACTTTCTATTGGACCAAATATAACTCTTCTTTAGAATCGGGACATCAAAATTTACTCTGTGTAAATTTGTGGTACCTTTCTGATAAAGTTCATTTTTTTTATGAATAGTGTAAAATGTTGTATTTTACATCAAAACTACTTTTTAATCTAATTTATTTATATGATTAGATTATCTTTTGAATTGGTCTTAATGTGTAATATGAATATATTTTTACCATTTTATCCAATGGTGGTCATTGGAATCAATTTCGATTTGAAATTAGACTTAAACTGGTGTCAATCTTTTGATACTTATTGTTTTGTAAAAACACGCTATTTGCTCTGGCAGCGGGAATTAATTATTAAATTAATTAGTGTGACTTATATGATTTGAATTTTGTAAAATGGACTTCATTTTTGAATTCGGAATATCAAATATAGCTTAGGGTGAATTTTTGGTAATTTTCTGAAAAACTTCAATTTTTGATGAATAGTGAAACCACTAAGTGGTAATCAAGCAAACTGATTTTTCAGTTAAATGAAAGTTTACCACTAATGTGTATTGAATTTTGAAAATCCGACATACATGGTTGTCATTAAGAAGTAAAATGTGGTTCAATGAGATTAAAATAATTTTTTGGTGAATAGTAACTTATTAAGTTTTTAATCGCGATTAGTGGTAATTAGTGTAGTTTAAGGTATAAATAATGCTTTAATAATATAAAATGACCTAGAAACATGTCCCAACCTTATGGGTTGTGTCATGGCCGACCAAGACAAGCCATGGGTCAACTTGGGGACCCCATGGATCCACTTTTGTTGGGAAATGACATAAATTACTTTTTATTTAATGTTAAAGTGAAAATGACACAAACATAATATGTTTTACGAAAACAATTTTTAAGTAGGGTTATACAAGTCCAAATTTTGATTATAAATATTCAATGGAAAGATAAAAAGATTTCCGACATCATAGTAATTTTTGTATAATTTTGAGACATTAAATAAATTTAATTATTTATGACATAATAATGATGCAGCGATGACATCATTATTTGACGATTTAAATAAAATGGAAAGATAATGAAAAATATAAAACTTACACATGGCCAAAACCAATTGGATGAGTTTATTTCGAACCCTTATCACCTTATCCACAAATCCTATCAATGTGGGACCTTTTAAAACCGAAACACATTTTCAAATTAAGTTATATTTCTTTACTTTCCAAAAGTGCCCCTCCTCTCCCCTTATAAAAGGCCCCCACCTCTACCCCATTTCACACACTCTTCAAGCCTTTGGCTCGGCCAACCCCTGCCCATTTGCTCTCTCCACATCCCTATCCTCATCCTAGAGGATTCCCTTTGGGCAGAATCCTTTCAAAGGAAGCCTTTAGGCTCAACTCAAAAGGAGTTACACTTTTTAAAGGTAATTCATTCTCTCAAGTTCATTTGTTTTATTTTGCTTCTCCAACCCCCTAAACTCTTTTTATTTACTTCTTTTGTAGCAACACCAGTATCTTAAATATACTAGGATGTTGTTATAAGATTTATTTGAGCCACACTCTCACACAACTACATCAAATGGTTAAAGAACATACGTTTTCCGTGGATGGCGAAATTATGCCTCCCGAAACGATGATTGTTCAATACTCATTTAACACCTTCAAAGGTGGCCATTATGATGTCACTATTTTTATATATGATATGTAATATGTTTATGTTTTACTTATGATTCTGTATTTTTCATTTGTGTCTTACCTTTATGTCTTCCATTATGGGTATACGCGATATCTTCATTTAAGGAAGTGCGGACTACCGCCCCCTCAAAGTGATGTGATTCGTTAATGCCATATGTGGGACGTGTAAAGGATGGATTTAAAGTTATTATATATGATGTTATACTGGAATTATAATATACCTATATATATCATTATCATTTATTTCCATTAAAGTATGAGATAGAAATGAAAGTAGCGTTCATGCGTACGTACGGACTACCGTCTTCATGAACGGTGCATTTCATTTCTTATCCCCAAATGTAATGTACTATTAAAAGTACATGTATATAATGGATATATATAATTAATGATATATCTAAATGATGAATATAATTCTGGAATTAAAATATACATAAGTCTCATTTAGTTTTAATTCCATTAATATGACAAAGAAATGAAAGTAGCGTTCATGCGTACGTACGGCTTACCGTCTCCATGAACGGTGCATTTCATTTATTACCTCTAAATGATTAAGTAATATTTTAAATACATGTATGTACTGTATATATATGACATATATGATATCTACATCCTGAATACCATTCTGGATGTAATGAAACATTGACCAAATTAACAACATGTAAGTGTAAGAAGTCTATTTTTGACTTAAGAACCAAATACCGACAAAATGAACATTATTAACTTAAATGATTAAATGATGTTCATAACATGGTATTAAAGGAATAATGAACTTGGAAAAGATTCATAATCAAGTAGAGATTAACTAGAGTTTATTATTCAGGAGATTAAAGAACGGTCGGGTCAAGTCAGATACGAGGTATGGGAACTTCTTAACCCAATTTCCATTCTTTGGGTTAATCTCCTACTTCCAAATTATGTCATTATATTATTATGTCGTATCTTGTATTTGTAATTTATTTATGTGTACTTATAGTGAATACACATAATGTATCTATTTTATTTTAAAAATTATCTTTGTATGGGACTTCGTCTCAATCTCCTTTCATTGAGGCATATTTTATTTTATACACAACTTTCTTTTATACGGTGTATAAACCCCTTTGACTTTTAAATTTATTCAAAAGGAATCTTTTTTATACGAAGCGTTTACTAAACGACAAAAGGGAATGTTTTTGTCGTACGTATGCGGTGACAACGACTTCTCCGCCGTCGTAACCGTTATTTGAGTTTCGGCTTCCTCTACAAGCCATACCTTCTTTTCAAAAGAATATTAAATACCATGTTTTACTTTTCTTTTATTTTGGTATTGAAAATGGTTTTCATAATGTTTTTATATCAATGTGTTGTATTGATATCTCGTGATTGAAATGTGGAAATTCTATTTTTCCTTTATTCATGTTTTATGTGATATGATTATGTTATGGTACTTGGGCATTATTATGAATATGGGTGGTTCCGTGATAAACTAAGGGCGGGTGAGCCCGTTATAGCTCTCCAATGCATTGGGTAACGCGAAGGAGTGAAACGTTAAGGTTTCTCCGAAGAGATTTTAGGGAATATACTGTGATGGGTATTCCAAACGTAACCAAGAGGGTTACTCCCTATGTAAGAATGTTATGAATGCCTCAAGTTACCTTTATGTCTTATGATTTCTATGATTCATTCATGATTTTATGAGGTATGTTAAAGTGCCTATGTTTTATGGGTAAAGTATGATTTCATTCTTATGTATATATGAACTCATGTTTCCTTTCCATGTTTTTTTTTATAACCCATACTGAGTTTTTATGCTCATCCCAAGTTTTTGAAATGTTTTTCACAGGTCAAGGGAAAGGTACATGATAAGATGATAGAGTCAAGGATGTGTCAAGAAATAATCCATGTTTTATTTTAAATGTGTTTCCATTGATGGGAATAATGAATACACTCTTTATGTAACCACTTTGTTTATGTGTGGAATGTAATGCAAGTTTTATGATCTAATTCTCTAAAACTCTAAACCCGAAAAGATCCTCAATGTGTAATCTTGTAATAACTCAAGATTAAGTAAGGTTTAAGGCTGGGGCCTTATAGTTGGTATTAGAGGTCGGTTTAGAAAACTTTAGGAGTTAGAAAAGTGTTAAATTATAATATGATTGAAATGATATAGCATTTACGGATTACCATGTTGCTTCGCCTAAGATATTTCGGTGTTCAGAATGGTTTTCCGCAGAGGAAACAAAGCATCTATGTTGGGACGACATCAGGAGGAAGGCAACCTTCCAAATCAGCAACCTGAGATGGTCGGAATCGGAACTGAACAGTTTGTTGCAGTGATGGCACAGTTGACTCAGGCTATAAATGGTGGTGGTATCCATGCACGAGATCAGCCAGATCAACCGCAGAGGAACATGTCAGTGGTGGAACATTTCATGAGGCAACATCCCCCATCATTCAGAGGATCATCTGACCCTATGCTAGCTGAAGGGTGGATTAAAGCACTGGATAAGATTTTTGATGTCATGGGGTGTTCAGACAATCAAAAGGTTAGTCTTGCTCTTTACCGTTTGGAGGGTGAAGCAGATCAGTGGTGGTCTATGGTTAAAAATATCAGGGACGCCGATGAGATTGATGCTCTTGACTGGGATGAATTCAAAGTTATGTTTCTTGAGAAGTATTTTCCTAAGGCTGTTCGACTTAGGATGGAAAAGCAATTCTTGGAATTGAGGCAAGAGGAAGACTTAGTGGCTGCCTATGAAGAAAGGTTCACTCGATTGGCAAGGTATGCTCCAAATTTTATCCGAGACCTTGATAGTAAAATCAATCGTTTTTACTCAGGATTAAAGCCAAAGTATCGAAGGGCATTAGCTTCTCGTGAGTTTTAAAGTTATGAAAAGCTTGTTCGATGTGCTGAGAAGGTGGAAATGGAGTTTGCCGATGACCAAGTTTTCTATAACAACCAGCAGAAGAAGAGACCGAGGTGGCAGGAGAAAGGTAAGAATTCTTCAAAAAAGTCTGATGGTAAGAAAACTAAGTTTCCAGTTTGTGATAAATGTGGAAAAAGGCATGCTGGGGAATGTCTTCTGAATTCTGGGAAGTGCTACCGATGTGGTAAGATGGGACATAAGGCTCGTGATTTCACTGAAAAGGATCAAGGTGAAGGTAAGAATAAATTTGATTTACAGTTAGTGAAATGTTATAAGTGCAATGAGATGGGTCACTATGCAAACGAGTGTCCGACAAGGAGCTTGAGTGATGGGAAGCAGTTAGACTACAAGCAGAAAGGGGTGGTGAAATCCTTTGCAACTACTTCAGCAGATGTTGGGCCATCGAATGAAGTGGTGTCAGCTCCAGGGAGCTCAGTATTTTTCGAAGATTGACTAGAGGTTAGGGTACCATCAGTTGAAAGTAAAAGAAGCAGACGACTGCGTTCCGTACTAGATATGGCCATTATGAATTTGTAGTTATGCCTTTTGGGTTAACCAATGCACCTGCTGTATTCATGGACCTTATGAATAAAATTTTCCATGAGTTCTTGGATAAGTTTGTGTTTGTGTTTTGAGGTTTGTGAAGAGGTTATGTGTGCCTTGTGATTCACAGTTGAAGAATGAGTTGTTTTTTCATCCTGTTAGTACTAAGATGTACAGAGATCTGCGGGAGTATTACTGGTGGGATGGAATGAAAAGAGATATTGCTGATTTTACTGTGAAGTGTTTGACATGTCAACAGGTTAAAGCAGAGCGGCAGTTACAGAAAGGGATGCTTCAGCCATTACCAGTGCCAGAGTGGAAATGGGAGAATATATCCATGGACTTTGTTGTTGGATTACCGAAGACATCTCGAGGTAATAATGCAATCTGGGTTATTGTTGATCGCTTGACTAAATCTGCTCATTTCCTTTCTATACGAGATACTTTCTCTCTTGATCAGCTTTCCCGTTTGTATCTTAAAGAGATAGTCAGGTTACATGGAGTTCCTCTCTCCATTGTATCAGATCGTGATCCCAGGTTTACTTCTAACTTTTGGAAAGGCCTTCAGAAGTCGTTGGGTACTGAATTAAATTTTAGTACTGCTTTTCATCCTCAATCAGATGGGCAGTCAGAACGAACAATTCAGACATTGGAGGATATGCTACGAGCTTGTTCTATGGATTATCAGGGAAGTTGGGACCAACATCTTTCTTTGGTTGAGTTTTCATATAATAACAGTTTTCATTCCAGTATACAGATGGCACCATTTCAGGCATTATATGGGAAGCGATGTCGAACTCCAGCTTTCTGGGATGAAGTGGGTGAAAGGAAATTGATGGGACCAGAATTGGTAGAAGAGATGGCAGAAAAAGTTCAGCTGATTCAGAAACACATGAGAACAGCTCAGAGCAGGCAGAAGAGTTATGCGGATAACCGGAGGAAGGATCTATCTTTCGAGGTAGGTGATCATGTTTTTCTCAAGGTTTCTCCTTGGAAAAGTGTGATGAGATTTGGTAAGAAAGGAAAGTTGAGTCCAAGGTTTGTTGGACCATACGAAATTCTGGAGAGAGTTGGATCAGTTGCATACCGAGTGGCTTTACCTCCGAGTTTATCTCAGGTACACAATGTTTTTCACGTTTCGATGTTGAGAAAGTATATGCCAGATCCATCTCATGTTTTGAGTCCAGAGGTAGTTCAGCTGGAAGAGAACCTATCTTATGAGGAACAGCTGGTCCAGATTCTTGACCACAGGGAGCAAGTGTTACGGAATAAGGTGATTAAGCAGGTAAAGGTTTTGTGGAAAAACCACATGATTGAAGAGGCAACATGGGAATCTGAAAATGCTATGAGGGATAAATACCCCCACTTATTTTGATAAGTGAATAAAATTGCGAGGACGCAATTCCCAAAAGGGGGGAAGGATGTAACATCCTAGGTAATTAAAGAATAAATAATTTTCATATTTATTAATATTAGAGAATTAAATATGAATTTTAATTAAAAGGGGTTGATATGTTCGATAGCGTACCCGATACGCAACGATGAGTTTCTTTGAAACTTACGTAGCACACTAGTAATATAATAATATTATGTTAGTTAACAAGTAGCCGTTGTACTGGCAGGAATGAATAGAAATAACTAAAATATGAATAGATATGTTTTTAAGTGTTTTTATATTTATCCAATAAAAGATAAAGGCTTAAAATATGGAAAGAATTCAATTTTAGGAATTTATACCCTAATTTTCATTAAGGGTTCACTTATCACCTTTTGACGGCGAACCGTCATTAAATATAGTTTTGATCACTCTTATACTTTCTATTGGACCAAATATAACTCTTCTTTAGAATCGGTACATCAAAATTTACTTTGTGTAAATTTGTGGTACCTTTCTGATAAAGTTCATTTTTTTTTATGAATAGTGTAAAATGTTGTATTTTACATCAAAACTACTTTTTAATCTAATTTATTTATATGATTAGATTATCTTTTGAATTGGTCTTAATGTGTAATATGAATATATTTTTACCATTTTATCCAATGGTGGTCATTGGAATCAATTTCGATTTGAAATTAGACTTAAACTGGTGTCAATCTTTTGATACTTATTGTTTTGTAAAAACACGCTATTTGCTCTGGCAGCAGGAATTAATTATTAAATTAATTAGTGTGACTTATATGATTTGAATTTTGTAAAATGGACTTCATTTTTGAATTCGGAATATCAAATATAGCTTAGGGTGAATTTTTGGTAATTTTCTGAAAAACTTCAATTTTTGATGAATAGTGAAACCACTAAGTGGTAATCAAGCAAACTGATTTTTCAGTTAAATGAAAGTTTACCACTAATGTGTATTGAATTTTGAAAATCCGACATACATGGTTGTCATTAAGAAGTAAAATGTGGTTGAATGAGATTAAAATAATTTTTTGGTGAATAGTAACTTATTAAGTTTTTAATCGCGATTAGTGGTAATTAGTGTAGTTTAAGGTATAAATAATGCTTTAATAATATAAAATGACCTAGACACATGTCCCAACCTTATTGGTTGTGTCATGGCCGACCAAGACAAGCCATGGGTCAACTTGGGGACCCCATGGATCCACTTTTGTTGGGAAATGACATAAATTACTTTTTATTTAATGTTAAAGTGAAAATGACACAAACATAATATGTTTTACGAAAACAATTTTTAAGTAGGGTTATACAAGTACAAATTTTGATTATAAATATTCAATGGAAAGATAAAAAGATTTCCTACATCATAGTAATTTTTTTATAATTTTGAGACATTAAATAAATTTAATTATTTATGAAATAATAATGATGCAGCGATGACATCATTATTTGACGATTTAAATAAAATGGAAAGATAATGAAAAATATAAAACTTACACATGGACAAAACCAATTGGATGAGTGGATTTCGAACCCTTATCACCTTATCCACGAATCCTATCAATGTGGGACCTTTTAAAACCGAAACACATTTTCAAATTAAGTTATATTTCTTTACTTTCCAAAAGTGCCCCTCCTCTCCCCTTATAAAAGGCCCCCACCTCTACCCCATTTCACACACTCTTCAAGCCTTTGGCTCGGCCAACCCCTGCCCATTTGCTCTCTCAACATCCCTCTCCTCATCCTAGAGGATTCCCTTTGGGCAGAATCCTTTCAAAGGAAGCCTTTAGGCTCAACTCAAAAGGAGTTACACTTTTTAAAGGTAATTCATTCTCTCAAGTTCATTTGTTTTATTTTGCTTCTCCAACCCCCTAAACTCTTTTTATTTACTTCTTTTGTAGCAACACCAGTATCTTCAATATACTAGGATGTTGTTATAAGATTTATTTGAGCCACACTCTCACACAACTACATCAAATGGTTAAAGAACATACGTTTTCCGTGGATGGCGAAATTATGCCTCCCGAAACGATGATTGTTCAATACTCATTTAACACCTTCAAAGGTGGCCATTATGATGTCACTATTTTTATATATGATATTTAATATGTTTATGTTTTACTTATGCTTCTGTATTTTTCATTTGTGTCTTACCTTTATGGCTTCCATTATGGGTATACGCGATATCTTCATTTAAGGAAGTGCGGACTACCGCCCGCTCAAAGTGATGTGATTCGTTAATGCCATTTGTGGGACGTGTAAAGGATGGATTTAAAGTTATTATATATGATGTTATACTGGAATTATAATATACCTATATATATCATTATCATTTATTTCCATTAAAGTATGAGATAGAAATGAAAGTAGCGTTCATGCGTACGTACGGACTACCGTCTCCATGAACGGTGCATTTCATTTCTTATCCCCAAATGTAATGTACTATTAAAAGTACATGTATATAATGGATATATATAATTAATGATATATCTAAATGATGAATATAATTCTGGAATTAAAATATACATAAGTCTCATTTAGTTTTAATTCCATTAATATGACAAAGAAATGAAAGTAGCGTTCATGCGTACGTACGGCTTACCGTCTCCATGAACGGTGCATTTTATTTCTTACCTCTAAATGATTATGTAATATTTTAAATACATGTATGTACTGTATATATATGAAATATATGATATCTACATCATGAATACCATTCTGGATATAATGAAACATTGACCAAATTAACAACATGTAAGTGTAAGAAGTCTATTTTTGACTTAAGAACCAAATACCGACAAAATGAACATTATTAACTTAAATGATTAAATGATGTTCATAACATGGTATAAAAGGAATAATGAACTTGGAAAAGATTCATAATCAAGTAGAGATTAACTAGAGTTTATTATTCAGGAGATTAAAGAACGGTCGGGTCAAGTCAGATACGAGGTATGTGAACTTCTTAACCCAATTTCCATTCTTTGGGTTAATCTCCTACTTCCAAATTATGTCATTATATTATTATGTCGTATCTTGTATTTGTACTTTATTTATGTGTACTTATAGTGAATACACATAATGTATCTATTTTATTTTAAAAATTATCTTTGTATGGGACTTCGTCTCAATCTCCTTTCATTGAGGCATATTTTATTTTATACACAACTTTCTTTTATACGGTGTATAAACCCCTTTGACTTTTAAATTTATTCAAAAGTAATCTTTTTTATACGAAGCGTTTACTAAACGAAAAAAGGGAATGTTTTTGTCGTACGTATGCGGCGACAACGACTTCTCCGCCGTCGTAACCGTTATTTGAGTTTCGGCTTCCTCTACAAGCCATACCTTCTTTTTAAAAGAATATTAAATACCATGTTTTACTTTTCTTTTATTTTGGTATTGAAAATGGTTTTCATAATGTTTTTATATCAATGTGTTGTATTGATATCTCGTGATTGAAATGTGGAAATTCTATTTTTCCTTTATGCATGTTTTATGTGATATGATTATGTTATGGTACTTGGGCATTATTATGAATACGGGTGGTTCCGTGATAAACTAAGGGCGGGTGAGCCCGTTATAGCTCTCCAATGCATTGGGTAACGCGAAGGAGTGAAACGTTAAGGTTTCTCCGAAGAGATTTTAGGGAATATACTGTGATGGGTATTCCAAACGTAACCAAGAGGGTTACTCCCTATGTAAGAATGTTATGAATGCCTCAAGTTACCTTTATGTCTTATGATTTCTATGATTCATTCAAGATTTTATGAGGTATGTTAAAGTGCCTATGTTTTATGGGTAAAGTATGATTTCATTCTTATGTATATATGAACTCATGTTTCCTTTCCATGTTTTTTTTATAACCCATACTGAGTTTTTATGCTCATCCCAAGTTTTTGAAATGTTTTTCACAGGTCAAGGGAAAGGTACATGATAAGATGATAGAGTCAAGGATGTGTCAAGAAATAATCCATGTTTTATTTTAAATGTGTTTCCATTGATGGGAATAAAGAATACTATCTTTATGTAACCACTTTGTTTATGTGTGGAATGTAATGCAAGTTTTATGATCTAATTCTCTAAAACTCTAAACCCGAAAAGATCCTCAATGTGTAATCTTGTAATAACTCAAGATTAAGTAAGGTTTAAGGCTGGGGCCTTATAGACAAGGTCCACTTCTTGGGTCATATTATTTCATAATCAAGAGTATTTGTTGACCTTGAAAAATTGAGTTTTATAGTTTCTTATGAGCATACCAATAATGTGTTTCATATTCAGATTTTCTTAGGGCTGGCAGGAAATTACAAGAATTTCATATAGTACTTATCATGTCTTTCTTTACCTCTTATTACACTTACAAGGAAGGGTGTTATGTTTATATGGTCAGAATCCTACAAGAAATCCTTTCAAGAGATGAAAGGGAGTCTTGTCTCAACACGGATTCTTAATCTTCCAGAACCTGGTAAAGGTTATATTGTAACACCCCGAGATTTTTTGAAAAATATTCTTTTTAATTTCATTAATTTCTTGTGTTGTACGCTTCACCAAAAGGAGCTTGCACAACACGCATCCTTGACTTTCCTTGCATTACACGCAATCGCGACCTTCCTCTATAGCGTGTGTAGTACGCAATACCGAGTTTCACTAAACAACGATATGCTATTAAAATATTATTCAAACTAGCTGTTATGAAAAGTAATAACCATTTTTTCAAATTTTATAAATTTTATTTTTCAAAATGGACTTCATTTTTGGATTCAGAATATCGAAATTGGCTTAGGGTTAAATTTTGGTACTTTTCGGATAACTTTCATTTTCTGATGAATAGTTAAAATTTCTATATTTTAATTAAAAACAACCTTTTTAATTTGAAATAATTAATAGTGATAAATTATTAATTTGAGTGGTTTTAAAGTATATTTATAATATATTTTTACAATTTTATACAATGTTGGTCATTGGATGTAATTTCACACTAAAACTAGACATAAACAAGTGTCAATCTTTTGATAATTATTATCTCTTAAGAACACGCTATTTGTTTTGACGACGGGAATAAATTTTTAAATTAATTAATGCAACTGATATGTTTCTAATTTGGAAAAATAGACATCATTTTTGAGTTAATAATATCAAATATAGCTTCGGCTTAATTTTTTGTATTTTTCTGGAAACTTTCAATTTTTGATGAATAGTGAAACCATTAAGTGGTAGTTAAAAAAATGAATTTTTCAAAAAACATAATTTTACCGATTCTGTGAGTGGAATTTCAGAAATCCAAGAGACACGGTTGTGGTCAGTAAGTAAAATGTGGTTCAATGTGTTGAAAATAATTTTTGGTGAATAGTAACTTTTTACTTTTTTTTACCACGGTTAAAAGTAAATAGGATAATTAAGGGTAAAAATGATATTATTATTACCCTAACACATGTACTAATTCTATTGGATAAATGTAATTCGACCAAAAACAACCTTAGTAATAAAATATGACCATTTAGCCCACTTGGATTAGATTAGGACATTTATTATTAATTTATTTAAAAAGGGATTAAAATAGTTAAAATCAAAGTTTAATAAGTAAATCCTTTTTAAGATAGGGTTATACATAAGATAAATTCTACTATAAATAATCATTAGATAGAAAAAACGATTTCCTACATAATTATATTTAATATTTAATTTTTAGACATTAAATAATTTAATTTATTTATGACACAATGATGATGCAGTAATTATTTTATTAATGAAATATTAACATAATTGATGTTATAAATACCCAAATAAATGTAATTTGAGCCTTTTTATGAATTCCACTAGTTTTATAGGTTAATATGACATGTTTTTATTGATTTAATTAACTTTTTCTGAACTAACCATTCTGTTATGATATTCACGAAGATCAATTACTAAATAGTGACAAAATTGTCATAAAATAGTTTTTAAAACAAATATTATATTATTAATTGTTGTTTTATTCTTAAAAATATAAGGTTCGGCCAAATGTCTTAGATAAGGTTATATATATTAATAATAAACAACATGGGTTTCGTTTAGCTTGTTATAATAAGTTTATTAACCTTATAGTGTAAGAACACAAAAAAGACACGGTAAAAGTAAAATTGTCTAACTTAAAGTTAAATTTAAATGATAAGGTTAAAATTGGATCCTAAACTTGTCTAAATTATATTGGATGAGAGGATTTATACCCATCCCCACCTTAGCTTCGAAATAAATCAATTTGGAGCTATTTAAAACCGAATATGACTTTATAATAAAATAATATTTTTAGTTTTCCAAAGGTGCCCCTCTCCTCCCTTATAAAAGGGCACCTCCTCCCTCTCTTCCTCACACCAATTTGATCCTTAAATCATGGCCAAACCGTGTCAAATTCTCTTATCCACTTCCCTATAAACAACTTAGAGGTTCTGGTCTTCTTCAAAGACCAATTTTAGTGCCCTAAGATGAGGTCTCAAAGAGGCGCTTCAAAGAAGAGGTAATGTCCGTTACTGATTCATTCAACTTTATTTCTTCTTCTACTTCTTATTCTTTAGTTGTTTCATTATGAAGTAATAACATCAGTATCACTCATATACTGATATGTTATTATAAGTATGAAGCAACCCTATTTCACCATCTATCCATCCTATGAAAAATGAAATCACCGCGCGTGCGTACGTACGAAATACCGTCTCCACGCTGTGGTGAAATCTATTTTTCCAACACCACCTTACTTGGATGGGTATAATGGTGTACAGAATAACTATACATAGTTATTATAACATCATACTGATTCTGATATATTTTATCATCCACTCCAATTCAATTAAATAATTATGGAAACTATATCATCGCTCGTGCGTACGTACGGACTACCGTCTCCACGACGCGATGAGATTCATTCTCCATGTTAACCATTTAAGAATGATTATAGAGTATATATAAGAAATAATAATGAAATATATGACATTATAAAGTTATTGGATTTATTTATATATATATATATGTAGGTCATCTACTTAATTCCATAAGGAAATGAAAACAACATTCATGCGTACGTACAGCCTACCGTCTCCATGAACGGTGTATTTCTATCCATTTATCAATCTATTATATATATGTATATTCTGAATATATATTATATAAAAATCATGTTTTATATTCTGGAATTGAGTAATCATGATCTAATTAATAATATGTATAATTAAAAGTCAAAACACGAATGACGAATGAAATGATTTCACCCAAAACGATCTTTAATATGGAATTTACAAAGGAATGGGTAATATAAAGTCATAGGTGAACCATATATGATATCATAACAATGAATATGATTCTTTAATAAGTCAATGACATTATTTAAATCATTATACATGAGGTTCAGATACATACGAAGCATATTAGACATAAGGTAAGGGATAATTTTAAAATATATCATTTTTATCTAGGGTTACTTATTCGTAAGTATTTACTGGGGTTATTTATATCATCCATGTCCATGTTTTATAAAAGAGTTTTCATGTATGTTTAAATCCCTTTTTACCCATTTTTTACTTTTACTACATGGTATGTAAGGAATCTTTCTTTTGTGTACGTTACGAGGTACTATTTTGACTTTTCTTAAAAAAGTACGAGAAGAATGTTTTTTTCACATATACGGCATGAAAGGATTTTTACGGTTTTATAAAGCCTTATTTTCATGAAGCTTCCTCCAAAATATATCATGAATCTTTTCAACAAAACCCTTTTCTTTTAAAATTTCATGACATTTTTTGAAAAGAAATTTATTTCGAAGAAGAAAGTATATTTTCCTCAAGAATTCATTTCAAGTGTTTTATCAAAACCATTCTCCATCTAAGATGAAATTATTTCATATGTGTATGTTTCAAGTATGATGTCTCTATGATTTACATGGATCACTCTTCTTATGATGAAATGATATCCATTTGTTTTATATGGATTATGTTATGATGGAATGATGTTTATGAAACCCATTTTATTCATTGGGTTATGATGAATGTTTTAAGTTTATTTTTTGGCACAAGTAAGAATGATTTCATTATGAGATGGGTGGGACCTACATCTCCCTACAATGCATTGGGTAAAGATTTATATCTCATGAGATAGACATGGATGGAATGGAAAGTTAAATCGGATTAGTAATACAGGACTGGAACGAGGAGTGAACTCGATTCAGAAAGGGACTTTGTCTACTAAGATGGTCTTGGCAGCAATGCCTTGGCTAATATAGAAATCATATCACGTGCTTAATGGTTTCCACAATTACATGTTTTATTCCCATGATATTTTATCATTCTTAATGTTTCTTTATTATATATTCCTTACAGACTTCTATGTTTTATGTCTTTGCTCAAGTTTTAAATGTTTAAACATTATTTTCATGTTTTAAGGATCAAATATATATGGTATGTTTTATTTTACCCATTCTTACCCTTACTGAGCATTTGAGCTCACCCTTTTTATGTTTTCTTTTCTCCAGTATATAAAGAAAAGTTTTAGGTATGAAAAAAAGGGAAGATCTTTATGGGATATGTTGAAGATCATTCACCACGATTAGAAGATTATGTTTCAAGCTTTCAAAGACACTAAACTATTACGGTCCTTGTATGTCTATTTTTGTTATGTATTAATTATTCCACAAAAGTAATGTAATGTCCATGTACGTCAATCTTCGGGTCTCTACAGTTGGTATCAGAGAAAAGTTGTAGTCAACCTTTAGAAACTAGGATGCGAAAACGTTAGTGAGATCCCTAGAGATATTTCTAAGGTATGTCTAGGGATATCCCTAAGGATAAGTATACATATAGGATATAGTCCTAGAACTACGGTAACGATCATAGAATTTAACCTAAGATGTTAGATATTGAGGGTACTTCCCCATTACTATGTAGTTTTCCCTAGCATGATTTTTTCCTCTCACACTATTCTTTTTGGGTATTAGAAAATGTCTGGAAACATGAAGATTCATGACAATGGAGGATATGACGTACAATGGAATGATATTCTTCATGAGAAACCAAATGAAACGGGATTTGGAAGTCCAAACATCGTTATTATGCCTAATCAAAAATCTCAAAATATGATCAATAATTTCAACTTTGGTAAGTTTCCAGACTCAGATAATAAGAGAAAGATAGAGTTTCATGATGTTCATAGAGGAAACAAAGTTCAATTTCCCTCATGTAAATCATGTGGGAAGAGGAATCAGGGAGACTGTTTCAAGGGAACTAGAAGATGCTTTGGGTGTGGAAAAGAAGGACACAAAGCGAGTAAGTGCAACGGAAAAGGTTCAGGTAACACCATGAATGAGGATAATGGTATTGCTACGACATAAAAAGTGGTTAAATGTTTTAAATGTGGAATGTACGCGCATTATGCAAACCAATTCCCTAAGGTAAATTCTCATGAAGAGAATCAGTACGGTCATATGGGTAGTATTTATATTGATGATGATGAAGAGACTACAAATGATATGTGAGATGAAAGAATTGTTGAATCTCGGTCAATGGTTTAAGAAGGTAGTGGAATGATTACATGTTTATCAAGTGTAATGTTGTATAAGTAATATCATGGTACTGTGGAATAAAGATACATCTAAGGATTGTTACACTGTGGTCTTTCCTTGAGTTTTGAATGTGTATGATTAATGGTACCAGTATCCATGAATGGTTATTCAGATATTTTTGGAATGTAGATGATATGCTCATAATGAAGGGATAAGGAGAAAATTAAATGTTTGATAGTATTCATAAGCTCATGATTGATATAAAGACTAAGTGATATCATGGTTTGAGTATATAGAATTTTGAGGATTTTGGAATGTGGAAAGTGTTAAATTTTAACTACATTAATTTTTCCACTAAGGTTCAATGGGTATTCATTCTTCAAGATAATACATGATTAAGGTATTCACATGTTTTTAATTTGTCCAACAATTTATATCTTATGTTATATTGGGGATAAATGATGGAATTCACGTATTTCAAGTAATCATTTTCTTTATACTATGAGCTTGGACCGAAAATTTTTAGATAAGCCTAAATATTGGAATGGATTATGTTGGACATAAGTTAGTACTATTTAATGATAGATGTTTTTTCGATATTATGGATGGGATGTTATAGTAATGTAGTTTTAGAAAAAGGACAACATACCGGATGGGCGATAGCCCATCGCGTCGGACAAGGCTGTGGGAATCGAACCCACAACTGATGTGCGACTGGCCTTTATCACCTACCACTGGCCTACAGGGAGTCCCTGTTTAGTAGAAATTATTTTTATTATATTAAGTAGTATTATATATGATGTATAAGTCCATTTTAGGAACCATATATGATTAATCTCACTATAGATGGACTTATGTATTTTTTGATAACTTTTCTAACCTTTTGTTTGAGACAGATTGAATGAACCATCATTCTATCACAAGATCTTATAACACATCACGAATGAAAAATTCAACTTCATTTCTTTATGAGATGAAGTGGAAAATTTCCAAAGAACAACTAATGGTGAGACTATACCAAAATCATGAAAGTATTTCTTCTAATTCCAATTTCATCAACTTTTGGGAAATGATCTTGAAAACCAAAAATGGTGTCCTAGTGCTCTTATATCTGATGAATCAGATGGTACCTTAGATCGTCACAAATTTATGGCTTTTTGATTGCTGTCTTTTCCATAGCCATGCTCTCTACCACTCTCCATTAGAACATGATGGTTAGATTTCTCTTCCATATCCATATTTTCACCTATGTGGAAACCTAGTGATTAGTTTATTTGGGTAACCGTTACGTTTCATACTTTTGTTTTTAATTATTGTTTTTGGTATTCCTTTTACGATGTGGGTTTCTATTAAAGAAAATTTCAATTAGTAAACCATTTATAACCTCGACGAATTTCGAGGGCGAAATTCATTTTAAGGGGTGTAGAATGTAACACCCTGAGATTTTATGAAAAATATTCTTTTTAATTTCATTAATGTCTTGTGTTGTACGCTACACCTAAAGGATCTTGCACAACACGCATCCTTGACTTTCCTTGCATTACACGCAATCACGACCTTCCTCGATAGCGTGTGTAGTACGCAATACCGAGTTTCACTATACAACGATATACTATTAAAATATTATTAAAACATGCTGTTATGAATAGTAATAACCACTTTTTGAAATTTTATAAATTTTATTTTTCAAAATGGACTTCATTTTTTGATTCGGAATATCGAAATTAGATTAGGGTGAAATTTTGGTACTTTTCGGATAACTTTCATTTTCTGATGAATAGTGAAAATTACTAAATTTTAATTAAAAACAACCTTTTTAATCGAAATAATTAATACTGATAAATTATTAATTTGAGAGGTTTTAAAGTATATTTAGAATATATTTTTACAATTTAATACAATTTTGGTTATTGGATGTAATTTCACATTTAAACCAGACATAAACAAGTGTCAATCTTTTGATAGTTATTATCTCTTAAAAACATGCTATTTCTTTTTACGATGAGAATTAATTTTTAAATTAATTAATACAACTAATATATTTTTAATTTGGTAAAATAGACATCAGTTTTGAGTTCATAATATCAAATATATCTTATGCCTAATTTTTGGTATTTTTCTGAAAACTTTCATTTTTTGATGAATAGTGAAACCACTAAGTGGTAGTTAAAAATGAATTTTTCATAAAACATAATTTCACCGCTTCTGTGAGTGGAATTTCAAAAATCCGAGAGACATGGTTGTGGTCAGTAAGTAAAATTTGGTTCAATGAGATAAAAATAATTTTTGGTGAATAGTAACTTTTTTCTTTTTTTACCACGGTTAAAAGTAAATAGGGTAATTAAGGATAAAAATGTTATTATTATTACCCTAACACATGTCCTAATTCTATTGGATAAGTTTAATTCGATCAAAAACAACCTTAGGAATAAAATATGACCATTTAGGCCCACTTGGATTAGATTAGGACATTTATTATTAATTTATTTTAAGAAGGGTTAAAATAGTTAAAATCAATGTTCAATAAGTAAATAATTTTTAATATAAGGTTATTCATAAGATAAATTCGACTATAAATATTCATTAGAAAGATAATGCTATTTCCTACATAATTATCTTTAATTTCTAATTTTTAGACATTAAATAATTTAATTTAATTATGGTACAATGATGATGTAGTAATTATTTTATTAATGAAATATTGACATAATTCATGTTATAAATACCAAAATAAATGTAATTTGAGACTTTTTATGAATTCCACTAATTTTTTTGGTTAATATGACATGTTATTATTGATTTAATTAACTTTTTTCGAACTAATCATTATGTTATGTGTTCACAAAAATCAATTACTAAATAGTGTCAAAATTGACATAAAATAGTTTTTAAAACAAATATTATATTATTAAAATTTTTTTATTCCTAAATATCTAAGGTTCGGCCAAATGACTTAGGTAAGGTTATATATATTAATAATAAAAAACTTGGGGTTAGTGTGTCTTGTTATAGTAAGTTTATTAACCTTATAGTGTAAGAACACAAAAAGACACGGTAAAAGTAAAATTATCTAACTTAAAGTTAAATATAAATGATAAGGTTAAAATAGGAACCTAATCTAGTATAAATTGTATTTTATGAGATCATTTCGACCCATACCCACCTTATCATCGAAATAAATCAATTTGGAGCTATTTAAAACCGAATATGACTTTATAATAAAATAATATATTTAGTTTTCTAAATGTGCCCCTCTCCTCCCTTATAAAATGGAACCTCCTCCCTCTATTCCTCACACCAATTTGAGACTTCAAGGTCGGCCAAAACCTGACAAATTCTCTTCTACACTTCTCTAGAAACATCCTAGAGGTCTGGGTCTTCTTCAAAGACCAATTTTAGTTCACTGAGAGGAGGTCTCAAAGAGGCGCTTCAAAGAAGAGGTAATGTCTGTTACCGATTCTTTAAACATTATTTCTTCTTCTACATCTTCTTCTTTATTTGTTTCATTATGAAGTAATAACATCAGTATCAATCATATACTTATATGTTATTATAATTATGAAGCAACCCTGTTTCACCATCTATCAATCCTACGGAAAATGAAATCACCTTGCGTGCGTAGGTACGGAATACCATCTCCACGCCGTGGTGTAATCTGTTTTTCCAACACCACCTTACTTGGATGGGTATAATGGTGTAAAGAATAACTATAAATAGTTATTATAACATCATACTAATTATTATATATTGTTTCATCCACTCCAATTCAATTCAATAATTATTGAAATGATATCATCGCTCGTGCGTACGTACGGACTACCGTCTCCACGACGCGATGAGATTCATTCTCCATGTTAACCATTTAAGAATGATTATAAAGTATATATAAGCTATAATAATGAAATATATGACATTATAATTTTACTGGATTTATGTATAAATATATTTATTTATTTCATCTACTTAATTCCATAAGGAAACAAAAAACAGCATTCATGCGTACATACGGCCTACCGTCTCAATGAACGGTGTATTTCTTTCCATTTATCGATCTATTATATATATGTATATTCTGAATATATATTATATATAAATCATGTTTTATATTATGTAATTAGGTAATCATGATCTAATTAATCATATGAATAATTAAAAGTCAAAACACGAATGACAAATGAAATGATTTTACCCAAAACGCTCTTTAACATGTAATTTACAAAGGAACGGGTAATATAAAGTCATAAGTGAACCATATATGATATGATAACAGTGAATATGATTCTGTAATAAGTCAATGACATTATTTAAATCATTATACAGGAGGTTCAGATACATACGAAGCATATCAGACATAAGGTAAGGGATAATTTTGAAAATATCATTTTTATCCGGGATTGCTTATTCGTAAGTATTTACTGGGGTTATTTATATCATCCATGTCCATGTTTTATAAAAGAGTTTTCATTTATGTTTAAATTCATTTTTACCCATTTTTGACTTTTACTACATGGTATATAAGTAATCTTTCTTTTGTGTACGTTACGAGGTACTATTTTGACTTTTCTTACAAAAGTATGAGAAGAATGTTTTTTTAACATATACGGCATGAAAGGATTTTTACGGTTTTATAAAGCCTTATTTTCATGAAGCTTCCTCCAAAATATTTCAGAAATATTTTCAACAAAACCCTTTTCTTTTAAAATTTCATGACATTTTGTGAAAAGAAATTGATTTCGAAGAAAAAAGTATATTTTCCTCAAGAATTCATTTCAAGTGTTTTATCAAAACCATTTTCCATCTAAGATGACATAATTTCATATGTGTATGTTTCAAGTATGATGTCTCTATGATTTACATAGTTTCACATTTCTTATGATGAAATTATATCCATTTGTTTTATATGGATTATGTTATGATGGAATGATGTTTATGAAACCCATTATTTTCTTTGGGTTATGATGAATGTTTTAAGTTTATTTTGTGGCACTAGTAAGAATAATTTCATTATGAGATGGGTGGGACCTATATCTCCCTTCAATGCATTGTGTAATGATTTATATCTCATAAGATAGACATGGCTGGAACGGAAAGTTAAACTGGTTCAGTAATACAGGACTGGAACGAGGAGTAAACTCGATTCAGAAAGGGACTTTGTCCACTAAGATGGTCTTGGCATAAATGCCTTAGATAATAAGGAAATCATATCATGTGCTTAATGGTTGCCACAATTACATGTTTTATTCCCATGCTATTTTTTCATTCTTAATGTTTCTTTATGATCTATGCCTTACGGACTTCTATGTTTTTTGTTTTTGCTCATGTTTTTTATGTTTAAACATTATGTTCATGTTTTTAGGTTCAAATGTATATGGTATGTTTTATTTTACCCATGCTTACCCTTACTGAGCATTTGAGCTCACCCTTTTTATGTTTTCTTTTCCCCCGGATATAAAGAAAGGTTTTAGTTATGAAAAAAAGGGAAGATATTTATGGGATATGTTGAAGATCTTTCACCATGATTAGAATATTATGTTTTAAATTTCCAAAGACACTTAACTATTACGGTCCTTGTATGTCTGTTTTTGTTATGTATTAAGTATTCCACAAAAGTAATGTAATGTCCATGTACATCAAGCTTTGGGTCTCTACATATATCATCTTATATGATGCATCAAGCATTAGCCTTGGAGCACTGTTGATGTAGGAAGACAATGTTGTTGCGTATTGACCTCATAATTTGAGGCCTCATTAGAGAAATTACATGACGCACGACATCAAGCTAGCAGTAGTGGACCATGACTTATGTTTATAGAGACATTATGTGTTGGGTGAGTGCTTTGTGGTGTATAAATATCACAAAAGCCTCATAGATATCTTTTCTCAATGTGACTATAACCTCAGACAACGGAGATGGGTCGATTATCTACTATCCTTTGATTTTGAGATTGCCTATATGCCTGGAAAGGGAAATGTGGGCCTTGATGAACTGAGTCAGAAAACAGAAACACATGCCATTTAGGAAACCAGTGATGAATAGAAGATAATGGCCCTCTTTTCAGAACCTCATCTAGAGTTTCATGACATTCATGAAAAGTGTTACCTCTCACCCTTAAAAGTTACATTTTCCCTAGTTGAGAAGGTGAAGAGTATAAAATGTTTCATATCTTGATGGTTTGGTTCTCTGTGAGGGTATATCACGAGATAACCCGCCTCCAGTTTTTTTGTGGACCGAGATGACGTTATGAGTCTACGTGGACAGATATAGGTTCCTGTAGTTATGATAGAGGAGTTAATAAAAGAGTCCCACGGTTCTCTGCGGTCAGTTCATCTAGGAATCTCGAAGATGTATCAATATATGTGACACCAGTATTGGTGGTCAAGAATGACACATTAGATTGCGAGTTTGATCACTAGGTGTTCCACCTATCATCAAGTGAAGGTGGAGTACCAGATACTAGAATGCTTGCTAAAGCCACTTCCAGTCTTGGAATGAAAATGGGAAGTTGTTGCTATGGATTTTGTAGTTGGATTATCTAGGTTGTTGTGGGGTAGAGATGATATCTGTGTAGTCATTGACTGACTGACTAAATCACCTCACATCATTCTTATATTGGAGACTGTCTTAATTGATGAGTTGGGAATACTTTATGCATGTGAGTTCATATGACTACACAAGGTTCCACATACTATCGTTTCAGATAGGGATGCTTGTTTCACTTCACAGTTCTGGAAGGGTTTATAGAATAATTTGGGGAATCAGGTTCTTTTATGCACATCTTTTCACCCTTAGACTAATGGAAAATTAGAACTGATGATACAGGTTTTAGAGGATATGCTCTGAGAACGTGTCTTTGATTTCAGTAGTTCTTGAGAGAAGCATAATCCACTAGTTGAATTCTAATATAATAATTGTTTTTCGTAAATGATTCAACTGGATCATTTTGAGGACTTATATGGTAGACCATTCTATTCACCCTTGTGCTAGATAGAGGCAGGTGAGGCAGCCCTACTAGGTCCTCGTCTCATTTTGGAGACTTTAGAACAGTTCCAGCTGATCATGTAGCGTATGAATACTACTCATTATAGGCATAAATCTTATACCAATCTACATTGATGACATCTTGATTTTCTAAGTTGGGGATCATGTTTTACATCAGGTATCGCCTATGATAGGTCATAGATGGTTGACAAAGAAAGGAAATAAATATCTACATTACGTCAGGCCATTTGAAATTCTAGAGAGAGTCTGACTGCTAAACTATAGGTTTCTACTACCTCAGAGGTACTATTCCATGAACGACATCTTTCACATCTCATAGCTTCCCCAATATCATTATCACCCATCTCATACCATTAATCCCAATTAAGTTGAGTTAGGTGGTGTTTCTACATTTGAGGAGTATCCAATACACATCGTTGACCAAAGAACCAAGGTTCTATGAAGAAATTTTTTCCCTCTCATATGGGTGCTATGGAAGAACGACCAAGTATAGGATGAGACATTAGAGAGGGAAGCCTATGTATGTGCACAATGGACATTTTTGTTCTCAGAATGTGTATCTTTACCCTTTCAAGAGAACTCAGTGGGAAGTTATTTCAAGTGGGGAAGACTATAAGAAACCAATTTTTTCACTTTGCAATATATCCTTTAATTTAGAAGTCTAAATCCTTAATTTGGACCTAATAAGTATACATAATGAGTTACTAAAGGTTATGAAGGTGTATGGAGATTTTTCAGAACCCATAACCCATCTTTTTGGGGGAAACAGACTCTGTGCATAGTTTAGAGTAAACCCTGAGGGATTTCTACACGGTATGACAAACCATGCGGATGGTGTTTTTTGGGATAGTGGCATCTCATATGGTTGGTGAATAACCACAAAACCTAACTGAACAAACACACCTTTTTCCCAGGTCATCGTGCCGGGATGGCGCATGTTTTGATCAAACCATACAGAGGATGTGTCTCAGACGGTTTGAGCACGGTTTGACAAACATTGTGGACAAATAGTGCATAGGCAAAAAGCCTATGTAAAATGTCTAGAACTAAATTAATGATCTATTAAGACAACCCCATCCTCCCGAATCCGAGATTATGTAGGATTGACCTATTTCTCCCTCAATTTTAGTTTTTTTAAAGATCAAATCCCTGAATCAAGAGATCTTCTTCATGTGGCTTCCGATGGAGCTTATGTTCATCATGTTGGATGTGTAATGGTAAGTACTCAAGTCCCCTTTAGTTGTTTTCCTTCTATTTCTCTCTCGACCTAGTTATATGCGTGTTAAGGTTTTTCACATTTTTATAGATCTACTAAAAGATAAGGAAAATCAAGGGGATATACTAGAGGATAACGAACATACAACCCTAAGGTGGGTGGTCTATAACAAATACCTAAAGTTAGTTGATTTTGGAATATTCATGTGGGGTATGCCGATCCCATCGGGGACCGTCTCTTAAATTAACATGTCGTGGTTAAACTTGTTAGAATTGTATTGTTATGATCTTTCCAAATATGTTATCAGTTTATAGTTTTTTCACCCTTAACTCAATCCACATCATGTTGAAGGTTATTCCAACTTGGGTTTTTTGTGTTTTTGACACGTTTTATCCACCATTCTGGTGTTCCCCTGATTGAGATTCCTAAAGGAGAGCTTTTCTATAATATATGGTTTGTTGTTAAATGAGAATTTTATAATGGAATTTACATTGTATGCTCACAACATGACCCACCTAATGTAAGTGCTTAAAATTATTTTTAAATGTGAAATGTGGAATAAAAATTATACCAAGTATATAAATTGGCCGTATTAAATGAGATTTTATAAAAATTACATATCTGTAGTACCCATTCCATGTTAATGGAAGGTATTGGAGTGAATCTCAATAATTTTATATGCCCGAATGGTTAATTGAGACTTAATAAAATGGTTTCAATGCTACATGGCCTAACCACACTATTAGAAGACAAGCCTTGACTTATAAATAAATGGATTCATCTCTACATGACCTATCCACACAAATGGAAGGAAATACTTGAACCAAATTAATTACTACTCTATTAAAATTTCAAATTGGAATGGACTGCCTCGAGCTCACCATGGATTCTGATAGAAGAATACGTTGGATATAAGAAACCCAATTTTGATTCAAGGATTCTGTTTTCTTAGGGTGATACCCACCTTGATTTTGGTTCTTGTATATTACTTGGATGCTCTATTTACTACCGTTTGATCCTTTTTATTATTCCATTATACATTAGATACACTCCTCGGATCCAGCATTGACAATTTTGTGCCTTGGATACACTCCTTGGACCCAGACTATGATTATCCTTATTTTACCCTGGATTCACTCCTTATACATAGTAGGAACCTTATTGTGGAATACCTAGGATTAAGATCCTTGGATTTCACTCTTACCTCTTATCTATACAAATATACAACTGATTTAGCTTTCTGTGAGTTTATGTTACCTCAGTTTTATACTGGAACTCACTCAATGGTTATCATTTTCAGGTTTCCTTGTTACGTCGTAGGACCTTCAATACTTATACAATCATAAGGTGATACAAGTTTTGGTTATGCCTCACATGACCTATTAACATAAAATGGTAATTACATAATAAGATAACCTATTAATGTGTTCATACAGCAGCCAAGGGATAAAGAAAGTATTTGGGTATTTAGTTATTTTGTACTTATTGCATTCTTTTATATATACATGCCAACAAAATGATATATTACATCACACGAGCCAGATGTTATAGAAATCGTTGGTGGTGTCCCAATGTGATTTATCTCACACCCTCTCAGGGTGCTGTTTGGTACCCGTTGTAGATTATATGACTGCAAGTGTGGAAAAAGGGAAGCATAGATCTTCTAACCCTTGATTGCATTCTGATAGGATGTAGCTTGATAGAATATGATCGAGTAGGATCTCGAGTTGCTTGGAGTAGTCTGTGTATTCTTTTACCTTGTGGAACATGTTATTCCTTCTATATTGTAACCATGCTTTCTTATTTTCTAGTGACACGAAATTACATCACCATTGTTCCATTTGATATCGTTATAGTTGTTATCATTTACCTATTGTATTATTTTTCTTTCGCTGTTTTATTATATTTCTTCCTCTATTTTTAAATTATATTCCTTCAGTTATTATACGCTCTGCTAATGATGGAATAGTCTTCCCATAGACACACCCTAGTCCCTTACTTCTTGTCGGCATCCACTATCAATAGGAATGATACACTTGGGGCCATGTGGCCCACCGGGCATGGGGAATCAGTTAAGTTGAACTTGGGTCTGGTACATTGAAAATATTAAGTTTATTTTGAGATATATATTCCATTAAAGTTCCAAAAAATGGCTTCAAAATAGGGTTTCCATTAAAAGGCGGTAAAAATGAAATAATAATAATACTGAATTTTAGGCATAAAATAGGGTTTAATTTTATCTTAAACCTATAAAATATATTGGATGAATATCAAACATTTTTTATTGAATATATAATATAAATATATAAATTTAATAAATCTCGGTAATTGTAATTAATTTAATTTATTTGTGTAAAAAAATTTGTGGGCATAAGAAAAATAATATTTTCCCTTATATTCAATCAGTTTTCAGATTCATTTATAATTCATTTATAACCAATAAATTTATTTTATATTTCTTTAAATCATATTTTTTCATAAGTTAGTTAACCCTTTTCAAAACTATTAATTTAATATCTTGGTTATATTAAATAATATATTAATAATATATCATTATTGTCATTTGGTTCTTCATTTACACAAGACATCGAGGAATGTCATTATTGCATGTAATGAAAAATTTCCTCAGTGTTCCATGTAGAAAAATATAAAATTTATGTTCTGTGTAATGCATTATTAACATGGGTTTTCATATTACACAAGAAAAATGGTGTTATTTAATATAAAATAAACTATTTTAAATGTTGTTTGAAATGAAAAATATGAAAATTTTAAGGCCCTAGCCTTAAACCTTACTTAATCTTGAGTTATTACAAGATTACACATTGAGGATCCTTTCAGGTTTAGAGTTTTAGTGAATTAGATCATGAAACTTGCACTACATTCCACATTTAAACAAAGTGGTTACATAAAAGACAGTATTCATTCTTCCCATCAACGGAAACATATTTAAAATAAAACATGGATTCTTTCTTGACACATCCTTGACACTATCATCACATCATGTGCCCTTCCCTTGACCTCTGAAAAACATTTCAAAAACATGGGATGAGCATAAAAAGCTCAGTAAGGGATATAAAAATATGGAAAGGAAACATGAGTACATGTATACATAAGAATGAAATCATACTTTACCCATAAAACATAGGCATATCAAATCATGAATAAATCATAGAAATCATAAGACATAAAAGGTAACTTGAGGCATTCATAACATTATTACGTAGGGAGTAACCCTCTTGGTTACGTTTTGGAATACCCATCATAGTATATTCACTAAATCTCTTCGGAGAAACCTCAATGTTTCACTCCTTCGCGTTACTCAATGCATTAGAGAGCTATATCGGGCTCACTCGACCTTAGTTTATCACGGAACCACCCGTTTTCATAATAATTCCCAAGAACCATAAACGTATCACATAAAACATGTATAAAGGAAACATAACATTTCCACAAGTCAATCACAATATAACATTTTAGTATATTGAAATAATGAATCTGTTCAAAAAGAAACCATTTCCAAAACCATTTAAAACATTTAATAAAGAGATTTTTGAATCAAAGTGTCCCATACCACCTTGAAGCTTTTAAAATTTTAAACCATTAATATCCATATAAATAAATCCTTAAAACCATTTTGAAAACATGGATATTAATAAGAACAAATCATTAAAACATTTAAAGCGATATTTTGGTTAAAGGGTTTTTACCAAAATTAGAGACACTTGAATACAATAATTGAGGAATAACATTTAATCAGAACCTTATAATATCATGAGAATAAATGGATTCATGATATAATATTCCAAAGGACAGTATATACACCATAAAATAGTTAATTGGTGCATAACAACAATGAAGTCTCAATAGAGATGTAAAATGTGATGAAATCCCTTATAAAGAAGGTATCCTTAAATTAAGGATAAATCAATCTCAAAATTATATGTGACAAATATAAATACACCCAATATAATTGGATATTAAGTGTAAAACAATAAAAGTTCATTAACACATATTAAAAGGATGACATATTCAATAACTACATGTTGAACCCAAAGAAATCGAAATTGGGTTAAAAAGTTCCCTTGGTAAAATTCGACATCCTAACAGCGTCACTTCAAAAATTCAGAAAATGAGTTGATGAGAGATAAAAAGGGAATCTCATCACTTGGACATAAAATTTACATCAATCAGGATATAGAAGAACATATCCCAACATAATAGTATGTGAATTAAAATACATAACAAACGAAGTCTTTTAAAATTAGGAGGGTGAAAGGTTCCCTTACCGACTTGGGTAACATTCGAAAAGTACACCCCATTGAAGAAGTGTCATACAATGAATATGTAAATGCCCATAAATGGAATTATATTAAAAAATGATTTTAATAATGGGTAGTACATAAACCACTCAAAGGAAATTGTGGCAAATGTAGCATAAATCACACGGGTATAAAAGTGAGATGAAAAATCCCTTACGAAAACTCAGCATCCTAACAGCGCCACTTAAAACTTCCAAAAATGGATTGATGAGATAAAATATGGTATCTCATCACATTAAAATAAAATTCACAGAAAGAGGAATATAAAATAACATCCCCCATCATTACAAAGAGGAGCTTAAAAGAAGTGACATAAAGGAGAGTACTTAAAAAGAAAGAGAGAGGTTGGATCTCTTACGAAACATTCGGCAGCCTAACGGTGCCACTCAAAACTTCCAAAATGGATTGATGAGAGAGAATAGGGTATCTAATCATATGAACATAAAAATTACAGTAAGATTAATATAAAATAACATCCCAATAATAAGAAATATGAGCTTTAAAAGGAATGACATAAATGAGTGTTCTTAAAAAGAAAGAGAGGAGTAGGATCCCTTACCTCGGGTCCAAATTGACTCGATCGTTCTTTAACGTACTGAATAATAAACTTGAGTTAATTTCTACTTTCTTAAGAACCTTTTCCATGTTCATTATTCCATTTATATCAATTATTGACATGTTATAAACATTATTTAATCATTTATGTTAATAATGTTTGTTTTGTCGATATTTGGTTCTTAAGTCAAAAGTGGACTTCTTAAAATTACATGTTGTTCGTGTGGTCAAAGGTTCATTATATCCAGAATGACATTCCTGATTTGGATATCATATATATCATATATATCTATAATATACATGTATTTATAATATCACATAATCATTTAGAGGTAAGAAATGAAATGCACCGTTCATGGAGACGGTAAGCCGTACGTACGCATGAACGCTACTTTCATTTATTTGTCATATTAATGGAATTAAAACTAAATGAGAGGTATGTATATTTTAATTCCAGAATTATATTCATCATTTAGATGTATCATTCATCATATATATCCATTATATACATGTACTTATAATAGTACATTAAATTTGGGGATAAGAAATGAAATGCACCGTTCATGGAGACGGTAAGCCGTACGTACGCATGAACGCTACTTTCATTTCTATCTCATACTTTAATGGAAAGCAATAATAATGATATAGAGGTATATAATAATTCCAGTATAACATCATATATAATAACATTAAATCCATCCTTTATATGTCCCACGTATGGCATTAACGAATCACATCACTTTGAGGGGGCGGTAGTCCGCACTTCCTAAAATGAAGATATCGGTTATACCCATAATGGAAGACATAAAAGTAATCCACAAATGAAAAATACATAAGATTAAGTAAAACATAAACATATTATATATCATATATAAAAATAGTGACATCATAATGTCCACCATTGAAGGTGTTAAATGAGTATTGAACAATCATCGTTTCGGGAGACATAATTTCGCCATCCACGGAAACCGTATGTTCTATAATCATTTGATGTAGTTGTGTGAGATTTTAGCTCGAATAAATCTTATAACAACATCCTAGTATATTGAAGATACTGGTGTTGTTACAAAAGAAGTAAATAAAAAGAGTTTATGGGGTTGGATAAGCAAAATAAAACAAATGAACATGAGAGAATGAATTATCTTTAAAAGTGTAACTTCTTTTGATTTGAGCCCAAAGGCTTCCTTTGAAAGGATTCTGCCCAAAGGGAATCCTATAGGATGAGGAGAGGGATGTGGATTGAGTAAATGTGCAGGGGATGGCCGAGGAAAAGGCTTGAGGAGTGTGTGAAATGAGGTAGAGGTGGGGGCCTTTTATAAGAGGAGAGGAGGGGCACTTTTGGAAATCATGAAACTATTATTTTATTTTCAAAAGTGTTTCGAATTTCTAAAGTCCCACATTGAAATATTTCAAAGAAAAGATGATAAGGCATCGAAATATTCCCATACAATAGTTTTTGTACAAGTGTAGGTCTTAGATTTTATATTATCATTTCATTTTATTTAAACTTTTCATTAATGAGGTCATCGCTGCATCATCATGATATCATAAATAATTTAATTTATTTAAAGTCTAAAAATTATAAAAAAATACTATGATGTAGTAAATCTTTTTATCTTTCCAATGACTATTTAATATCAAAAATCTGATATTTATAACCCCATGTAAAAATTGTTTTCGTAATATAACTCAAGTTTGCGTCATTTTTACTTTAACATTAAATAAAAAGTTATTTATGTCATTTCCCAACCAAAGTGGATCCATGGGGTCCCCAAGTTGACCCATGGCTTGTCTTGGTTGGCCATAACACAACCAATGAGTGTAGGACATGTGTCAAGTTCATTTCATATTATTAAAACATTATTTTTACCTTAAACTACACTAATTACATCTAATCGCGATTATAAACTTAATAAGTTACTATTCACCAAAAAATAATTTTTATCCCATTGGACCACATTTTACTTCCTAATGACAAACATGTATGTTGGATTTTTGAAATTCAAAACACAAAGATGGAAAAAATTTCATTTAAATGGAAAAATCAGGTTTTATAAGTACCACTTAGTGGTTTCACTATTCATCAAAAATTGAAGTTTTTCAGAAAAATCCCAAAAATTCACCCTAATCTATATTTGATATTCCGAATTCAAAAATGAAGTCTATTTTAAAAAAATTCAAAACATATAAGTGACATTAATTAATTTAATAATTAATTCCCACTGTCAGAGCAAAAAGCGTGTTTTTATGAAATAATAAGTATCAAAAGATTGACACTAGTTTAAGTCTGATTTCAAAGTGAAATTAATTCCAAAGACCACTATTTGATTTAATGGTAAAAATATATTCTAATTTCACTTTAAAACAAATTCAAAAGATAATCTAATCATATAAATAAATTAGATTAAAAAGAGGTTTTGAATTAAAATACAACATTTTACACTATTCATTAAAAAATGAACTTTATCAGAAAGATACCAAAAATTTACACAAAGTAAATTTTGATGTCCCATTTCTTAAGAAGAGTTTTATTTGGTCCAAAAGGATGTATAAGAGTGAACAAAACTATATTTAATGATGGTTCTCCATCAAAAGGCGATAAGTGAACCTTTAGTGAAAACTAGATAATATACGCCTAAAATTGAATTCTTTCCGTATTTTATGCCTTTATCTTTTATTGGATAAATATAAAAACATTTAAAATCATATATAATCATATTTTATTTATTTCTATCCATCCCTGTCAATACAACGGCTACATGTTAACTACCATTTAAAATAATATTATTTTATTATTAGAGTGCAACGTAAGATTCCAAAGAAACTCATTCTTGTGTGTTGGGTACGCCATCAAGCATAGAATCCCCTTTAAAGTCATATTAATATTTTATTCACAAATATGGATAAATATGAAAATTTCATATTCTTTATTTACCTGGGGTGTTACATCCTTCCCCCCTTTTGGGAATTGCGTCCTCGCAATTTTTAAAATTTAGCTTGGAAACATCCTTGAACGTCCCACATCGGAACAAGAGTCGGTAAAACAATCACTTTAAAATAAAGGAAGATAAGTACAGAGGTCACCTGAGTTAACCCATACTAGGATTCCATGTAGAAAAACATGGACATGGAAGAAAATGCAAAGGGTCATGTTCTTGAGGGAGAGTGATAGTAAACATGTCTAGGAGAAAGTTAACAATGAGAAAATCACAAACATGTGATGGGTTAGATGGTATTATATTCCCCAGTAGGAAAAGCTAATAGAAAAAAATTTCATGTTAAGTTACTTTTTATTGAGGAATTTATTCATAAGGAAACATAATCACTTATCATGTTGACTTTCAACCTTTACTGGATTCCTTAATCAAACTCATATTTTTTTCCAAAAGACGAGTATTTAGGGAGACTTGTTCGCATTAAGAGTACTATAATAAACTTTTAGAGAGTCACCTAATCCAAAAAAGAGAACTATATACATCCCATGTATTTAGACTTTAACCAAAACCAAAACCAAAACAGTAAGTACAAGGTCAGATAATCCAGAAAAGGATAACCCATTAAAAAGAAAATCTATGCTTAATCTCCAAAATTTGTCCAACAAAACCCAAAGTTCAACGAGGACCATTCTATAATCAATTTGTCCATAAAATTATTCAAAGTAAACAAAACTAAGATTGAAACCCAAATATTTGAAGGATTTAGTCACATAGTCTTCCATGTTAAATCGTAACATTTATCTCCAAACAACATCAGTTGCTCCTAAAGTCTCGTATTGAAAAGTAATTAACCTAATCACATATCCTCCATGATAGGTTAATAATTTTCATAAATAACCCAAAATCAACTTACTCTTAATTGATAAAATCATATAACTAGAAAGAATCAGTCAAACTATCCAGGGACTTCACGTAGTCCAGTGGTAGGCGATAAATACCAGTCGCACTTTGGTTGTGGGTTCGATTCCCGCAGCTTTGTCCGACGCGACGGGTAGTCACACGGTCTGCGTGTTTTCCTTTTTCCAAAACTATATAATTCTTAAAACATTCCCCAAAATGAGATAAAATCTTCAAATATGATCATAACATATTTTAACCTCAAGTTTATCTCATGCCTTTCAATTTCCATCATAACATATAATACCCCATAATTACCTCAAAAGTAAGGATCATATAAACCCAAATGGTTCTTTATAACTATGTCCACAAAATAAAAGATAACTATTCCTTGAATAAAATTTGCCTATATTAAACATCAGGGTTACACATAATATAAAAAGTCTTCTAATGTAACCCCATCATCAAAAGAGACTTAATACTCTTAAGAATTTCACCATAACTCTTGAAGCCCTTATATGTTGACATCTTACTCATTCAACATTCTTCATGATCCATTAACCATTCCTTTCCAACTTATTCCGAAATACCTCTTTCCTACAAACAAAATCATGAATCGTATCCTAATATTCCAAAAAAGGAAAACAATAGTCCTGAAATAATACATACCTTTGATTGGTCATTGTCAGTTTCTTCATCCTCAGTCGGAATGGCATTAGGTATTGGTAAATGGACATTTGTACGCTCTTGGTGATCCCTTTCACGAAAAATCTTTATAGGACATGTGTTTTCATAATGACCATGCACACCATATTTAAAACATTCAATTGATCCCTCAGAATTAACTTCTTTCCCTTTCCTCGAGTCAACTGGATTCTTCCTTTTTCAATTGTAGGTTCATGCTTTATGACCTTCATTTCCACATCTATAGCATATTCCTGTCCCTTTGAAACTTTTTCCTAGGTGTTTCTTTCCACATCTTTGACACATAGGTTTTTGAACACACATACCTTTATGATTATTACCTATACTTCTGTAGGGATTTGTTTCTCGCATATATGATGCCTTAGAGAAATCGCCAAGGTTTAGGGGGTCAATCATGACTCCAGATAGTTGGTTGAGGATAATCACAAGAGTTCTCATTGCAGCTCCCATATCATTCAGTTTCTTTCTCAAAAAACTGTCACAGTTTCCTTCACATCCACTGTTACTTTGGTGCCTGCTAGATCCAGCCATTTACTAAAACCAAAAAGGTCAGTGTGAGTATATCAAAAAAAACCATCATGTACTAATGAGGAAGGTAAATAATAAGATATACTTACTCATTCACTTTATCTAAAACTAGGACTCTTTCTGAAATCATAACCATTATGGTAATGTCACTTATGCTTAAAGAATACCCTAACCTCTAAAGTTATCTAAACCGACCTTTGATACCAACTATAAGGCCCCAGCCTTAAACCTTACTTAATCTTGAGTTATTACAAGATTACACATTGAGGATCTTTTCAGGTTTAGAGTTTTAGAGAATTAGATCATGAAACTTGCATTACATTCCACATTTAAACAAAGTGGTTACATAAATAACAGTATTCATTCTTCCCATCAACGGAAACATATTTAAAATAAAACATGGATTCTTTCTTGACACATCCTTGACACTATAATCACATCATGTACCCTTCCCTTTACCTATGAAAAACATTTCAAAAACTTTGGATGAGCATAAAAAGCTCAGCAAGGGATATAAAAATATGGAAAGGAAACATGAGTACATGTATACATAAGAATGAAATCATACTTTACCCATAAAACATAGGCATATCAAATCATGAATAAATCATAGAAATCATAAGACATAAAAGGTAACTTGAGGAATTCATAACATTCTTACATAGGGAGTAACCCTCTTGGTTACGTTTTGGAATACCCATCACAGTATATTCCCTAAATCTCTTCGGAGAAACCTCAATGTTTTACACCTTCGCATTACCCAATTCATTGGAGAGCTATATCGGGCTCACCCGCCCTTAGTATATCACGGAACCACCTGTTTTCATAATAATGCCCAAGAACCATAAACGTATCACATAAAACATGTATAAAGAAAACATAACATTTCCACATGTCAATCACAGTATAACATTTTAGTATATTGAAATAATGAATCTGTTCAAAAAGAAACCATTTCCAAAACCATTTAAAACATTTAATAAAGAGATTTTTGAATCAAAGTGTCCCACACCACCTTGAAGATTTTAACATTTTAAACCATTAATATCCATAAAAATAAATCCTTAAAACCATTTTGAAAACATGGATATTAATCTGAACAAATCATTAAAACATTTAAAGCGATATTTTGGTTAAAGGGTTTTTACCAAAATTAGAGACACTTGAATACAATAATTGAGGAATAACATTTAATCAAAACCTTATAATATCATAGGAATAAATGGATTCATCATATAATATTCCAAAGGACAGTATATACACCATATAAGAGTGAATTGGTGCATAACAACAATGAAGTCTCAATAGAGATGTAAAATGTGATAAAATCCCTTATAAAGAAGGTATCCTTAAATTAAGGATAAATCAATCTCAAAATTATGTGTGAAAAATATAAATACACCCAATATAATTGGATATTAAGTGTAAAACAATATAAGGTCATTAACACATATTAAAAGGATGACATATTCAATAACTACATGTTGAACCCAAAGAAATCGAAATTGGGTTAAAAAGTTCCCTTGGTAAAATTCGACATCCTAACGGCGTCACTTCAAAAATTCAGAAAATGAGTTGATGAGAGATAAAAAGGGAATCTCATCACTTGGACATAAAATTTAAATCAATCAGGATATAGAAGAACATATCCCAACATAATAGTATGTGAATTAAAATACATAACAAACGAAGTCTTTTAAAATGAGTAGGTTGAAAGGTTCCCTTACCGACTTGGGTAACTTTCAAAAAGTACACCCCATTGAAGAAGTGTCATACAATGAATATGTAAATGCCCATAAATGGAATTATATTAAAAAAGGAGTGTAATAATGGGAAGTACATAAACCACTCAATGGAAATTGTGGCAAATGTAGCATAAATCTCACGGGTATAAAAGTGAGATGAAAAATCCCTTACGAAAACTCGGCAGCCTAACGACGCCACTTAAAACGTCCAAAAATGGATTGATGAGATAAAATAGGGTATCTCATCACATTAAAATAAAATTTACAGCAATAGGAATATAAAATAACATCCCCCATCATAACAAAGAGGAGCTTAAAAGAAGTGACATAAAGGAGAGTACTTAAAAATAAAGAGAGAGGTTGGATCTCTTACGAAAAATTTGGCAGCCTAACGGTGCCAATCAAAACATCCAAAATGGATTGATGAGGGAAATGGGGTATCTCATCATACGAACATAAAATTTACAGTAAGAGTAATATAAAATTACATCCCAATAACAAGAAATATGAGCTTTAAAAGGAATGACATAAAAGAGTGTTCTTAAAAAGAAAGAGAGGAGTAGGATCCCTTACCTCGGGTCCGACTTGACTCGATCGTTCTTTAACATCCTGAATAATAAACATGAGTTAATATATACTTTCTTAAGAACCTTTTAAAAGTTCATTATTCCTTTTATATCAATTATTGACATGTTATAAACATTATGTAATCAGTTAAGTAAATAATGTTTGTTTTGTCAATATTTGGTTCTTAAGTCGAAAGTGGACTTCTTACAATTACATGTTGTTCGTGTGGTCAAAGGTTATTTATATCCAGAATGAAATTCCTGATTTGGATGTCATATATATCATATATATCTAGAATATACATGTATTTATAATATCACATAATCATTTAGAGGTAAAAAATGAAATGCACCGTTCATGGAGACGGTAAGCCGTACGTATGCATGAACGCTACTTTCATTTCTTTGTCATATTAATGGAATTAAAACTAAATGAGAGGTATGTATATTTTAATTCCAGAATTATATTCATCATTTATATGTATCATTCATCATATATATCTATTATATACATGTACTTATAATATACATTACATTTGGGGATATGAAATGAAATGCACCGTTCATGGAGACGGTAAGCCGTACGTACGCATGAATGCTACTTTCATTTCTATCTCATACTTTAATGGAATGAAATAATAATGATATAGAGGTATATAATAATTCCAGTATAAAATCATATATAATAACATTAAATCCATCCTTTATACGTCCCACGTATGGCATTAATGAATCACATCATTTTGAGGGGGCGGTATTCCGCACTTCCTAAAATGAAGATGTCGCTTATACCCATAATGGAAGGCATAAAAGTAAGCCACAAATGAAGAATACCGAAGATTATGTAAAACATAAACATATTATATATCATATATAAAAATAGTGACATCATAATGGCCACCTTTGAAGGTGTTAAATGAGTATTGAACAATCATCGTTCCGGGAGGCAGAATTTCGCCATCCACGGAAACCGTATGTTCTTTAACCATTTGATGTAGTTGTGTGAGAGTGTAGCTCGAATAAATCTTATAAAAACATCATAGTATATTGAAGATACTGTTTGTGTTACAAAAGAAGTAAATAAAAAGATTTTAGGGGGTTGGAGAAGCAAAATAAAACAAATGAACATGAGAGAATGAATTACCTTTAAAAGTGTAACTCTTTTTGATTTGAGCCTAATGGCTTCCTTTGAAAGGATTCTGCCCAATGGGAATCCTATAGGGTGAGTAGAGGGATGTGGAGAGAGTAAATGGGCAGGGGATGGCCGAGCCAAAGGCTTGAGGAGTGTGTGAAATGAGGTAGAGGTGGGGGCCTTTTATAAGAGGAGAGGAGGGGCACTTTTGGAAATCATGAAACTATTATTTTATTTTCAAAAGTGTTTCGAATTTATAAAGTCCCAAATTAATATATTTCGAATAAAATATGATAAGGCTTCCAAATATTCCCATACAATAGTTTTTTGACTAGTTTAGGTCTTAGATTTTATATTATCGTTTCATTTTATTTAAACAGTTCATTAATGAGGTCATCGATGCATCATCATGATGTCATTAATTATTTAATTTATTTAAAGTCTAAAAATTATAAAAAAAATATTATGATGTAGGAAATCTTTTTATCATTCCAATTACTATTTAATATAAAAAATCTGATCTTTATAACCCCATGTAAAAATTGTTTTCGTAAAATAACTCAAGTTTGTGTCATTTTTACTTTAACATTAAATAAAAAGTTATTTATGTCATTTCCCAACCAAAGTGGATCCATGGGGTCCCCAAGTTGATCCATGGCTTTTCATGGTCTTCCATGACTCAACCAATGAGGGTAGGACATGTGTCAAGTTCATTTCATATTATTAAAACATTATTTTCACCTTAAACTACACTAATTACCTCTAATCGCGATTAAAAACTTAATAAGTTACTATTCACCAAAAAATTATTTTTATCCCATTGAACCAAATTTTACTTATTAATGACAACCATGTATGTCAGATTTTTGAAATTAAAAACATAAAGATGGAAAAATTTCATTTAAATGGAAAAATCAGGTTTTATAAGTACCACTTAGTTGTTTCACTATTCATCAAAAATTGAAGTTTTTCAGAAAAATCCCAAAAATTCACCCTAAGCTATATTTGATATTCCGAATTAAAAAATGAAGTCTATTTTAAAAAATCCAAAACATATAAGTCAAATTAATTAATTTAATAATTAATTCCCACTGTCAGAGCAAAAAGTGTGTTTTTATGAAACAATAAGTATCAAAAGATTGACACTAGTTTTATTCTGATTTCAAAGTGAAATTAATTCCAACGACCACTATTGGATTTAATGGTAAAAATATATTCTAATTTCACTTTAAAACCAATTTAAATGATAATATAATCATATAAATAAATTAGATTAAAAATAGGTTTTGAATTAAAATACAAGATTTTACACTATTCATTAAAAATGAACTTTATCAGAAAGATACAAAAAAATTACACAAAGTAAATTTTGATGTCCCAATTCTTAAGAAGAGTTTTATTTGGTCCAAAAGGATGTATAATAGTGAACAAAACTATATTTAATGACGGTTCTCCATAAAAAGGCCATAAGTGAACCTTTAGTGAAAACTAGGGCATATAGGCCTAAAATTGAATTCTTTCCGTATTTTATGCCTTTATCTTTTATTGGATAAATGTAAAAACATTTAAAAACATATATAATCATATTTTAGTTATTTTGATCCATTCCTATCAATACAACGGCTACATGTTAACTACCATTTAAAATAATATTATTTTATTATTAGAGTGCAACGTAAGATTCCCAAGAAACTCGTTGTTGGGTGTTGGGTACGCCATCGAGCATAGAATCCCCTTTAATGTCATATTAATATTTTATTAACAAATATGGATAAATATGAAAATGTCATATTCTTTATTTACCTGGGGTGTTACAAAAATGATTAATTTAATTCAAAAAAATAATTCACAGAATAATGGGGTCCACATTCTACAACCCATAAAAGTAATGTCTCCCACAAATTTCTTCTAGGATATAAAAGGTTTGATACTTGAAATCTTTATTCACAGAAACCGACATCATAAAAATGAATAATAAAACTTCCCTTAAAAATGGATTTTATAAGTGTAACAGTTACCCAAAGTATCAAATAACTAAATTTCCACACAGTGTAACATAGTTTGGGAGTGAATATTTGACATGGAGGAAAAAAAGAAATATTTACAGGTAGTAATTTATTTCATCAATCCAACAAATTGAATGATCAATTAAATGTTGGGGGACTCAAATTCTTAAAACTATGATGATTTAAAAGGCCATTAGTTCAATAAATGTTATTGTATTAGACCAAAATTATTTTTTAATAATTTTTGAAGTGTTGAGTAATTATTTTATTGACCATGAATACAAGAAAATATAATTACTTGATATATTTATATAAAAAAATCATTCTTTGGTGGTGATTTTATCAATTTATAATTCACCCATTAATTTAAGAAATTGATGTTCCAAAATTAACTTTGATGCCTGTTTCCCTCTGGAATGGGGGATGATCTCATTGACTTATGTTTCAGATATTCCAATCGGTTTCTAACGGGTTTGTTCGTAGAACCGGAAACATCCCATGATTCCATATCCATTTGAACCTACATTCCAAAGGTAGGAGCTCATTAGTTCTGGACTGATGAGGCTTATGAATTTTCATTGGTCTAGAGGATGTGTGGTCGGACTCATCACACCTTTTTTGAGGAATTATTGTATACTCCAGGACTCTCTTTATAGATTTAGGTTATAACACCCCAAGATTTCATAGTGTGTTATTTCTTCAAAATAATTCAATAACTTGCACTACACGCAACACCGAGTTCAATCACACCTTGACTTACAAAAAAAAAGCCATTAAAAGAGGTCATGAATAGTATTAACTAAATTTTAAACTTTATATAATCCTTAAAATTTTAGAATCCATATTATGAGTTTCTTAGTCATAATGCAAGAACAGATTCATTTTCAGTATTGCACTTTTATCAACATTTAATAGTGAAACCTTTTTAAATACAATATTTTAAACTTTTTGACTAAATGGGGACATCAAAAAGTTTAAAATCAAACATCCCAAGCTTACATGGTATGCTTTCCTTTGAATAAAACAGTAGCGTGTGTTGTACGTAACACCGAGTTCTAACACACCATAACCAATCAAACTAGCCGTTATGAATAGTAATACCTAAATTTTGAAATTATATATATATTTTATATTTTAAAATGGACTTCATTTTTGGATTCGGAATATCGAATTTAGCCTAAGGTGAAATTTTGGTACTTTTCGGATAACTTTCATATTTTGATGAATAGTGAAAATTACTAAATTTTAATTAAAAACAAATTTTTTAATCAAAATAATTAATAGTGATAAATTGTGAATTTGAGTGGTTTTAAAGTATATTTAGAATATATTTTTACCATTTAATATAATTTTGGTCATTGGACATAATTTTACAATTAAACCGAACATAAACAAGTGTCAATCTTTTGATAGTTATTATCTCTTAAAAACACGCTTTTGGTTTTGACAGCGGGAATTAATTTTAAATTAATTTATGCCACTTCTGTGTTTTGAATTTAGAAAAATGGATTCCATATTTGGAATCATGATGTCCAAATTTTGTAAATAGGTAACTTTTATTTTTAGACATTTTGAATAATTACTGTGGTAAATATTTTATTTACCATGGTTAAGGGTAAATCTGGTAAATAAGGGTTAAAAAATAATATTATAATAATACTAAATTACCCTAAAACGTGACCTAGCCTTATTGGTTGATACATTTTCTACCATAGTCATCTTTGGGTCGATTTTGGAACCCCATGGTGCCACTTGGAGGTGATAGGGACACTTTATATTAATTAAGTTAAAATGAATACAAAAATGACACAAGCATATATCTTTTAGAAAAACAATTATTACATAAGGTTATATATGTTGGATTTTAGATTATAATTATTAATTAGAAAGATAAAACGATTTCCTACATAATGATATTTTATTTATAATTTTTAGACATTAAATATTTTATTTTATTTATGACACAATGATGATGCAGTAATTACCAAAATAGTGAAAAATTAAAATAATTGATATTATAAATACCCAAATAATTATAATATGAAACTTTTAATGAATTAAAATAATTTTATTGGATAATATGATATATTATTATTGATTTAATTGATGTTTTTCTAAGTAATCAATCTGTTATGAGTTTCACAAAAATCAACTATTGAATAGTGTCAAAATTGACATAAAAGAGTTCTTAAAACTAATATTATATTATTAACTGATATTAAATTTCTAAAAATCTAAGGTTTGCCAAGAGACTTATATAATGATAATTTCATCATTAATGGACCTCTTGGGGGTCTCTTGGATGTATATAGTAAGTTTATTAACCATATTATATAAAAATACAAAGAGACATTGTAAAAGTGAAACTAATTAACTTAGAGTTAATACTTAATGATAAGGTTAATATAAGTACCAAAACCTGTCTAAATTCTATTGGATGAGTTGTTTTCGACCCATCCCCACCTTAAACTTTGAATAGTCAACTTTGGAGGCATTAGAAACCGAATATGAATTTATTATAAATTAATATTTCTAGCTTTTCCAAATGTGCCCCTCACCCCTCTTATAAAAGGGCACTCCTCCTTCTCATTTCTTCACACCATCAAAGCCTTTTGGTTGGACCAAAACCTGCCCAAATACTCTCCAAACTTCCCTCACTACAACCTAGGGGCCTTAGTTTGATCATAAATCCAGCCTAAGGATCCCTTTTGATCAAATCAAAAGGAAGAACCCGAAGAAGAGGTAATGATTTCACCACCCTTTTCCAAGTTCATTTCTTCTTCCACTTCTTCTTCCTTTGTTTTTACCATTAAAAAATAATAACTCCAGTATCATATATATACTGTGATGTTATTATAAATATGTTACAACCATATTCAGTGTTCTATCCACCCTTTGAATAACATGTCAGCATACGTGTGTGCGTACGGCTTACCGTCTCCACGTCGTGGTGTAATTGTTATTCAATATAATATTTTTTGGATGGGTATAATAATGATGTTTAACTCATGTAAATAATAAATATAACATGTTAATTATTCTGTATATATGATATACCATCCATTTATATATTAATTTAATATCAAAAGAATGATATTGTCACTCGTGCGTACGTACGGACTACCGTCTCCACGAACGCGATGAGACTCATTCTCCATCGTATCCATTCAAGTATAATTATCATTTGATGATTTAAAATTGATTTTTAAGGACTTGATATCATTCTGGATATGAATAATATACAACCTATCCTATTCAAAAATGTCTTACGTAAAAAAACATATAAAATAAAACAAGTAAGTTAACACCCGAAACAACGATAATACTAAGATATTATTATCAAATGAATATTAAAAGATCATATATGATATCATATTAATGTATATGATTCTTGTATAATTTAATAACAATTATTTCACCATTATACGGGAGTTTAACCTACCCCAATAAAGGAAAAGTACAAGGTAAGAGGTTTTCATCTCACTCCTTATTCCCGTGAGATTCAAGCCATATTGCCACCATCACCTTTTGTGTGGTGTATGTACTGCCCATAATTATATTATTTGTGTAATACACTCTAATTTATGTGTATTTACATATTCATTGTATGATACCTCTTTTATGGGTTGTATGTTTCATAAGTTACCAAATTGGTAAGGGTTATTTCACAATCTCTTCATTATCCGAGGTTGTTTATATGTAATAATCTACTGGGATCTATTTACCATCCACATCCATGTTTTTATAAAAATGTATTTCAAAACATTTTTATTATTTACAAGAATATGGGTTAAAGTCATTTATACCCTTGTTTTACTTTTTATAAGAGGAATCTTTCCGTCGTTTTCAAAATAAGGTCCTTTTTAACCTTTTCGACAGAATTAAGGTAAGAATGTTTTTTTACTTATACGGCGGGTGCGGTTATTTTCTGCCATTATAAAATCATCAAAGCTTTCCTTAAATGCTTATAATAATATTTTCAAAGAAAATGTTTTATTTTATATGGATCTTAAATGATTTCAAAAATAGAAAGATATATTTCTCTAAAAAGTATTTTTATTTCATCTATGTCAACATCCTTTGATGGATTTTACGCTTATTTGAAGTTGATTTATTATGATACAAAACTTCTTTATTGTATTGAAGGTTTTGTGATATGTTTGACTGTGGATGTGCTATTTTTATACCATTCATAGTTTATGGTGAAATTATTGACATTTCGTATGCTAGTTTTAATACGAATGTTTATGTTATGTTTAAACCTTTTCATATGGGAATGCATTGGACTTAATATGTGACGGGTGGAGCCCGCTATAGCTCCTCGATGCATCGGTAGGTCTCATGAGGCAAACTAGTGTCTTGTAACAAGGCCTTGACAAAATCTTATTTGTAGTCTTGGCACGGGGCCTTGGCTATGTGGTTATGATAGTCTGGCATTATGCATTCCAACATTATGAAAGTGGTTATTGATTTTGCATGTGATTATTCGATTACTAGAATATCAATGTGAATGAGTAAATGGAATTATTTCATTTTATTTATGCCATACAATGTTGAAATTTCAAGTTTGAAAGGATTTTGTTTTAGTTATACATTGCCTTAAATGTTTATTCTTATTTATGAAAGTTTCCGCTATATTTTTATCCTTACTGGGCATTTGAGCTCACCCCTTTTCTTTGTTTTATTTTTCCCAGGATGTGAAGAAGTAAATTATGAATGACCTGCAGGGATATTATGTGGGGATATGAGTGTGGATTATGGAGACATTATGTTGTTGTAGTAGTTTTTCATTTTATGATGTAATGTAAAACTTATGAATATATCTAGTGTTTCCAAGGCTACTAAACCAATCGATCTTTTAAGATTTGATCTTTCTTGTGATCATGACAATGTTATGTAATAATGCTCCGAATCTGGGTAACTAGGGTCGGGGCGTTATAGTTGGTATCAAAGGAAGTTTAGTACAAACCTTGGAAGCTAGATTTAGATAAACTCTGATTAGAGCACGTAGACCTAAGATGAACTTTGAGGATTAGTATAGAAGAACTTCCTAGAATTTTGGTATTGTAGAGATTTTGTGAGTTTTCTGAGCAATACATCCCTGTCTGGATACGAGCAGGTAGAGGCGGCTCTGGCACAGATGTACCTAGGGGTAAAACCCGAAAACACCGCTTTGAGCTAGACTCGAACGGGAACTGGTGCACGACAACGGGCCTTACTGCACTCTTGGTTACGACACTCCCGGGGGATATGATTAGGATAATTCTCATTTTCTTTACAAACCATTATGAAGGGTTTTTGAGTATATACATCCTCAAAGGAGACATTTTTATGATTATGTATTATATCCATAAATAATTCAATTTATGTTAAGTGTTTTATAAGTATGGGATTATGTATTTTGATTTATAAACTGATCTAGTTTATGCCATTGTTTAGGAATGGCGCCCATTAGAAGGAATGAGAACTCCAGAAATGCACATGATTCAAAGAGAAGGAAGGATCATATCGTTCATGGTCTTAAGCTAGAATTTATAAGAGAAATAGTCTCCCATGTATTATCATCATATGAAGAAATAATATCATGTGTTGATAAGATATGTAAAGAGTTTACTAAGTCCTATAGCTTTGAAGGGAAGCAAGAGAAGAAAATGATGGAAGATAGAAAGATGGATAAAGGGAAGAGGGAAAAGAAGAATTTTCCCATATGTGGTAACTGTGGAAAGAAACACCCTGGAACTTTCTTAAAAGGAATGGGAGTTTGTTATAAGTGCAGAGGAAAAGGGCACAAAGTACGTGACTGCAAAGGTAAGAAAATGGTTTCAAATGTACAATGGTTCATTTGCAAGGAGTTTGGACACTACGCGAACCTATGTCCCAGTCATCAAACTATGCCGCAAATGATGCTATTGGATAATAATCAATTTATGATACTACCACAGATGAAGAGGAATGATTAGAGTTCTTATGTTGATTATGTCAATTGAGTGTTGTATCAACAATGTACTTGTTATAATAATTATGGAGTATATAAGGATTGTACTGCAGTACTATTTCATTAAGGACTTGAGATTGTGTGGAACAAAGAAAAGTGACTCAATAGCAGGATAAATTTTTCGAAAATATATGGTTGAGAGAATGATAAACCATAATATAGTTCTGATACCGAGGTAGTAATTTTGGAATAATACATGATTTTTTTGGATAAATTATATTGGATATTCTTGAATACCTTGGAACTAATTAATGATTTGTATATTACATCATTTTTTGGGTTTAAAACATTTTTGGATTAATGAAGTATATCCAGCATTCTATATGGAATATGGGAGCATGAATGTAATCAATAAGGAATATGGTAATTCAGGATGATTCAGTATATTAAAAGAATACATGATAAAGGTATTCATATTCTATTACGTGGTAAAAAGGATATACATTATGTTTACCTTCCTTATAAATGTTGGACTGTGAGTTTGGACAGAAGTATTTTGGATAGTTCTAGTTTGGATTATTTTGGATTGCCATAAAAGGACAACCCGGAGGTCGGGCGGCAACCCGTCGCGTCTGGAAAGGCTGCGAGACTTGAACTCGCAACCAAAGAGAGAAAAGGGTGTATCACCTACCACTGGCCCATGAAATGTCCTGGACTAAATAATGTAGTTTTTTTTTAAAAAGATCTGGTAGATGAATTATAAATTCATTTATTTTGGAACCCTGTACGAATAGTATAAATAGAATTTTTTTTTACGTTCTATTATCTTTTAGAGTGAAAGATGAGTTTGTCGTAGAAATTTATTAATGGATAAAACTCTAATTATAATGTAAGAATATCTCCTTATGATCTTAGCCAATCTCATAAATAAATTCCTCAACATTAATAAAAGGAACTTAGAACAAAAATGTTGTCCTAGATGGTACCTTATATCATCACTAATTTATGGCTTTGGGATTGTTGGCCTTTTCATAGCCATGTTCTCTACCACTCTCCATCAGATAATTGGTGGTTATATTTCTCTTCCATATCCATATTTTCCTACATGGAACCCTAGTATGTGTTATTTTCGGTAATCTTCATACTTTACACTCTTTATTTTAAATAGAGGCCTCATTAATTCATTTTTCGATGTGGGATTTCAACTAAGATATTTTGAAACGTCAAAAATGTGTTATCCCAATACCCTATGTTTTATTGAACCGATGGTATTTCAAATCATCATAGATTGATGAGTTTAAGGACCTCAATGTTATACTTGTTTGTGATTGATGACCTCAATCACTACCTATAAATATTTACGTTTTCCCTCAAATTATATGTCTCTAATTGCCACCAATGTTCACCTAATCGAGATCATAATTTGGTGGTGACCCTTTCATTTCTCTTTTCCTCATATTAAGACTAAATTTTAGTAACCCAATTTCCTATGTGGGTTTTCCCACAAATATATTTTCTATTTTCAACCTTTTATTTTCAAAGAACAATTTCAAATAGCGAGGACGCAATTTATTGAAGGAGGGGAAATGTAACACCCCATGATTTCATAATGTGTTATTTCTTCAAAATAATTCAATAACTTGCACTACACGCAACACCTAGTTCAATCACACCTTTACTTACAAAAAAAAGCCATCAAAATAGGTCATGAATAGTATTATCTAAATTTTAAACTTTATATAATCCTTATAATTTTAGAATCCATATTATGAGTTTCTTAGTCATAATGCAAGAACAGATTCATTTTTAGTATTGCACTTTTATCAACTTTTAATAGTGAAACCTTTTTAAATACAATATTTTAAACTTTTTGACGAAATGGGGACATCAAAAAGTTTTAAATGAAACATCCCATGCTTACACGGTACGCTTTCCTTTGAATAAAACAGTAGCGTGTGTTGTACGCAACACCGAGTTCTAACACACCATAACCAATCAAACCAGCCGTTATGAATAGTAATACCTAAATTTTGAAATTATATATATTTTATATATTAAAATAGACTTCATTTTTGGATTCGGAATATCGAATTTAGACTAAGGTGAAATTTTGGTACTTTTCGGATAACTTTCATATTTTGATGAATAGTGAAAATTACTAAATTTTAATTAAAAACAACTATTTTAATCAAAATAATTAATAGTGATAAATTGTGAATTTGAGTGGTTATAAAGTATATTTAGAATATATTTTTACCATTTAATATAATGTTGTCCATTGGACATAATTTTACAATTAAACCGACCATAAACAAGTGTCAATCTTTTGATAGTTATTATATCTTAAAAACACGCTTTTTGTTTTGACAGCGGGAATTAACTTTAAATTAATTTCTGCCACTTCTGTGTTTTGAATTTAGAAAAATGGATTCCATATTTGGAATCAGGATGTCCAAATTGTGTAAATAGGTAAATTTTATTTTTAGACATTTTGAATAATTACTGTGGTAAATATTTTATTTACCATGGTTAAGGGTAAATCTGGTAAATAAGGGTTAAAAAATAATATTATAATAATACTAAATTACCCTAAAACGTGTCCTAGCCATATTGGTTGATACATGTTCGACCATAGTCATCTTTGGGTCGATTTGAGGACCCCATGGTGCCACTTGTAGGTGATAGGGACACTTTATTTTAATTAAGTTAAAATGAATACAAAAATGACACAAGCATATATCTTTTAGAAAAACAATTATTACATAAGGTTATATATGTTGTATTTTTAATTATAAATATTAATTAGAAAGATAAAACGATTTCCCACATAATTATATTTTATTTATAATTTTTAGACATTAAATAATTTATTTTATTTATGACACAATGATGATGCACTAATTACTAAAATAGTGAAAAATTAAAATAATTGATATTATAAATACCCAAATAATTATAATATGAAACTTTTAATGAATTAAACTAATTTTATAGGATAATATGATATATTATTATTGATTTAATTGACCTTTTTCGAAGTAATCAATCTTTTATGAGTTTCAAAAAAATCAACTATTGAATAGTGTCAAAATTGACATAAAAGAGTTCTTAAAACAAATATTATATTATTAATTGATATTAAATTCCTAAAAATATAAGGTTCGGACAAGAGACTTATATCATGATAATTTCATCATTAATGGACAACTTGGGTGTCTATTGGATGTATATAGTAAGTTTATTAACAATATAATATAAAAATAAAAAGAGACATTGTAAAAGTGAAAGTAATTAACTTAGAGTTAATACTTAAAGATAAGGTTAATATAAGTACCCAAACCTGTCTAAATTATATTGTATGAGTTGTTTTCGACCCATCCCCACCTTACACTTTTAATAGTAAACTTTTGAGCCATTAGAAACCGAATATGAATTTATTATAAATTAATATTTCTAGCTTTTCCAAAGGTGCCCCTCACCCCTCTTATAAAAGGGCACTCCTCCTTCTCATTTCTTCACACCTTCAAAGCCTTTTGGTTCGGACAAACTCTGCCCAAATAATCTCCAAAATTCCCTCAATACAACCTAGGGGCCTTAGTTTGATCAGAAAGCCAACATAAGGATCCCTTTTGATCAAATCAAAAGGAAGAACCCGAAGAAGAGGTAATGATTTCACCAACCTTTTCCAAGTTCATTTCTTCTTCCACTTCTTCTTCCTTTGTTGTTACCATTATAAAATAATAACTCCAGTATGATATATATACTGTGATTTTATTATAAATATGGTACAACCATATCCAGTGTTCTATCCACCCTTTGAATAACATGTCACCATACGTGCGTACGTACGGCTTACCGTCTCCACGTCTTGGTGTAATTGTTATTAAATATAATATTATTTGGATGGGTATAATAATGAGGTTTAACTCATGTAAATAATAAATATAACATGTTAATGATTCTGTATATATGATATACCATCCATTTATATATTAATTTATTATCAAAAAATGATACTGTCACTCGTGCGTACGTACGGACTACCGTCTCCACGAACGCGATGAGATTCATTCTACATCGTATCCATTCAAGTATAATTATCATTTTATGATTTAAAAATGATACTTAAGGACTTGATATCATTCTGGATATGAATAATATACAACCTATCCTATACAAAAATGTCTTACGTAACAAAACATATAAAATAAAACAAGTAAGTTATCACCCAAAACAACGATAATACAAAGATATTATTATCAAATCAATATTAAAAGACCATATATGATATCATAATAATGTATATGATTCTTTTATAATTTAATAAAAATTATTTCACCATTATACAGGAGGTTAACCTACCCCAACAAAGGAAAAGTACAAGGTAAGGGGTTTTCATCTCACTCCTTATTCCCGAGAGATTCATGCCATATTGCCACCATCACCTTTTGTGTGGTGTATGTACTGCCCATAATTATATTCTTTGTGTAATACACTCTAATTTATGTGTATTTACATATTCATTGTATGATACCTCTTTTATGGGTTGTATGTTTCATAAGTTACCAAATTGGTAAGGGTTATTTCACAATCTCTTCATTATCCTAGGTTGTTTATATGTAATAATCTACTGGGATCTATTTACCATCCACATCCATGTTTTCTTAAAAATGTATTTCAAAAAAAATTTATTATTTACAAGAATATGGGTTAAAGTCATTTATACCCTTGTTTGAATTTTTATAAGAGGAATCTTTCCGTCGTTTTCAAAACAAGGTCCTTTTTAACCTTTTCGACATAATTAAGGTAAGAATGTTTTTTTTACTTATACGGCGGGTGCGGTTATTTTCTGCCATTATAAAAGCTTCAAAGCTTTCCTTAAAAGCTTATAATAATATTTTCAATGAAAATGTTTTATTTTATATGGCTCTTAAATTATTTCAAAAATAGAAAGAGATATTTCTCTAAAAAGTGTTTTTATTTCATCTATGTCAACATCCTTTGATGGATTTTACGCTTATTTGAAGTTGATTTATTATGAGAAAAAACTTCTATGTTGTATTGAAGGTTTTGTGATATGTTTGACTGTGGATGTGCTATTTTTATACCATTCATATTTTATGGTGAAATTATTGACATTTCGTATGCTAGTTTTAATACGAATGCTTATGTTATGTTTAAAACTTTTCATATGGGAATGCATTGGACTTAATATGTGACGGGTGGAGCCCGCTATAGCTCCTCGATGCATCGGTAGGTCTCATGAGGCAAACTAGTGTCTTGGCCCAAGGCCTTGACAAAATCTTATTTGTAGTCTTGGCACGAGGCCTTGGCTATGTGGTTATGATAGTCTGGCATTATGCATTCCAACATTATGAAAGTGGTTATTGATTTTGCATGTGATTATTCGATTAGTATAATAACCATGTGAATGAGTAAATGGAATTATTTCATTTTATTTATGCCATACAATGTTGAAAGTTCAAGTTTGAAAGGCTTCTGTTTTAGTTATACATTGCCTTAAATGTTTATTCTTATTTATGAAAGTTTCCGCTATATTGTTATCCTTACTGGGCATTTGAGATCACCCCTTTTCTATGTTTTATTTTTCACAGGAAGTGAAGAAGTAAATTATGAATGACCTGCAGGGATATTATGTGGGGATATGAGTGTGGATTATGGAGAAATTATGTTGTTGTAGTAGTTTTTCATTTTATGATGTAATGTAAAACTTATGAATATATCTAGTGTTTCCAAGGCTACTAAACCAATCGGTCCTTCGAGATTTGATCATTCTTGTGATCATGCCAATGTTATGTAATAATGCACCGAATCTGGGTAACTAGGGTCAGGGCGTTACATAGGTTATGTTCTTGAAACCTTATGACATTACAAAGTATAAAATGAGATTTACTTTAGATTTTACAATCAATGATTGATATGTAGGAAATTTAGAGAATCTGTTATATGTATTCAGGCTTCTTCATCGATAAAGAGTCATCTTTATTGGTTAGATATTCTTAGTCAATGGTATCCTTTGATACATAAAAGTCTCTTGGTCATTATGATGATCATACTGGTTTTAAAGCCACTCAGTGGGGAACTTGAAGTTTATTGTCATTCAGAAGGACATTGATTATTTCAGAGTTGGGATCGTACTCACTGAGGGGATACCTACGGATCCTTTTTTTAGAAAAGGAATCAGAACACATGTACTATGAGAAAGGTAGCATGATGTTTATGATTTATGGATCAAAGAAAGATGTAATAATTACTTTTAAAATATAAGCTCATGTGATTCATGCTCGGTGTGAGAAACAAGAGGTATTGGTAAAGCCAGACAATTGTGCCATGGAGGATGCAATCATAAGAAATGATGTTGGGATTATGTATGTATGACTGCCCAAATACATGAGGATTTTACTTTAGGAAAGAAATCCAGGAACATGGTCTATAATGTTATATGTTCTTCATAGATATTTGGATAATCGAATCTTGGGGCTTACACTTAAGGAAGATATGCATGTTAGTAGGGGACTTATGACTGGGCATTACTCCTGATAAGGAAGCCCAAATCAAAAGTAAATTAGGACTGGTTAATGGACATGGGGCTTACTCCTAATGATGATGCCCAAATTTGAGACTAGGGATTTTTCCTAAAAAGGAGGCCCATGTTAATGAGGACATGGGGCTTACTCCTGAAAAGTAGGCCCAGGTTAAGATAATTATGGGTGGGGCATACTTCGAAGGAGGATGCCCATATTTGGGAATTTTAAGATTGCGGCTTATTCTTGAAAAGGAGGCACATATTATGGGACTTAGGGCATACTCCTAAAGAGGATGCCCGAAATTACTGGGAATTATGACTGGGACTTATGCCTGAAAAGGAAGCCCATGTTAAATAGGACTTGGCGCTTACTCCTAAGGAGGATGCCCAAATTTGTGAATTATGACTGGGGCTTATTCCTTAAATGGAGGCCCATGTTAAGGGGTTCTCTCATCTTAAAGGATGATGTTGAATGAAATGAAATCTCAATCTTTAGTGACATAGTGATGTTTAAATCACTAGTTTTTGAGAGATATTCCACTAAATTCTTTTTATATAAGGAAGTCAATCAAGAAAACAATCCATAAATGGATTTGAAGAATGTCTTGAAGACTGAATCATGAATAGGAGAGGTGTAATGGTATAAGAGAGATAAAATGGGAAAGAAAGGCACCCAAAAAGGCAAGGGCGCGCAAGTCCTGGCAAGCGCGCATGTACTGTGTGGGCGCGCAAGTCCTAGGCGCGTAGGTATACCTGCGCGACACATGGGTACTTGCGCGGTTGTAAACCAGCATGGTAATAAATGGGTGATCTTTGACCAATGCCTTTATAACTATCCCTAGAGACTTTCCAGAAGATGGCGCGTAAGTTATGTTGAAGAAGTAGGGTGGCACACAAGTTTGTCAATTTCCCTTAAGGGTAAAACAATTAGGCACGCAAGTGTTAATGAATTCTAACACTTAGTCCTTACTCCTCTTGTTTATACCTTCCATTCTAGGTAAAGAATTACCTTAGAAGTGTTCGGAAGACTTGAAGAAGTGACTTGGGCATTCAGAGCTCGGTATTTTAATTCCGGAAACCCCCCCCCCCCCAAATGGGGGGCCCACTGGGGGTATTTATAGGCTGGAGAAGACCCTGGGCGGTTATCACCTAGGGTGCGCAAGTGACATGCGTGACCAACTTCGGCGCGCAAGTATACTTATGCGACCATTGCGGCACGCAAGTATACTTGCATGACCATTGTAGAATTGTGTGACCCTTGCACAATTTTCTTCTTCTTCCTTCCTTTGTCAATTTTTGATATTTGTCTAAAGGTTGAATCACTTTGAGATAAGATATTCCCCTTTTCCAATCTTTAGACTCTGTGACGAAAGGAGCGTCAACAAAAGTCCCCCCTCAGAGTTGGATCCAAAAGAAATAAGGATCTGACTGTGAGGAAATCGAGAAGGAAGAAGAAATTTGGCAGTTTAAATTCATGCATGTCGGACATAAAAGGATAATTTTTAAGGTCGAAATAGCTTTGAACAAATGAATTATAATTGACTTAATTCCTTGATAATTGATCTGAAAACATATTACTATACTCAAGTATGAGGTAAAATATGTAAACTATGACTTAAGAATATTTGAATCTGAGGAATTGTATGAAAAAGAGCTAAAAGGCATTAGAAGAAGTAATTTCCAAGAATTAAATTACCATTATTTTACAAACCCGTTAGGGGGTTGAATTATACAGGGCCACCTAAGGGAATTGGTTGCATAGTCAAATAAATAGCATCTTTTGGCTAACAAGTCTACTGTGTAGACTGTTTATGCAAGGCCTCCTAAGGGCACGTGCTGCATAGTCAGGAAAAAGAACTCTCAGAAATTTACTTTCCTAGTGCTAAAAATCCAGTGAAAGTTTATAAAGATTTAAATTTTCCAAAGTATATATTTTGTTGTATGGAAAGAGGTACTTGAATATGGAGAAGATATTTCCAAACAAGATTATCGAAGAACTAGATGAATATCAATCCTATGAAGGTCTGACCCAAACATAGGGAAGGAGAATATAAACCACAGACATGAATACTTTCAGATCATGAAAAAGGATATGGGACAAGTATTTTAAGGATAGATATATTTGCGGATCCCTACATACTATAATTAAGATAAATAAGGAAAAAAGAAAATTTCTTCCCAAGAATGAAGTTACGAGTATTTAACAAACCCACTAGGGGGTTGAATTATGGAGGGCCACCTAAGGGAATTGACTGGACAGTCAAGTAATAGCATCTTTTGGCTGACAAATCTGTTATGGAGACTATTTATGCAAGGCCGCCTAAGGGCACGTACTGCATAGTCAGGCAACATAACTCTCAGAAGATTGACATTTGTGTGACTTGAAGTCAAGAAAAGGGCTATGAATATATGAAAAATATTTAAGGTTAGTATTATGACACATAAATATGGGTATTGTTCAATGTATATATAGATACAAAGATCAATGCTAACCATAATCATTTTATGGCTGGGTCCGGAATTGAAATGTTGGACTTCACTACGTATCCTATAAGGATGGGAATCAAGCCATACATAGTTCTTGAACTACAGTTTAACATCGTGTGGGATAAAAGGATTGTAGATCTTAATTTAGGGTCATACATCTTGGACCATTATATGAAATACACAATGTGTGCTTTCATGGGGACTTTTCAGCCAAGGGACTGAAAGTGGAATTTGGGGTTAGGCCCAAAAGGCTTGGGGCTAGATTCGAGGGATACTCGAACGTTCCTATGTATCCCATAAAGATGGGAATCAATCCCACATAGTTCTAGAAATAACCTCTATATAGATTTTGTTCGTACATGTGAAGGGTGAAAGGGAACTTTAGTGTAATTATGGTTTAACCTAAGATAAAAGGATCAGGTATTGCCATGTATGCACGTCGTCTTTGAGATGAAACATGATTGAAAACCAATGTAAGTAATGATTCCCTCTCCGGTGAGTGTATCAAAGAATATTATAGTTTATTGTCATACTAGAAAAAAGTGTTGTATAGTTTAACGTTGTATAGCAAGGATGAAAGTGAACCAATGTAATGATTTTGATTCTAGAGGTGGTTTTAAAAAAAACATCGTATGAGATGGAGGTGAACTGTTGTGAAGAGATTGGTTTTGGGCTTCATCCTTGGGAGGATGCCTACGTACCCATCCTTGAAGGAATGGATCAAAGTCTATGTATTTCAATTAAAGAATGAATTAGTGATCAAGTTTTTCTTGGGGAAAACAACATAAAAATGATGTTATTGGACTTACACATGGTTAGTGACCCAGAGAGGGTTTTATGGTTGAAGTTTACTCTAATATCACGTGAGTCATACTCGGTGTGAGAAACAAGAGGTAACAACCACCTTAAAGATGCATAGTTTAATGTCATGTAGGACATATAAAGGGACTATGCGGTTTAAAGTCTTGCAGTTAGGAATATTGGTGCTGCACAGTTTAGTGTCATATAGTAGGGACAAAGTACTGTTTAATGTCATGTAAGACATATCAAGGGATTTCTGTACAGTTTAGCGTCTTGTAGTTAGGATGGTGGGTACAATATAGTTTAATTTCATGATGGTCAAAAGGGGGACTATGCAGTTTAATGTCAAGCAGTGAGGACAAAAGAGTACACCATTTAACGTTATGTTGGACGTATTAGGGACTTTTTCACAATTTAACATCATGTTGGATGAAAAAGGGACGATAAAGTTTAGCGTAATATTGGACGTATGTGCAAATAGTTTAAGGCCATATGCATGGACAGTTGGTGATGCAGTTTAACGTCGTGCTCGACAGTGGTGCAGTTGAAGGTCGTACCGGACCATGGTGTTGTTTAAGGTCATACTGCACCATGTTGTATACATTTTGTGTCTATAAAAAATACTTCTTCAAAAATCTGGCATTGGTTGGAGTAGTGATGAGTTCTCCATCCATCGAGATTAATGAATAAGCTCCATTGGAGTAGACCCAGTGTATTGAGTAAGGTACTTCCCATTTTGGCTCAAGCATGGGATGTTTCTTTCCTGTTATCATTGGAGTTCTGAGAACTAATACCAATTCTACCTGAGTGAATGAACAAATATGAACTTTTTTGTTGAAAGCTCATGCTATTCGATTCTGATAGATTTCCATATGGTGAAAAGTGCACAATAATTTCTCATCTAACCATTCCAATTCATTCAATCTCTTTTGAGATTGTTTATCTATAGATGACTGATCACAAATGTCTACTCTGAGCGAGGGTAGTAGAACCTCAATGGGCAAGATGGCTTTTGTTCCATTTACCAGTGAATATGGAGTTGAGTACGTTGAAGTGCAGGTGGTAGTCAGATAATCCCATAAAGCATGAAAGAGATTATCACGCCATGATTTATTATCTTTATCCACCATATTTTGAAGAATATTTGAAAGAGACTTATTAAAGGATTCTATCTGGCCATTGGCCGCTGCATGATACCAAGATGAATGGTTGGATTTGATGTTGTATTCTTGATACAACTTCTTCACCTCAGATGAACAGAAGTTGGTGCCATTTTCCATCAATATGGTATGAGGGACACCAAATCTGTTAATGATGTTAGAATTTATGATGCTAACAATGCATTTAGAACTGACTTCCTTGAGAGGTACTACCTCTGCCCATTTGGAAAAGAAATCAGTAGCAGTAAGAATATACTTAATCTGCTTGGCAGTAGCTAAAGGTTAAGGTCCCACCACATCCATTCCCCATGTGAAAAATGGACACAAGTATTTAGCTGTATGAAGAAACTCTGGAGGTTGATGAATGAAGTTGGCATACTTGTCATGAATGACACTTCTTTGAGAAATCAACACAATCTTGTATCATTGAAGGCCAAAAAGTATCCAAGCCTTCCAATTTGATCAGACTGTCTATATCCAGACTACTGGGCACCACAAACTCCTGCATACACATATTTTATGATAGCCATTGTATCTTCACCATCAATGCATCTGAAGAGAACTCCATCAAAAACACATTTGTAGAGAATTTTCTCAAGGTGATCTGGGCTATCATAAAGAGTAAAATTGACCACACATCGTCGGATTTGTTCTTTCATGGCTCTATCAAGTGGAAGTGTTCCATTTTGAAGGTATTCCCTGATAGGTGACATGCATCCTGTAGTATGACCATACGGTCAGGAATGGGACTAATTTCATTAATTTCCTCTATTCTGGATTGAACATAAGGTGAAATTGCACGATGGTGGGCAATACTGATAGCTGTCTCGTACCGATTTGAATCTACCTGAGATGAGGCTATATTAGCCAGTGCATTAGCTTGGAAATTTTGTGATATTGGGACATAAGAAAATGTCAGTTTCGAAGGGAATTCTTCCATTAACTCTCTGACATAATCATACAATGGTATTATTTCTTCTTTTCTGATGTCATAATCCCCATTGACTTGTTTGATCACCAGGTTTGAATCACCTTTCACCTTTATGTTATTCACTTGTGCTTGAAGCGCCAATTCCAAGCCTGTGATGAGATCTTGGTATTCTACTTCATTGTTGGTACCACCTTCCCATAATAAGAAGGAATAAGGTAACACTCCCTTTTCTGGAGAAATGAGCACAATTCCTAATCCAACTTTGTTGAATTTAGGACTTTCCATTTTCCTCCCTATCGGACTTCTGGATGCACCATCAAAATACATGTCCCATGCCTGAGGACTTTCTTGAATAGAGAAGACTTGCTCATTAGGGAGTTCAATATCTGAAGATGTGTCTTCCACTGAAGGGAGTTTAGCTAGGAAATCAGACAGAGCTTGGCGCTTTATTGCCTTTTAAGACACATATCGAATGTCGAATTGCTGCAAAATAACTTCCCACCTTTCCAGATGTCCTATAAGAATTGGATGACTAAGGATGAATTTGAGCGGGTTATTGCGAGATACCAATTGGACTCGTGATTTTGTAGGTAGTGTCTCAACTTTTGAACTTCAAAGATTAATGCCAGGAAGCACTTCTCAATACTTGAATACCGGGTTTCTGCTTCAAGAATAGTCCGACTGAGGTAGTAGAGGCCGTTTTCATTCCAAACTCCACTCTTCTGATCAAGAAAGGCACCCAATTATCACTCTAAAGCTGTCACATAGAGGATAAGTGGCCTTCCTTGAACATGTGTCATATGTACCAGTGGTCCCAAGAGGTATTTCATGAGACTATCAAATTCTTCTTGACATTCTTCAGTCCACAGGTAAATAACTCCCTTCTTCATCAATTTGGTGAAAGGTAAACTTTTTCCTTACAAATTGGCGATGAAACACTGAATATAGGCTAAGTGTCCTTGAATTCCACTTAATTATTTCAAATTTCGAGGAGGTGACATACCAAAGATTGACTTTTTCCTCTCACGATCGACTTCAATACCACGATGGCATACAACAAAGCTGAGAAATTTTCTTGAGGTTACCCCAAAAGCACGTTTTAAGGGGTTCATCTTCAAATTATATTGCCGAAGTTTGCATAATATGACTTCTAAATCATCCAAGTGATTAGAACGTTGTTTGGATTTGACAACCAAATCGTCCACATAGAATTCAACAAACATACCTAAAAAGGGTTTGAAGATACGTTGCATGGCATGCTGATATGTTGGCCGGTATTCTTTAAGCCAAAGGGAATTACCAGGTAGAAAAACAAACCTTGAAGGGATCTAACGGCTGTGTATTCCTTGTCATCCAGGGCCATTCAGATTTGATTATATCCGAAATATCCATCCAAGAAGGAGAGTGCTTCATAGCCAGCTGTTGCATCAATTAATATTTCTGTAAACGAAACTAGGAAATCATCCTTAGGACAATGCCGATTAAGATTTCTGAAATCGATGCAAACTCTAATTTGTCAATTCTTATTTTTCACAGGGACAATATTATCTAACCACTTGGTATATTAAACTTCTCTGATGAATTTAGCTTTGATAACCTTATCAACTTCATCTTCAATTTTGGAAGCATAATTTGGGTGTGTTCTTCTCGCGGCATGCTTAAATCCTCGATGCTCTTCTGGTAAACCCAAATGATGAGTAGCAACATCAGGATTAATCCAGGGCATCTCTGTATATTTACAAGAAAATATATCTCGATTTTTCTTTAAAAAGAAAATTTACATCTCTTGTTCTTCAAGATTCATGGCCGCACTGATTAAAGTGCGGCGTGGATCTTCTTTTGTACCCAGATTTATTTCTCTGAGTTCATCCACGGTGGTAGAGATAACCTCTTCAAATGCTGGAGGAGAATCTCTGAGATCTTCCTCTTCTTCTTCATCATGTGTTATTTCTTCCGTTTCTACTTCCATAGTATATGATAAAGCAGAATTTCCATGATCAGAAGAGATGTTAAAATTTTAACATCGTGAAGAATAAGCTTCCATTTCTCATTCAATTGATGATGAAGGGTCTTCCTTGGGAAATAAATAGGAGATGATGGATTGAATAGACATCATTGTTCACCTCCGATGTTGCTATATCTTCTTCTGGCCTGATTGGTGATGTATAGACTTGTTGGATTTCAGCAGATGAAATGAAGACATCACAATTTGGGCTTTCATCACTGCTTGGTGATTTACCAATTTCTCCCATGTTTTCTGGCTCGATTGCCGTAATTGACATTATGGATCCTTCCATAAGAGTATTTTGATTTGGGTCTATCTTGTCAATTTTACTAATAGGCAACACATAATCTGTACTCACATGTTAAATGGATTTACTGGAATCTTTTCCAAACCGTATGGAGCATTAACATTGGTAAGCTCCCTTATTGTGGATTTATCTTTTCCCTTCATGTGATAGATTTCTTCCTCAATTTATTGAGACTCACATGTCTTGAACGGGGCCTTATCACCATACAATGTCCCAACTTGACCATCAAAACAATATTTTAGACATTGATGGTATGATGAAGGGATAACCTCATATTGATGTAGCCAACGTCTTCCAAGAAAGATGTTGAAGGCTGAGTCTTGATCAACAACCATGAAATCTGAATTAGATACATGATCTGCAAACTGAGGTATGAGTGTAACCTCGCCCAATGGTTCTTGTTCATTTTTATCATATCCTTGTAACATCATGGTAGAAGGAGATAAATCAGATTCTGTGAGGCCCAATCGACGAAGTGTACGAATGGGCATGAGGTTGACTCATGAACCATTATCAATGAAAGATCTCTAGACGTCTACACCATTGACCTTGCCCGATAAGTACAAAGTTATAATATTTCCATGAACGACATAATCTTCATCTTCATCTGTAAAAGATATTACTGAATGCCATTCCTCTGGATTATTCTCTATGTGATAGACTTCAGCTACATCAATTTCAGTTTCAAACTCCTAAGGACATGACAATGCCTCGATGAGTGCCTCCCAAAGATATTTTGATAAATTCATGGCATCCAGAATTGATAACTTGGTCGGTACATGGGACAGGTGTTTTAATACATCATAATTTTGATCCAAAGGTATGTGTTTCCAAATATGAACATGTGGTTTAGAAGGTGTCTTGGAATTTGATGCTTTGAAATTTGGTGCATCTCGTATCGGGATATGAGTTGTAAATATTCCTAGAATTGGAAGATTAGACCGATTAGATCCACTTACATGATGAGATGAAGAAGATGAAAACTTTCACTGATCTTCCAGAATAACCGTGCCAGGGCTGAATTTGCTATTGGTTGAAGAACATTCTTGTTCTTGTTGAGCTCGCTGAATGGCTCAGCCACGAGTTTCTACTGCAAACACAGTTCTAGTAGGGGTAGAATTAGAATATTGGATTCTGAATGATCCACATCTTCCCATGTATAATGAGCCTCTAGAACTTCCTATGATTCCTCTGTTTGATATAGGGAAATCAGGCTCATCAAAATCGAAACTGCGATTGGAATATGGATCTGTTAATTGAATCCTACTAACAGAACCAAATATTAAATCATTATCCGATGAGGAAACTGCTTGAGTATCCTATTTAGGTTGTTCCGTTTGATGGGGCGGTGGCTGTTGCTTCAAACTAGATGGCATGAAATCTTCCAGAGTCAAAGACAACATAGGCTTTGACACATACTCATCTTCTCATGATTGTTCCTCTTTCTTTGAATTGTGTCATTTCTTTGATGATTTTCCCTCTGATTAAGAGGGTTTTGCTATGGTATTCATGGAAGAAGTCATAATTGGTTTCTTCAATTGTGTCTGCAAAATATCATGAGTTTGGTTGATCGTCTTTCTAACCATCCAATCATCATATTTTTGTGCATTTTTGCTTTTGATTTCATGCCACTCGCCTTCCTCCTCTCAAACTGTAGCAGTAACACATGATACCCGAGATGAATAACCTTTCAGTTTCACTTGTCCCGAGTCGACCATTTTTTGCAGGAGGTATTTCAAAACAAAACACTCATGGATGGGATGTACCAGCATCTGATGAAATGGGAAATAATTGGGACTGTCTTCATCTCCTTCCTTGTTTGGACTCTTGGGCCATGGCAGCTGAACCAAATTATTCTCCAGTGCCGAAATGAAGTAACTAAGAACTTGTTCATTTCGGAAAGAATAAATTTTACTCTTAAAATCCTCAAATTGTTTTTTTCTTTTATCTATTTTATCATCTTGACAAAATGGCCTTTGTTGTTGATGCTCAGGAGGTGGAGCCCTTCGAGAAGATGAAGGTTTTGAGGTAGAAGTAGGTACAAGTGCTTGTTTAAGCATAATTGTAGCAGTCTCTACTTTAACCATTCTACTTCATGGAGCTGATGGAATTACACAAGATTTATCCTTAGTTTGTATAAGAGAATCTTCAATCTGTTGAGTGATTGAAGTAAGGTATCAAAACCCTCCTATGTATTTCATAGGGATCAAAAACGTTCCTAATTGGTCATGTAGAGTTTCCACACAGATTGGCAACAGTTCCTCTTGAGGGAGTGCTATGCTCAGAGAATATGTTAATCCATTCCAGCGACCAATGAAATCAGACAGTCTTTCATTCCCCCTTTGCTTACAGTTTGTAAGATAAAAAACTATTGTATTTGGCAATGTTGAGCTGAGTTGAAGAAGAAATCATTAACGGAGATCTTCCCATCTGGTAATTGACCAGGATTGCAAGATTGTGTACCAGACAAAGGCTGGTCCTTGCAAGGTTTTCATGAGGCATCTGCATTTCACTACTTCTTGCTGCTCCGAAGTTCCCATCATAGGATCGCAACAAGACATGTAATGTGTCAAATGCTATTCAGGATCGCTTGATCCATTGAAAATAGGGAATATAGGTTTCCCAAAACATGATGGTGGAGAAACTGAATCTACCCATTCAGGGTAAGCATTATTTTCAGGTTGAACCTACGCACGCTTTCCTTCCATAGTCTCTAACCGAGCTGTTATTGACTCAATGGTAGTTATTAACTTTTGAGAAACATCTGATGGAACTTGGACTTGGTTAGGTGCAATGACTTGAGTTTGGACAGGTATGGAAGCTGGTGCTACAACTGATGGAAGCACTGCCAATTTTTTTTGCACTTGACCCGTAGGATTATACTTGTGAGGGTGTATTGATAAAGGAGGATATTCTTGATCCATCTCAGTAGCTGCAACAAACTCCCATGGCTGACTGACTCCGGCACACTTAGGAGGAAGACTATCCTGAAGTAGGTCTGTATTCAACCTCCTCAATTCCTTCATTTCTTCCTCCTGTTATACAAACATTTTCTCTAGTGAGAGCGATTGGCCTTCTCCAGAGGAAGGATATGTAACCTGATTCTGTCCCCTACCTTTGTTGGATCCTTTTCGGAGAGGGGGAAGTTGGTTACTTTAAATATTACATAGGTTCTGAGTAATGCTTTGATTTTGTGTGTGCACACCTTCTTCATTTGTGTCCGTACATACATCTTCTTGAGATGGAACCTCTTCATCTGATCCATCTGAATGAGCCCCATCTGGTGGACCAGTACCAACGGCATTGATGACATTGATTGATGCATAACGCATCACATCCATTCTATCAACATTTCTGTGATATTTTCTTCTTCCATGTCTTCGATGAGACATTTCCTTTTGTTTATTTGATCCCTCTGGAATTTCTTGACGAACCATAATTTGGAGGGAATCTCCTGATAATTTGGCTCTTCATTCCTCCTGTGGATTCTTCCCTAATCGAGAGAAGACCGACTTTCGCTGAGGAGGGGATTGATGATTTGAAAAAGACCCCAATCTGGTGGACTGGGGCTGTTCCTGTTGTCTTTTCTCAACTCCTAAAATCCTATTTGTTGATTCAAAGGATTGGATTAAAAGATTCCCTAGTCTGGAAAGCTAGGGTGGATCCTAACATGCTATGTCTGAAAATTTCTTAAAATCTCTCCTGATCTTGCAGACCATAGTCCAGAAATTAGATGGATGTATCAAACTACATCCACTTTTATCACCCGGTTCAAAAGGCCATTGGATGATTTCTGACACTTTTATCACTTGATTATGTTCTTGCTCCATACGGGAGGCCTGTTCAATATTCTCATTTTCTTGATACAGGAGTAATTCAACAACATGTTCTCTGTATTCTTGATTTTGAGAAGATCTAGTTGAGACTTGTTCTTAGGAAAGCATTTGATTACAAACAAAACCCATTGACTATGGCCGGCCATAGGAAATAACATTGCATGAGACCATTTTCAGTTGGCATTGCTGACTGGAGAGCACGGTGAAATGTAGTGCTCCATGAACACCCCATCCTCTGACATGAATACTAGATGGGGCATTGGCAATTAACTGGCACAATCTTCTTAATGCGCCAAGGCTTGAACGCTGAAGGGTTCTCTAATACTTTTTAGCCTTCGGATATCGAGAAACTGATAGAGATGCGAAGTTAATTTGACGTTGTAACCCATCTATTATCTTAACATGATTTTCATCTTCATCATAAGATAGTACATTCTTTTTCAACTGAAAAGGAGTTTTCTATATATTGAGATGAATATCATGAATTCCATCTTCCGTCAAAATCTATGGAATGTCATACTGAGAGTCAGCCAGAGGCCAAAACATGACTAGTACTTCAACTTTCGCTAGTTATTTTCACATGTTCAGAATTTCCTCTTTATAATTCAATGACGTTTCTTCTACCTGATTTGACCAGAGTTGGTGTTTCCTTGTTACTTCATCAGATTCAACAATATTGGTAGAGAAATCACTGATCAAACTAGACGATACATGTCTTAGGGGTGGTTCGGAGAATGACCTACACTCTGGGATATCTTCTGATTGACAAAGAATTTCACCTGCTAGCAATGAAGCATCATACATGACTGGTTTCGCATTTGCAAGTGCCTCAAGATAAGAGGTTTTTCGCAGAACTACATTGTCTACAGAAGCATTTTCCAGTAAATGTGCATCACTACTGCAGAGAGGACTTTCGTAGAGAAATTCATCATCATGAGGTGGACCACTATGGCAGGTTACAGTAAAAGATGAGATCTCTTGCTCCTTGGTCTTCTGACCACACAGAGGGTTCCTGTGGCACTCATCTGAAGATGAAACATCGAGATCAACTGAATTTCCAGGAAGCAAGCCTTCATGAGGAAGTGTCTGTTGAAGACCTTTGGAATTAATGTTCCCACTATTGGGAAATGAGGGATTAGAATCTTTCATTCCAAAAGATAACTCTCTGAGGTCTACAAGAACTCCAGCATCGAGAAAGGTCTTGTTACATATTGGATCTTGATTTCTTGACTCTGCTGGGCGGGTCTTTTTCTTAGACGCCTTCTTACTCAATTTAGTAGGTGTGTGTGTCTTCTTAAGAAAAATGATCATGTTAGGCTGATTATCTCCGCTCAAACCAAGTGTATTTTCCTGACTTAGTTGTCTGTATGATAAGAGGGAGTACGCCCCACAAACCTCTTGGACTGGAACAGATGTGTGTGTCTGTTCTGGAGTGAACTATTGATGTGTGACTCCACTGGTAGGGAAATATTTATTGTCTTTCCCTGAGATGTTGCTGAAGCTGTTATAATATCCTGACAGGCATCCAGGATATGAGAAGGGATTTGCTTATGCTCTTTCACCATTGACAGAATATGCTTGGTGACTTCAGCTGCTGGAACGGGGATATACGTCCCTTTCGTGCATGGAGTAAGTGTATCTGCCTTCTCCTGTCCTCCTTTTCCTGTCAGTGAATTCGGAAAGTACTCATGTGTGGGGGCAGAGAATTGAGTCTGCCTCCTATTTGTATCCGGAGCTTTCTGACTAACTTCTCTGTGTGCTACTATGAGAGACTATTGGTAGACTTGATTAATACTAGTAGGTGTATGTGCCTGCTGATTTCACTTCACCGAACATGGTTGACAAGACCCATCATATGTAGTTAGACGATCCTGCTGACTAGCTTATGACGTATAAACAGATGTATGTTCATGTCTATAATACTCCACCGGAATTTCCTGGCAGGATTGGCGTGATGCTTCCAGACGATTCTGCTGGACAGCGGAATTAAAATGGGCAGGTGTGTGTGCCCGCTTGTTGCTTTCCACCAAGTTAGGTTGGTGGACTTCTCCGGAGATGGCAGAGATGAGAACCTACTCACTATTAACAGGATTTCGCCTTTGGAGATTCGTCTTGCCTGCTTGGGTTTGAGGAACCTGAGTCGAACGCCTGGAGTCGGTAACCTCATCATGTTGAGGGCACACTGCCGCACGAGTCTGGCGGTGATTGTTGATGGGAGCCCTTAGGAAGGACTCGTGTCCCCTTGAATTAAGGCCATGAGGGACCAGCTCATTCACCTCCTTAGAATATGGGAGTGAATGGTGATTTCATTCTGGGGATAATGACCCAAAACGGTTAGATACGGTGGTCAGCACCGCCTACTTCGTAATCCCTGGTCGTTGTTGTCCGGACGACCAAGGTAATTTATTTATCTGGAGGGCTTGTAGGGCAGCCTCCATAGTTGGAATAGTACAGTTTTGACGGTACTAATTAACCAGTGCATTTGATACCCAGTGTTGAAGACGCTGAGTAGGTGATATCATCCTCAGAGTGGATGATGATCCAGTAGGAGTAGCAGCTGTGGCATTTGCAGCAGAAGTTTTCACAGCAGACGTATTCACGGATGTGAACTTAAGACAAGCCAATTTGGAAATGTAGAAGATCTTGGAAAAGAGTTTCTGTTTGATATAACATACGTAATAAATATAAATTCAGCCACTACATCTTTTGGATGATCACATATTAGAATGATTGTTTTTTTCCCCCTCATTGAGTTTTAAATAGGGGCCTAACAAATAAGCAAAACATCATTTTGAATTGGTTAAGGATTCACGTCGAGTTCACCATATTTTGTTTCCCTCTGGAATGGGGGATGATCTCATTGATTTAAGGTTCAAAGATTCCAAGTGGTTTCTAATGGGTTTGATCATACAACTAGAAACGTCCAATGATTCTATATCCATTTGAAACTACTTTCCAAATTTAGGCTCTCATTTTTTGTGGACTGATGAGGCTTACGAATTTGCACTGGTCGAGAGGATGGGAGGTCAGACTCATCACACCTTTTTGAGGAGAATTATTGTCTACTCCGGGACACTCTTTATAGATTTAAGTTATGTTCGTGAATCCTTATTACATTACCAAGTATAAAATGAGCTTTCCTTTAGATCTTATAATCAATGATTGATATATTGGAAATTTAGAGAATATTTTATATGTATTCGAGGATCTTCATCGATAGAGAATCATCTATATTGGTGAGTGATTCTTAGTCAATGGTATCCTTTGATACATAAAAGTCTCTTGGTCATTATGATGACCATACTGGTTTTAAAGACACTCAGTGGGGCACTTGAAGTTTATTGTCATTCAGAAAGAATTTTATTATTTCAGAGTTGGGATCGTACCCGCTGATGGGCTACCTACATATCCTTTTTTTTAAGAGGAATCAGAACCCACTTAGTTCGAGAAAGGGAGCATGATGTTTATGATTGATGGCTCAAAGAAAGATTTCATAATTACTTTTACACTCTAAGCTCATGTGATTCATGATCAGTGAGAGAAACAAGGGGCATTGGTAAAGCCAGACAATAGTGCCATGAAAGATGCAATCATAAGAAATGATGTGGGGTTTATGTATGTGTGACTGCCCAAATAGATGAGGATTTTACTTCAGGAATGAAATCCAGGAATAGGGTCCATAATGGTATATGTACTTCATGGAGATTTGGATACTCTAATCTTGGGGCTTCCTCCTAAGGAAGATACCCAAGTTAGGAGGGGACTTATGATTGGGTTTTACTCTTGATTAGGAAGCCCAAATCAAATGTAAATTTGGACTAGTTAAGGGACATGGGGCTTACTCTTAAGGAGGATTCCCATATTTGAGACTCGGGATTATTCCTGAAAAGGAGGCCCATGTTTATGAGGACTTGGGGATTTCTCTTGAAAAGGAGGCCAAGTTAAGAGAATTGTGGTTTGGGCATACTCCTAAAGAGGATGCCCATATTTAGGAATTTTAATATTGGGGCTTATTTCTGAAAATGAGGCCCAGATTAGGGGACATGGGGCTTACTCCTAAGGAGGATGCCCAAAATTAATCGGAATTATGGCTGTGACTTGTTCCTGAAAAGGAAGACCAGGTTAAAGAGGACATGGGGCTTACTCCTAAGGAGGATGCCCAGATTTGAGAATTATGACTGGGGATTATTCCTGAAAAGGAGGACCAGGTTAAGGGGTTCTCTCATCTTAAAGTATGAGGTTTAATGAAATGAAATCTCAATCTTTAGTGACATAAGGATGTGTAAATCACTAGGTTTTGAGAGATATTCCACATAATTTCTTTCAGATAAGGAAGTAAATCAAGAAAAATTTCCATAAATGGCTTTGAAGAATGTCTTGAAGACTGAATCGTGAATAGGAGAGGTGTAATGGTATAAGAGAGATGAAATGGTAAAGAAAGGCACCCAAAATGTCAAGGGCGCGCAAGTCCTGGAAGTCGCGCAGGTACTGCGTGGGCGCAAAGGTCCTGGGCGCGCAGGTATATCTACGCGGCACATGGGTATATGCACGGTTGTAAACCAACATGGTAATACTTGGGCAATCCTTGACCAATGACTTTAAAATTATCCCTAGAGGCTTTCCAGAAGATGGAACACACGTTATGGTGAAGAAGTAGGGCGGCGCGCAAGTGTGTCAATTTCTCTTAAGGTTAAAACACTTAGGCGCGGAAGTGTTAGTGAATTCTAACACTTAGACCTTACTCCTCTTGTTTATACCTTCCATTCTAGGTAATGAATTACCTTAAAAGTGTTTGGACGGCCTGAAGAAGAGACTTTAGAGTTCCGAGCTCTATATCTGAATTCTTGAAATTCCCCCCCCCCCCAAATGGGGGGCCCACCGGGGGTATTTATAGGACGGAGAAGACCCCGGGCGGTTATCACCTAGGGAGCGCATGAAACTTGTGAGACCAACTTTGGCGCGCATGTGTACCTGTGTGACCATTGTAGAACTTGCACGACCCTTGCAGAATGTTATTCTTCTTCCTTCCTTTGTCAATTTTTGATATTTTTTCAAAGGTTAAATCACTTTGAGCTAAGATATTCCCCTTTTCCAATCTTTAGACTCTGTGACTAAAGGAGCATCAACAATGCCTCAAGTACTAAAATACACTTTTAGAAGATCATAAATCCCATAAAATAATTGAAATTATAACCATTTGTATCTAAATATCCTTCATTATCGATATGGTTAGTAAATTAATCTCTAAAAATAAAAAGTAACAATACTATTTCATCACAAATATTTATTCAAAAAAATTATTATAAATTATCAAAGAAATTTCATTGGACAGTGGTAGGGATGGAATCCTTACCACCCTTCGGTAATGGGTTCATGACCTATGGCATTTTAGGACTTGATCAGTTAAAACTAGACATACATGATTTTATTTTTTAAAAACTCATTAATATAATTTCAAAAATATATATAATTGAGATACTTGAAAAAAGTTTAGTAAATAAATATCGTTTTTAACACAGGATTTCAATAAAATATTAATATGTAAGTACTTCCTCCAATGTTTGACTAAATATTTTCATAAATGGGTGCCCATATGAACCTTCTAAAAGATTAATATAAAAAATAGTAAAAACAGGGCCACAAAATCATCTTATCATAGATCACCTATATATCACCATGAATTATTGTCTTGTCACATTCGAAACTTGTGAATTCCATTATCAATTAATCCCATAAGACATCGTAATAACTTTAATAACCATAAATTATTTTGAAAATAATGCAAGATTACTTATTCCAATTATTACCAGATATATTATTTAAATCACAAAAGTTGTAAACATCATCCTTGATGACATAGACCACTTTTTCAATAATCATTTCTAGGATAATACCTACCTTCTAATTTATTTATTCATATCTAGAATATCTTTATAAAAAAATCATTATCTCAATGGAAGAAATTAATTATGGATTACCTTCCCCTAATCAAAATATCACATTTCAATATCATCATCCCCAATAAATATTTGATTTTCAATCCTCACTGAAAACATTAACTAAAAAATACTTATATATTTCAGGACTCATATAACATAATATTTGATTTCCAAAAGATAAATACTTTATTAATCCATTATTGTTCTTAAAAAATAACTCATGCTTCAATAACATATTCATTAATACCTTTTTCCTAAAATATTAATTATAAATAATTTATTATGGTTCCATAATAATAATATATTCATGCTTCTAATAATTATTGAAAACAATAATATAAGATCATAACATACCTTTCACATGTTGTTTATAGTCTCTTTATCTTTGGAAGTATAACCAATACTCATAATACCTTCTAGATCTACCTTATGGGATTTCCACTTGGGAAATAATTTTTTGTAATTCCAATAAATTCCAAATATGAAACATTCATTTTTAACGATGTTCCTTCAAATACATTCATTTGACTAAAACCAAAAATATCAAGGTCTAAAACACATTTCATTGAAGAAAACCACATAATAATAAAAAATAATTACCTATAGTATGTATAAATCATGACACATAATTCTTTAATCTATGAAACCATAGGGTCATCCTATTATATTCATAGTTTTACTTTATTTAAATCCTTCATGATGATTTGTAAAGAGTTTTTGAATTCCCAAAGAATATCACATGAGATTTTCAAACTAGTTGTACATCACCACCCATTATTCTATACCACATTACAGTGAGTTAGGCCTGATCCACCAAGTCAGAGTTACTACCCCTAAGTTCTACTCTACTAGAGCCTCATCTACTTGTAGTGTCAAGATATGTATTTATTTTTAGGAAACAACTCACACTATCATTTTTCAAAATTCAAGGAAATTTTTTGTATACATTAACTTATTCTTACACTTATCCTTAGTGACATTCTTAGATATATTCTTATAAATAAAAATAGTAATATCACAAAATATTACTCATCCATATTCCCAAAGGTTAAACAATCCTTTTCTCAAATGCCAGCTATAGAGAAAATGTCTTGACATACATAGACATTACATTACTTTTGGAGAATACATATAAAATTAAACAAACAGACACCAAAATGATGTATTAATTTAGTGTCTTTGGAAACATGGAAGCATAAGTAGTTGTACATAAGTGAGATACATTATCTCCCACTAAGATCATCATAACTAATACCCTTCTTATACACATCATACATCATACATATCTTCATAACTTGTGGAAGTTAATATAAAACGGGGTGATCACAGATGCTAAGGAAGGGAAAAATGGAGAAATATATATATAAACATATACATATAGTATGAGAACATGGTCATAACATTAGAATATAATACCATGAATATAAATGAACATAAGAAAGAATAATGGCATAAATCTGGTAGTTCATAAGAAAAAAATCATAAGGACATAAACTACATAATCAATGAAATCATATCATATGAATAAGATATAGAATTGTAACATTCTTAAAAATGTAACAACATTCCCTATATGTCAATAATAATTGATAGAACTTATCAAGGAACTTCATGGGAACCACACATAATGGGAAATAAACACCACCTTCCCTAGTCGTAGTCCTTTACTTGTCTGGGATTTAGTTTCCCGATTTTACCCTAGCGAATCATGTTTCCCAATTATACAAATTCATGGCTACTACATATACATTGACAGAAACACCACAATCCCCAGTCGTTGTCCATTACATGTAAGAGATTATGTTTCCCCATTTTACCATAGAGGATCAAGCTCATTTACATAATTCAAAAATTAGGTCATCATATATACAACGTTACCCAAAGAATTGGAGGGAGATATAGGTCTCATTCATCTAAAAATAAAATAATTCAAAAATGTAAAATAATATAACAAAACAATCCTCATATCATGTCCCATAAAAAGTATGTGTTTAATAAACATCCTATCATAATACCATTAAACTAAATGGGTGTAATAAATATGTAATTATATCTTAACCTATAGAAGAAGGCATGTTTCACAATCTGTTAATCAAATTCCAACCCATGAAATGATACGGGATTCACAAGCATAAAACTTGATGAAGAGGAATGTGTTTCATAAATAACATTCCATCAAAACATAAACCATTTAGATAAATAATATGAACAGATCCTTTGATTCATTTCTCGGAAGGGCATTAGTAACACCAACATATTTCATCTTAGATTGAAATTAATTATAAATATCGATAAAATCATTTTTGAGGAAAATATCCAATCTTCTTTTAAAAATTGTCTTAAAAATATAAATCCCTTTGAAAAACATTTTCTTGCAAAAAACCTGAAAATATATTAATAAATATTTCGAATCATTTCTAAAACCATTTAATTTTAAAACATATAGAGAGATCTAGAAAATGTGGGAAACTGATTTTCCTCAAATACATTTAAAAGAAACATGAAAAATTTATAAAACCATCTATTTAAAGATACTTTGAAAACAGATAAATAAATCTTGAAAATGTTTGGAAAACCAATTTACATGAAAACATTTGGAATGGTCTTGAAAATATTTTGAATACCATTTTCCTTGAAAATTTATTAAATAATCTTGATAATGTTTTGAATATCTTTTTCCATTGAAAAGATATAATAAGATTGAAAATCTTTTCAAAAAATATCCCTTGATAACATATAAAATAATCTTGAAAACATTTTGAAAACTATTTTCTTGAAAACCACTTAAAAAAAGAATTTGTAAAATATTAAGAATATTATTTCTATAGAAAAAATAACTTTGTAATCTTGTAATGTATGATTCAATGGAATGATGGTCACGATAGTGGGTAAATACACACATTCCGAACATTCCATTTGGACCGTAAAATTTTTAGATAATTTCCTTGATTAGAAAATCATAAAAATAATGAATTTTTTAAATATATTTTTTTAAAAGAAAAAACATGGGTAGAATTTTATTTTTAATATCATAGTATAATAGTGGAATATTTCTGGATACATTTTAGAATACATGGTTTGTAAGGAACATTGATTTTTAACTGAAGAGAGTGGTAATGTTTGACTTCCATAAAAACATTTTATAAGTTATCTTAAATATGGAGGAGTAGAAAAAAGATAGTATTACATTAAGAGATATTGAATAAACATGTGAGAATAAATATCATGAATTTTCTTGAAATATTTATTGTAATATTTCATCAATATAAGCGTAATCATAAAAAACACCGATAAATGATGTGATTGTTTCAATAAACTATTTCCACTTGGTAAATTGGGATCAAAATCTCTGTATAAAGAAATTAAATAACATGAAGAATAAATCATTATGAAAATTAACAGATTCCTAATATAACATTCCAAGTACATAATGAAAAAATAATTTAGGTTCATAACAAAACATATGTGTTAATGAAGTAAAATTAAGGCAAAACTATCTTAATGATTTGGTAACATTTGAATCTTAAACAACATTTGAGAATGATCATAAAATGTATATATAAATACCCATAAATTTAATTATAATTTTTCAATAATAAATTCTTGGATTGTATATAAACCACAAAATATAAGTTTGTGGTGAATATGGCATGTATGTCACGAAAATAAAAAATAAGATGAAATCATTAAACCATGTGTCTAAAGACTATAAATAACCATTCAAACATCCTATAATATAAATTTATGTTTATTAATTTAAAAAAACATATTATTATATATAATACCTTATAAGGTGTAATTAATACTTCATGTTACCCGCTTGTTAAAAATTCCATGATAAGGTTACACTTTGGATAATATTTGCATCGTTTTCTCATGTGTTATAGATTGTTGTATATTTAATCCTTATATTTATATAATGATATATAGAATCTAAAACATTATATAAATATCACTTTTATTTTTTATATGTGTAATATAGTAATTTAAAACAAAAAAAAAATTGTACGAAAAAAATAATACACTATTCGTAGAGATGATAGGTCATATGTACGCACGAATGTTGTTTCTGTTTAATTTTTGTATTGAAAGATAGAAAGAAAATGACATATATTTATATATGTATATAATAAAATTAAATTTTCTTTATTATTTCATATATATCATATAATATTACTAAAAAAACCTTAATAAATTCCATGTAGTGTGTGAATTAATCACATAGCTTTGATGGGGCAGTAGTCTATACATCCTCAAAATAAATTATCTTATTTAAATGAGATGTAAAGAACAAAGATATGACATAAATAACAATTACATTAGAATAATAAATAATAAATATAATATATATAAATATATATATTTTCCATCATAATATTCACCATGAGAGGCAGTAAAGGATAAATGTACAATCATCATTTCGTGAGGTGGTAGTTCATCATACCAGAAAATAGTATGTCTATTACCAATTTGATGGAAGTGTGTGTAAGTGTAGATATAACCCTTATCATAACAAAATCAATTTATAATGGTGATAATATTGTTTTTATACAGTCATTGAATAATAATATTTGATGGAGTGGAGAATGGAAAATAAAATAAAGGAGCTTAGGGAGGGATATGTTACCTCTTCTTTGGGTAATTTTTTATGGTTTTATCTAAAGGGATTCTACTGATTTCCTTATTCCAAAATAGTGGCATAAAAGAGAAAGTTAGGTATTTTTTTATGTATATTTGGGAGATATTGGAAAATGATAATTTGTTTTAGAGGTGTGAAGAAGAGGGATAGTTTATGGCCTTTTATAGGGATGGGAGGGGCCAAACTAGGAATTTTTTAAAACAAGTTAGGTGTACCCATGTTTTTTCTTAAAAATCCATTAATAACCATCCGAGCTCAATAATGTAATGTTTATGGAATAAATGTGTCCAAAAAATTAGTTTTTGACAATTTTATAGGGTTTTATGCCCTTAAGTGTAATGTTTAGTTCCTTGTTAATCATAATTCAGCTTTCATCAATATAATTCATTCTAATTATGTTCACTAATTTTTTTGGTCAAAAAAAATATTTGACCTTGTTATAAATTATTATTTCATTTAACTAAAATTATAGATTCCATTTTTCTAAAATAAAATCAAAATATTCGAAGAAATTATTTTAAATTTAATCCAGTAGACGAGAAGACAATGCGAGTATTTAATTAAAAACCACAAAAAGTTCGATAGGTTTTGAAAGTCAATATCAAAGTTAAATTGAGTCAATTACCTCAATTGGATTATTTTAATATATTATTATATAGTTAAAGATTAAAAATAATTAACAATATAGTTTATCCTTATAAATAAATTATATGAAAAAACTGTTTTGAATTAAATTTCCATATTTTTCACTATTTATAAAAATTTAAACGTCATAGAAAAATACCAAAAATTTACCCTAACCTAATTTTTATGTTTGTTTTTCAATTTTGATGTTTATTGTTCCATATATACTCTATATAGGTGAAAAAAATTGAAAATATTTTCTCTATTAAAATGTGATAAAAATGCCTCAATAAAAATATTGTATTTTATGAATAAAATTCGGCTTGTTTTTATTTTAATAACATGAATCATATTGGATAAATATAGAAAATATTTTATATAATATTGTATATATATATCACATTAATATCACTCACTAATTTTAATTTATTTAATTTATTATGGTAAACCAACTGTTTTTTCAAAAGAATAATCATTTTTTTATATTTAATCACTTTTCATATTCATTTATAATTAATTTGTAACCAATTAATTAATTTTATATTTGTGTAAACCATAGATTTAAATAAGTCAATCAACCATATTCATGACTACTAATTTAATCTGTAGGGGTTTTTAAATAATATTGTCATAACATATCATTATTTTTATTCAGTCTTCTGTGTTACTAAAGACATTGAGGAAAGTCATTGTTGTGTGTAACACAAGCGTTCCTTAGTGTTCCGTGTAGAGAAAGATACAATTTATGTTTCATGTATTCCATGATTAACATGGTTTTTCATATAATGAAATCCAAATATAGTTCCTTAATAAAAAATAAATGATTTTTAGTGTAGCGTGAAATGAAAATTAATAAAAAAATTAATTTATTTTAAAATATTCACTAAGTCATGGGGTGTCACATTCTACACCCCATAAAATGAATTTCACCCTTGATATTCATTTGGGTTTATGATGGTTTAATACTTTAATTTTTTATTCATATAAAACCACATCGTAAAAATGAATACTCGAACATCCCTTAAAAAGTTAATGTTTGAACTATAATGGTTACCCAAAGTAACATATAACATGGTTTCCACATAGAAGAAAATATGTTGGGAGTGGAGATTGGACATGAAGTAAAAGCAAACAAATTTATAGGGAGTGATTGAGGTTATCATTAAAAAAGAAAGAATGATTAAACACATGTTGAGGGGCTCAAATTTATAAATCTATGATGATTTAAAAGGCCATTGGTTCAACATAAATTAATTTAATGGGAAAATATTATTTTTTTAAATAATTTTTCCTATATTGAGAAATTCTTTTATTGACAAAGAATATAAGTAAAAGTATATTCTTGAAATTTTTATATAAAAAAAATTCATTTTAGGTTTTGATTTTAGAAATTTATAATTCATCCATTACTTCAATAAATGGATGTTTAGAAATTATCTTTGATGTCAGAAGTACTAAAATAAACTTTTAGTAGATCTTGTGTCCCAATAAAGAATGAAAATTATTACCATTTTCTCTAACAATCCTTAAAAATCAATATGGTTAATACATTAATCTATAAAGATAAAAAGTATGTCTACTATTTCATCATAAATATTTATTCATCAATATTTATTATACATTAACTCGGACATCATGTAGGCTAGTGGTAGACATTAAATCCATATCGTTCTTCGATCGTGGGTATCATACCCATGGCCTATCCAGACATGGCTTCTTGTCAACTCACATATATGATTTCATTTTCTATATCCACATGAATATAATTTCAAAAAAATATTTGATGAACATATATTAAAAAGGTTAATCATGAAATATCTTTTTAACCTAGGTTTTCAATACAACTTTAACACATAAATACATAATCCAAAGTTTAACAAATTTACTTTAGGAATAGTTGATCTTATAACCCATATGAAAGAGTAGAATAAAAAACATCAAAAATAGGTCGTAAAATAAGCTTATCATTGATCCACTATATATCATAATTCTCCACTTGATTTTCACATTCCAAATATGTTTATAAAATAATCAAATATTCCCCTAAAACATAGTAAAACCATGAATTTTCATAATAATTTTTGGAAATCATGGATGAATCCTTAATTTAACGATTACCAGATACAATATTTAAATCCAAGATGATGAAAACATCATCATTGATGACATAGAAATATTTTTCAATAATTTTTTCCAATGTAATACGTACCTTTCAGTTAACTTATTCATATCCAAAATATCTTTTTCAGACAACATTATCTCAACATCAGGCATTAATTAATGGTTACCTTCTTCTAATCAAAATGTCACATTTCTATGTCTTCATAACCATTAAACATGTACCTTTAAATAATTATTGAATACTTAAACTACAAATACTAATATATTTCGTGATTCATATAATAAAATATTTCAATTCCAAAACATAAATACTTAATTCATCCAACTTTATTATTAAACCATTACTCAATCTTCATAAAAATATTCCTTAATAATTTTTCCTTGAATTTGAAATTTGATTCTTTTTATAAGGTTCCAAAATATTAATATAATCAAGCTTCTTATGCTTAATGTAAATAATATTGGAAGAACATCACATCCCTTTAACATGTTATTTTTGGTCTCTTTATCTTCAAAAGTATAAAAAATACTTATACCACCTACTTGATTATCTTAATAATATTTCCAATTGGAAAATTATTTTTCATAATGCCTATACCTTCCACATTGGAATCATTTAATTTTATCCATTTTCCTTTTATTGATCTCCATTGACAGAAACTAGAAATAACAAGGTGATAAAACACATAACCTTGAAGAAAAACACATAATAATGAAAATGAATTTCTTATATGATTTATAATGGATGAGACCTAATATTTTAATTTATTACACTGTAGTTTTATCCTTGTTTATTTGTAATCATGCGATATATAAATCCTTTATAAGGGTATATAAATATTCTATGAATTCCCAAAGAATGTCCACTAGGAGTTCCAAACTAGGACTGCAGCAAAGCCCATTATCAAATTCCATGTTATGTTCAGTTAGGCCCGATAGACCTTATTAGAGTTATTAACCCAATGTATATTTTTTTCTAGAGAAAAATTCACTTGTAGTATCTAGTAACAAATGTATTTCATGGAAACCCCTCATTATATCCTTTATCAAAATTTCAAGACATTTTCCAATTCATTAACTCATCCGTATACTTATCCATAGAGACATCCCTAGATATATCCTTATAAATATAACTAGGGATCTCACTAAAGTTTTCTCATCATTGTTTCCATAGGTTAAATGAACATTTTCCCTTATTTAAACTACATAGACCTAGTATTAACAAACATATATAGTACATTAATTTTTCAGAATACTTAAATCATTAAACAAATAGACGACAAATTACCATATTAGTCTAGTACCTTTTGAAAATGGAAACCTATACATGAATAAAAAAGAGAGTTAAATTATCTCACACTAGATTCATCATGCCTAGAACCCTTCTTAGGCACATAATACTTAATACATATATTCACAACCTTTAGAAGGAAACATTGATGAGGTGAGCTCAGATTCTCAGTAAAGGTAAACATAGGAGACATGTAAGAAAGAAGTATGATTTTATAGCTATGATGATGTGATTATAACATTAGATAAAAATACACTATATATCATAGATCATAAAAATAAATAATTGCTTCAAAAATGGTAGTTAATTAGACATGAATCATAAAGAAATGAAGAACATAATCAATGAAATCATATCATTGGAATAAGACATGGAATTATGGAATAAATAGACATGGGAAACCATTATTTTTAAGTCAATACTTATTACTATAACTTATCAATGAACTTAATATGAACCAAACCTATAGGTAAGGACACCCCACCATCCAAAATAAGAATTCTTTCCTTATAAAGGATCAGGTTTTACCCATCATTCCACAGTAGATTAGGTTTCCTTGTCCTCATAATTCGTATTTACTACATGTATTTGTTGGGACATACCACCATCCCCAGTCACATACCTTTCCTTGAAATGGATCTAGTTTCCACATCATCCCATAGTGGATTAAGCCTATCGAATTGATTCGTATAATTATGTTACAAGATATAAATATTATCCCAATACATTGGAGGGATATATAGGTCCCAAAAATATCATTATAAGACCATTCATGCAAGTTCCATACTATATTAAAACATTAATCATACCATGGAACATAAAATGAGATGTTTTACATAATTATCCTATCAAAATATCATGAAATGAAATGGGTGTCATAAAAATTAAATCAAAGGATAAAATTATCAAAAATATATGTTTAATAATCATTTAATCAAATCTGAACCAATGAAAAGAAGAATGTTTCGCAAGCATTAAACCTATAGAATGAAAACAGGTTTTATAATCTGCATGACATACAAACATAATCCATTCAGAGAAAGAATGTGAATGGAACCTTCAATGTATTTCCAATATGTTAATTAGTCACATCATCATATTTTTTCTTAGATGGAAAATAATTTTAAAATATCTTTTATTAAACACATTTCTGGAGGAAAATATCCTTTCTTAATTGAAAATGGATCTTTGAAACAAAAAAACCTTTTGAGAACCATTCTATTGAAAGGAGACATGAAAAAATATGAAGAAAACTTTGAAATCTGTTTGGAAACATTTTTCTTCGAAAACATATAAATAGATCATCAAAATGGTTTGAGAACCATTCCCATTGAATGTTTATAAAAAATTTGAATTTTTTTTGAAAACAATTTATTTGAAAATACATTAAAACTTATAAATAATTTCTGAAAACATTTTAGAAACATTTTTACCTTAAAAATTATTAAATAATATTTAAAACATTTCAAAAAACATTTTTCTCTTTAAAACCTAAAATAATGAATAAAAATATTTTGAGAACATTTATACATGAAAAATTACATACGAAGCATGATTTTTTTGAAAACTACTTTCTCTAGAAGCTTAACAAAAATCATGAAAACCATTAAAAACCTCCTTTTCCATTTAAAACCGAAAATATTATTAAAAACATTTTTAATCTCTTTTCCCCATGAAAAAATGTAAAATAATCTAGAAAATATTTTGAAAATAGTTTTCTTGAAGACCACTTTAAAACATTGAATTTAAAGAATATTATGAAACATTTCCTTTTAAAAAAACTTTTTAATTATGTAAAGTAATATTAAATGGAATTAATGTCATTATGGGAGGTAAATAAATAAAGGCCGAACATTCCTTTTACACCATAAAAAGTTTAGAAATGTTCCATGTCCAAAAAATGATAAGAATATTAATTTTTAAAAAAACCATTTGTTTAAAAGGAAAAAAATATGGAAATTGTATTTTAATGATCTGAACTGAATAATATAATATTTTCTAAAAATATACATAAAATATGGTTCTGAAGGAACACATACTACTGAATGAATAAATAGGTAAAGTCGGAATTAGATAAACATATTTTCTTAATAATAATAAATAAAAAAGAGTATAAAATAGTACAAATACATTAATAGATCTATAATAAATTGAGGATACAAAATAGCAAGATTTATCTTAAGATAATTATTACAATATTTCATTAATGGAATCATAATAATAAATAAACTTTATAAATGTAACACCCTGAGCTTCCACGATACGCCTCTCTTTCAATAATGCAATAGCTTGCATTGTACGCAAGTTAGAGTTCTAAAACACCGTGACTAATCAAAGTAGCCGTTATGAATAGTAATAACCACTTTTTAAAATTATAGAAATCTTATATTTCAAAATGGACTTCATTTTTGTATTCGTAATATCGAAATTAGCCTATGTTGAATTTTTGGTATTTTTCTGAGAACTTCTAATTTTTTATGAATAGTGAAAAATACTTAAAAACAACTTTTTAATCAAAATAATTTATAGTGATAAATTATACTATTTAGTGGTTTTAAAGTATAATTAGAATATATTTTTACAATTTTATCCAATGGTGGTCATTAGAATTAATTTAACATTGAAATTGGACATAAACAATTGCCAATCTTTTGATATAAATTGTTTCTTAAAAACACGCTATTTGTTGTAACAGCGGGAATTAATAATAAAATTAATTAATGAAACTTATATGTTTGGAATTTTTTAAAATAGACATCATTTTTGAATTCGGAATATCAATTATAGCTTAGGGTGAAATTTTGGCTTTGTTCTGAAAAACTTCAATTTTTGATGAATAGTGAAACCACTAAGTGGTAGTTAAATAACTGATTTTTCATTTAAATGAAATATTACCACTTCTGTGATTTGATTTTCAAAAATCCGACAAACATGGTTGTCCTTAAGAAGTAAAATGTGGTTCAATAAGAATAAAATAATTTTGGGTGAATAGTAACTTTTAAGTTCTTAATCGCGATTAGAGGTAATTAGTGTAGTTTAAGGTAAAAATAATGTTTTAATAATATGAGATGAGCATGAAACTTGTCCTACTCCTATTGGATGAGTCATGGCAGACCAAGACAACCCATGGGTCAACTTGGGGACCCCATGGAGCCACTTTAGTTAGAAAATGACATAAACACCTTTTATTTAATGTTAAAGTAAAAAAATGACACAAACATAAAATGTTTTACTAAAACAATTTTTACGTGGGGTTAAACAAGTCCAAATTTTGATTATAAATATTAATTAGAAGTCTAAAAAGATTTCCTACATCATAGTATTTTTATTATAATTTTTAGACATTAAATAAATTAAATTATTTATGACATCATTATGATGCAGCGATGACCTCATTATTTAACGATTTAAATAAAATGAGAAGATAATGCAAAATCCAAGGATTACACTTGTCCAAAGCCTATTGGATGAAGATATTTCGAAACCATATCACCTTAGCCTCGAATTATATAAGTGTGGGACCTTTAGACTCCGAAAAGAATTGTGTAATAATGTAACATTTCAAACTTTCCAAAAGTGCCCCTCCTCTCCACTTATAAAAGGCCCCCACCTATCCCACCTTATTCACACTTTCAAGCCATTTGGCTCGGCCAACCTCTGCCCAAATACTCTCCCAACATTCCTCCCTTACTCCTAGAAGCCTCACATGGGGCAGAACCCTTCCCAAGGAAGCCTTTGGCTCAAATCAAAAAGAGTTACCCGATTTTGAGGTAATGTCTTTTCTAATGTTGTTTTGTATTATTTTTCTTCTCCAACCCCTAAACTCTTTTTATTCATTTCTTTTGTAACAAAACCAGTATCCTCAATATACTAGGATGTTGTTATAAGAAGTATTCTAGCTACACTTACACACACCTACATCTAATGGTTAAAGAACATACAGTTTCTGTGGATGGCGAATTTCTGCCTCACGAAACGATGATTGTTCAACACTCATATAACACCTTCAAAGGTGGCCATTAAGATGTCACTATTTTTATATATGATATATAATATGTTTATGTTTTACTTATGCTTCTGTATTTCTCATTTATGGCATACTTTATGATTTCCATTATGGGTAAAACGCGATAATTTCATTTTAGGAAGTGCGGACTACCGCCCCCTCAAAGTGATTTGAATCGTTGATGCCATATGTGGGATGTATAAAGGATTAAGTAAATGGTATTATACACTATATTATACTGGAATTATATTATAAATTTATATCATTATGATTTAGTTCCATTAAATATGAAATTGAAATGAAAGTAGCGTTCATGCGTACGTACGGCTTACCGTCTCCATGAACGGTGCATTTCATTTCTTACCTCTAAATGTTACGTAATATTATAAATGAATGTATATACTGGATATATAAGATATATATGACATCTAAATCATGAATATAATTCTGGATATAATGGATATTCTACCACATGAACAACTTGTAATTATAAGAAGTTTATTGTTGACTCAAGTTACCAAAGTTCGACAAAACGACCGTTATTAACTTAAATAATTACATAATGTTCATAAAATTGTAATAAGTGATATAAAAAGGATAATTAAATTTAAAATGGTTCTTAATAAGGTATATATTAACTCTAGTTTATTATTCAGGAGGTTAAAGAATGGTTGAGTCAAGTCGGACACAAGGTAAGGGAACTTCTTAACACAACTTCCATTCTTTGGGTTAATCTCCTACTTTCAAATTATGTCATGATATTATTATGTATTATTTTGTTTTTTTACTTTCTTTATGTGTACCTATAGTGAATACACATAATAGATCTATTTTATTATAAAAATGATCTTTTTATGGACTTCGTCTCAATCACCTTTCATTGAGGCATATTTGGTTTTATACACAACTTTCTTTTATACGGTGTATAAACCCCTTTGACTTTTACGTTTATTCAAAAGGAATCTTTTTTATACGAAGCGTTATGCTAAACGACAAAAGGGAATGTTTTTCTTTCCGTACTTATACGGCGACAATGACTTCTCCGCCGCCGTGACCATTATTTGAGTTTCGACTTCCTCTACAAGCCATCATTTTTTTTAATGAAAAATAAGTACAAAGTTTTAACTTTCTTTTATTTTGGTATTGAAAATGGTTTTGAAAGCGTTTTTATTATATCAATGTGTTGTATTGATATCTTGTGATTGAAATGTGGAAATTTTATGTTTCCTTTATGCATGTTTTATGAGATACGATTATGTTATGGTTTATGATATGTTTAAACCTATTCATATGAGGAATGTATTGGACTTAATAAGTGACGGGTGGAGCCCGCAATAGCTCCTCGATGCATCGGTAGGTCTCATGAGACAACTAGACGTGGAATTGGCCGAGGCCCTTTCCCAATTTGATTTATGGTTTTGGCCGAGGCCTTAATCATTTTAGACGTCTTGGCCGAGGCCTTGACAAAGTGTTTCAGAATGTCCGGCATTATACATTCCCTCATTATGAAAGTGGTTATTGATATTTCATGTGATTATTCGACCAGTAGAATATCCATGTGAAGAAGTAAATGGCATTATTTCATTTTACTTTTGCCATATTATGTTGATGTTCATGTTTAAAAGGCTTTTGTTCTAGTTATACATTGCCTTAAATGTTTATGTTTATTTATGAAAGCTTCCGCAATATTGTTACCCTTACTGAGCATCTGAGCTCACCCCTTTCAATGTTTTAATATTTTCCAGGATGTGAAGAAGTATTTTATGAATGACCTGCAGGGGTAGTCAGAAAGGGATATGATTGTGGACTATGAAGACCATGTTATTGTTGTTTGTTTACTTTTTGATGTAATGAAAGAATTATGAATGTATCTAGTGTTTTCAAGGCTACTAAACTAATCGGTCTTTCGAGACTTGATCTTTTGTGATCATGCCAATGTTACGAAGTAATGCACCGACTCTGGGTAGCTGGGGTCGGGGAGTTACAGTTGGTATCAGAGGCAGTTTAGTACTAACCTTGGAAGCTAGATTTAGATAAACTCTGATTAGAGAACGTAGACCTAAGATAGACTTTGAGTATTAGTATAGAATAACTTCCTAGAATTATGGTATTGTAGAGATGTTATGAGTTTTCCGAGCAATACATCCCTGTTTGGATACGAGCAGGTAGAGGCGGCTCTGGCACAGATGTACCTAGGGGTAAAACCCGAAAACACCGCTTTGAGCTAGACTCGAACGAGAACTGGTGCACGACAACAGGCCTTGCTGCACTCTTGGTTACGACACTCCCGGGGGATATGCTTAGGATAATTCTCATTTTTTTTACAAACCACTATGAAGGGTTATGAGTACATACTTCCTCAAAGAAAACATTTCTTTTTATGATTATGGATTATATCCATAAATAGTTCAATTTATGTAAAGTGTTTAACAAGTATGGAATTATGTATTTTGATTCATAAACTAATCCAGTTTATGCCATTGTTTAGAAATGGCGCCTAGTGGAAGGAATGGAAACCGTATCAATGCACGAACTCCGTGTAGGGATTTCCCTCCTGCTCAAGATAATTATCGTGGATCTGGAGATACAACTGGTGCTGATCAGCTTCTCACCGTACTGGGACAACTCACACAGGTTATGAATAATAACCTTACTCGTATGGAGCACCCTGATCCGCAACGTGGAGGATCAATGCTAGACCGTTTCATGAGGCAACAACCACCAACCTTCAATGGGAGTACAAATCCTACTGTAGCTGAGCAATGGATAAATTCCTTAGAGAAAATATTCCATGCCTTGGGGAGTAGCGAAAGGGAGAAGGTTGTCATGGCAGTTTACCGCCTCACTGGAGATGCCGATCAGTGGTGGTCGCTGATTCAAAACACAAAGAAAGATGATGACGTATCGAATATGGAATGGAGGGAGTTCAAAGAGCTTTTCTTAGAAAAATATTTTCCTAATGACCATCGAGTAGATATGGAAAGGCAATTTCTGAGTTTGAGGCAGAAGGAGGATGAGAATGTCGCAAAGTATGAGGCTAACTTTACAAGGTTAGCGAGGCATGCTGCCGATTATATACGTAACCCAAGGAGTAAGATTGATCGTTTCTTTGATGGGTTAAAACCATTTCTCCGTCGAGCTTTAGTATCACAATCCTTCTCATCATACGAAGATATTGTCTCGTGTGCTATCAAGACAGAAAAGGAATTCTCTAAGTCTTATGACAACAAAGTAAAGCAAGAGAAGAAGAGAACAATGGAACAATATATAGATAAAGGGAAAAAGGGAAAGAATGATTTTCCATTATGTGATAATTGTGGGAAGAATCACCATTGTACTTGCCTAAAAGGAATGGGAGTTTGTTATAAATGTGGAGAAAAGGGTCACCAGGCTCGTGATTGCAAGGGAAAGAAAGAGGCTATCAAAGTTGAATGCTATAATTGTAGAAAAATGGGTCATTATGCAAATGAATGTCCTAAGCGTCAGGGAAACTTACCTCAGAAAAGGCCAAGGGATCAAGGACAATCTTATGCTGTTACTACAGTTGAAGCAGAATAACTAATGTATTGGTGCTTTTGGACTCATGGATTATATTCTGGTTATAAGAATAATGTGATATATATATATGGATTGTACTGCAGTACTTTTTGATTTCAGTAAGGTTTTAATATGATTAAGGTAATCATATTTTTGGTATGTGACAATAAGAGAAACTTTTATTTGTTTGGGGAATCTGATGTTACAATTGATTTTGGAATTTAGAGACCTTTTAGAGAAAGTCTGGATAAAGGTATTTTAGATAACTATAAAGGTTGGAGTGGATTAAGTTGAACTTTGGATAGTATTGTTTAAGGTTAAAACATTTATGAAGATTATTTTTGGAATAGTATAGTACTATAGTTTTAGGAAAAGGACAACCTGCAGGGTGGGGCATAACCCATCGCGTCGGACAAAGCTGCAGGAATCGAACCCACAACCATAGTGTGACAAGCCTTTATTTCCTACCACTAGCCTACAGGAAGTCCCTGGTTATTACAAAATAGTTTTACTAATATAAATGGTATGTGTTAACATTTAGAACCATATACAATTAGGATAAATAGAATATTTTTGAGTTCCGTTACCATTTGGAGTAAAAGTTGGGTTTGTGGTAAAAATATATTAACGAATGAAAGTATACATAACGAGTATGTATATTCCCTTACGTTCTTAGTAAATCTCCTAAATAAATTCCTCAACATTATAAAAGGTAACTTAAAACAAAAATGTTGTCGGTTAACTTTTCCAACTGGTGATTCAATGACCGTTTAACCAATCACAAGTTTGTGATTTTCTTGCGGTTAAACTTTCTCCTAATCCTGTTTTCTATAACTCTCCATCAGACCTTGATGGTTTGTTTTTCTTCCATATCCATATTTTCATAGAATCCTAGAATGGGCTATATCGGGTGACCTTTGTACTTATCCTGCCTTCTTTTAATGTTATATATTTATTATCCTTATTTCCGATGTGGGTTTTCCTCAAAGGTATTTTCTCTTTTCAACCTTTTATTTTCAAAGAAAAATATCAAATTGCGAGGATGCAATTTATTGAAGGAGGGGAGAATGTAACACCCCGAGCTTCCACGATACGCCTCTCTTTCAATAATGCAATAGCTTGCATTGTACGCAAGTTCGAGTTCTAAAACACCGTGACTAATCAAAGTAGCCGTTATGAATAGTAATAACCACTTTTTAAAATTATAGAAATCTTATATTTCAAAATGGACTTCATTTTTGTATTCGTAAAAACGAAATTAACCTATGTTGAATTTTTGGTATTTATCTGAGAACTTCTAATTTTTTATGAATAGTGAAAAATACTTAAAAACAACTTTTTAATCAAAATAATTTATAGTGATAAATTATACTATTTAGTGGTTTTAAAGTATAATTAGAATATATTTTTACAATTTTATCCAATGGTGGTCATTAGAATTAATTTATCATTGAAATTGGACATAAACAATTGCCAATCTTTTGATATAAATTGTTTCTTAAAAACACGCTATTTGTTGTAACAGCGGGAATTAATAATAAAATTAATTAATGCAACTTATATGTTTGGAATTTTGTAAAATAGACATCATTTTTGAATTCGGAATATCAATTATAGCTTAGGGTGAAATTTTGGCTTTGTTCTGAAAAACTTCAATTTTTGATGAATAGTGAAACCACTAAGTGGTAGTTAAATAACTGATTTTTCATTTAAATGAAATATTACCACTTCTGTGATTTGATTTTCAAAAATCCGACATACATGGTTGTCATTAAGAAGTAAAATGTGGTTCAATAAGATTAAAATAATTTTTGGTGAATAGTAACTTTTAAGTTCTTAATCGCGATTAGAGGTAATTAGTGTAGTTTAAGGTAAAAATAATGTTTTAATAATATGAGATGAGCATGACACTTGTCCTACTCCTATTGGATGAGTCATGGCCGACCAATACAACCCATGGGTCAACTTGGGGACCCCATGGAGCCACTTTAGTTAGAAAATGACATAAACACCTTTTATTTAATGTTAAAGTAAAAAAATGACACAAACATAAAATGTTTTACTAAAAAAAATTTTACGTGGGGTTACACAAGTCCCAATTTTGATTATAAATATTCATTAGAAAGATAAAAAGATTTCCTACATCATAGTATTTTTATTATAATTTTTAGACATTAAATAAATTAAATTATTTATGACATCATTATGATGCAGCGATGACCTCATTATTTAACGATTTAAATAAAATGAGAAGATAATGAAAAATCCAAGGCTTACACTTGTCCAAAGCCTATTGGATGAATCTATTTCGAAACCTTATCACCTTATCCTAGAATTATATAAGTGTGGGACCTTTAGAATCCGAAAATCATTGTGTAATAATGTAACATTTCAATCTTTCCAAAAGTGCCCCTCCTCTCCACTTATAAAAGGCCCCCACCTCTCCCACCTTATTCACACTTTCAAGACATTTGGATCGGCCAAACTCTGCCCAAATACTCTCCCAACATTCCTCCCTTACTCCTAGAAGCCTCACTTGGGGTAGAACTCTTCCCAAGGAAGCCTTTGGCTCAAATCAAAAAGAGTTACCCGATTTTGAGGTAATGTCTTTTCTAATGTTGTTTTGTTTTATTTTTCTTCTCCAACCCCCTAAACTCTTTTTATTCATTTCTTTTGTAACAACACCAGTATCCTCAATATACTAGGATGTTGTTATAAGAAGTATTCGAGCTACACTTACACACACCTACATCTAATGGTTAAAGAACATACAGTTTCTGTGGATGGAGAATTTCAGCCTCACGAAACGATGATTGTTCAACACTCATATAACACCTTCAAAGGTGGCCATTAAGATGTAACTATTTTTATATATGATATATAATATGTTTATGTTTTACTTATGCTTCTGTATTTCTCATTTATGGCATACTTTATGATTTCCATTATGGGTAAAACGCGATAATTTCATTTTAGGAAGTGCAGACTACCGCCCCCTCAAAGTGATTTGAATCGTTGATGCCATATGTGGGATGTATAAAGGATTAAGTAAATGGTATTATACACTATATTATACTGTAATTATATTATAAATTTATATCATTATGATTTAGTTCCATTAAATATGAAATTGAAATGAAAGTAGCGTTCATGCGTACGTACGGCTTACCGTCTCCATGAACGGTGCATTTCATTTCTTACCTCTAAATGTTACGTAATATTATAAATGAATGTATATACTGGATATATAAGATATATATGAAATCTAAATCATGAATATAATTCTGGATATAATGGATATTCTACCACATGAACAACTTGTAATTATAAGAAGTTTATTGTTGACTCAAGTTACCAAAGTTCGACAAAACGACCGTTATTAACATAAATAATTACATAATGTTCATAACATTGTATTAAGTGATATAAAAAGGATAATGAAATTTAAAATGGTTCTTAATAAGGTATATATTAACTCTAGTTTATTATTCAGGAGGTTAAAGAACAGTTGAGTCAAGTCGGACACAAGGTAAGGGAACTTCTTAACCCAACTTCCATTCTTTGGGTTAATCTCCTACTTTCAAATTATGTCATGATATTATTATGTATTATTTTGTATTTTTACTTTCTTTATGTGTACCTATAGTGAATACACATAATAGATCTATTTTATTATAAAAATGATCTTTTTATGGACTTCGTCTCAATCACCTTTCATTGAGGCATATATGGTTTTACACACAACTTTCTTTTATACGGTGTATAAACCCCTTTGACTTTTACGTTTATTCAAAAGGAATCTTTTTTATACGAAGCGTTTTGCTAAACGACAAAAGGGAATGTTTTTCATTCCGTACTTATGCGGCGACAATGACTTCTCCGCCGCCGTGACCATTATTTGAGTTTCGGCTTCCTCTACAAGCCATGATTTTTTAATGAAAAATAAGTACAAAGTTTTAACTTTCTTTTATTTTGGTATTGAAAATGGTTTTGAAAGCATTTTTATCATATCAATGTGTTGTATTGATATCATGTTATTGAAATGTGGAAATTTTATGTTTCCTTTATGCATGTTTTATGAGATACGATTATGTTTTGGTTTATGATATGTTTAAACCTATTCATATGAGGAATGTATTGGACTTAATAAGTGACGGGTGGAGCCCGCAATAGCTCCTCGATGCATCGGTAGATCTCATGAGACAACTAGACGTGGAATTGGCCGAGGACCTTTCCCAATTTGATTTATGGTTTTGGCCGAGGCCTTAATCATTTTAGACGTCTTGGCCGAGGCCTTGACAAAGTGTTTCAGAATGTCCGGCATTATACATTCCCTCATTATGAAAGTGGTTATTGATATTTCATGTGATTATTCGACCAGTAGAATATCCATGTGAAGAAGTAAATGACATTATCTCATTTTACTTTTGCCATATTATGTTGATGTTCATGTTTAAAAGGCTTGTGTTCTAGTTATACATTGCCTTAAATGTTTATGTTTATTTATGAAAGCTTCCGCAATATTGTTACCCTTACTGAGCATCTGAGCTCACCCCTTTCAATGTATTAATATTTTCCAGGATGTGAAGAAGTATTTTATGAATGACCTGCAGGGGTAGTCAGAAAGGGATATGATTGTGGACTATGAAGACCATGTTATTGTAGTTTGTTTACTTTTTGAGGTAATGAAAGACTTATGAATGTATCTAGTGTTTCCAAGGCTACTAAACTAATCGGTCTTTCGAGACATGATCTTTTGTGATCATTCCCATGTTACAAAGTAATGCACTGACTCTGGGTAGCTGGGGTCGGGGCGTTACAATAAACGATGGTATTGTTTCAATAAAATATTACCACCTGGTAACGTGGGATCATACTAACCCTGTAAGAAAATTAAATTACATGGAACATAAAATATCATTAAAATAAATACTTTAATTATATAACATTTCAAATACAAATTTAAAAAATAATGTAGGTTCATAACAAAAAAATGTCTCAATGATGGAAAATTGAGACAAATCTATCTTATCGATTTGGTAACATTACAAAATTAAACCCCATAACATAATGATCATAAAATGGATATTTAAATACCCATAAATTTAAGTATAGTATGCACATAATTCAATAATGGGATGTATATACACCACACAACAAAATTTAGTGGTGAATAAGTTTTGTATCACATGAAACAAAAAGTGATATGAAATCCCCTTACCTTGTGTCTTAAATCTCATAATAATCATTCAAACCAATTGTATAGTAGATTTAATCATACTATAAATCTATTATATAACCATATTATAATATTTAATACTATGTATTATTATATTATGACTTTATATTATCTCTTGTTAACCATTTAATGTTAAGGTTATGCTTCGGGTAATATTCGCTTTGTCTTTCACTAGTCTCTTAATTTGTGGTATCATTGGTCCTTATAATTTTATATTAAAATATATAATGTAAAACATGATATAAATATCAATTATATAAATTATATTTTTATTATAATAATCTATATATTATAGAGGGGTTAAAATGGAATACACTTTTCATGGAGGCGATAGGTCGTACGTACGCATGAACGTTGTTTCCATTTTACTGTCACATTGAAAAAAATGAAATATATGTATATATGTATATAATAAAAATAATTTATAAATAAATTGAAATATGTAGAATATAATTTCACTAAAAACCCATTAAAACATTCCATGTAGTTTGTGAACAAATCACATCGTTTTGTGGGGGCGTTAGTCCCCACTTCCTCAAACGAAAGTATCGTATTTACACAAGATGGAAAGCATAATGAAATGTTATAAATTAAAATTACATCAGAATAATTAATTATAAGTTTCATATATATCATATATAAATATATTTTCTATCATAATTTCTACAATAAGAGGTGGTAATGGAAAAATAAACAATCATCATTTTGTGAGGTGTTTGTTCGTCTTACATATAAATAGTATATTCGTTACCCATTGGATTAATGTGTGTGTAAGCGTATGTCTATCCCATAGAAGAAAAACTAATATTATATTTTGGATACTCCTTTTTAGAAAATCCTATAATTATTACCTTTCATGGAGTGTAGAATAGGAGATAAAATAAAGCATCTTGGAGAGGGATGTTATATATTCTTTGTGTATCTCCTTTTCATTTTCAACAAAGGCATTCCTTGGATTGATTTCATCCCAAAGGGAGGCTTCAATTATGATGGGGATGATGTCAAGAAGTGTATTTGGAAGATATTTTGTAAACCTAAGAGGTTTTATATGTGTTAATAAGAAGGATAGTTGGAGGCCTTTTACATGGATTAGAGGGGACATACTTGGAATTTTTTAAAACAAGTTCGCTATACCAATTTTTTTACCAAACAAAAGTCATATCAAACCAACAAAAATAAATAATTAAAGGATTATAGAAGAAATATGCCCATAAAATTGGTTTTGTGAGAGTCTCTTTTTCATTTATTCCCTTATTATTACCATTTAGTTCCTTATTACGATTAATTTTTCATTATTTGTTGGTACATTATTTGTCTTCCTGAAAATAACAATAGAATTTTGGCACCCAACCATTATTTTATATGGGAATATTAGTAAATAAATCATTATAAAACCACATATTTCCTAAATTAATTTGTATATATATCGTTTATTTGGAAAAATATGCTTTATTAAAATTAAGGGATTGTACTTTATTTAAGGAACGATTTTTTTTCCAGTGGCCAATGCATTCACACATTGTACAAAATACATCATTTTTTGAACAAAATAATTATTAAATAAAATATGTTTTCTATAATTAAACCTCATTACATAACCCTTTACAGTAGGATAAATTTTCCTATAAATTTGATCAAAAAAATACATTCAAGTGGAAGAGTTTGGTAAACGTTTTCTCCATCTTGAGATTTCAGATTTTTCTTTAATAGCTAAATAATTATCCTCAATAGTATTAGATTTAGAAGTATACTTATCTTCTAAAATATCATTCCCATAAATTACTTTTTATAAATATTTAGAAATAGTTTCTTTTTTTTTGAATTTTTCTCATCAATATATATTTAATGATATTATGTTTCTTTTCTTTAAACATTAATTCTCGAATTAGCCTTTTCTAGTTTTCCCTTAGCATTATCATGATTCTTTCATATTTTAAAATTTTCATTTTCTATATGTTTGTAATAATTGGATTTTTTTTCATAAGATGGTACAAAATTATTATCAATCCATGAGGAATATTATTCTTCCAAATATTTTTAATCCATATCATCTTAAAATTTTTCACTAATATAAATTTTTATAATATTCTCAGTTGTTCGTACATTTTCCATTAAATAAGGATTTACTTGTTGTACTTTAGAAAACAAATCCAATTTAAATTATCCAAAATATTCATTATCTAAATATTTTCACCATAATCACCTCTACATGCAAACCATGTTTCATAATATTTAATAACATTCATTCTCTTGTATTTTTAATATATCATTGAATTTATTTCTAGGTTCTTATCTTTCATTTATTTTATCTTCATACTTGGAAAATCTAGTCTAATCTATCTATATTTATTTTATTCATAAAATGTGTCTTCATATTTCTGGCCACATATATACTTATTACCTTTCTTATTTCATTATGGAAAATATTTCATTCGAACAATCATGTTCATTCATCTGGTGAGGTTTTCCAATTCATTTTTAGAATGTGCAAAAAACACTTGAATATGATAGGATAAAATCTTTCTTCTTTCTTGAAATAATAACAATTTTCTCATCACATTGAACATTATGAGGTATGGTTGTAGTGGAAAATTAAACTCCTCTATTTTTTTATTTTTAAGTATCTATTTATAATATCATTGAGAGTAGGATTGTTTTGATTACTTACTTAATCAACAATATTCCTCGTAGATTCCCATTCACTTGTCATGATATAAATAATATTTCATCAACTATGTAATCATCAATACAATTCAATGAAATTTATTATATACTATTTGTAATCATCATGAATATCTGGTTCATATTAGTAACTAATTCACCTGTTTGAAAATTTAATGCTTGATAGTCATCTCTTAACATATCTTTTAGGGATTCTTCAAACATTGATGTTCCAAAATGTGTCACTTCTTTATTTTTATAGAAACTATTCGAGGATTCAGAAGAATATTTTTGACTATAATTACTTCTTATCATGGGGCATAAAAAAGTATTTATTATGCTTTAGTTTAATTGATATTACTATATTTCGTAATGAGAAAATTTTTTAACTTCCATATCTAGAATTTTGTAATCTCTAGTTAATATGACAACTTTATCAATGCCACTATTGAAAAAAAAATATCCATCTTATCCTCATGGACTAATAGTAATCACCATAACAAATATGAGGTATTTTTATATTCCAATTGTCTATTTACATGATATTCATTCCTACCGTCTTTGGAAAAAATATAAATATTTTTTTTACAAAAAAATAGTCAGTGTAGTAAAGTTTTTATAACAAAAAAATTTATAACAAACCATCAGCAACATGAAATAGTAATTATTGTATAAAATTCAGCACATATATGAGAAGTAGAATATTACATTAATACCAATTTTTGGATCATTCATACAAAAAAATACTGATTAGGATCATAAGAATATACTAAGATGGATATTAGAAATAGGTGGTTAATTTTAGTTTAAAACATATTTTAAATTAATTAAACTAAAAAATAAACTAATCTTGTTATTGTATGTTATCAGACATAGTCTTCAAACTAATTATCATAATCAAATAATCAGAGTCATGATATGTTTCAATTAACTTATAGTAAGATCTCAGAGTCACTATGGATCTAATTAACAGAGTATCGTAAACATGTTGGATTTCATTAAGAAAAAGTATATTGTTTTTATTGTTAACTAATTAAAACAAATAAAATAATCAGAATAGGAATATGAATAATATGTTTCACTTTCTATTATGTTCATTTTAGAAATATAAAAACATGTAAGAAACAAGTTATAGAATAATTAATTAATTTAAAAATTAATTATAATCTATTAAGAGAGTAAAATCCATTTATCCTTAAGTGAAAGGTAGTCTATAACTCATAAAAAAGTTATACATTATTTTACTCTTATTCAAAAGTATGTCTCTCCATAACCTATAATCTATTGATATGATGATTAGAATGGATCTGTCTTCTTTTCTAGAGAATCCCTCGAAAAAATGATTGGATTATTTGTCTACCTAGCCACACTAATGATCTATCTGATAGATTAGATTATTTTATATACTCTCCCAGAATGGTGTCCACTGTTATAATGATCAAACATATATGACAAGGAAAATTCTCTTGAGGAGAAAAACTGAAATTTTTCCCATAGAAATAAAAAACTATGAACAGTTAAAATATTAAGATGAAGATGTTCATTCTAATAAATCATCATCTATCTCATAGAATGAGAAATTTTAAATGAAATTAACAGTATTAATCAGATTTATACTCTTCAAATGATTGTGTATTTGTAGGCATATTTCCAATAGTCATCTTCATATCCCAACAATTATATTTTATCTTATTTTATTGCAATAACTTCGAAACCTGGAACTCAATGGATATACTGTAACTTATTTCTTGATTACATATTGGTTTACCCCATTATAGTGTCAAAGGTAATCCATACATTATAAATAGTTATTTTAAATATGATTATAAACAATGGTTAGTCTACTGGTCTTTTTTTTAATATTTATTACTATAATACTTATAATTATAAATTTTATGTTTATTAGTACTATTATCATTTCGATTGTTAATAATTTTCCATTATGGTATTCATTAATGAAGGTCGTACATCTAACTTGAAAAGGGAAAGTCTGGTTAATCAGATGAATACTCATTACGATAATTCTAACGAAGAATTATATGTTTATTTCCATAATTAATTATAAATTGTTATACATATTGTAAAATAATATATTTTTTAAACCATAATTCTAAAATACATTGGACATAAAAGTTAGAAAATTTGTTTTAAGAATGTGGTTTTGATTTCCAAAACAAAATAAATTGAAAAATTGAGAAATGATATCTCTCACTCGACATAAAAATCACACAAATCATTTTAAAAACGCATTTTATGAAAAAAAAAAGCAATAAATAAACCATAATATTATTGATAATAGTCTATTAGTAGGGCTTGGTGACATGAAACAACATGGGTGGAATTCACTCTTTCAAAAAAATTACACAGTGTCACTCTCCTTCATTATAAAAGGCCACCTACTCTCCCCATATTTTAACACCTTCAAAACACAGTGTTCCAGTGAAGATCTTCTCAAATAACTTCTCCAATTACCTCCTCTCAGCCTATAGTAATTACTTTGGGAGGAAATTAAACCATGAAATCCCTTTATCTCAAACCAATATGAGATACCCAAAGAAGAGGAAATGTTCATCATTGATAGTTTTTTATTTCTTCCTCATACCCCTTAAATTGTTTCTATATCATAATTATATAATAGCCTTAGTATCTTACATATAATGATAATTTTTAGGTCATGGTTAAAACCTAATACCACACACACTTCTATCAAATGGGTTAGGAAATCATTATTTGCGTGTATGGCAGACTACCTCCTCATGAACCAATTTCATTCATCATTACATTACTATTTATCAAGGTAAAGAGTAATTTTTTAAATACTATTTATATATTATATTTACGACATTAATGAGAATATTATGCTTTTTTAATTTTTATACCACACATGACTTCATGCTTTCCATTTTTTGAATACAATAATGTAATTCAAATGTACAGAGGAAAACTGCCAAAAAAAGTGATGTGATTCTTTCATGAATTACATGGAATTTATTACGGATGGGTTTAATAAAAATATGTTATACATATTCAATAAGAAATATTCTATAATTTTAATATATTATTTACTTTTATTTCTTTCAAATTGAAAAGATAATGGAAAACAATGTTCTTGAGTACATATGAACTATGGTCTCCATGTACAGTGCATCTCATTTCCTATCAAAAAATTTTATTGATTACACATAAAACACATATACTAGATATATATGTTATTTAAATCACGGTTTAAATTATTAATATTATGGATCCATGATCAATGTAAAAGGACAGAAAATATAAAAAATTGAATTTTATATAGATAAAAATAATTATTACCTGGAACGTAACTTAAACAATGAATTATTATTAAATATTCACTAAAAGGTCTTAAGAAAATAATATTTGGTATGGTAGAAATGAATTTGGTTCTAGGAAGGACGTGTGATAACTTATATTTTTTAAACATGTTGTTAGAATGTGTGTGGCGGATGTCAAGACTTAAAGTAAGGAAATTTCCAGTCCAACAATTATTTCTAAGAGACTTATTCCATATTAAACACTTATTTCTTTTATGTCGTACATATACTTCACAATGTCATGGTATATCATGAATATAACTCATTTAATGATAATTACGGTTTCCATTAATGTTATTATTTCTTGGTAATTAATAATCAAAATATACTTATGTAGTAATGGATTTTCCTCTCAATTATCATTATTTGAGGCCTATGTTATGCTATAAACATATATTTTATCATGTAGTGTATATGAAGGACCATTGAAATGTAATATCATTAATATATTAATCTTAATTATATTTTTAGTTTCATTTTGTGTTATTCCTTCGTGAGGATTATGAATCAAGGCTACTAAAGTGGTAAGTGATTTTTGTTTCAATCCCATCATTTTTCAGAATTGTTTATGATTGATTTTTGTATATTGATATCTCATGATATAACTTTCAAGAATTATCATAAATTTTATTATCATATGATTATTCATTATATAACCAATTAATGGTTCAATTTTTCAACTCTTTGTTACATAAATTATTAAGAAAATATTTTGTAGAAAATATTTTTAAGAAAATATAACCTAATTTATATCATCGCTTTGAAATATATTTTTTTACAAAAAAAAAAATTTCTAAAAAATTACAAAAAATTTAATTACTAACATTTTATTTATAAAATTCTTTCTTACCCGTGTTCTACTTTTTACAATAAATGTTTTTGAAAACAATATTTATGTCTTTTTCTAAAACAACGCCAGTTTCGATTTTTCAATAAATATTAAAGGAATATTCATTTTATTATGTATGGCATGAATTTTTTTATGAAATCACAAACAATAATTTCTTAAATGCTTCCTTCATATGTTTTCAATTTTATTTTCCATGAAAATGGTTTTCAAAAGGTTTCAATTTTTTAAAAGTGTTTTTCAAAGAAAAAAGTATATTTTCCTCAATAAATGTTTTAAATGTTATTTCCAAAGTTTTTTCAATTAGAAATGACATTTATTAGCATTACCTATGAATTATTAAGGATATTATACAATTATACCATTAATATTCATTATCTTAATGGTTATTGTTTTATTTCATGATTTTAATGAATCTATTTTCGTTTCCATGGGTTATACTATGAGGAAATTCTTATGAAACCTGATTTTTTCATAGGTTAATCTATTATAAAATGACTATGAGTCCTCTATATTTTCTATAGGTTACGATATGATGAAATTTTTATTATACTCATTTAACTTATTGGGTAACGATATGATGAATTTTTATGATATTAATGAACACATAAATATGGTTTTCATTATAATATTTGTGGGACCTATATCTCTCTCCAATTCATTTCGTATGGATTTATATATCACCTAAGGTTGAGATACATTGAATAGGGAGTGAACCCAGTGCAATAAGATAATGATAGAATGGGGAGTGTACTCGGTATTGTAAGACAAGGGTGAAATGATTATTGAACTTTGAAAAGTAAATAAATTTTTTCCCTATAATGGTATTAATAGGGATCCTTGAGTAATATGAAAGTTTTTTTTATATACATATATGATTTCCAAAAACACCATATCTTATTCTAATGTTATGCTTTCATGGATGATGTTCTTTTATTCCCTTATGATCCATGTCTTAAGAACCAAAAATATGAATGACATGATTCTTGATTGTGATCTTTGATATGTAGGGTTTTTGTTCCTCCTCTGAGGTGACGTGTTTCCGGGTGGTGCGGAACTGGTCCGATGAGGATCATCACCTATTCATTTTCAATAGAGATGGGTTCTCTTCAAGGTCACCATTTCTTTTGTTTCAACTCATCTTGCGTCATTATCCCTTAAAGGAGGTTGGACTAGCCCCATGGGAACTATTGGTCCGAACGGTGATTTCTTGGGTTCAGGAACTTGTGCAATTGATCCTCCAAAGATATAACTTCTTTGGATGGTCTCCAAAAGGTTTATTCATGGAGCCTAGATTTTCCAACAGACCTCGTATCAATGATTCATTGACTTTTTTTCCAAAGGCAGGTTCTCTTCAACTAAAGAATCATCCAATGACACTTAAGGACTCCATTGGTCGAGAGGATGGGAGGTCAGGCTCACCAAACTGTTCTGGGGGAGTATTTTTGCCCATTTCGGGACTCTCTTATAGATTTAAGTCATGTTTTAATGATTGTTAATCCTTGGATCATTCCCAAAAATTGTTTCCACAGGCTACCCTTGGTTAGCAAGATCAATGTAGGAATGCACATATTTGATGCTACAAAGGTAATGATGACATTATCCATTAAATAAGGCACACTGGAGTTTATCTTCATCCAATGGGAGTATAAGGTGACATGGTGTTTGGATCAGGCCTATAATAAGGGAGTCATATATATCATCAAGAGATAAATTAGAACCATATAGTTCGGATGGTGTGGGGCTTACGCATGGTAGCTTCCCATTTGAGGGGACATTGTTGGGAGAACCCTTTATGGGAGGGCACCCTTTTGAGATCAGGAATTTTGGTAGGTTTCTTATGTAACCTAGTTTGATCAGGAATCATGGTTATCATAGTTTAGATTCGTGTGGATGTTGTAATTATCATACACCTCTAAGACCACATGTTTCATGCTCAGTTCGAGAAACAAGAGGACGTGAAATATCAAACAATACACATGCCCTCTCCCCTGTTGGTGGTGGAGAGGGAGCCCGAGGAAGAAGAGGCATGGGAGTCCATGGGGGAGGGAGCATAGAAATTATCCCTTCAATGTGAAATGACATTGATGGTCACACTGCCTTGCCTCCGAATATTGGGGACTTACCTTAGTGGGAGGACCCTGGAATAAGTTCTCGGAAGGGGAGGAGTTTTTTCCTCATCAAAAGGAGAAGCAAACATAACTCATTTGACTGATCACTATTCCTAACTAAATGGAAAAGAAAGTGATCTACCTTAATCCTTTAAACGAGGTCGTTCATATCAAAATCCCAAGGTTGGACTCTGGGTTGCCATGGAAATGTAGACCCATATGAATTCTCGAAGCTTGAACCGTTGTGAGGAGGGACTTTGTGACTCTGCATACCATGGGTATGTAGACTCAAAGGGGGTACTGGTATACCAGATGTTCTATTCATATGGGTATGGTTGCTTCGAATGGCGATTTGGCCTGATTCTGAAGCACGTTTTAGCAGAGGAATCAGCGGGGTTGGATTGTAATGGAAGGGTGAGGTTGGGACTGGAGGAAATAATACTTGAAAACACCCCATTCTACCTAATGGTTTCTTATGGGGGATGTGGGAGGATCTACATACCATAGTGGTATACGGGTGGAGGAACCATCTGCATACGCGTGTGGTACGTGGGCATGGGTATAGACAAACAATTACCATGGTGTTATATGGCCCATCAATCCACATTGGGTTTTATCCACGTACTGATGTAGTATACATCACCGTGTTCAATTTTCGTAAATATACACTATGTGGAGCACCGTATTGAAGGAGGTTTCAGGTATTATCGTTCGGGGGAATTCATCCACGAGAATTAAGTGGATCGTGGTTCACTAGTGAGGTTCTCAGTTCTATTATTATGATTTAATTCCCCTATTTCATGGTTCACAGAATGATGTACCTGTGGAGAGAGTGGTTTGTGACTCTGGATTGGCTGATGAATCAAGACAGAAGCTAGAGTCTTCTCCACACTTTTTCTTCCAACCTATGAGTCCCCTTTAATATATTGTCCTATGTCCTTCAACCTCCAACTCTGATCCTTTTATTGAGCATTTGGAAAATTTTATCTATCTGGTAGGCGTCACCATTTGCAGAAACCCGTGAGGATATATCTTGACCCATAGAAGACTCATTCAATTCGGGGTTTTCAGAGGCCTTAGTTTGTGATAAATATTCACAAAACCTTTCCATTTCAATTTTTCTATGAACTAATGAGTTCGAAAAATTGTTCGTGGATGACCTCCACACGTATGATTCTTTCGGTGACATGATTCACGGTCGACCTTGTTCGCTGTCCATTTCTCCTCATTCCATCTGTTCATGGATCATTTTGCGTATATGGCAGTTCATGATCTAGCTGGTCTATGTACCATTCCCATTGATGATACATGGACCACTTGAAATTCATTGAAAACTATAATTCCTTCATGTTTCTTCTGAAATTTACAACTTAATTTGAGTATATTCTCCCTACTAGACTTGTAGAAGTACTTTATTCCTTTAGCATATTGATTTCTGGGGTATTTTTATCCCTTGGAATAATTTTTAGGACCCTAAAAATGCCGCCATCGTAATAGGGTCCATTCGGAACAAAAAGGAGACAATTATGATATACAAGCAGTCCTGAACAAAAATGGTTCACGGCAGAACAGATGGACCCGGTAGGGTGGAAAACACCTTTGTATAGGGGCCCATGGAATTTTTCTTTTACCATATTCTGTGGAGTTAAGTTCTCTTGATTTCCCCAGCTTCCTCCAACTTCACGTACTGTGCTCCTTGAAAACGTCCCTTTGCGAAATGCTTTTTAAATTCCACGAACCGATCTCCTCGCCATTTCTTCGTCCGCATACCATATTTTTTAATTTCATGAAAAGTATTACAGAATTTTAAGACTATAATCTTGTTTCTTCATAGGAGGACTGTATGCGGATTCCATGTCCACATACTGAACATATATTGGCGAACTGAACATTAAGAACTAGTAATCTGAACCATAAAGTTAAATCCGGAATATCTAAATTTGATCATAATCAAGTTCTAGGATCATGGTATCCACTTTCTGCGAACCTTTCTGTCCACCAGCCAATGATTTGTGGGCTAACAGCCCTTACATGATTCACGTACCATGGTTGTACATGGGGATATATATCCGCATACCATAGTAGTAGGCCTATTTTTCCTTCTACAAAATATGCAATATGTGGGATGTGGCTACCACATACCATTTCAAGAATTAGTACGCAAGGCATTTTGTAGACATATTTTGAGTCTTTCAGCTGCCCTTCCCAAGACTTTATCCAAAAAAAAAAATCTACTGACTTTTTTTAGCTTCCGGATCTTCCGGTGCAGGCAATAATGGCAGCATCACAGGTTGTGATAAAACTGACAGACAATGGAAATCATGGAGTGTAATAGAGAGGATTATCTTCGGGCCCCTATCATTCCTCATGATAGCATCTTAAAGGACTTATTGATTCCATATCTCTTAGATTATCTACTATCTGTATAGTTTCTACATTCCAACCATGGTCTTCCTACCAAATTGCCTCTGCCATTAGATAACCCTGATATCCTATTCATCTACATAGAGGAACAACAATTTCATGATCGTTCCACCATTTCCCCAGTAAGATAATTCAACGCCACTTCAATTTAGGAGAACATCTTCCTACTAAGAGGCTCGACATGGACTCAGGGCAACCACGGTTTTCGTGATGGTTTCTTGAGACTGGATGCCCAAGAATACCCATATATTATCAGCATCTCCAAAGAAATTTTTTCAGGGGGTGGAGCACCATGTGGGATCTGTGGGGAAGAGGATTGATGTCCTATTAATGGGCTTGGAAGTTCAATATGCATCAGACATATATGGATTCCACTGACCAATTAGAGATGGTGGCCATGTATTAGGCTACTTGGGTTTCTTATTTTTTTAGTATTCTCCAAATAATAAATCATTCGAGAATTGTTGAGCTGCCAGTGTTCAAGAACCAACACCTTCCAATTATACCATGGGGAAGTGGGAATCACCCTATGGGATATCTACAATCTTAGCGGAATCCCCATCCTTTTATAGATGTATGACAGGTTTCTCCTAGTAGCCTCTACATGGAATGTTGAAAACCACATGTACCCCTTTAAATGGAGTCTATTGGTTACAGTAGAGAGATTACTTGATCATCCCCTCGAGGCTTTCTCTTTTATCCCATTCAAGGTGTGGATAAGGTTTTTCTGGTAGCCAAACAGAACCAAACCGAGGTATCATCGTAGTTAGACTCACCCAACCTATTAGTCCCGCCAAACTCCAGTGTCATATTTTGATATCCTTGAAGCATGAAGATACACCACATGTAGATATGAGCTTCTACCAGATGTATGACCTGTGCTTCAACTAGATGTTTTCATTTCTATGTTCTACAATGGATGTATTTTCCCATCTAGTGATGTATATACCGGGGTTTGGGCTTGTACATTGATGATAGAGGCCATGCTGGTTGAGGGTCGACAAATTAATTTGGCCCTTCCCACCATTTCCAGACTTTATGAATTTTAGGGACAAATAGAAGAAGTTAGGCCCCCACATCATCTTATAAATCCATTTCAATTTCTGTATAGGTGGATGGTAGAAAACTTCCCCTATTATGAATACCTGTATACTTCAATGGTTTCTCATTATGACTTTCAACCCACGCTTCGAAACATATCTACCATTCTTCTTAATACTCTAAGCATTATTGATGCAATTAGGCTGTTTAACGATGCTTCTTGTTTCACATTTTCACCACATCCTACCCCTCCTAGATCTTTGAGAAGAGATAGGGACGGTTCCAAGGTTGAATTTTCATTCCTCATCACCCTTTGAAATGGGATGCTTACAACTCTTATAGACCGAGTAGTCATTTGTGAGACATTCCTCCCCTACCTGTTTTCCATGAAATTTGGATTCCTTTAATAGACTGCACCACTCCCGATTGTTCAATTAATTAGAGAGTCTCATCCATTGTTTCTCCAATAATTTTGGCTTATGATGATGCGTGATAGTGATTCTAGGGCGATTATCATTCCTGACACAACTAGACTCTACATTCATTCATTTGAATATGACCTACTTTGGGTAGACTGTTACCCCAACGGGGTCCTGAATGAACTAGTTTGGTTGGTGAATAAACCTTTAACCATTTAATGCCCCATCCTTTCCCCATCGAAAATGACACACATTACTTCTTCTGTGAGTTTTGTGATAGCTAAGCCTTCTACTTTTGAACCCGTGACAAACACAATGGATACACTGCCTTCCCCTGCCCCTGTAGTAAGAAGATGCTTAGTTCATCATCAAAAACATCTGGCCGAGGCCTCATTAGTACAACCTATCTCATTGGGGAGGGATTTAGACTACTCCCTTCTCGTGGATACTACCTAAGACCTCAGTGGGACTGGCACAACAAAGTATCTGTAATTACCCTGGAATTCATGGATTGTCATCCTCATTCGACTCCAACGGCTGGGACAACTAAGGGAAAAGAGAGTCCCCCCATCTTGGGTGACCTCTTTTAAGTTCCTCCCCACAACTATCATGAAGCTTTAAACTTATAGACAAATTGTGTTATGGGATGATTAAGGTACTGGTGTTGTGGCGAGGCACTAGGTAGTGAGAAAAGAGGCATGGCGCTAGTTATGTGCTCTTGACTTGGAGACTCCCATTTCTAATTTTGGTGATTAGGGTGATAATTTTCTGTGATTATTCACTGAGATGGGTTCCGATGGATTTTATTATCGACACATACCCCAAATCATATACCAGATCATTATTTCCCATGAAGACCTTTCCTCCTGTGAGCACAAGCTTTCTATGTTCAATTCATCCCATCTTTAGTTAGAAACCTTCTGAGATGATTCGAAACAATTTTATCCTGAAAAAACCGATGAGGTGAAGGCATGTAACTTAGTGGACACCCAATATAAAGAGATTTGGGTGTGTGACACCCACACATCAAGGTTGAGGGATCAACTGGCCTCTCCATGCACTAACTATGAAGTCGTCTATAAGAAGGGATGGGAACTAAAAGTTTCTCTGGAGTGGGTGCATCTGATGGTCAAGGCTGAAATAGAGGAAATAGCTTATTTGGAGAAAACTATTTATTTCACGTAAAAATAAATTTCCATCCATCTGGAAAGGGTGAACCAAGCCTTGTTTTAGTTCTATCCAATATTACGACATTTACTCTTCCCCATTTTTGATAGTTTGAAGAGAATCTGATTTGGGGATGCACCTCTATTTTTTTTTGTACTCAATGGAATTAACATGTATTTGAATTATTATTCTTTGACTATTCTTGTCTTTAAATTGATCAATAAATAAGATAGACATCATTCCTATCATGTATTAAATTTAAACCATGACTTGAAATAGGTAAATTCAAATAATCAAACAGGGGTCTAATTTTTGCCTCAGTTGCGTGACCCAGTGACTGTAGTTCAACTGTTGTTGGTGTTTCTTGTAAAACCCCATGATTTTTTATGTCTCTTTCCTTATAATGCTAATTTTTTCTTAAGCCTACTTAACATGGTCTTAGAGGGTATACCATGAATTTTTCATAGGCCACCCTTTTATGGTTTTTTACCTAACAAGATTTATGCCTTTTCTGATGGATCAATGTTTTTTTATCGAAACAATACATAACATTTACTAAGAGGTGTCTTCTGTGGATTTTCCATCTCGTAAGTCTGACATATTATTTTTCTGGAAGATCACAATCATTACAATCAAAATTATTAATGATGTGTTAGGTCAAATATATTTGAACAAACCTAATGGGGAAAGGGCCCTAATTTGATACCATCAACCGAGAATGTTCTAATATCCTTCATATATGAATTAGGGATCTCTCTTGACCCTGGACATATGAATTTTAAAAATCCATGAGGCTCAGGAGTCGTTTTATGCATACAAAGGTAAAATGGGACTCTCCCAAGGATGAATTTTCCATTGATCGATGACCATTTTTGTGGGCAGAATAACTAGAGCCACAAGGGATGATGTGCATAGTCAATAAATGGTGTCCACAGGACACTGGTCTTCTTTTTCAATGTCTTTGTAGGATTTGAAACATTGTGAATTTATTTTGATGGCGGGAGCCACAATGGGAGGTTTGCTTTGGTAGTGTTGTCTGAAAACATTAGGGACGTTCATCCCATCTTTGTGAGGACAATTATTCCCGTACGATTCATACTTACGTGAGATTGATCTGGTGAGTGGTCAGTTCAGTTATAGGTCTTTTTTTTATGTCAGTGAAATTAAGAATGATTTAGGTATCTAAGTTGTTATCCATTATTTTTCCAAATCTGGGATATGACAGGACTGGAATTTCATTTGTGCATACAGAAGCAGGAAAGGACTCTCCCGGAGACAAAGTTTCCTTTGACCGATGTCCATTTTTGTGGGAAAAATATATGGAGCCTCTGGGGCATGATATTCATAGTTAAACAATGGTTTCTGTAGGACACTGGCCTTCCATTTCCAATGGAAATTGAGGATGGTGGAGATTGGGGACCTTCAGAATATAGTATGTGACCTTGAAAAAGGGGATAACCTTTACCCAAATCAGTCATTTAAACTGAACTTCTTATGGAAAATTGGGAAATGAGTGGATCCACTCTTATTTTTTATGCAGATGAAGTTCATGAATATGGATGGGGTATCATTAAAAACTTCAAAAGTTACCATATATGAATTTGGAATGCATGTTTTGATATATCTGGGATGTGTGTTGGTTGGAAAATGTAAACTATGATGTTAAGGGACTTTTAATTAGGAGGGATGGGACGTGGATTGGTAGGAATTGGGCATACTGGGATAGGTGAAGATTCTATTGGGGATGAATTAGCCTTTGAATGGTGGCCATTTTTGTGGGTAGCTTATGTAGAGCCATAGAGGCATGATAGGCATAGTCAAATAAAGGTTTCTAAAAGGCACTGGCCTTGCATATCAGATGAAGTTGGAAGGTTTTGGGGATTCAAGATCACTCAAACAACATAGTTTTGGGTATGTAAGGAGTGTATACAGACATATTTGGGAAATTTGGGTTGCAATTTACTCATGGAATCAAGTGTCCCTTACTTAGATCTGACTCGCATTTAGGGCGAGGCAATCATTAAATCCTAGGGGTACCTAGTAACTTTACTTCACTTTCCCAGGATGTAGGGTTCCTCTCGAGGAAGGGAACATGGAAAAGCATTTTTGGGTCGTGCTGCTAAGACCAAATTTCGAGACTGTTTTGTTGTAATGTCATGATGGATCTCTCTCTTAGATACCTAAGCTCATGTGAGCTATGATCAGTGTGAGAAAAAATGGATTATGAGGACTCTGTGTCATTTCATAAGATTAGAAAAATCAATATTAGAGGGAAAATGAGGCTTAATCAATTTTATGTAGTTTAACGTTGTACAATAGGGATGATTTTGGCCTTCGAGTTTAATGTCGTGCAGTGAGGACATGATATTGTGCAGTGTAAAATCATGCAGTGTGGATGATTATATAGTCATAATGATATTTAATAGTTTTGGGTTAATCTTCATTAGGATGTTTCGGAATTCCTTAGTGTGAGTGGTGATAGAAGGTGAAAACCATAGTATTTAGGTATTTTTGAATCAGGAGGGATGACATGGGACTTGGAATCCATTAGGTGTACAATGATAGGATAAGAATCTCCTAGGGATGAATTTTCCTTTTATTGTCAGTCGTTTTTGTGGGAAACATATATAGAGCTACCAGGGCATCATGTAAATTATCAAACAATGGTGTCTATTGGACACTATCCTCCCGTCTCAGAAGGCCTTCAACGATTATGGGGATCCAAGTTTTCCCAGAGAATGGAGTTTCTCAAATTGGAAAGATGAGTCTTGGAATGGAAGGAATTTATAGAACATGATTACCTGAAAACTTTTGGACCTTCCACATAGATGTAACTCATATGTATAGGGGTAAGTAGGATCTTTTGACTTCTCATGAGTGGGGGCCATGTGTGGGATCTCATAACATCGAGGAATGGACCACACAAAACACATGAAGTATTTCATAGTTATTTGTCATACGATTAGGATATTTCGTTGGATTCTAATACTAGTCTCACCTTCACATGGGGAGAGGGGTGTTTTTTTAGTGGCTAGGCTAGGATGCCAAATCTGGGAATCACTACATAACCTGCAAGAGTAGGAATCAAGACGTGCATATTTCTGAATGTTCTGTGAACCGATTTCACTTGGTATATGTGTAGTAATATGTGAGGTACTTTGGTTTTCAAATATATGTTGATGGGACTGGATTCCAAACACGGGCATCATTATTTTTACTTTGAGGGACCTAATCTACATTTTTTTAGTTTTTAATGTTCTATACAAATGTTTTCTCCATGTGTATAAAAATTTTATGGAATGTTTTTTTCTGATGATGGCTAGGCCAGGATGCCAAATCCGGGCATCATTACATATCCATTGTGGGAAGGAATCAAGGCGAACATAGTTATGAATTTTTCTTGCACAAATATGGATTAGTCCATGTGTAAGAACATGATTGTTTCATTTTATATGGGTTTTGGGTCTACTATATCTCCCTACAATTTTTTTGCATAAGAGAATCCATATCAATAATCCTAAGCTCACATGAATTATACACAATGTGAGAAACAATGAGTGAATATAGTGTTTCCTTCGCAAGTGTGGGAAGGTAGAGAATATGATGGGTGGAATTTTTTGTGGGGGATAGGCTAAGATGAAGGATTAAGTCTTTTCTACATATCCTACGAGGGAAGGAATCAAGCCATACGTAGTTCTGTATCTGCACTGTAACGATTTGGCTCGATCTAGGGGTAGGGGAATTTTTATTCAGTACATAATGGTTGCCAAATATATCATGTTACTCCATAGTTTTATTTCATAAGAGAATCCCTACCATTTATCCTAATCTCACATAATTAATACTCAATGGGAGATACAACGAGTGATAAATTTGTACCTTATATATATTGGTAGATAAGGGGCATGATGGAGGCATTGTTTTATGGGGGATGGGCCAGGGTTAAGGATTGAGGCATCACTACGTATCCTATGAGGGCAGAAATCAAGACTCATATAGATTTATGAGAGATCATGTAGTTTATTTCCATGATATTAGGACGTTTGGTGTCATGTAGTTTAATGTATTACAATGAGGACATGAGTCACAGTTTAATGTAATGTTTCAGGGACGAGTTCTATATCATTTAATTTCAGGTGAAAGTGGCAGTGACAATTTCTTTAAGGTCATAGAGTTTGGTCCATGGAAATTATTTTTAATTTCATGTTGCAAGAACTAAGATTTTATAGTTTAACGTCTTGTGTCCAGGATGATGAATCTTATTTTATGATCATATTGTTTCGAACACGGTATTGTGTATTATAACTCATAGTTTAAGGTCACAGAGCTCGAACATTGGAATTTCATACTATTACACATAGTTTAAGGTCGTAGAGCTCAGAACATAGTATTTTCTACTGTAACTCATTATTTAAGTTCATAGAACTCAGACCATGACATGGTATTAATACTATGTGAAGTATTTCTTTATGATCTTCATATTTGTGGGACCAGCGATGAGCTATCTGTCCATCGATATTAGAGTGTATTCTCTATTATTATTGACCCTATATATGACATATGTTCCTTTCCACTTTGGTTCAAGCTTTGGGGGAATCTTTTATAGTATCATTGTGGTTATAAGGACTAACACCATTTCCCCTTCGAGGAATGATCAAAGGAAAAACGTTTTTTTTAATTCTTGTGCAATCCGAATTTGGTAGATTTACAAATGCTATAGAGTGTGAAACATTTTATTGTCTAGTTGATCCAATTCATCAAACCGTATCTGGGATTACTCATCCAAGGGTAGTTGATTGCAAATAGACACATGAAGTGATGACACTTGGATTTCTATAGGCAAAATTGTATCTTCCCTATATACTAATAAGTACAGGGTTTCATGGGAGGTGGTGCAGTTCTTGGATTGATAATCCCACAATGCATTAAGGGGCTTTTCTAGCCACAATTTCTTATCATTTTCTACCATAGTTTTGTGTTGGTTGGACAGAGACATGTTAAAAGCCTCTATCTATCTATTGACATGCACATGGTATCATGGAAAACAGTTGGTTTTAATTTCGTTCCCCTAGTATAACCTATCCAAATAAGAAGAGCATAATTTTGTGTCATTGTACATTAGGATTTTATGGTGGACACCAAATCTGGTAATGAATTCGGCCTCCAAAAAGATGATAATGTTTTCCTCCCTAACTTCCATAAGGGGTATAACATTGGAACATTTGGAAAAGAAGTCGGTCAATGTGTGTATGTACTTGAATTTTCTGGATGGGGTAGGAGGATATGGCACCACAACATCCATCCACCAGGCAATGAATGGCCATGATTACTTAGCTATATGAAGTAACTTCGGGGGTCGGTGTATGAAATTGGTATGAACTTTGATGGAATGAATATTCTTTGTGAATATGGAACAATCCTATATCATAATGGGCCAGTAATACCTGAGCCATCTGATTTGGTGTGAGATCCTGGTTGCTGATTGTTGTACTCCACAAGCTCTGGTGTTAACTTATTTCATAATGGTAGTAGTCTCTTCTCCATAAATGAACTTGAGAAGGACTCATCCAAGGCATCATTTGTAGAGATCCTTTTCTTGGTTTACCCCATTGTACAAGGTGAAATTGACTTCCTATTTTCAGATTTGGTCCCTTCCAGCCATATATGGCGGGAGTTCCCCATTCTAAAGGTAAATTGTAGTGGGCATCATCCAACTGGTGATGTTACCATAAGGCTTATAAATAGGTCTAATTTAATTTATTTATTCCATATTTCACTAGATAAATGGAATGACTATATGAAAGCAAGAAATGCTAATGATTGTGTCATCTTAGTATGGATCAACCAAGGCTGTGGCTGCATTTTCCAAGTGTCAGCTTAAGAATTTTTTGACCGGGGGATATAAGTCAATGTTGGTTATGATGTGATTTTTTCCATCAGTTCTCAAATGTTTTTCCTAAGGGGAAAAATATCTCATTCTTGACGGCATAGTCACCAATAACATATTTGATGTCTAGATCTGAATCACCCTATATTTTTTGGTGTTTGTCTTGCTTCTAAAGTTCTAGTTCAAAACCTACAATAAGGGCCTGGTATTCTACTTCATTATTTGTACTCCCTTCCAAAAGCTGGAAGGATTAAGGAAATATTCCCTTTTCAAGGGATACGAGTATAAATCATAGCCCCACTTTGTTGAGCTTGGGATCCTCCATCCTTTCCCTATTAGGCTTTGGGGAGATCCATTAAAGTACATTTCGCATGTTTGGGGGTCCTCCTAAATGGAAAACACTTCTTCATCTGAAAGTTCAGCATACAATGGTGTTGTTTCTTCCAATGAGTGTTTGGTTAGGAATATTTCTAATGCCTTGCCTTTGATGGCCTTCTGGGAAACCTATCATATATCAAACTGTTTTAGAATGACCATCCATCATGATAGGAACCCATTTAGCATGGGATGGTTGAGGATATATTTAAGCGTATTGTATCGGAAAAGTAGGTGGACCTCATGGGGATTCAGGTAATGACTAAATTTTGAAATTTTGTAGATTAGGTCTAGGTAGTTCTTCAATAGTTTAGAATATTGGGTTTCAGGATCGATCATTTTTTGGCTGAGGTAATAGAGGCAATTCTCGCCGCCGACATCATTCTTTAGCACGAGTAAGTTTAATAATGACTATTCTAAGGAGGTTACAAAACAATTAGTGGCCCACCCTCAACTGATGGAATTAGAACTAGAGGTCACTCAATATATATTTTTATATTGTCGAATGATTCTTGGAAATAATTATCCCACTCATATGTATCTTCTTTCTTCAAGACCCTGGTGAAAGGTAAATATTTACCTTCTAGGTTGGCTATGAAGCCCTGAATGTAGGCAAGAATCCCATGGAAACCTCTCAACATGGTGAGGGTGAACCGTGATGACATACCAAGGAAGGATTTCTGTCTCCTTAAGGTCGACATCAATGTTGCAATGACGTACGACGAAGACAAGGAATTTTCCTGAGGTAACGCCAAAAGTGAACATTTGGGGATTCATCTATAATCTGTGATTTTATAATTTTTTGAAGACAGTTTCATGATCATCCAGGTAGTTAGATAACTGTTGTGATTTAACTACCAGATCGTCGACATAACATTCAACGAACATTCCAATGAAGGGCTTGAAGATGTGAAGCATGACATGCTGATATGTGGCTGCCAAAATTCTATAGATGAAAGGAAATCACTTTATAATAGAACACACCATAAGGGGACATCAAAGTAGTGACTTCCTCATATCCTTGGGCCATCTATATTTTATTGTATCCCAAATAGCGGTCCACAAAAGAGAAGGATTCGTATCCAACTATTATATCAATCAAAAATTCTGTTATCAGGACTGGAAAATCGTCTTTTGGGAAATTCCAATTAAGGTCCCTAAAGTCAATTAAAATTCAAACCATTCCATTTGTCTTTTTAATAGGGATTATGATTTTTAGCCAGATCGGATATTGGACCTCTTGTGTGAAGTTTTCTTTGATCACCTTGTCTACATCAACTTCTATTTTGGCTACATGAATCGAGTGGGTCCTTCTGGCTGCCTTCTTATAGACCTAGTGATCATATGGTAAGCCCATATGATGAGTGGAGATCTCAGGATCAAGGCCCAGAATTTCAATGTAGTACCAGGAAAACACATCTTGATTCTTCTTTAGTAAGGATGTATATTCCCCATGGTCCTCGACATGAATAACCACCATAATCAGAGTGGGCCACATGTCATCTTTGGTTCCCAGATATATCTCCTGAAGTTCATCGATTATGGTGTAGATACCTTCTTTGAACGAACGAGGGGAACCTTTGAGGTTTTCTTCCTCTTCTTCGGCTTCTTCATCATCTTCATATTCTTCCTCTTCTGTATGAGAAAGGATTTTTGAGATGTACTTTCCAATGTTGGGAGAGAAATCATCTTTTTCTTTAGTGTGTGAGGTAAGGGTAGTTGGATGTCTCAAGGACAGTTCAGAAGCATTTTTGATTTGTATTTTCCTGACATCGTGGGAGTCAGCCCGCACATTTGTGTCGATGGACTTATTGGCTGTAACAAAGACCATGGATACGATTGAGTCTGCATCTAGACATACACTTATGAATTCAACATGGTTTCTACATACTCTTCCTAAAGTTGTTGGAGGGGGTCAGTGAGAACCACATCCAATCCATTAGGGGCATTGATCCAATCAATGTCTTCATCCTAAATATGTTTTTGTTCTGATTAATAGAAAACGGCATCGATATAGTGCGCCTCACCTGACTCAAATGGGGATTTATTAGCGTACAATGTCTTATTTCTCCCATTAGTTCAATATTTGATGCACTGATGGTATATGGATGGTATTTCAGAGTGATGATGCATCCATGGCCTCCCTAAAAACAGGTTTATGGCCGTTCTTTTCCATAATTCTAGGAACTCGGAATCTGACATGAGGTTTCAAAGCTGAGTTATAATCATGAATTTTCCCAACAGTTTCTGCTCTTTCTTTAATGCCCTAGCAGAGTTGTACTATTGGGCATCATGTTGTCCTCCTAATAGGCCATTTGGAGAAGAGTTCGCAGGGGGAGGAGGTTAACTCTAAATTTGTTGTTGATGAAGATCCTCTAGAAATCAATTACATTGATCTTATTGGACATGTATAAAGGGTTTATGTTCCCTTGCATGATGGAATCTTCATTCATGTCTATGAAGAAGATGAATTCATGAAATTATTTAGGACTGGTCACTGTCCGATAGACTATGGGTACTTCTACTTAAGCCTCGAACTCCAGGGGACTTAGTAAGGCTTCAATGAGTGCCTCTCTATGATCTGTAGATATAATTAATGCGTCCAGGACTGACAGCTTTACTGGTATGGAATCCAGCTTCATTAAAATATCACACTTATGCTCTAAAGGTTAGTACATACTGGATTGTGGTTTTCCTTTCATAGACACTTTACGGGCTGAAGCTTTGGACGTATACGTTTCAACCACTTTTGTAAGGGATTGTGGTGTTGTTGTCCTTTCCCGGTTGGGCTGAACTGGTCCGCCTATATGCCTTGGGTGGTTTGATATTTGTACTTACCCTTCTGAATATTACCAGATAATTGGGCTTGGATTTCTTTTTATGGGGATAGAGGAGTATTATTGATTATTATTGCGTATTTTGAAGGGTTCTTCCATGAGTTACCACGATGTTGATGGTTTGATTTATAGTGTTGCTGAGAATTTATCTCTTTCCACAATTATGCCTTCTAAGAAACATCTAGCCTCTATGGCCTCTTCCTCTGGCTCTCCAGTTGGGAATGGGGAATTCAGGTCCGTGGACATAGTCTTAATATGAGAATAAGTCCATCGAGTGAAGGGAATTAATGGAGCTAAAGATCTGTTCTCGATCCGACACTATTTCTATCCAACTGTATTCTTATGATGGTGTCGGTTGGTGGGGTGGTGAACGTTGTACCATTTTTCATGGTGGTGGCTGATGTGCAATGTATTCTGGCATGAACTTTTAAAGCGTTAATACTGACTTCGGCTTTTATATCAGCTCGTTTTCTTTCTCTTTCTTTCTTCTAGTCTAGTCTTTACAATATTGCATGGTTTCAGTGGATTGTATTGTTTTATCGAGTGTTTTTTGGTACACATTTGGTTTCTTCAACTATGGATGGAGGATGTCGTGAACTCGATTGATGGTCTTCCAAGTCATCTAATTGTCAAACATTTTCTCCTTATTATCGGCGACTGTTTGTTTCCCCTCTTCCTTTCATGAGTCTGAGGTGGAAACATACACCACATATGATAACAGTAGGCCCAACATGACATTCTCATAATCCACCACATTTTGTGGGAGATCCTTGAAAATGATTCATTCCTTGATGGTATTTCCTAGTATCCAGTGATAGGGACAATAATTTTGATGGCCGCCAAGACCATCTTCATTATTTCAATTTGGATCTAGTAGCCGAAGAAAATTTCAATTCATTACGTTAATGAAGTAGTCGTAGAATTAGTCATCTCGGAATAAGTAAAAATTATTTCTCAGTTCTTCAATCTGACTTTTTATCACACCATCACACATCTTTCCAAGGTGGGGGTTGTTGTTGGAGTTGAGGGGGTTCCACACTATTCGGTGGGGTCCTTGAAACGGTAGTCGGTGTTGGGGGTATCTTAAGCATGAAAAAATCCACTTCATCTCATCCCTATATATTACCAAGGGCTGATGGGGCCACTCAGAAAGTATGATTAGTCCATTACAAGGAGTCTTCTATTCTCCAAGCAATGGAAGAGAAGTCTCGAAACCCACTTCTCTTCTTCACCAGGATGACCAGTGTTCGCAATTCCTACTGAAGGATATCAATGCTCATGGAGAGCGTCTCATCCTGGGAGACTGAGCATTTTAGGTAATAAGTTGGCCTTTCCATCTAGAAATGAAGTCTGAGTCTCATTTTTTCTCTCATTGTTTGGAGTTCAGGAGGTCCCTGTCCATCGTCTTAGTCAACGTTGAAATGAACTAGAAATGAAACTACCATCGGATATCCTCCCATCCTGTGATTGAATTGTCATGTAGGATAGTATACTAAACAAAGGCCGATTCGTGCAGGGTCTGTACAAAGCACCTAAGTTTTACTTCATCTTTCTTCTCTGAAGTGCCTATCCTGGGGTCATAGTAAGAGTCATAGTGCATTAAATGATGTTTTAGGTTCTCTGATCCATTGAATACTTGGAATATGAGGTTACCTATGTTTGGAGGTGGTAAAACATGGATCACCCACTCAAGGATGGGTTTCCACTTTAGCTATATTGAAGCGCATCGCCCCTTTAGATTCTAGTAAAGCTGTTAATTGATCGATAGTGTTCAATATTCCTTGATACAAATACAGCCGGACTGGATCAGGAGCTAGTGCAGCAGTGGCCCAGACTGGTCATTCCGGTGCGGCTAGAATTTGAGGTTGATACCCAACCAGGGGTATCATATATGGGTTTACCTAGATATATTCCATCTAACTTCCCAGTGGGGTTGGTCTGGACGTCCTTCCAGGGCCTGGTTGAATGGTTCTTTGAGCCTGGCTTCATTCACTGAGATATGTGATTTTGGTATAGACACCTCTTATGGGAGAACATGATGATGTTCTACAGGGGGGAATACATCAATAAAAGTAGCTCCCTCAACGCAGCTCAACATTAATTTTTTTGAGTACTTTTATTTCTTCTTTTTATTTTGTGAACATTTCCTCTAGGGTGAGGGGCACATTCTCAGGGGGGGATGAGTAGGAGGTGGACCATAGATGACCATGGTTTTATTCTTCTCCTTGATGGAGTTTCATGGGGGGTGGAGGTTACTGACAGATTAGTTGAGGGGGATCCCAAATTTAGGACTGCTCACTAGTTTCAGGAATGCACACCATCAAGCTTGGTGTGGGATGCCTCTTAGAGGGAGTCATCTTCCTTCACATCCTCTCCCACTGTGTTATTTCCTGTGATATCTGTGGGGTTGACATTTACCATGTTCATTGAGGCATACGACATTTGGGGTGGAGTACCTGGTGACAAATGTTAGGAAGGATTTATGCACCGTTTATTGGACTTTTTTATTCCATTTTGTAGTATTTTTGGGTTCTGGGTGAAGATTGACCTGATGGGAGCCCTGATATAACCCCATAATGCGCCTTTCTCTTGGAGGGTCTGAACTAAGAGAAGGGTGGAATGGATAAATCCTTTGTCCATCGTTCTTCCTAGATGATGGAAGATAGATGTCTGTTGTGTGGGTATTTGAGGTAAAAATTACCCCAGAACTACGGGCTAGGGTTGTCATCATTCTTCCATTGATGCATTACATACTAGATTTGTTAGTATTATGGGGAATTTTGATTTACATATTCTCCCAGCCATGTGGGTTTGATTATTCTCATATTATAGCGGCAGTCACCACTATTACCACTTTTTAAATTTCATGTACTCCCGCACGAGTGTGAGCCAAGTATGGAATTGGTCCTACATGGAGTCTATGGTCATTTTAAGATATAATCACTACTTTTTGGATGGATTCTCTTAGGCAGGAATCTTACTCGATGTTCTTGGTTTCCTGAATCAGATGAATTTTGATGTCTTGGTCTCTTTATCCTTGATTCTTTTTAGACATACCCCAGGACAATTTTTTTTTGAGTATCACATCTTTCGTGAGTAGGGGTCTCACTAGATTGATTCCTCTAGGTGATGATGTTTCCGGGTTTCATTTCCAATGAGGCATATCTGACGAGACATGGGGTTATTTGTAGAGTTCCATATTCTCCCCATATCCGTATGTGAACTCCAGCTGGGTCATTTACAAAGAGGTGACACATCTTATGCAATGCATAGAGGAAGGCTAGTTCATGGTTTTTCTTTCACCTTTCTGATTGTGGCTACCTTGTGGATGAGTGGGCTTCCAAGTCGATATGATGGTGAAGCTTCCCTATTGTGCTGATGTGGGCTACATACCCTTCATAGGGTATGATTTTAACTTTTAGTTGACGAAGATTCATCCATATGTGGAGGCGAATGTCATGCATGCATACTTTAAACAATTCTCTATGTCAGTGGAAGTGAGAAGTGGTCATCGGGCAATACATCACTGGTATATTAACCCTAGCTAACTTTCTTCTCACAAACAATATATCCTGATTTCATTTTTCTGGAGGCTTTTCTATGTGATATTCCCAACTCTACTATATCTTAATAATTTCTTTCTATGGAATCAGGTTTGTGGGAGCCTTATTTATTTGCAGACACCATAAGGGTGACTCAGAAGATGAGTGTGGCCATGGTCCATCCTCGAGTTGAGAATGAATATCACTCATTATAGATAGAGTGCCTAATGTGTCTGAATCCTTTCTGATAACCTCTACATAGGAGGGTTTCTCACATTTGTTCTAGAAAATGGAGGACCATCATTCTAGTATGAATTTTGATTGCAGGGATGACCTTCACTATCGGTGATTCAATGGAGAGGGATACCATTTCAAGTTGATGCCCAACCATGGGAAATGTTTTTAGTGCATGCACCTTGGGGAGGAGCTTCATGGTGGGCTACATTGAGGGGAGGACCTACTTGCTACTTGATGTCATAGTGGGGAGTGCCTTTATAGCAACTGTCATCACAGGGAGGGCCATCACAATGACTGTCATCATGGTGAGGATGGCCATCACGATATGATACCTAGATGCAGAGAGAATTTTATGCATTGCACATCTGGATGATGGACATCAAGATGTACTACATTAAGTGGGGGACCTTATCGTTTCTTGGCGTTACTATGGGGAGGACCTTCAAAGTAATTTCATTTTAAGATAGGGCCTTCACAATGACTTTCATCATGGTGGGGACTACCATAATGACTTGATTCCAAACTAGAGGGAGAATCATATCTATAGCGTATACCCTAGGGAGGACCATAAGGGGCGGACTACAGCAAGGGGAAGAACCTCTTTATATCTGATCTTCTGGTCGAGGGGAGGGCTACCCCGACGCCCATCAGGAGATTGGATATTGTGATCGATCATTCCTGGCCCACGAAGTGACCCCCTATGGGTTCTCTATAGAGGAACTTTAGAGCTGAAGGAAAGAATATTGTGGGAATGATATTCACAACTACTAATACCATTTCCATAACATAGTGTTGGAATGAATGTGTCTTGAGATATAGTTGATATATGTTTGAGGGCATCAAGAACCCCATCATCCAGCAGAACCAGCTCATGTATGTCTCTTCATTTTCTGATTGCCTTTGGCACTTTTCACTTTTGGGTGCTCTCTTGTGAGTAACCAGGGACATCTTATATTAGTAATGGCCTTCATATAGGATTCCTTATCTTTTTGGGTCTAGTGATGCCATGGGGATACACTGATGTGCATATTTTGTTTTCGTAGGGATATATGTCTGCCCTAGAGTGGCCACCACGTTGGACTGGTGTCCCCCAGTTGGAATGTGTATTTTTTCCCAATCTGGTTTTCCGTTTATCATGAGATATTTCTATCAACCCTCCTACACTATATTAGGGGTTCATAACTAATCTGGAGTGACTAACTCATTTTACAAGTGAGTCATTCCATTCGAGGAAACTAGGACATGGACCTAATTTCTGAGATTTTATGTCGATGCAATGATATATTGGGATGTTTTGAGGATATTTTCTGGAATCGATTTCTGATCTTCCATCACTGAAAGGATATTATAAGATACATATTTCGTAGGAGAAGATAGGAAGGCCCATTCCGATGTTAGAGAAGGTGTTTATGCCTTCTCTAGTCCTCCATGAGTTTCTTGTAGACAGTGGAAATTATTCTATGCTGGTACAGAAGAAAGATTCTGTCGCATTTCATCTTCTCCTATTTCCTTCATTTAACTGGTGGAATTCATATTCTGGGGTAGTTATTTCCATCTTATCTCATTCAACTATATTTGTCTCATGGGATTTGTATCCATCTACAGGGATTTAACTCTTCTCATATTTGGTTGCCTTCCTATTTAGATGGCTAGCTTGAAATGCATCGGTATGTATTTGAGCCTGTGTATAGCTAAGTGTTGCCTTATTTAGTTAACGTGCATGAAATGTATTTGTAGGTGTTTGTGCCTGCATGCAGCCAAGTACCACCCTATTTGGTAGATGATCTTTTTGTTTCTTGGCAGATATCTTCATCATTTTATAGTTTACATCTATTTCTGCACGGTGGGAGCAACATTCACTAGAAGGAGTGTGGATGTGCTCATATTGTTCCACCGTGTTTCTATGGTTGTATTTATTGTAGGGGGAATAATTTTAAGTCTCCCCATTGAATGCTTCCACATTGGTATGGGAGAACTTCTCCTCAAAAAACAAGGTGATAGCTTGTTTCTGGTTAAATATTTTTTGCCCTTGGCGGGAAGCCTAAGGGGCCCATTTATCTTGTATTTTATAAGGTCCCCTCAACTTATGATCCTCCTCAGTGGGAGGAATCCTCATTGTCTGATGTTGGAAGTGACATTCTCTGGTAGGGGCCCATGGGTAGGACCCCTGTGAAGTTGAGATGAAGCTATCAGCATCGACATCATCTTCCTCCCTATGTTAAAGAAGGTACTCGTTTCCACGTTCAGGGGACAAGCTCTCAAAACGGTTTTAGATAGCCACCAGGTCCCCCTTGAGTTGGGGTACTTGCAATGGATGATGAGGCGGCTGGTGGAACAATGCCGACTAGAGGGATTGTCTCAAGGCCTCCAGCATGGGGAGAGTACAATTTCAGTGGTTCTATTTGATCAGCGTCTCAGGGACCCACTGTTGAAGACACGGGGTTGGTGAGGGGGTCTTGGTCTTCGATGGGGCCCTGCCACCCATGTGATCATAGATTTGTGCATCTTCATTGGTCATTGAAATATCATTTGGATCAATGGTTTCTCTGTGGGAACCTCCAATATACATATGTGGCATATAGACCAAAAAACCTTAATAATGTAGCAATCTTTTAGACATATTCATATTTGTAAATTTAGCTTCCCCCATCCCATATTCTTTTGTTGCGGGTCGAAGGGGATTGAGTGGGGTAGAACGGCCTCCTCGGTTAAGGATTCACATCAGGTTCCCTATTTTTGTCCCACCTCCGAGGTGTCGTGTTTAATGTGAATGAGGGAAAACAAAATGTTCTGACATGTAGTATCCTTTTTTCTTTTATCATTAGGGTAGAACCTCCACCTTGGTTAAGGATTCACATTAGGTTCACCATTTTTGTTTCTCCTATGAGGTGCTGCATTTCTAGGTAGTGTAGAAATGGTCCTATGAAGATCGTCACCCATCCCTTTTATATAGAGACAGGTTCTCATCAAGCTCACCATTTATTTTGTTTCGACCCGTCCGAGGTCATTATCCCTTAAAGGATGTTGGATTTTCCCCACGGGAACAATTGGTCCCAACGGAAGATTTCATGGGGTCATGTACTGGGGAAATTGGTCCTCCTATGATATAACTTCCTCAGATGGTCTCCAATGAGTTTATTCATTGGAGCTATGAACGCCCAACAACACTTGTATCCAAGATTCATGGACCTTCTTTTCAAATGCTGGTGCTCTTCTATTGATGATTCAGCCAACGACACTTATGGACTACATTGGATGAGAGGATGGGAGGTCAGGCTCACCTCACCCTTCTGGAGAAGGATTTTTTCTTGTTCAATGATTCTCTTATAAATTTAGGTATTATTCATATGTATGTGAATCCTTGGTTCATTCATGAAGAGTGTGTCCATAGGCTACCCTTGGATTGCAGGATCATCATAGGCAGGCATTTATTTGATGCTACGGAGGTGATTCTGACTTGAGGCAACCAATAAGGATCTCTAATGTTTATCATCAACCAAGGGGATGGAAGGTGACTTGGTGTTGGGATCAGGCCTATAATAAATGATTCTTATGTATCCTCGGGATTGGAATCAGAAACCAAGTAGTTCGGATGATGTAGGTCTAACACATGGGATATTCCTATTTTAGGGGACATTATTGGGGAAACCCTTTATGAGAGGGCACCCTTTTGAGATCAGGACTTCTAAGAGGAGTAATATGTATCCTAGTTTGATCCATAATCAGAGTTATTATAGTTCAGATTCACATTGATGTTGTAATCATCACAAATTGCAAAGCCCACGTGAGTCATGATCAGTGTGAGAAATAAGAAGATGTTAAATATTCAACAATGCACATGCCTCCTCTCCTGTGGGTGGGGGAGGTAGAGCCTCTAGTAGAATAGGTCATGGTGATCATAGGAGATGGTGCGGTGAAATGAACCATTCATTGGTAAGTGACATTGAAGGTCACGTAGCTCTTCCTCAGATGATTGGGGACTTACCTCAATGGGAGGGCCGCAGAATATGTTCTGGGAAGGGGAGGATTTTTGTCCTCCTCAAAAGGAGGAGAGAACATAACTCCTTTGACTGATAATAATTCCTCCTTGAATTGAAAATAAAGCGACCTCCCTCAATCCCTAGAATTGGGAGGATCGCGTCCACATCCCAAGGATGGACTCTAAGTTACCATGGTAATGTTGAACCATAGGCATTACCGAAGCCACAATCGTTGTGGGGAGGGCCTTCAAGGCTCCACTGGACATGGGTGTATAGACTCAAAAGGGAACATTGGTGTTCTCTATGGTTTGAACATGCAATTTTGGTAGCTTCGAAGGAGTCTTTGGGATAATTCAGAGAGATTGGTTAATAGAGGAATCATGGGGGAATGAACAGTAATAGAAGGGAGAGGTTGGTACTGGAAGAAATAATAATAGAAAAAACCCAATTCCGAATACTGGTTTCTTATGTGTGATAGTGGAGAAACCTCATACCATAGGGGAATGTGGGCCGAGGATTCATTCGCATATCGGTGCGGTACGTGGGCATGGGTATAGCCAACCTCGTTCCAAGGTGGTATGCGTCCCATCACACCACATTGGGTTTCATCCATGTATGGATGCATTACGCGACACGAGGTTTAGTTTGTGTAGCGATGCACTATGTGGAGCACCATATTAAAGGAGGGTTTGAGGGATTATCATTCATGGGGAATTATTTCATGAGAAGCACATGGTTTTAGATTGACAAATAAGGTTCATGGTTCTATTATTATTATTCAATTCACCTATTTCCTGGTTCATGACTAGCTATAACTACATAGAGAGTGGTTCGCAATTCGAGCATCGTTGATGAATCAATACAGAAGCAAGAGCCTTATCTGAACTCTTTATTCTAACCATTGAGTCCCCTTCAATCCTTTGTCCTCCCAAATTCATCCTTCTTCTGTGATCATTTTATAGATCATTGTGTCAATTGCATCTATTGGGCACACGACACCAATTGTGGAGGCCCATGAAGAGATATCCTGACACGTGGAAGATTCGATCAATCTAGGGATTGCAGAGGCTTTGGTTCGTGATAACTGTTTGTGGAAGCCTTCCCTTTTACTTCATCTTATAACAAATGAGTCTCCAAAACAATATGTGGATGACCTTCATGTGTATGAGTCTATTGGTGACACGGTTTGCAGTCAGCCTTGTTCGTTGTACATTTCTCCATGGGCCTGCGATTCACAGATCCTTTTGCGTACTTGGTGGTTCGCAATCCAGCTTTTCCATGTACCTTTCTTAGAGATTGTACATGGGCCACTTAAAATGACATGAAAAATTAATTCCATTGATTTTTTTAAATTTACAACTCAATTTGATTCCATTTACCCTACTTGACATGTAGATGTACTTTCTTCCTTCTTCAAAGGGACTGTAGGGGTATTTTCATCCTTTGGTAGAATTTTCCAGACCCTAGAGTATAATTTTTATATGTTATGCTCATGTTAGAATACTGTTATGTCAAATTATGATTACTTATCTCCCTTGTTTAACCTTATAGAGAACTTGAGCTCACCCTTTCAAGTGTTTCATTTCCCTAGGTTTTTAATATCTGTATTATGTATGATATTACAAAGAACGGTTGTAGTTAAAAATGACCTAGTGGGAGAAGACATAGTTTAATTAGAGTATGTGTTTATGTTTCCAATTTTCCAATGTTACTATAATATTAAGGTCCTTAAAAGTGTGTTTATGTAATGAAATGTGTAATAATAAAATATTATGTAAAATATATGTAGGAGAAGCATGGTCTACTTTATCAGATATCAATGTATAGGTTTAGTTAAACTTTTGAAACTTTAATAATACAAATGTAGGGAGATACCTAAGGGAATGTATAAGGATAATTATAAGGATTAGTTAATGTATAGGAAAATTTCATTGTTTTTTATAAAAATATAGAGTTAGTGGTTTCCATTATATTATATCCTTGTCTGGAAAATACGAATGGATGTCGATCTGACACAATTGTATATAGGGGTAATAAACCAAAAAACTGTATTGAGGTAGACTACAATGGGAAATGTATAATGAGAATGAGTCTTACTTCAAACATAGTTTGACACTCCTGGTGGATAGGCTTTATAAATTTAGGAACTCCTTATAAACAATCGTAATGTATTTCAAAATATTATAACTATTAATGAACAGGATAAACCCAAGGTTTCAGATATTAAATATGATGTGTCATGTTTTAGACATCATATAATTTATTTTTCAGGATTATGTGATTCCCTATCATGATTAACATTTCTTACACTATATTTGTTGGTTTTTTTAAATGGATGAAACCCAAAAGAACTTTGTTAATGTTTAGTATGCCAAATAATGAAATGATTTCCCTCTTGAGAATCAAGATATTATGGGTTCTGGAATGAAAATATGATTACTATTATCAAATAGGTTTCTCAATTTATGAATCCTGAGGAACATCCAAAATGGAAAAGGAGTGAACAACAATCAGTTGAGTACGCCATGAAGAAATATACACATTATTGAACAATGAATTAGAATCACTAAATATAAATTCACCCTTATAAAGTGTTTGAAACATGAATGTGATTTTTCTTGTCTACTCTTCAGAAGGTGATGCATATCAATAGTGGTCTCTTTATCTGGAATACAAGGTAATAGGATAATATTGACTCCATTGAATGGGATGAGTTAAGGATATATTTTTCTATAAGTATTTACTCATTTTATTCATTTAAATATGGATTAGTTCCTTAAATTATTGAAAAAAATAAAATAATACCATTGGTATCTATGAGTAAAATCTTATAGGAATCATAAGGTACACCCCTAGAAATATCATCCAACCTGAAAGTATTTATGATCAATTCTTCCATGTTTTAAATAAATATGTAATAAGGTAATTATCCATAATATAATTCAGTATTTATTAAAATATTTCTCAATGTGATGTCAAGGAGGAAATATAGATTGAAGTTATGTATTATTCTCAAAGTTTTTATAAGAGAATTGATGAAGCTCACATTTTCATATATTTTATACTGTAAAACATTGTTTTTAATCCCACAAAAGTGTTATTGAATGGGTAATTATCATGTTTTTAGGATTTAGTGCTATTTGGAACTCAAATGTGAAAAACGACTAATTCTTGATTTTTGACAGAATTTTACGTCAGGGGTTTTTTGGTCATTTTAGGAAAAATAAAATTCAAAATTTTCTGATTAAAATTTTGTTAGAATCCTCATTTTATTTCATTCATATTTTTCTTCTAGACCAGGAGCTGATTCTGTCATCTAAAGGGTCTAAAAAATCATTGAAGATTGGAATTTGTCCGGACGGACAACATGGACCCACCAAACGTAACAGGCATCAAACGAGGCATAAACATATCCAAATGATGTGTTTCCCCTTGGGATACCTAGAGTACAGATAGTTACGTCTATAAACTAAATTTGGAGGATGTTGGAGGTCATTAAGGAGGCTATTTAATGACATTATTTTGGAGGAACCTTCCTATATGCTTCGTCCAGAAACAGCAACCGAGAATGAAAAATTCATATATCCTACATACGGTTTCCAAATAAGCTGAAATTTGGATAGGAGACGGACAAGATATTTATGCACATCATTAATGAAGGGTGGAACGCGTGAAGAGGTCATTAATGGGGTCTAAAACTCTCAATCTTTCGGGGGTCGAATTCTACCTATAAAAGGATGCCATCACCTCCTCCTCAAAGCATCACATTCTCCATCCATTCCTTCAAGGCACCAAACAGGAGACCTCCACTGAGGGAGGCCGACCAAAAATCTTCCCCATTTCATTTATTTTATTTATTTTAGTTTTAGTTTGTAATTAATATTTCTAATGAAATTCATGCTTTGTTTTTATTTTTGTGTCCACCCTTCCTCCCTGTTTTCATATTAATCTTTTCTCCTTCTTTTCTTCTTTTATTATTCTCATATTATCCACCGTGACCTCTTAACCTAAAATATGAGGGGATAACCCAAGAATTGGCCCGGGGGAGTTATGTAGAAATTTCATTAATTCGGTGCTTAAATTCCTATGTTTTATTAAGTTTGTGATGAGTAAGAGTGATGTGCACGGGTGTGGCGATCGTCCACCACGACACTGATATCAAACTCATTTCTATTCTTTTAATAAATATTTTCCCTCCATTCTACTGGATACAATCTCTTCATACGATGGAGTTGAGCCATTCAGTGGTTGAAATGGCATACGATGGAGCCAGGTCTTGGAAGATGACACACTCTCGATCGAGGTGTGCCATCAACTTTGATTATAGGAGAAGGTGAAGTTAAGATTGCAAAATTCATTCAAGATTTCACACCAATAAATAAAAGAATAGTAATTCATGAATGAGATCTCATAATTTAATTATCAATCATAATTTAAATATCAACAAGGAGAATGATGAATCCCACATACCAACCCATAAAGGCCAAGTTCTTTCTCAATTAATTGCATTTTGTCATTGCATGTTAGTTTTATCTTTTATTAAATTTCATTACATTCATAAATAAAAACAACCAAAAAGAATTAGTTTAGTTAAATTAGATTAAGTAAGTAAACGATTGAGAAAGCTCCTTAAGTGAGATGACCCTGGTCAGCTTCTATGCTACACTAGGAAAATTAAATTGCTTTTTCCACGCCCTACGACAGGCGTGCGTCAAAACTGGCGTCGTTGCCAGGGAGCTAATCGGTTGTTTACTTTACATTTTCTAATTTCAAATTTTAGATTTTTTTCCATTTAAAAAAAAAATTGAAAAAAAACTTTTTTCCATGATCCATTCATATTCAAATTATTCTGCATGGAACAATTACTCACAGGTGCTGGAGGAAGAAACAGACTATACCGAGGAGGCCCTCCAACAAAGAGCCGATGCACTGATGATAATGGTCAGGCAAGTGGAAAGAGGCATAGCAACATGGATCTCATTGGAAGATTTGATGGCCATGGTCGATGAAATCCAAGCTGACATAAAAAGATTCAAGGCTAAGAAGGAAGTGCCACTAGTCTTACTTGATTTCAATGAAGGCATCCATGAAGTTGAATCCAATCCAGAGGGGGATATGCCCGACTACCTACCTCAATCCAGTGAATATCAACTCCAAGAGGCACATTCAATTGAAGATGATATTAAAGTCGAACCGACTCAGGGAGATGATACAATCTTAAACTCAAAATTTTTTAATTTTATTGAAAATATTATGGGTATCACCCCTAATAGTTTTGAATTTTCAGATTTGGCCATCTCACATTATGCCTTGGAGGATGATGAAAGAAAAGAAATTTCACCTTTTGGGGAACATTTAAAGCTCCCTGAACACACTGAATATTTACTAGGCGGAGCGCAAGAAGGGAAAGGGAATGTTGCACAAGTAGAAACAAATGAAGAGGAGGTTACCTACTTCTTCCATCCACCGCCATGCAAGTTGTACCAAATTGCGAAGGGGGAGGATCTTGTATACTCTGTCTATGGATTCCTCCTCAACAAGAACAAGGATCTTCAAGCTGGGAAGAACCACATGTGGTGGTTCAAATCAAAGAAGCTTCATCCACCAACAGATTATGGATAAAAGCTGGTACTGCCCTCTTGAGGTAGTAAAAGATTCCAGGGCCCACTTGGGGGATCACACCAAGATTTATCCTTTACATTCTTTATAGTAATTTAATTTTCAATATTAGGAATTTAGATTTCAAATTTAGCATTAGGAAATAGTCTAACTTGTGGCCCCCTCCCTCTTTTCATTTTGAGCTTAAATAAAATGATCCTTGTGATTAATTTAGTAATTTTTCTTTTGTAGGATCATGAAGGCATAAGGAAGCCCTGAGAATTAGAGGAAGAGGACCGAATCATTATTTCACAAGGGAGTTAACTTTTTACGATTATCCTTTAAACGCCTTTATTTTTTTTTGGTCCAAAACATATTTTGAGATTTAATGATTATTCTTATCACTTTTCATAGAACAATTTATTTTGAAAGAGTTGAAATGATTTTTGAAATAATGGATTTTAAATGATTGTTGATGTGAAAACATTTTCTTGAATTCGATTATCAATCATTTGTATGAGTTTGACTAATTTTTGAAATCCATGACCCTGAAACAACTGAATCAAAATATTTTTTTTCCAATCCTGTGAGGTATTCTAAACCACTTTTACATATTCTTCCTAATACCCACACTTTATTGAGGGAAACATGAATATTGTGTGAGAACCAGAATTTGTGAATATTCTCTTTCGAAGCTTTAGATTTCATGGAATGTATTTGAAATGATTGAGGCATCTCTTTTGCTAGCCACATTTTATCTTGATACCACCCTTTACATTTATCCTTCGTAAGCCCTTAGATGCCATGAAATGCCTTATAGGTTTAAACCACATTACAAGCCACTTTTTCCTTACCTACCCGCACATTTAGTATTTTTTCATGGATATTTCAAGTTTGAGTGTGGGGGAATGGACTTTCGTGTGCATTCATTTTGATGTGTATCATTTATGGGTGATGCGATGTGTGTGTCAATACTTTGGGCAGTGGATAACAAAAGAATTGGGCATGTGTTGTCATTTCATTGTGCTTTATTTGTTTCATCCATTTCTCCTAAAAAAAGAAAGAAAAGAAATGGATATGAGCTTGAATTCCTCATTGTACATTCTTTTATGACTCATGTACCTCCCAAATAAATAAAGGGCATGAATTGTCATTCATTCATTGTATTCAATTTTCAGCTCATCCTCCATAAAAAAAGAAAAAAATAAAGTTGTGCCTTTCTGGAACTTTGAAAAAAAAGGAGGGGAAAATAGATGATATCATAATTTATTGGCTCATGTACCATGTAATAAAGAGGGGTGGGGTTGTTTTTCACATTTACAAGCAGTATTGAGTGAGGAATTTCCTGTGTTTTCACTTGATTTAATCATGCACTATACTTAAAAGTTCAACCTCCTCTTTCTAGCTTGGAACATTTTTCAATCATTTTACCACCGACCCTAATCCACAGAATCATTTGAACCTTTAATTAAATCCCTCATGATTAAATTCATTTTCATGTTTCAAGCTGTGTATAAATGATAATTTTCACAAACCTATGGTGATACATGTGTTTTTCAAGTATGAGAATAACTCTAGATTTAATTTCTCTTGAGTGAAGAGTGACATAAAATTCAATGTGAGGTAGGTTGTGATTGGGCCATGGATTGATTTATGAGGTTGAACAAATTTTAATGATTGAAATGAAAATGAGATAATTATTATTCATAAACGAGACATGATGGAATTCTATTTTGGATAAAATCATTGATATTTTCTCATTTTTGATTGTTGTGTGGATTTTGATTTGGATGTAAGATAATTGCCCAGGAGTGCAATGTTTATGTGTGGGGGAGTGATGAAGCTGACATTTTCATATATTTTATACTGTAAATCATTGTTTATAATCCCAAAAAAGTGTTATTGAATGGGTAATTATCATGTTTTTAGGTTTTAGTGCTATTTTGAACCCAAATGTTAAAAACGACTAATTCTGGATTTTTGACAGAATTTTACGTCCGGGGTATTTTGGTCATTTCAGGAGAAATAAAATTAAAATTTTTTTGATTAATTTTTTTTTACAATCCTTATTTTATTTCCTTCACTTTTGTCTTCTGTACCATGAGCTGATTCGGTTATCTAAAGGGTCTAAAAAATCATTGAAGATTGGAATTGTTCCAGGCGGACAGCATGGAACCACCAAAGGTAACGGACATCAAACGAGGCCTACACATATCCAAATGATGTGTTTCCACCTGGGATACCTAGAGGACAGATAGTTCCGTCTCGAAAATAAATTTGGTGGACTTTGGAGGTCATTAAGAAGGCTAGTTAATGACATTATTTTGGAGGAACCTTCCTGGATGCTTCGTCCAGAAACAGAAACCGAGAATGAAAAATTCATATCTCCTACATACGGTTTCCAAATAATCTGAAATTTGGTGAGGAGACGGAAAGGATATTTATACACATCATCCATTAAGGGTGGATCGCGTGAAGAGGTCATTAATGGGGTCTAAAACGCTCAATCCATTGGGGTCGAATTTTGCCTATAAAAGGAGGCCATCACCTCCTCCTCAAAGCATCCCATACTCCATCCATTCCTTCAAGGCACCAAGGAGGAGATCTCCACCGAGGGAGGCCGACCAAAATTCTTCCCCATTTCATTTATTTTCTTTATTTTAGTTTTAGTTTGTAATTCAGATTTCTAATAAAATTCATGCATTGTTTTTATTTTTGTGTCCACCCTTCCTCCCTGTTTTCTTCTTCATCTTTTATCCTTCTTTTCTTCTATAATTATTCTCATATTATCCACCGTGACCACTTACCCTCAAATATGAGGGGTTAACCCGAGACTTGGCCCGGGGGAGGTATGTGGAAATTTCATTAATTCGGTGCTTAAATTCCTATGTTTTATTAAGATTGTGATGGGTAAGAGTAATGTGCACGGGTGTGGTGATCGTCCACAACGACACTAATCTCAAACTCATTTATATTATTTTATTAAATATTTTCCCTCCCTTCTACTGGATACAAGCTCTTCATACGATGGAGTTGAGCCATTTAGTGGTTGAAATGGCATACGATGGAGCCAGGTCTTTGAAGATGACAAACTCTCGATCGAGGTGTGCCATCAACCTTGATTATAGGAGGAGGTGAAGTTAAGATTGAAAAATGCATTCAAGACTTCAAACCAATAAATAAAAGAATAGTAATTCATGAATGAGATCTCATAATTTAATTATCAAACCTAATTTAAATATCAACAAGGAGAATGATGAAACCCACATACCAACCCATAAAGGCCATGTTCTTTCTCAATTAATTTCATTTTGTCATTGCATGTTAGTTTTATCTTTTATTAAATTGCATTACATTCATAAATTAAAACAACCAAAAAGAATTAGTTTAGTTAAATTAGATTAAGTAATTAAACGATTGAGAAATCTCCTTAAGTGAGACGACCCTGGTCAGCTTCTATGCTACACTAGGAAAATTCAATTGCTTTGGCCACGCCCTATGACAGGCGTGCGTCAAGAATAAATATGGAGTCTAAAAGAATATATAAAAACCATAGAGAGACAAATAGAAGATTTCTTTTATGCTCAATGTGTCACAAGGACTATTGATGAATTTTTCTCAAGGGGACTACTAAATGTTTTACATGTGAAGGGAACCTTGTCAAAAAATATATTACTGATGTGATAGGAAGAAGTTATATAATAAGGAAAATTGATATACAGATTCCCAAAATGAACCTCCCCAGCTTAAGTGTTTCAATTGTATGGAGAATGCATTTTATTCTAACAAACTCCCAAACATAAGGGTTAGTGATGATGATCAACATCTGTATCCTCTTAAGATGATGTACAAGGGTAAATCTCATCTAGTCATTATTTTAGATGAGAGTTGTGATATTGATGTGTTGAAAGGTATACTTACCATTCACAATAGAACTATTGATGCCATATTTTACAATGGATCTACCCATTCATTCATATCTAAAGATTTTCATAAGGGTGTCAGTATTCCCAAAAAATTATTAGATATGAAATTAGTTGTGAAAACTACTAATGGTATGATGATAAATTCTCATGTATATGATTCCTCTCTATAAGATGTTTGTGAGAATATGTTTCTTTTAAATATTTTTATTCTTACACTAGTTGAATTTGATTTCATATATGGCATGGATGAGATTTATCTACAAAAAACCCACGTCAACTTTTGAGAAAGGGAAGCCACATTTTTTATTCCAAAATAACCTATGATCATCGCTCAATGTGAAAAAATGATTTAGATGATGGTTGAGATTATATCTATTTTATGGGTTCTAATTCTTATTCAGAATTGGTGTTTATCTCAAATGGTTGTGGAATAACTCAACATCGACGATATGCCTATTATGTATGATTTTGTTGTTTGATTTTCGAAAAAATTGTCTGGTATTCCACCAAAATGTAAAGTGTATTTCTAAATATAACTCTAAACTAGTACCACACCAATTTAGATGACCCCCTATAGAATATTCCTGATTGATTTGTAGGGATTAAATAAAAATATATATACAAACATTGAAAATGATTCATTTGACCATGTGTGTCCCCACAGGGTGCATTTATTCTATTTTTTAAAAAGAAATATGATTGAATGTGAATATAAATTGACTATTTGGTGTTGAACAAAATAATGATGGAGAATAAGTACATTTTCCCTTTAATTGATGATTTTTAATCAACTATACAGAGATAATTACTTTTATAAGATTGACCTTGGTTTCAGATATCATCAATTCATGGTTAAAAATTAGTATATATCCAAAACAACATTCCATACTAGGTATGTATACTATGAATATATAATGATTCCTTTTGATCATATTAATTTCACTACCAACCTAATGTATTTAATGAATAGAGTCTTTGGATATTAACATTAGCAATCTATGCTAGTCTTTATAGATGATATGTTTATCTATTAAAAAGTAGGGAAGGGATTGAAGAACCCAAGAGAATTATAATAAAAACCCTAAAGAAGGATAAACTGTAAGAAAGTATATAAAAAGTGGGAATTTTGGATTAAAAAAGTTTCATTTTTTTGATATATAACCTTATCATAGTCTATCTTAGTCGATCCATCAAATATAGAGGCTATTGAAGGTTGGCACAGACCAAACACTATGATTGAGATCCATTTTTCTTGTTTTAGCTAGATATTATCGATTATTTGTGGGAAATATTTTATGAACATCTAATCATCCAACCATGTTATCTCAGAAGGGATCCATGTTCATATGGATAAACGAATGTGAGGAAAACATCAAAGAAATAATGAGAAGAGTTTTCAATTCACTATTTCATACATTAACCGGTAGTGGAGGGGGGTTTTTAATCTTTTTTAACTTATACAATAAGATATGTGGATTTTTTTCTTTTGAATAATGAAATGGTTAGAGCTTATGACTCATGAAAATTAAGGATTCATGACAAATATTACCCAACACATTATTTGGAAATAGCAGTGGCATTTTTTTATGAAATTTATAGAAGAATTATCTTTATGTGGAAAAGTGTGATATATATACTAACTATAAAAGATTAAACAATATATTAACACGGAATGATATGAATATTATCCAAAAAATATTGTTAGATATGACTAATGATTGTGGTTTTTCAATATATTGCCACCATGTAAAAGTTAACAATGCGGTTGATGCTTTGAGTCGAAAGTGTCATGCTAGCTTATCCCTAACAAGGATTAGAAATGATCCAATATTTCTTGAATTTATAAATTATGGATCCGGTATGCCAAAGGAAGGCAAAAATATTTATATTTCCATATTGAATGTTCAACAATCTATCCAAGTTAGTATTATATAGGATTATAAAAAATATGTAGTTTTGTAAAATAAGGATAGAAATGATCTAGATTTTAACCTTGATCATGATGGAAGAATATCGTTCAAGAAACATGTCTGTGTTCTATTCATACCAGACTTGATGAAGGATTTTTTTATAGGAGGATCATAGTTCTTAATTAATTATACATATGTGATGTATAAATATGTTTATATATTTGGAAAAGCAATTATGGTGGGATGGAATGAAGAAAGTTATCACAAATTTCATACCTTAGTGCTTAGTATTTCTTCATGTTTTGTCTAAAATAAAAATTTATAAGAATATCTTCCATCCACTACCAATACCATAATGGAAATGGAAAAAAATAAATATGGATTTTTAAATTGGACTACCCAAAATGTCTGATGAACATAATTCAATATGGGTTATAGTCGGTAGCCTTACTAAGTCAACACACTTCATCAACATTAGAGAAAAATTATCTCTGGATCATCTTTCTTTGATATACCTTAAGGAAGTGTTATGGTGTCATAGAATATCACATTCTATTGTATCTAACTGGGATTTGAGGTTTACCTCAAATTTATGATGAATTATTTAGGAAGTTATTAACATATAGTTGAGTTTCTTCTCTATGTATCATCCTCAGATAGATGACCAATATGACAGATAAATTCAAACCCTAGAGATAATTTTGTGATATTTTTCATTAGATTTTAATGGTGGTTGGGATCAACACCGTCATCTAGTTGAGTTTTCTTCAAAAATAATCTTCCAATGAACATTCTAAATGGTTCCATATGAATTCCTCTACTGAAAGAAATGTGGAGCACTAAAATGATGTAATAAAGTTAGAGAATGAAATCTTATGGGACCTGAGATAGATGATGAAATAGAATATAAGGTTAAAGAAATTCAATATCTGATTAAGGAAGCAAATAATTAGAATTAAATTTATGTTGGAAATTAGAAATATGATCATGACTTTTACATTTGTGACAAGATTATTTTAAGAATTTATCCATCTAAAAAGGTTATGTGATTATGAAAGAAAGGGAAACTATTCCCAAGGTTTATTAGTTAATTTAAAATTATTGATCGTATTAGGAACATAGCTTATCACATGAAACATGCACCAAATATATCTAAATTCCATAATGTGATACTTATATCTCTCATGAGAAATTAAATAAATAACCCTTAAAATTTATTGAACTCAGAGGTCATACCAGTGGAGAAAGATCATTCAGATGTGGAAAAATTAGGGAGATTCTAGAACGTATAGAGAAAGTTCTATTAGACAATACCACTGACTAGGTAAACATTTTGTGGAAAACCCATCGATGTTATGAATCTATATGGGAATTTGAGGATATGATGAGGTAGAAGTATCTAAATTTTATTTTAATAGAGTGATGAATTTTGTGGATAAAATTCATTTTATGCGGGGTAAATGTAACACCTCGTGTTTATGAAATATATTTTTTAGAATAATTTAAATTTCATTGATGAATTGAAACACTATGTCAATAATTCTTTACATGAAACCATGAGATAAATTTCCCAATTCCCAAAACTCAATTAGATTACATGACATATGATACTGAGTTTTAATTCAACCATGGCATATTATTAATATTGTAATTTAAACATTACAATTATAACCTAAATATTAGAATTATAAAAATTAATATTAATAACTAGTCTTTATATATTAATTAAAATTTTATTATATAAATTAATCATATTGGAAATAAAATGTATATATTTTTGGTAAAGTTTTTATAGATCTGAAAATACAATTTTCTCAAATTAATATTTTTTATTTCTCTTGTGAATATTAATAATATTAATTTTTGAAGATTTTTGTAAAAAAATTGAAAAAATAAAATTATTTTTTGAATTCATAATGTCTATGTTATCTTAGTGTAAATATTTGTATTTTTTTACAAAGTTTCATTTTTTATGAATAGTGAAAATATTGTCTTTTAATTTGAAACTACAATAGACTTTAATATATCAAACATGTAAAATTATATTTAAGTATTATTTTAAAGATTAATTAGTATTCTTATTAATATATTATTTGAAATTAGGGAATTAGAATCAATTTAATATTTCAATTTAATATAAATACATTGTAAACATTTGATCATTTTTGCTTTAAAACCCCTCTTTCTCGTCATGTTCGCAGAATTAATTTTAAATTAATTTTTCAGATTTTGAGATTTTAATTTTGAAAAATTGATTCTATATTTGGAATCAGAATAAATTTTAATTTATAATAATTTCAATTGGATAATTTACCAAATATATTAGTGCAAATAATTAAAATTAGTTTCATCAATTATGATAAAAACAAGTTTATTTTGTGGTTATACATAAAATTTTATTAAAAGTATTTTAATAAATATTATTTGGTATAATTATTATGTTAAATTAATTTTATAGATTTCCTTGACCCCTTAGATATATAATAAAAAACAAGTATCTAGTTTCAATTCCTATTTTTATTTTTTAAAAAATAAATGAAATAGTGTCAAAATTGAAACTATTTATATTTTGTTATAATAAGGGTTTCATAAATTATATAAAAATACTAAAACTTTTTAAAAATAATAAATAATTATGATATGGTCTAAAATGTTATAAATTATTCATTTATGGCATGATTTACTTAAAATTTGTAAATATTTCACCTTTTTAATATTGAAATATATGTTACCCTACTAAATAATTAAATAGAATAACTATGTATTAATTGAAATTATAATGATTAAATTTTCATAAAAACATTTATTGAAATTATTGGTTGGTTATATTTCAACCCTATCTCATCTCATATCAAAAATTGGGTTGTTTTGGAGGTTTTTATGTGGGGTTTGGTTTTATAATAAATTAATATTTTTCGAGGTTTCCAAAAGTGCCCCTCACGTCAATTATGAAAGGGAACGTACTCTACCAACTCTTAACTTCCTTTTGAGCCTTCAAGATAGACCATACCCTCCGATTTACCTTATTATTTTACCTAGAACCATTCTAGAGGTCTTGGTCTTCTATAAAGACCAACTCTAGTGCTCTAAGAGGATATTTAGAGGTGGCCCGTCGAAGAAGATATAATATCATTTACAGATTCATTCAAACCTATTTCATATTATTGAACATACACCTCTTTTATTGTTTCGTTATACTGTAATAATTATAGTATTAATTATATACTGATAGATTATTATGATGATTAAACAACCATAGTCCACCTTTTACACATCATATGAAAAAAGGAATCACCATGCGTGTGTGCGTACGACTTACAATATCCACACTGTAGTGGAATCCTTTTTTCACCACCAGCTTACATGGATGGATATAATAATGGAAATAAATAATATATATTATTAATATTAAATTATAATGATTATAAGATACTATACCCCAACAAATTCATTACCAATCAATAATTAGTGGAATAATATCGTCACTCGTGCGTACGTAGTGCATACCGTCTCCACGATGGGATGCGATTCATTCTACATAATCTTTATTAAATTATGAGTATATAAATAAGTTTAATGAATAATTATTATATATATTATACTAATACCGCACTGTAAATGATATAACTGTAACCTAAAAAGAGGAATAAGAACTTATCTGACTAAATGTGCATAAGAACATAAAAATGTTAATAACCAAATAACATGTAACAAAAAAATGTTACTAAAAAATGAAAGAAAATATGATCATAGATATTATAATAAAAATGATTTTTATTCTGGAATATATCAGTAAAATTATTTAAATAATTATATAGGAGGTTTATATTCATACAATGCATATCAGACTTAAGGTAAGGGATAACATTGCAAATCTTGTTTTTATCTCAGATTGTTTATTCATAAGTATATACTAGGTTATATTCATCATGCACAACCATGTTTCCTAAATATGTATTTAAAATATTCTTTATATAATTATATAATTGTTTAAAGTCAATTTCACCCATCGATGAATTTTTACTAAATGATATGAATAAAATATTTTGTTGTTTTCAGTAAGATTTATTTTTTGACTTTTCCAGAAAATGTATGAGAAGAATTTTTTCTTAAATTGTACATCATGAAATGATTTTTACGCTTTCATAATTACTTATTTCATTGAAAATTCCCCAACATTATTTCAAGATTATTTTCACGTAATATGATTTCTTCTAAAATTTTGTGGAATTTGGAAGAAGGAAAATGTTTTTGAAGAAGAAAGGATATTTTTCTCAGAAATTAAGCACAAGTGTTTTATCAAAATTATTTTCCATATAAGGTGACATAGGATTATGTTTCTATCCCTATTATTATTTTCATTTTATTATGTTAATTATTGAATTATTTTTATAAAATACATTTATCTTATATGGATTATGTTATGATGGAATGATTTTTAAGAAACCCAATTTTTTGTTCCTTAGGTTATGCTTTAGTGAATGGTTTATGTTTTAGGGGCACATGTAAGAACGATATAATTAGGATATGGGTGGGACCTATAAATATCAAAAATAAATTGGGTAATAATTTATATATAATGATAAATACATGACTTGAATCAAAAGTAAATCATGTTCAGTAATACAAGACTGGAACAAGGAATGAACTTGGATCAGTAATGGGCTTATACACTATGAGGGTCTTGGAAATGGGCCTTGAGTAATATGAAATGTTTTTCTATGATTATGTGTGTGTGCCATGAAATTTAATTTCTTATGTTATGACAATGAAGATTACATTTCACTTTTATGATTTAAACCATGACAATATATTTTGATCTTTTATATATATAATAAGATTTTAAAATGATATGTTTTTATGATTATGATATTATTGGTATTTCCCTTGATTACCCTTAATGATAATTTCAGCTCAACCAATAATATGTTTCATTTCCCTATGTCTTGAAGAAGTTTAATAAGTAATATATATAAAAAAGTGTTTTGGTTATGAATAAATAAGTGGGAGACAATGTATATGTTTTACGAACCAGTTATTTTTGTTTTCCAATTTCTAAAGACACTAAACCTATACTATCTTGGCATGGTTTTTGTTATATTATGTAATAAATATTATTCAATGTTGAATTAAATTATATATTTAATGTATGGGCCATTATAGATACCATTGACTCATAGAGAATCTTCTAGAACCTCATGGTAAACCTTGGATCCCAATACGAAACAATGGAAGAAGGACTCCTGTATAACCTCACAATATCTTTCACATATAGCTCACCTCTATCTTCAACCATAGAGGTATCATTGATCAAAATGAAATGAAAAGACTTCATAAATAGATCAAAAATCAACCAGATAACATTTCTCCAATTGGGTGTCAGTGGTAATCCAATAAAAATTCATGTATACCTCATCCCATTTCCAATTCAGTAGTTGAAGGAGATGAAGAAAACCAAAGGGCTTCATGTTCTCTACCTTCAACTGTAGACTTGTGTAGTAGTGAGACACGTAATATTCAATGTCACACATCATACCACACAACCATAATATTCATCTCATGTCATAATAAATCAATGTAGTGCCTAGATAAATTGCCCACAAAGAGCTATGAAAATCAAACAAGACTAAACTTCTCCTGGTTACTAGGATGAAAACATGCTTCTGAAAGTGGAGTATACCATATTATGAGACAGAGAAACCAGAAACATTCTACGCTCTATAAATACGTTATTGAACATTACTGAACTCAGCATCCTCACCCTAACAGTGCAAGCCGGACTCTAAGAGACATAATGATCACTAAACACTGGTCAGAACCATTCCTAAAACATCCTCTTGAGAATTTAAAATTAACTGAGTGAAAATACCCATATGTTTACACTCCTCTATAGATTCAGAACACCTTACTATGATACATTCCTTTTATGAGTTCTGACAATGATATTTTCTTTCCCCAGGGTGTAGGTGATATCAACATCAAACATGTGAAGGTATTCTACCCATCATCTCTGACATGGATTGAAGTATTTAGAAGAAAATATATAACTCAAACTCTTATTATTAGATAAAAATGTGAACCTATACCCAAAATGATAGTTTCAACAACATTTATGTGCTTGAATAACTACAGAAATATTTAGTCAAGAGTGGGGTAATTATTCTCATGGATTCAGAGATTTTGATAGTTGTAAGCCACCACATGGTCATCTTGTATAAGAACTCATCTAAAACTAGCACCAAAAGCCTGAAAAATGAAAAATTACATTTTTTTGGATTAGGTAAGATCATAATAGTACCTTATGTGATAAGTCATTTTAGTTTGTTGAAAATAGACTACCACATCATATCCTACATGAATTTCACTATTTTCTTGGTAAGATCATACAATGGAGACACCATTTTTGAGAAAAATTTAACAAACAAGTATTTTTATCCAATAAGACCATGAAATCTATAAATTTCAAATACATTATGTGGTTCCCTCCATGATGAATCAAAACTAACCTTATTTAGATCAATTGACAAGAAACTTTCAAAAAAACATTTCCCTACGAAATTCACTTCTTCAATCCAAAAAAATGAATTTCAGAATATTTCAAAAACAAAACGGTGACATATTATAATTATAAGAACCAAACATTAATGGTTCATGTGCTCGTGATCAAATTTAGAACAAACCTAAATATCATCCATGAACACTACCACAAATGTTTCATTATAATGATAGAATATCTGATTCATTAATGATTTAAAAACGGTAGTAGAATTAGTCATACCAAAAAGAATCACTAGATATTCATAACAGACATACCTGCTCTTGAAATATATCTTTGGTACATCACATTCCCAAACTCTGAGCAGGTGATGACCCAACATAAGATCAATCTTCAATAACATGTTTTCCCCCTTTAACTGATCAGGAAAATCATTTAAATGTGGATAATGATATTTATTCTTTACTATTATATAGTTTAATTTTAGATAGTCCAAAAACACCAGTAGTGAACCATCTTCTATATTGGAAAAGAGAACAAGGGATTCCAAAGGTGAAACACTAGGGTGACTGAACCCTTTTTCCAATAGTTCATGCAACTTAATTTTGAGCTCTTTCAGCTTTACTGGTTCCATATGAAAGGAAGGAATTGATATCGGCTATGTACCTAAAACATGACCAATCGTAAAATCTACCTCTCTCTCTTTAGAAGAAGACTAAATAATTCTTCTAGAAAAATTTCAAGAATGTCTCAAACAACAATGAGAAGGTCAATAATAGGAGAAATGCCATTGGCCTTAAATGAAATACCAGGCAACATGATTCTGAGGCATGGACGGGAAGGTCCCACTAGACTAGGATATGGGCCCCACTCCCCCTTAAACACAAAATATCTCTCATCGGTAATAAGAAACGAGACTCACCAATGATAACAATCAAACTCATCCTGATAATATAAAAGACAATCCTTACTGATGATAACATCAATTTGATCAAGATAAATAATGATAAAATCAATGATGAACTTTGTATGAGAAACCATCAATGAACAAGGACACCAAATTCATTGATCTTCCCTCTTTCCAAGAGGAGTCTATATCTCAATTATAAATGAAATAAGTATTGTTGGAAGATTTAATATATCAAAAAACATACATATATTAACTTCTTGTAGGAACTATTATAAAATTAAGCAATTGCTATTGAAGATGTAATACGGATAGTACCACCACTATTACTGGACCTACATTATCTTCTACTAGAAACTCATCAACTGCATGAATGTGATTCACTATTGAGTCCTATAGTTGGATCCATGAAGTCATTGATGTTCTGAATTCACTGTAGTACCCTTTGGAGCTGACAAACCCCGACTATAATTAGGAGTAGTCATATCCTAATAGATGCATTTTATTTCACAAACACGTACACATATTATTCATATATTCATGGGAATAAGAAAACATTTATTATGTGTCCAACCCTAAGAGAATTACATAATTTAATTAGAATAGTACTAGCTATAGCAGACATTGCTGAGGAGGCTCGTAGTTGAGACCAACAACTACCACTTCTACAATGATCATGTCACTTCCTCTTCTTCCCATGAACACCAATGAAGTTTCCACCATATGGAAGATAATATTTTGGATAACCAACCATGTAAAATATATTCATCTCTTCCATCATATCTTTGTCTACAGTCACTACATAGGTAGAATGTTTCAAAATAAATACCAATGATCTGATAACTAGTTTCAAACCTCGCATGTACTTTTGAGCCTTCTGCTAGTCATTCATCAATACGTCTAATGAAAAACCGACAGGCTCAACAAACCAATTGGTATACGTACACACTGAATGTTATCTCTAATACAAATATAGAAACATAAAAGGATTTTCCATCCTAAGAGACTCTGGAAAAAACTTATGGAAGAATTGTTTTTTAAATCCTACAAAACTATATACAGATGCTATCTACGTAGACCCTAAAATCCCATCATCACCTTCAAGAACCCTCGGGCCTGAACATTGTACATTTCAAACTGATTTTATTATGTTTCTCCATGATGATGAAGATTTAATCGACCATTACCATAATGTCCTCCACCTATTTTTTCATTCAGTATTTTAATGGACGACGACTTCTTGCGCAAGAACTCCCACGACCGATATCCCTCTCCTCCAACTCATGGTTGTACCTCAATAACCACATTCTAAAATTGTGGCACATATTGATCAATTGAATGAGATTATTATATGGTAGTATCTAGGAGATTCTGATCTACTTGAGGATTTCCTTCTAGAGCATCAGTTACACCTTCCTGAAGAAATCATGGAAGATGTCTTTGAGGCATACTGTTGCACACTAAAAAAGAAGGAATGATCCGAAAATAGAATAAATATTATCTTAAACCAACCAAACTATGAGTATAAATTGGGATTAAAATAAACAATAATAAAGAGATATATCCCAAATTTCCTTGGTAACATGAGTCTCATCACAGTAATAGGTGACCAAACAATTATCGCAACATACCTCTCATGTACTGACAATCATATCTCCAGTCTAACAGACGTTCCAAGACAACGACTTTGGAGGACAACCCACCTCTATTACTAAATTATAATGAACCATCCCATGTAACCATACAAACTATAACCTGACATAATATTCCACATAACTAAATGACATTCTTGATCCCCATGATCTAGCAATAAGCACCGGGACATTGAATAGAAACCCATAGGGAATGATTTCACTGAACCAGTACAAACACATGGAATATATATACACATGGAAAAGAAAGAGATAGTGGAATTAGAATAAATATATGCAATAATTATATGAAGTCAATGTAAATGAGAAAACTAAAAAAGTATCCAAAAATACAAAAGACAAGTCCAACAACAAAGGTCCAAAATCAAACAACTAATCCATGTGATGGTGTGGATGAACTCTCACCACCTCACCACTAGCTACACTAACCAGATGAGATGAAACCTTGACACCTCACTATAGTACCTTACCCTGACCTACAATTGAATACATACAAAGTAATACACACCACCGAAGAGGTTCATAGGGTGTGATCTAGTAGCACAATATAATCTCACAAGGTGTTCTATATAAAGTCTCTGTATAATAATTCATGTATATACTTGTTAAATAAAACATGGAATAATAACTAGTGAAGTGGTTTTATAGAAAACACGGTAAACATTCCCCAATTTCATTGTTCTAAAACAAAAGAATTTATATCAATTTCAAAGCACATATTACCATATCATCTTTCACGAGTATCAAGATGCTTATCAAGGCCAATATAGTAAAAATCTATGAAATAAAGAGCCACAAGCAATGCAATTCCATGTAATACAAAAGGTCAGCCAATAAACTATTCATACACTTGAATCTATAAATAGTGCACTACGGTACCTGAATCCAATGATATACACTGTAGGAAAAGTGAGAAACCCCTAAAAATTAAACACCAACATCATATATTAACCCAGAGCCAATAGTCTGCACTCCAGTATAAGAGGAACACCCTAAAAGTGACCCCCTAATTGTAACACCCCAAGATTTCATAGTGTGTTATTTCTTCAAAATAATTCAATAACTTTCACTACATGCAACACCAAGTTCAAGCACAACATGACTTACCAAACAAGCCGTTCAAAAGTGGTTATGAATAATATTAGATAAATTTTAATGTTTATATAATCCTTATAATTTTAGAATCCATATTATGAGTTTCTTAGATATAATGCAAGAACAAATTCATTTTCAGTATTGCACTTTTATCAACTTTAATAGTGAACCCTTTTTAAATAATATATTTTAAACTTTTTGACTAAATGGGGACATCAAAAATTTAAAATGAAACATCCCAAGCTTCTACGGTACGCTTCTCTTTGAATAATGTGATAGCGTGTGTTGTACGCAACACCGAGTTCTAACAACCAATTAAACTAGCCGTTATGAATAGTTATACCTACTTTTTGAAATTATATATATTTTATATTTCAAAATGGACTTCATTTTTGGATTCATAATATCGAATTTAGCCTAAGGTGAAATTTTGGTACTTTTCGGATAACTTTCATATTTTGATGAATAGTGAAAATTACTAAATTTTAATTAAAAACAACTTTTCTAATCAAAATAATTAATAGTGATAAATTGTGAATTTGAGTGGTTTTAAAGTATATTTAGAATATATTTTTACCATTTAATATAATGTTGGTCATTGGACATAATTTTACAATTAAACCGAACATAAACAAGTGTCAATCTTTTGATAGTTATTATCTCTTAAAAACACGCTTTTTGTTTTGACAGCGGGAATTAATTTTAAATTAATTTCTGCCACTTATGTGTTTTGAATTTAGGAAAATGGATTCCATATTTGGAATCAGGATGTCCAAATTATGTAAATAGGTAACTTTTATTTTTACACATTTTGAATAATTACTGCGGTAAATATTTTATTTACCATGGTTAAAGGGTAAATCCGGTAAATAAGGGTTAAAAGATAATATTATAATAATACTAAATTACCCTAAAACGTGTCTTAACCCTATTGGTTGATACATGGTCGACCATGGGAATCTTTGGGTCTATTTGGGGACCCCATGGATCCACTTGTAAGTGATAATGACACATTATATTAATAAAGCTTAAATAAAAATAAAAATGGCATAAGCTTACATCTTTTAGAAGAACAATTTTTAGATAGGGTTATACATGTTAGATTTTAGATTATAAATATTCATTAGAACTACAAAAAGATTTCCTACATAATGATATTTTATTTATAATTTTTAGAAATTAAATAATTTATTTTATTTATGACACAATGATGATGCAGTAATTACTATAATAGTGAAAAATTAAAATAATTGATATTATAAATACCCAAATAAATATAATATGAAACTTTTAATGAATTAAACTAATTTTCTAGGATAATATGATATATTAGTATTGATTTAATTGACTTTGTTTGAAGTAATCAATCTGTTATGAGTTTCACAAAAATCAACTATTGAATAGTGTCAAAATTGACATAAAAGAGTTCTTAAAACAAATATTATATACTTAATTGATATTAAATTCCTAAAAATCTAAGGTTCGGCCAAGAGACTTATATTATTATAGGTTAAGCATTAATGGACCACTTGGGGGTCGCTTGGATGTATATAGTACGTTTATTAACCATATTATATAAAAATACAAAGAGACATTGTAAAAGTGAAAATAATTAACTTAGAGTTAATACTTAAAGATAAGGTTAATATAAGTACCCAAACCTGTCTAAATTCTATTGGATGAGTTGTTTTAGACCTATCCCTACCTCATCCTTTTAATAGTCAACTTTGGAGCCTTTGGAAACCGAATATTAATTTATTATAAATTAATATTTCTAGCTTTTCCAAAGGTGCCCCTCACCCCTCTTATAAAAGGGCACTCCTCCTTCTCTTTTCCTCACACCTCTCAAGCCACTTGGCTCGTCCAAACTCTGCCCAAATAATCTCCCCACATCCCTCTCCTCCTCCTTGAAGCTTCCCCTTAGGCAGAAAGCATTTCAATAAGTCCTTTGGTTCCAACCAAAGTGAGTTACCTAAATTAAAGGTAACAATTTCTCTTAAAGTATTTTCATTTATTTTGCTTCTCCAACCCCCAAAATCTTTTTATTTCCTTTCTTTTGTAACAACACCAGTATCCTCAATATACTAGGATGTTGTTATAAGAAGGATTCAAACTACACATACACACAACTCCATCTAATGGATGATGAACATAATGTTTCTGTGGATGGCAAACTAACGCCTCACGAAACGATGATTGTTCAAATACATCTTACCACCTCTCATGGTGGCCATTATGATGGCACTGTAATTAAATATGATATTAATGATATATATTTTATATATAAGCTTCTGTAATTCCATTTTATTTCATTTCATTATTCGTTTCATGTTGTATATACATACGATAATTTCATTTGAGGAAGTGCGGACTACCGCCCCCTTAAAATGATATGACTCGTTCATACCACACATGGAACGTATAAAGGATGGTGTTAATGAACTTAAGTAACATATATAAAATATTATATTATACTGGAATAGTAATATACCTATGTATCATTTGGATTTGATTTTTTTAAAATAAAAATTAAATGGAAGTAGCGTTCGTGCGTACGTACGGACTACCGTCTCGACGAACGCGATAAGATTCGTTCTCCATCATATCCATTCAAGTATTATTCTCATTTTAGGGTTAAAAATAATTTTAATATCATTATGATTATGGATAAGGTATAATATATCCATTACAAACATGTCTTACGTAACCAAACATTTAAGAAGAACGAATCGATTATCACCCGAAACGACGATAATACTAAGATATTATTAATAAAGCAATGTTAAAAGATCATATATGATATCATATTAATGTATATGATTCTTGTACAATTTAATAACAATTATTTCACCATTATACAGGAGTTTAACCTACCCCAACCAAGGAAAAGTACAAGGTAAGGGTTATTTCACAATCTCTTCATTATCCGAGGTTGTTTATATGTAATAATCTACTGGGATCTCTTTATCATCCACATCCATGTTTCTTAAAAATGTATTTCAAAACATTTTTACTATTTACTAGAATATGAGTTAAAGTCATTTATACCCTTTTTGACTTTTATAAGTGGTTTATAAAGGAATCTTTCCGTCGTTTTCAAAAAAAGGTCCCTTTTTAACCTTTTCGACAGAATTAAGGTAAGAATGTTTTTTTTAACTTATACGGCGGGTGCGGCTAATTTCCGCCATTATAAAATCTTCAAAACTTCCCTTACAAGCTTATAATAATATTTTCAAAGTAAATGTTTTATTTTATAATTATTTGACTTTTAAATGATTTCAAAATGAATAATTTAAGAATTTCAGAAAGGTACTCTTTATCAAAATCAGAATTTTAAATGTTTTAAAGATTTATCTATATAAATCTTTTTAATTAATGTCTTCAAAATGGTTTTTAAGGATTTATTTATATGGACATGAATGTTTTTAAAATTGTTAATTCCTTTCAAAAGTTTCAAAGTGGTATGGGACACTTTGATTCAAAAATCTCTTTTTAATTACTTCCTTTATAAATGTGTGACTTTTAAATGATTTCAAAAAAGGAGATATTTCTCTCAAATAGTTTTGATTTCATCTATGTCAACATCCTTTGATGGATTTAACGCTTATTTGAAGTTGATTTATTGTAATACAAAGCTTCTATATTGTATTGAAGGTTTTGTGATATGTTTGACTGTGGATGTGCTATTTTTATACCATTCATAGTTTATGGTGAAATTATTGACATTTCGTATGCTAGTTTTAATACGAATGTTTATGTTATGTTTAAACCTTTTCATATGGGAATGCATTGGACTTATTAAGTGAAAGGTGGAGCCCGCTATAGATCCTCGATGCATCGGTAGGTCTCATGAGACAAACTAGTGTCTTGGCACAAGGCCTTGACAAAATCTTATTTGTAATCTTGGCACGAGGCCTTGACTATGTGGTTATGATAGTCTGGCATTATGCATTCCAACATTATGAAAGTGGTTTTTGATTTTTTCATGTGATTATTCGATTAGTAGAATATCCATGTGAATAAGTAAATGGCATTATTTCATTTTACTTTTGCCATACTATGTTGAAGTTCAAGTTTAAAAGGCTTTTGTTTTAGTAATGCATTGCCTTAAATGTTTATGCTTATTTTGAATGTTCCGTTATATTGTCATCCTTACTGGGCATTTGAGCTCACCCCTTTTCTATGTTTTATTTTTCCCAGGATGTGAAGATGTAAGTTATGAATGACCTTCAGGGATATTATGAGGGGATAATAGTGTGGATTGTGGAAACATTATGTTGTTGTATTAGTTTTTCATTTTATGATGTAATGTAAAACTTATGAATATATCTAGTGTTTCCAAGGCTACTAAACCAATCGGTCTTTCGAGATTTGATCTTTCTTGTGATCATGCCAATGTTATTTAATAATGCACCGACTCTAGGTAACTGGGGTCGGGGCGTTACAGTTGGTATCAGAGGAAGTTTAGTACAAACCTTGGAAACTAGATTTAGATAAACTCTGATTAGAGCACGTAGACCTAAGATGAACTTTGAGGATTAGTATAGAAGAACTTCCTAGAATTTTGGTATTGTAGAGATTTTGTGAGTTTTCCGAGCAATACATCCCTGTCTGGATACGAGCAGGTAGAGGCGGCTCTGGCACAGATGTACCTAGGGGTAAAACCCGAAAACACCGCTTTGAGCTAGACTCGAACGGGAACTGGTGCACGACAACGGGCCTTGCTGCACTCTTGGTTACGACACTCCCGGGGGATATGCTTAGGATAACTCTCATTTTATTTACAAATCATTATGAAGGGTTTATGAGTATATACTTCCTCAAAGAAAACATTTTTATGATTATGGATTATATCCATAAATAGATCAATTTATGTTAAGTGTTTTATAAGTATGGGATTATGTATTTTGATTCATAAACTGATCTAGTTTATGCCATTGTTTAGAAATGGCGCCCAGTAGAAGGAATGAGAACTCCAGAAATGCACATGATCCAAAGAGAAGGAAGGATCATATCTTTCATGGTCTTAAGCTAGAATTGATAAGAGAAATAGTCTCCCATGTATTATCATCATATGAACAAATAATATCATGTGTTGATAAGATAAGTAAAGAGTTTACTGAGTCCTATGGATTTGAAGGGAAGCAAGAGAAGAAAAGGATGGAAGAGAGAAAAATGGATAAAGGGAAGAGGGAAAAGAAGAATTTTCCCATATGTGGTAACTATGGGAAGAAACACCCTGGAACTTGCCTGAAAGGAATGGGAGTTTGTTATAAGTGTGGAGGAAAAGGGCACAAAGTACATGACGGCAAGGGTAAGAAAATGGTTTCAAATGTACAATGCTTCATTTGCAAGGAGTTTGGACACTACGCAAACCTATGTCCCAGTCATCAGACTATGCCGCAAATGATGCTATTGGATAATAATCAAGTTATGATACTACCACAGATGAAGATTAATGATTAGAGTTGTTATGTTGATTATGTCAATTGAGTGTTGTATCAACAATGTACTTGTTATAATAATTATGGAGTATATAAGGATTTTACTGCAGTACTATTTCATTAAGGACTTGAGATTGTGTAGAACAAAGAAAAGTTACTCAATAGCAGGATAAATTTTTGGAAAATATATGGTTGAGAGAATGATAAACCATAATATAGTTCTGATACCGAGGTAGTGATTTTGGAATAATACATGATTGCTTTGGATAAATTATATTGGATATTCATGACTACCTTGGAACTAATTAATGATTTGTATATTCCATCATTGTTGGGGTTTAAAACATTTTTTGGATTAATGAAGTATATCCAGCATTCTATATGGAAAAAGGGAGCATGAATGTAATCAATAAGGAATATGGTAATACATGATGAAGGTATTCATATGCTATTACGGGGTAAAAAGGATCTATATTATGCTTACCTTCCTTATAAATGTTGGACTGTGAGTTTGGATAGAAGTATTTTCGATAGTTCTAGTTTGGATTATTTTGGATTGCCATAAAAGGACAACCCGGAGGTCGGGCGGCAACCCGTCGCGTCCGGCAAGGCTGCGAGACTTGAACCCGCAACGGAAGGGCGACAAGGGTTTATCACCTACCACTGGCCCACGAGATGTCCTGGATTAAATAATGTAGTTTTTATTAAGAGATCTTGTAGATGAATTATAAATTCGTTTATTTTGGAACCCTATACAAATAGTGTAAATAGAATTTTTTACATTCTATTATCTTTTAGAGTGAAAGATGAGTTTGTGGTAGAAATTTATTAATGGATAAAACTCTAATTATAAAGTAAGTATATCTCCTTATAATCTTAGCCAATCTCATAAATAAATTCCTCAACATTAAGAAAAGAAACTTAGAATAAAAATGTTTTCCTAGATGGTACCTTAAATCATCACTAATTTATGGCTTTGGGATTGTTGGCCTTTTCATAGCCATGTTCTCTACCACTCTCCATCAGATAATTGATGGTTAAATTTCTCTTCCATATCCATATTTTCCTACATGGAACCCTAGTATGTGTTATTTTCGGTAATCTTCATACTTTCCACTCTTTATTTTAAATAGAGACCTCATTAATTCAATTTTCGATGTGGGATTTCAACTAAGATATTTTAAAACGTCAAAAATGTGTTATCCTAATACCCTATGTTTTGTTGAACCGATGGTATTTCAAATCATCATAGATTGATGAGTTTAAGTACCTCAATTTTATACTTGTTTGTGATTGATGACCTCAATCACTACCTATAAATATTTACATTTTTCCTCCAATTATATGTCTCTAATTGCCACCAATGTTCTCCTAATCGAGATCATAATTTGGTGGTGACCCTTTCATTTCACTTTTCCTCATATTAAGAATAAATTTTAGTAACCCAATTTCCGATGTGGGTTTTCCCACAAAGATATTTTTTTATTTTCAACCTTTTATTTTCGAAGAACAATTTCAAATTGCGAGGACGCAATTTATTGAAGGAGGGGAGAATGTAACACCCCAAGATTTCATAGTGTGTTATTTCTTCAAAATAATTCAATAACATTCACTACATGCAACACCAAGTTCAAGCACAACATGACTTACCAAACAAGCCGTTCAAAAGAGGTTATGAATAATATTAGATAAATTTTAATGTGTATATAATCCTTATAATTTTAGAATCCATATTATGAGTTTCTTAGATATAATGCAAGAACAAATTCATTTTTAGTATTGCACTTTTATCAACTTTAATAGTGAACCCTTTTTAAATAATATATTTTAAACTTTTTGACTAAATGGGGACATCAAAAATTTAAAATGAAACATCCCAAGCTTCTACGGTACGCTTCTCTTTGAATAATGTGATAGCGTGTGTTGTACGCAACACCGAGTTCTAACAACCAATTAAACTAACCGTTATGAATAGTTATACCTAATTTTTGAAATTATATATATTTTATATTTCAAAATGGACTTCATTTTTGGATTCGGAATATCGAATTTAGCCTAAGGTGAAATTTTGGTACTTTTCGGATAACTTTCATATTTTGATGAATAGTGAAAATTACTAAATTTTAATTAAAAACAACTTTTCTAATCAAAATAATTAATAGTGATAAATTGTGAATTTGAGTGGTTTTAAAGTATATTTAGAATATATTTTTACCATTTAATATAATTTTGTTCATTGGACATAATTTTACAATTAAACCGAACATAAACAAGTGTCAATCTTTTGATAGTTATTATCTCTTAAAAACACGCTTTTTGTTTTGACAGCGGGAATTAATTTTAAATTAATTTCTGCCACTTATGTGTTTTGAATTTAGGAAAATGGATTCCATATTTGGAATCAGGATGTCCAAATTATGTAAATAGGTAACTTTTATTTTTAAACATTTTGAATAATTACTGCGGTAAATATTTTATTTACCATGGTTAAAGGGTAAATCCGGTAAATAAGGGTTAAAAAATAATATTATAATAATACTAAATTACCCTAAAACGTGTCTTAACACTATTGGTTGATACATGGTCGACCATGGGAATCTTTGGGTCTATTTTGGGACCCCATGGATCCACTTGTAAGTGATAATGACACATTATATTAATAAAGCTTAAATAAAAATAAAAATGGCATAAGCTTACATCTTTTAGAAGAAAAATTTTTACATAGGGTTATACATGTTGGATTTTCGATTATAAATATTCATTAGAAATATAAAAAGATTTCCTAAATAATGATATTTTATTTATAATTTTTAGAAATTAAATAATTTATTTTATTTATGACACAATGATGATGCAGTAATTACTATAATAGTGAAAAATTAAAATAATTGATATTATAAAAACCCAAATAAATATAATATGAAACTTTTAAATAATTAGACTAATTTTCTAGGATAATATGATATATTAGGATTGATTTAATTGACTTTGTTCGAAGTAATCAATCTGTTATGAGTTTCACAAAAATCAACTATTGAATAGTGTCAAAATTGACATAAAAGAGTTCTTAAAACAAATATTATATTATTAATTGATATTAAATTCCTAAAAATCTAAGGTTCGGCCAAGAGACTTATATTATGATAGGTTAATCATTAATGGACCACTTGGGGGTCTCTTGGACGTATATAGTAAGTTTATTAACCATATTATATAAAAATACAAAGAGACATTGTAAAAGTGAAACTAATTAACTTAGAGTTAATACTTAAAGATAAGGTTAATATAAGTACCCAAACCTGTCTAAATTCTATTGGATGAGTTCTTTTCGACCTATCCCTACCTCATCCTTTGAATAGTCAACTTTGCAGCCTTTGGAAACCGAATATGAATTTATTATAAATTAATATTTCTAGCTTTTCCAAAGGTGCCCCTCACCCCTCTTATAAAAGGGCACTCCTCCTTCTCTTTTCCTCACACCTCTCAAGCCACTTGGCTCGTCCAAACTCTGCCCAAATAAGCTCCCCACATCTCTCTCCTCCTCCATGAAGCTTCCCCTTAGGCAGAAAGCATTTCAAGAAGTCCTTTGGTTCCAACCAAAGTGAGTTACCTAAATTAAAGGTAACAATTCCTCTTAAAGTATTTTCATTTATTTTGCTTCTCCAACCCCCAAAATCTTTTTATTTCCTTTCTTTTGTAACAACACCAGTATCCTCAATATACTAGGATTTTGTTATAAGAAGGATTCAAACTACACATACACACAACTCCATCTAATGGATGATGAACATAATGTTTCTGTGGATGGCAAACTAACGCCTCACGAAACGATGATTGTTCAAATACATCTTACCACCTCTCATGGTGGCCATTATTATGGCACTGTAATTAAATATGATATTAATGATATATATTTTATATATAAGCTTCTGTAATTCCATTTTATTTCATTCCATTATTCGTTTCATGTTGTATATACATACGATAATTTCATTTGAGGAAGTGCGGACTACCGCCCCCTTAAAATGATATGACTCGTTCATACCACACATGGAACGTATAAAGGATGGTGTTAATGAACTTAAGTAACATATATAAAATATTATATTATACTGGAATAGTAATATACCTATGTATCATTTGGATTTGATTCTTTTAAAATAAAAATTAAATGGAAGTAGCGTTCGTGCGTACGTACGGACTACCGTCTCCACGAACGCGATAAGATTCGTTCTCCATCATATCCATTCAAGTATTATTCTCATTTTAGGGTTAAAAATAATGTTAATATAATTCTGATTATGAATAAGATATAATCTATCCATTACAAACATGTCTTACGTAACCAAACATTTAAGAAGAACGAATCGATTATCACCCGAAACGACGATAATACTAAGATATTATTAATAAAGCAATGTTAAAAGATCATATATGATATCATATTAATGTATATGATTCTTGTACAATTTAATAACAATTATTTCACCATTATACAGGAGTTTAACCTACCCCAACCAAGGAAAAGTACAAGGTAAGGGTTATTTCACAATCTCTTCATTATCCGAGGTTGTTTATATGTAATAATCTACTGGGATCTCTTTATCATCCACATCCATGTTTCTTAAAAATGTATTTCAAAACATTTTTACTATTTACTAGAATATGAGTTAAAGTCATTTATACCCTTTTTGACTTTTATAAGTGGTTTATAAAGGAATCTTTCCGTCGTTTTCAAAACAAGGTCCATTTTTAACCTTTTCGACAGAATTAAGGTAAGAATGTTTTTTTTAACTTATACGGCGGGTGCGGCTAATTTCCGCCATTATAAAATCTTCAAAACTTCCATTACAAGCTTATAAGGATATTTTCAAAGTAAATGTTTTATTTTATAATTATGTGACTTTTAAATGATTTCAAAATGAATAATTTAAGAATTTCCGAAAGGTACTCTTTATCAAAATCAGAATTTTAAATGTTTTAAAGATTTATCTTTATAAATCTTTTTAATTAATGTCTTCAAAATGGTTTTTAAGGATTTATTTATATGGACATGAATGTTTTTAAAAATGTTAATTCCTTTCAAAAGTTTCAAAGTGGTATGGGACACTTTGATTCAAAAATCTCTTTTTAATTACTTCCTTTATAAATGTGTGACTTTTAAATGATTTCAAAAAAGGAGATATTTCTCTCAAATAGTATTGATTTCATCAATGTCAACATCCTTTGATGGATTTAATGCTTATTTGAAGTTGATTTATTGTAATACAAAGCTTCTATATTGTATTGAAGGTTTTGTGATATGTTTGACTGTGGATATGCTATTTTTATACCATTCATAGTTTATGGTGAAATTATTGACATTTCATATGCTAGTTTTAATACGAATGTTTATGTTATGTTTAAACCTTTTCATATGGGAATGCATTGGACTTAGTAAGTGATGGGTGGAGCCCGCTATAGCTCCTCGATGCATCGGTAGGTCTCATGAGACAAACTAGTGTCTTGGCACAAGGCCTTGACAAAATCTTATTTGTAGTCTTGGCACGAGGCCTTGACTATGTGGTTATGATAGTCTGGCATTATGCATTCCAACATTATGAAAGTGGTTTTTGATTTTTGCATGTGATTATTCGATTAGTAGAATATCCATGTGAATAAGTAAATGGCATTATTTCATTTTACTTTTGCCATACTATGTTGAAGTTCAAGTTTAAAAGGCTTTTGTTTTAGTAATGCATTGCCTTAAATGTTTATGCTTATTTTGAATGTTCCGCTATATTGTCATCCTTACTGGGCATTTGAGCTCACCCCTTTTCTATGTTTTATTTTTCCCAGGATGTGAAGATGTAAGTTATGAATGACCTTCAGGGATATTATGAGGGGATAATAGTGTGGATTGTGGAAACATTATGTTGTTTTATTAGTTTTTCATTTTATGATGTAATGTAAAACTTATGAATATATCTGGTGTTTCCAAGGCTACTAAACCAATCGGTCTTTCGAGATTTGATCTTTCTTGTGATCATGCCAATGTTATGTAATAATGCACCGACTCTGGGTAACTGGGGTCGGGGCGTCACACTAATAGTGGGTGGCCTCAAGCTAAACCTTCCACGTAGTACCCAATGTAGTCAATGTTCACATTTTTAAAAACATCTTAATGTTTCAAAAATAATTTCAAAACCCTTTCAAAAATCCATTTAAATTCCTTGAAAATACATTTTCTATTTATATTTATAAAAAATAGGGAATAATATTTTTAATTAAAAACACATTTCAAAACACCCCAATCAATCATGATAATTTCTTGTATATATCGGTTTATAAATAATGAATAATAAGGTTCACCAATATAGTCTAGGGATGGAACCACCAACCCCAAAACTCACTTCGCACACACCCACAATGGGATCCACCAGAAACACAACCCAAATTTGTCTATAAAGACCCTATAATCTAATACATATCACATTATTGATCCAATTTATAAAAAAATGGGTTGACCAAAAGGAGAAAACCCACATACCTCATGAACAAATTCCCGTCGCACCATAACCAAAAAAGGAATGGCCTCCTGAATGAGATCACACAATGGATAAATAAGAATTTATGAAGATAGTACAACTTAAGACAATGGATATGATAAGATGACCCAAGGGTTCTACCACAATCAATGACAACCATGAAGTAGGAAGATCACATAACTATAGAGATTCACCATAATAACAATGAAGATCAAACACTGATCAGATTGTTCTAAAATGAGAAAAGTCTCCAAAAAATTGCATGGAAATTTCATTGGGATAAGTGAAAATGTGCCTAGAGAAACAATGAAAATGAAATAGTTGTACACCTTTTTTAAAAATCATATGCAGTTTGTTATATGATGTGTTACCCGGTTACACTATATGTAACCATCAATATCCCACATTCTCTAGAAAAATAATTAACTTTGATTAAAAAACTATTATTTGAAAAATTCAAAAGGTGAAACACATATTCACATTGTGTAACCTTTCATAGAATAAACCCTTTCACTAGTTTCATCTAGTAACTCTTACATGTCATGTAACCAAGTTATGTGGTGTCAAATCCTTATGCAGCCTACTAAAAAAAGATGGTTAAAGCTGAGATTCCAAATAATCTATGACTTCACCACTACATGTATCCTTCCAATTCCAAATAATCCATATAAAAAAACAAGAAAAGGATAACTAAGAAGAGGTTAAATGCATACATGATAGATCAATAAAATGATTTTATAATCAACATTTGAATTTCCATCCCAGCCAGAATAAAATTGGCATGATTTTGATCAGAATAAATATGAATGGAAGAATATTTTTCACAGCTTTCATTCATTATGATTGTATCAAATTTTTTAAAAATTACTTATGATTTTTCAAAACTCCAATATTATCAAAGCACCATCACATTTATATCATATCCATGCTGAATCCAATTACATTCATAAACTCATTATGATCTGAACATAAATATGATCAAAACATCATTAAGACCAAATCCTCATTATGATCTGATTTTCCTTTATTAAACACAAGGTGGATCCAATTATTCTTCGATTCCCACAAATAAAACGTGAATACGATTGACATCCTTAAGTACAGTGAGTCAATATTCATCAATATAATGAATTCTTATATACAATGAATTGCTGAATATGATTTTTGAGTATAATCACCATATTTTACCAAGTGAATTGATTTAATATCCCTCTTTGGCATAAAAAATACCACCAACAATCTTCTTCTTGATTATGAAGGTGAATCTAATTTCTACCAACTTTGGAAATTTCATAAACATCATAATCTATTAGACTGTGCTGACTAATCTAGATGATCTAGATCCGAATAAGAAATATATTCAATCCATATTTCCAAAACTAATCCTCTCAACATAATTTCGTCATTAAAAAAAATCAAATTACTATTCTATTTACAGAAAATATAAGAAAAACAAATCATGGGCCTAATAATATATCCCTTTTTGTTTTTTTCACTAACCAATTCAACCACTTCTAATAATATGTGATATTATTTTCTTTTCTCACTTTTTATTCCCACTATTGTATTCTAGCTCCCTCTATTTCATTTGACTTCTCCATTGTCTTATATCTCCCCCTTATTAAGAGTAAATTTAGTGGGGCCATCCTGATATGTTTCTCCCTTATTGACCAAAGAAATCATTTCTAGTGGTGGTAAATTTTCTTCTCTGAGTCTTGAATCGTTTCATAAAAACAGGAATCATATGATTTTATAACCAAATATCATTTAACTATAATACAATATGTCTACTTGTGGGAACCTACTGTATAATATAAGAGTGTATAATCCAGGTGATCAATGTTTTCCAGAACACAACTTTCACGTAATACCCTTTTCATGTTTCTTTAAACATTATAATGATAGGGTAAATCCTTGAAAGAATTTTATTAAGATAAAATCCTCACGAAACAATATCAACAAACAAATTATAATGTTCTGGTGTATAAAAACAAAACATTTCAAAACCTAATATTTTTTATAACCTAGTTACACTCTTTTTCATGAATATTAATAGACTCATCAATAAAAACTTCCTTATTTCTACCCCTTCAATGTCCCACATGTTAGTAAAAATATTTAAAAATTTTGGAAGTTGGAATAATCTCATTTTATTTTTAGAAGAAACAATTAGAATAAGAGTCCTCTATCATTATTGAATTTTTCTTCTTTTTCTTGGTTTTTTCATTGGATATTATGTCTTCCTTATATTCATCCTTCTCTTATTTTATAAAAAATTTCTATTTATATGTACAATACTTTGATGAGGATATAAACTTTTTATTATATTTTGTAACATATTTTTTAAATTAATTTTCTAACATCTTTTCCATAAATTTCATATGTTATGTCATTATAGTAAAAACAACTTTTCATATCATTCCCTTTTTTCTCATATCTACAATACATTGATACATTTTTTTAAAATTTTCTTATATATTTAGAATTCTGTTTCATCCATCTCCTTTCCCGGTTTTTTGTAATTTATCTAATTTTCTAGACATGTCTATGAGTTTTAGATAGATAACTAAAGAATCCTTCTTTTCAGACTCAATAAATCTATTTTTGTTATCTTCCAAAATTTTCGTCTTCTGAGAATTGTTCATATTATTTTTTTATGCCAATAACAACAAATGACATCATTTATCAAGGTTTCGAGGTTGTTCACATCTTTCACAAAATGTTTCTAGAAGTTGGAACATGTTTTCAATTTTAATACCAACCTTATCATGTTTCTTTTGAACATCTATATGAGACGTGTTCCCATGAGGGGATGAACTCCCCTTAAAAGTTTTCCTTCTATAGCTTATGGAATAGTTGTAACATTGTTGGTTGAACCAGCACATGTAAACAGTATTCCCAAATCCACCACAATTCTTACAGTATCTATAGAAAGAGTATTTTCTTTGATAACTTTCATACTTACAGTAATTGTGAATAGGTTTCTCATAATCATTTCTCACTGAATAGTCTTGATCTCTAAATTTTCTATTTTCAATCTAAAAAATTATATCTTTCTTGGTTTTATTTTTAACCTTATCAAAACCAAGAGTAATAGAAACATTTTCATATTCATAATGTTTGGAAACATTTTTGGACATAGTATTTTTAGAAAAATTTGAATTCTTCACTTTATTAATCTTGGCCACGGATATAAAATTCCTAGATTTCATCGTTTCATAAATAATTTCATATTTCTTCACAATATTTAAAGGTAACATTGGTTGATCCATCTCAGGTTTCTCCTTATGATGAATTTCATAAACTTTAGAGATATTGGTTTTGAAACATTTACCATTATGTTAAACATTATATTGTTTTATATGGATAAGTTCCAAATTATATTCTTTTGTCTTTAGATTCAATTATAGATGTTCATTAGGATTCATTTCATTTTAATGATGCTTCATTAAATCATTAATCTATTCCATCAGATTCAATTTATCATAATGAATACATTCATGATTTTTTTTGAAGAGTTCTCAATTTTCATCTCTATGATCTCCTTTTCAAGTCTCCCAACATTTCCCCAACATTCATCCAATCCATATTTAAGATGATATTGAAATTGATTTTTTTTCAAAGTTATTACTTATTAATACTTCATTATTAATTGTTGCAATGAAAGTATTATCACAAAAATTATCAATATATTTTTAAAATTTATCTTCACTATCAAGATATGAAAAAAATCCTCCCCTTTTGGATTTAGGGAACTTATTATACTTCCTTTTGGAATTTAATTTTTCTTTTCACCCATTTTATTCCATGATCATCTATGAATTCTTTCTTCTTCATCACTTTCTTCTTAATATCCTATTTGGAGACAATTGGAAATAAAATTCCCAATGGCTCCAAAAACAATAAAGTTTAATTTAAGTTTACATTGATAACTACTTGTACCTATTTTCAAATTTTTTGAAACTGAGGATGAAATTTCATCATTATTTTTACATACATCATTTTTGGAGTCAGATTTAACAATATCATCTTCATCGGGAACCTTCTTATCCTTTTCATTCATTATAAATTTAAAAGAAATTTCTATTTGATATTTTGTTTTTCTCTTCATATATTTTTCCATTCTCATATCGTATGTGATGAGTGTACTATCCTAATCATCCATAGATAATTTATCAAGTTCTTTTTCTTCTAATGAAGATACATTGGCATCAAAATTATTGAGAAGAATTGTTAAGATATTTTCAGAAATATTATAATCTTATAAAGTTTCACCAAGTCCTATAATAGTGATAAAAATGTCATTCACCATGGTAAATAAGTCAACAATATATTAATACTCACTGATATCCATATCTTCATACATCAATCTCTAGATTTGTAACATTTCCTTGTTCACTTTTGTATTTCCTCTATAGATGTTGTCCATCTTATCCGAGATATCTTTGATAGTGGAAAATCTTTTTACTCTTGGACTCTCACTTTCAAAAAGTGATGAGTGTAATGAATTATTTGGGCATCCATAATTTTATGGTTTTCCTTATCATCATTATTGAGTAGATCATTCTCAATATGATGAGGGAAACCATCAGTAATTTATTTTGAAATCTCATACCCAAAAGACATAATATATTGAAGAATTTATCCTATCAAATCATAATAATTTCTATAATTTATGATCAAAATTCCATTTATATTTTTATAAACCATATTATCCATCAAAATATCTTCTTCAATACATAAAAAATGAATAAAAAAAGGGAACCATTAACTTGGATACTAGGTAAAAGATCCCAGTTTGGATAGTTGTGTCACTTAGAGAGGGTCGGGCGAATTAGTGATATATTTTTATTTTTAGGTTTCTATATTAATGAAAAAATATTATCCTCTAATTAAATATTTCTTTACATGTTGAATCCAAATACAAAACACATCCATAGGAAAAAAATTATTTAGAAGGTTCACTATTAAACAAGAATAGCTATATCCTTGGTATGGTTTCTAAATAACTCAATACCACACAATCCATAAGAAAAAAATCCTTTTGTTTTGAATAAAATGAGTAAGATATCCCCTTATACACTTGTAGAAATATATAAAAAAATTCAATATTTCATGTACTATTTATAGAGAAAATGATATAATACAATTTGTGTAATAAATATATTACAATGCTTCTCCATCAACATTAAATTATATGATCTTTCAAAACAATTATTCACTTTCTTACCCAAACGATAGTTTGAGCTTCATAGACTTACTGAAGAAACTCAGTCTAATTCCCACATTTGATCGATCAATATAGAAAATATATATGTCTATCAGAATATAGTTGAGACCATTCTGAAACACATATTTCTGATTTGGGAAAATCAAATCTTATTTTCAATGTATAATTTCCCCAGTCCGATTACTCAATGAAGAAAATATATTTCTTTGTTAGAATTCCACTAAAATAATTTTGAACCACTTCTTCTTCAATTTGGAAATCTGAATATGATTTTCCTAGATTTTATTATTTAGCTCAATACTATAACTATATGAATAAAATAATCATCTAAATATGATGAAACACTAAATGAAATATTGTCCCTTCTGCATTCATATTCAATTCAAAAAACAACTTCAAGAAAACACAATCTTGAAATTTATTCCCTTATGAATTATTCAGAACTCTACATTCTATATTCGTCACCAATGAAAAATAAATTTATCAGAATGTACAATGTACTTCCCATATTATCCTCACCCCCAAAATTGTTTGAGTTGGATTCCAAAAAAAATTCAAGCTCATTCTTGTTTTCTAAATCTACTGGTTAATTGGAATTTCTAGTTTATATTGACATAATAAAATCTTTTCAACACTTATAAAACTTATAAAATATTTTATCAAATCTAAATCTGCTTCAGACATTCATTAGAGGCATCATTTTGATTCTAATTTCACATTCCAATATTTTATTACGATCTTCTTTATTAAATTGACGAAAAATGTGAAAAAATAGATTATTCTCCATCACTTATCTTGACCCACATGAACAATAAAGTAACTAATTGAACTTATTTTAAATCTTTGAATTCATTTTTGATAAAGATACTTGTGTCATATTTTTATTTTCCACCATATACTCTTCATTTTATCTTTATTCATTAGTTAAAAATAATTATTCCTATAATGATTGCGTTGGAATATGGATCCTGATATACAGGTATTAGTAGCTTCTACTATAGAAACATATTTCTATTATACATATAATATAGATCAATTTTTTTCACAAGAACATATACCTCTGATGAATCCGATGACATACTTAATCTAATGTTATAAGGACCCAACATGAAACATTACATAATCTTGAATTAAATGAATTATTCACATTATAGATATTTTATGGTTTAGTGTTTTATATAATTAGCCTATAATAATTACATTACATCTCAAAAATTACAAGGTAGACATTTCTACATAGTTTCCAATTTTTTCACAAAATAAAAACTCTTTAAAGAATCATTTCTAGTTCCATGTTTTATATAGAATGACTTTTCCTTGATCCCATCATTGAACCTATTCATCATTATGTCCCATGGAAAAAATTTCAAAAATATGGGATGAGCATTAAATCCTTAGTAAGGGTAAAAAAAATATGGATGGAAAACATTATCCCATCAATAAATAGAAATCAAGGAAACCATAGTTTTCAATCATAACAAACCCTACAAAATCGTAACATTTATAAATAACTCATACAAATAATAAATCATAAAGGTGACTTGTGGAATATATAAAATACTTACATTGTAGCTATCAAAACTAATTAAGGAGTTACATTGGAATACTCATCAATGTATATTCCCTAAATCTCTTAGGAGAAACATTAACGTTTACCTCCATCACGTTACCCAATGCATTAGAGAGCTATCTCGGGCTCACCTTCCCTAGGTTTATCACGAAACCACCCACATAAAAAAACAATGTCCAATAACCATATCTTAATCATAACACATAACACAAGCATAATTAAAATATAACATTTCTGCATTCCAAAAAAATATATATCAAATCAAGAAATTGAAATAAACAATGCTTTATAAAAACAATTTCAAAACGATTAAAAACATTTAATAGAGAGATTTTCGAATCAAAGTGCCCCATACCACATTGATGATTTTAAATGAGTCATCATTTGAAAATATTAATTCCCATATAAATCAATTCTAAAAAACATTTTTGAAACATGGACATTAATGAGAAATATCTAAAAGAACAAATCTTTATAACATTTTAACAGATATTTAAGTTGAGGTGTTTTTTAACTAAATGAAAGACGGTTGAATACAAATAATTGAGGAATAACATTTAATCATAACTTTTTAATATCATGAGAATAATGGGATTCATGATATAAAATTCCAAAGGATAGTATATACAAAATATAAGTGTCAATCAGTGCCTAAAAAAATGAAGTCTCAAAAGAATTTAAATTGAGACGAAATCCATTATAAAAAAGTATCCTTAAATTAAGGATAAATCAATTAAATAATAATGTGTGACAAATATAAATACAATAAATATGATTGGATATTAATTGAAAATCAATGAAATAACTTTAACACATATCTTTGTAAAAACAACACCAATGACTTGGATGTTTAACTCGATGAATAGAAGTTGAGTTAAAATTACTCTTATCAAGTACATATCAATGGCTTGAGAATTTATCAATGGAGATATTATGTGTATGAAATGTATATACACATAAAGGGGAGTGTATATTACTATATAAATAAATAAACTATGATTCTAGACATAATCATAGCATGACATAATAAATAATTAGATGATTAACCTATGGAATGGAAATTAAGATACAAAGTTCCCTTACCGATTTGGTAACATACAGAACATATACCACATGAAAGAAGGATCATAAAATGAATATATAAATAACCATAAATTAATTTATATTATAAAAATAATACAATCACGGGTAGTACATACACCACACAAAAGGAAATAGTAGAAAACATAACATGAATCTGACGATAATAAAAAGTGAAATGAAAGCCCCTTAACACATTGTAATCAATCGAGTAGTTTGACAAAAAGTAAATGACCACCAAATTAATCACATAATTCCATGAATATAATGATAATCATGATAATATATATCAAATGGCAGTACAAAATATACCAAATGAATGAAATAAGTGGCGAACAATGGAAATCTCATGGAATTAAAAGTGAGATAAGAAATCCCTTACCTCATGTCCAACTTCACTTGTTTGTTCTTTTTTCTTCCTGAATAATAAACCTAAGATAATTTATAGTTTTTTTAGAACCCTTTTCAAGTTTATTATTCCCTTCATATCACTTATTAACATGTTATATACATTATGTAATCATTTATGTTAATCATTTTCGTTTTGTCGATATTTGGTACTAGAGTAAAAAATGAACACCTTATAATTACTTGTTTCCCATGTGGTCAAGAGTCCATTATCTATAGAATGATATTCATGATTTATATATCATATATATAATATATATCCATTTTATATTGGTATTTATGACTATACATAACATTTGGAGATAAGAAATGGAATTCACCGTTCATGGAGATGGTGAGTCATTAGTACACATGAACACAAATTTTATTTATATTTCGTATTTTAATTGAATGAAAACATAATGATACAAAGTTATATTATAATTACAGTATAATATCATATAAAATTTCAATAAATACATCCTTTGTATGTTCTGCATATGGTATGAACGAGTCATATCACTTTGAGGTTGTGGTAATCCACAGTTCCTCAAAGGATATTTTCGCATTTACTAATAATGGAAACCATAAAGGTGTTTGATAAATTAAATTAAAATGGAATAAATACAACATAAACATAATATATGTCATATATAAATATAGTTCCATCATATTGTCCACCATAAGAGGTGGTAAGAGATAATTGAACAATAATCATTTCGTGAGGCGTTAATTTTGAATCCACAGAAATAGTATGTTTTTTACCCATTAGATGGAGGTGTGTGTAATTATAGTTATAATTTTTTTCATAAATAAAAGATAATATATTTAGGATACTGGTGTTTTTATTAAATAATGGAATAAAAATAGTTTAGGGGGTTGGAGATGTAAAATAAAATAAAAGGACTTAAGAGAATATGTTACCTTAAAATTGGGTATCTCTCATTGGTTTGAACCAAATGGTTTACTTGAAGTGAATTATTATTATAGTAAGACTTCTAGGAGGAATAGATTGATCCTGATAGATTATTTGGGTAGGGGTTGGCTGAGCGAAGAGGCTTGAGAGGTGTGTGGAAAGGGTTATAAGTGAGATATTTTTATAAGGGGGAGGAGGGGCTCTTTGGGAATGTGTGAAAGTATTATTTTATTATATAATGATTTTCAGTTACTAAATGGACAAAACTAATTAAAGTCAAAGATAATAAGAGTCATGTTCAAAATATAATCATCAAATAAGAATTGGACAGGTATTGGGTATTGTTTTAGATTTTATAATCTTATTTATTTAAGTCGTACACAAGATCATTATTGTGTCATAATTAATATTATTTATTTAATGTATAAAAATTATAATAAATATAACATGATGTAGGAAATATTTTTATATTTCAAATGAATATTTATATTTTAAGATATAACTTATATATATCCCCATGTAACAATTGATTTACTAAAAGATATTTGTATATGTCATTTTTGTGTTTACTTTTAATTAATTAATATAATGTTTCATTATCACTCTTAAGTTGCTCCATGGGGTCCGAAAATCGACAAAACGATACCCATGGTCGGAAATGTATTAACCAATAGTATTAGGACACTTGTTAGGGTAAATTTATATTATTATTATAATATTTCTGTACCCTTATTTACCATATTTACCTTATATCCATGGTCAATAAAATATTTACTAAAGTAAATATTCATAATGTCTAAAAATAAAAGTTACCTATTTACCAAATATGGAACTCCTGATTGAAAATATGGAATCCATTTTTTCAAATTCAAAAAATAGATGTGTCCGATATAAATTTATAATTAATTCCCACCGTTAAAACCAAAAGAGTGTTTTTAAGAAACAATTACTATCAAAATATTGACACTTTTTTATGTCCAATTTTAAAGTGAAATTATTTAAAATGAACAAAATTTGATTATGATGGTAAAAATATATTTTAATTTAACTTTAAAACCAATTTAAAAGGTAATCTAAACATATAAATAAATTATATTAAACGGTAGTTTAGAATTAAAATATAGTATTTTCACTATTCATGAAAAATATGAACTTTTTCAAAACAAATGCCAAAAATTTAACCAAATAACATTTTATTACCCTATTCTAAAGTTGAATTTTATTTTTTCAAAGATAACATATAAAAGTGACCAAAACTAGATTTAAAGAGGGTTCATCATTAAAAGACGGTAAATTGACCTTTTAAAGAATATTACAGTATTTATGCTTAAAATCAGATTCTTTCTTATTTTAAGCCTCTAAACATTATTGGTTAAATGTGAAAACATTTAACAAACATGTATATTCAAATTGTAGTTAGTTCTAACTATTCCTGCAAATAATATTTCTAGGCGTTAAGTACCATTTAAAATAATATTATATCATTATTTTTTAGTATGACTTGACATTGTGTGCAACATAAGGCTTCGGAGAGACCCATTGTTGCATGTCATGTACACCATTGAATATAACATCCCCTTAAATATTAATATTTAATAAAAAAATATTAATAAATATAAAAATTCCATATTCTTTATTTTCCTGGGATGTTACATCCTTCCCCTCCTTTTAGAAATTGTGTCCTCGCAATTTTAAAATTGTGCATGGAAACATCATTGATAGTCCCACATCGGAAAAAGAGTAAATAAAAATATCACATTACAATAAAGAAAGATATGTACAAAGGTCACCTAAGATAGACCATACAATGATTTTATGAAAACATGGATATCGAAGAGAAACTATGTGTCATGTTCTGATGTAGAGTGATAGAAAACATGATTAGAATAATTTTAACAAAAAGAAAACCACAAATTTGTGATGGTTTAAATAGTCATTGGTTTCCTAGTAGGAAAAGTAAATGGGAAACATTTATTTTTCATGTTACTTTTCATAAAGTTGAGGAATTTATTTATGAGCCTGACTACGAACATAAGGACACATACTTACTTGTCATGTAGACTTTCATCCGTTACTAAATTTCTACAACAAACTCTTATTTTCTCAAAATGATGAGTATTCAAGTTGACATGGACACGTAAAAATTTATAAAATAAAATTCTAGAGAATAAAATGATCTAAAAAATATTAACCATATATTTCTCCTATCATTATATGCTAACAAAAACCAAAATTACTTAGTACGAGTTCAGATAAACCCTAAAAGGATAATCCTTTATAAAACGAAATTATACTCTTAATCTATAAAATCCTATAAAAAGTACCCAAAGATCAAGAAGGAAAATTCAATATACATATGTCCTTAAAATTATAAAAAATAATCCAAACTAATATTTAATCCCAAAACTCTGAAGGATTTAAATCACATTGTCTTCGAGAGTAAATCTAAATATTTATCATAAAAAACCTCAACTTCTTTTAATGTCTCATTATAATGTGTAATTAACCTATTCAAATATTCTCTATGATAGGTTACTCATTTTCCTAAATAACCCAAATCACCTTATTTCCACAATAAAAACATAGATTCTTAAGAAAACCATCATCAATTAGTAACCAAATAATCTTCCTAAACTAAAGATGTCCATTTGATAAAACATATGATGCCAAATAAACTTCTTCTCGATCCATAAAATTAGTTAACAAAAACAAATTAGTTATACTTACTCAAGACTTCACGTAGTCCAGTGGTTGGCAATAAATCCCAATGGAACATTGGTTCTGGGTTCGATTACAGTAGCTTTGTCAGACACGACGAGTTGTCACATGGTCCGCATGTTTTCCTTTTTCAAAAACTATACAATATAATAAAATTCCAAAAAAATTATACAAATTCCTCAAAAAACCATAACATAATTTATCATGAAAGGTTATCTAATACATTTCATTTTTCACTCTGAAATGTAATAACCATTTATCACCTCTAAAACAAATATGACTCTTTCTATTATGCTAACCATTATTGTTATGTAACTTATGCTTAAATAACACCCTATCCTCTTATGTTATCTAAACCAACCTCTGATACCAACTATAAGGACCCACCCTTAAATGTTACATAATATTGAATTAAAGGAATAATTCACATTGAACATTTTTTAGTTTTAGAGTTGTATATAATTGTGACATTAATATTAATTTACATCTCATAAATTACAAAGTATACACTTCTAGTCAATTTCCATTTTTTTCACAAAATAAAAACTCTTAAAAGAAACATTTCTAGTTCTATGTTTTGGACAACATGACATATCTGTGATCCCATCCTTGACCTTATTCATCATTAAGTCATGTTGATGAGATTTCAAATACGTGGGATGAGCCTAAAAAGCTCAGTAAGGGTAAAATAATTAGGATGGAAAACATTATCCCATCAATAAATACAAATCAACGGAACCATAATTTTTACTCATAACATACCTTACGATATCATATGATTTATGAATAACACACAGAAATCATAATTCATAAAGGTAACTTGTGGAATACATAAAATACATACATTGTAGCTATCACAACTACGTAGGGAGTTACGTTGGAATACCCATCATAGTATACTCAATAAATCTATTAAGTGAAACATTAACGCTTACCTCTGTCACGTTACCCAATGCATTGGAGAACTATCTCGAGCAGACTCGCCCTATGTTTATCACGGAACCACCGTATGCATAAGCAATACCCAATAACAAGAACATAATCATAACACATGACACAAGGATAAAAGAAAGATAAAATTTCCACATTCCAATCAAAATATATCAAATCAGGATATTGTAAAAAAATGATTTATTAAACCATTTTCAAAACCATTTAAAACATTTAACAAATAGATTTTGGATTCAAAGTGTCTCACACCACATTGAAGCTTTTAAATGAATAAACATTTGAAAACAATAATGTCCATAAAAAAATTCTAAAAACCATTTAGGAAACATGGACAATAATGATAAATATTTAGAAAAATAAATATCTATAACATTTTAACTGATATTTGAGTTAAATTGATTTTAACAAAATGAGATTCACTTGAATACAAATGATTGAGTAATAACATTTAATCAAAAATATAAAATATCATTAGAATAAGGGGATTCATTGTAACAGCCCGAGATTTTATGAAAAATATTCTTTTTAATTTTATGTCTTTTGTTGTATGCTACACCAAAAGGAGCTTGCACAACATGCATCCTTGACTTGCCTTGCATTACACGCAATCGCAACCTTCCCCGATAGCGTGTGTAGTACGCAATACTGAGTTTCACGAAACAACGATATGCTATTAAAATATTATTAAAACTAGCCGTTATGAATAGTAATAACCACTTTTTGAAATTTTGTAAATTTTATTTTTCAAAATGGAATTCATTTTTAGATTCGGAGTATCGAATTTAGCCTAAGGTGAAATTTTGGTACTTTTCGGATAACTTTCATATTGTGATGAATAGTGAAAATGACTAAATTTTAATTAAAAGAAACTTTTTTAATCGAAATAATTAATAGTGATAAATTATTAATTTGAGTGGTTTTAAAGTATATTTAGAATATATTTTTACAATTTAATACAATGTTGGTCATTGGTTGTAATTTCACATTTAAACCAGACATAATCAAGTGTCAATCATTTGATAGATATTGTTTCTTAAAAACACGCTATTTGTTTTAACAGCGGGATTTAATTATAAAAATAATTAATGAAACTTCTATGTTATGAATTTGTTAAAATAGACTTTATTTTTGAATTCGGAATATAAAATATAGCTTAGGATGAAATTTTGGCATTGTTCTGAAAAACATCAATTTTTGATGAATAGTGAAACTACTAAGTAGTAGTTAAAAAAAACTGAATTTTTCATAAAACTTAATTTTACCGCTTCTGTGAGTGGAATTTCGAAAATCCGAGAGACACGGTTAATATCAAGTACTAAAATGTGGTTTAATGAGATGAAAATAATTTTTGGTGAATAGTAACTTTTTACTTTTTTTACCGCGGTTAATAGTAAATTGGGTAACTAAGGGTAAATATGATATTAATATTACCCTAACACATGTCCTAATTCTATTGGACAAGTGTAATTCGACCAGAAACAAACTTAGGAATAAAATATGACCATTTAGGCCCACTTGGATTAGATTAGGACATTTATTATTAATTTATTTAAAGAAGGGTTAAAATAGTTAGAATCAAAGTTTAATAAGTAAATCATTTATAATATGGGGTTATACATAAGATAAATTCTATTGTAAATATTCATTAGAAATCTAAAAAGATTTCCTACATGATGGTATTTTATTTGTAATTTTTAGTCATCAAATAATTTAATTTATTTTTGACACAATGATGATGCAGTAATTATCTTATTAATGAAATATTGAAATAATTGATTATATAAATACCAAAATAAATGTAATTTAAGACTTTTTATGAATTCCACTAATTTTCTAGGTTACTATGATATATTAGTGTTGATTTAATAAACTTGGTTCGAACATATAATTCTGTTATGACTTTCAAAAAAATCATATATCAAATAGTGTCAAAATTGACACAAAATAGTTTTTAAATTAAATATTATATTATTAATTGTTATTTTATTCCTAAAAATCTAAGGTTCGGCCAAATGACTTAGATAATGATATATGTATTAATAATAAACAATTTGGGGTTCGTTTGGCTTGATATAGTAAGTTTATTAACCTTATAGTATAAGAACACAAGAAGACACGGTAAAAGTAAAATTATTTAACTTAATGTTAAATCTAAATGATAAGGTTAAAATAGGTACCTAAACTTGTCTAAACTCTATTGGATGAGAGGATGTCGACCCATCCCCACCTTAGCCTCGAAATAAATCAATTTGGAGCTAATTAAAACCGACCTTGACATTATAATAAAATAATATTTTGAGATATTCCTAAGGTGCCCCTCTCCTCCCTTATAAAAGGACACCTCCTCCCCCTCCTCCTCACACCAATTTGAGCACCCAAGCTCGGCCAACCCCTGCCAAAATCTCTTCTCCACTTCCCTAGAAACATCCTAGAGGTTCTGGTATTCCTCAAAGACCAATTTTAGTGCCCTATGTGGAGGTCTCAAAGAGGCGCTTCAAAAAAGAGGTAATTACCGTTACCAATTCTTTCATCTTTATTTCTTCTTCCACTTCTTCTTCTTAGGTTGTTTCATTATGAAGTAATAACATCAGTATCACTCATATACTGATATGTTATTATAAGTATGAAACAACCCTATTTCACCATCTATCCATCCTACGGAAAAAGAAATCACCGCGCGTGCGTACGTATGGAATACCGTCTCCACGCCGTGGTGTAATCTATTTTCCACCACCACCTTACATGGATGGGTATAATGGTGTAAAGAATAACTATACATAGTTATTACAACATAATATTGATTCTGATATATTGTATAATCCAATTCAATTCAGTTCAATATTTATGGAAATGATATCATCGCTCGTGCGTACGTACGGACTACCGTCTCCACGACGCGATGAGATTCATTCTCCATGTTAACCATTTAAGAATGATTATAAAGTATATATAAGAAATAATAATGAAATATATGACATTATAAAGTTACTGGATTTATGTATATATATATATATATGTATTTCATCTACTTACTTCCATTTCAAGACAATAAGGAAAGTAAAACAGCATTCATGCGTACGTACGGACTACCGTCTCCATGAACGGTGTTTTTCATTTTATTTATCTATCTATTATATATATATATATACTGAATATATATGATATATAAATCATATTTTATATTCTGGAAGTAAGTAGATCATGATATATGTAATAATGATGTCAAGAACAACAAGTCAAAACACCTACGATAAATGAAACGATTTTACCCAAAACGCTTCTTTAACATGGAATTTACAAAAGAACGGGTAATATAATGTCATAAGTGAACCATATATGATATCATAACAATGAATATGATTCTGGAATAAGTCAATAACATGATTTAAATCATTATACAGGAGGTCCGGACACTTTCAAAGCAAGTCGGACATAAGGTAAGGGAAATATCACAATCTCATTTTTATCCGAGATTGTTTATTCGTAAGTATTTACTGGGGTGTATTTTATCATCCATATCCTTGTTTCATCAATATGTAATATTATTTCCATCCACCTAAAATTGTTTAAATCCATTTTTACCCTTCGGTGTGTTTTTAGTAATATCTATGAAAGGAATCTTTTGTCATACGAGGTACTTTTTGACTTTTCCGACAAAAGTACGAAGAATGTTTTTTTTAACTTATACGGCTTGAATGGATTTTTAAAACATTATTTCCAAGAAGCTTCCTTTACAAGTTTTCAAGTTTATTTTTAATCAACTTCTTTTATTTTAAAGTTGTATGACATGTTATGAAAGGAAAAATGTTTTCGAAGAGGAAAGGATATTTTCCTCAAGAATGAAGTTCAAGTGTTTTATTAAAATTATTTTCCATCTAAGATAATAAAGGGTTCTGTTTTTATCCTTATTATTACATTGATTTGATCATGTTGTGATGGAATTATTTTTATGAATTCCATTATCTTATATGAATTGATTTATGATGTCATGATGTTTCAAGAATCCCATTTTTGTTACATGTGTTATGCGATGATGTATGTTTTATGATTATGTGGCACACATAAGAAAGGATTCATTATAAGATGGGTGAGACCTATATCTCCCTCCAATTCATTGGGTAAAGATTTTATATCTCATGAGATAGACATGGCTGGAACGGAAGGTTATTTCGGTTCAGTGATACAGGACTGAAACGAGGAGTGAACTCGGTTCAGAAAGGGACTTTGTCCACTAAGATAGTCTTGGCAATGGGTCATGACTAACAAGAAATGATTTTCCATGATTATGTGTGCATGCCACACAGTTTCAAGTTTCATGTTATGGTGATCTCATTTTCACTTCTATGATTTGTTCCATGTTAAGATATTATGATCTCTTTTGCAGGTTATGATTTTCAAAAAGATATGATATGATTTTTATTTATTTTGTATACCCTTACTGAGCATTTGAGCTCACCCTTTTATGTTTTCTTTTCCCCAGGATATAAATAAAGGTTTTAGGTAAAAAAAAGGGAAGATCTTTATGGGAGATATTGAAGATCTTTCACCACGATTAGAAGATTACGTTCCGAGTTTCCAAAGACACTAAACTATTACGATCCTTTAGTGTGTGTTTTTGTTATGTAATAAGTATTCCGCAAAAGTAATGTAATGTCCATGTACGTCAGGCTTTGGGTCTCTACAGTTGGTATCAGAGGAAAGGTTTAGTCACCCTTTGGAAACTAGGATGCGAGAACTTTAGTGAGATCCCTAGAGATATTTATAAGGTATGTCTAGGGATGTCCCTAAGGATAAGTATACGTATAGGATACAGTCCTAGAACTATGGTAACGATCATAGAATTTAACCTAAGATGTTAGATATCAAGGATACTCCACCTTTATTATGTTGTTTTCCCTAGCATGATTTTTTCCTCTGACACTATTCTTTTTTTTTTGGGTTTTAGAAAATGGCTGGAAACAAGATGATTCACGATAATGGAGGATATGATGGATAATGGAATGATATTCTTCATGAGAAACCAAAAGAAATGAGATTTGGAAGTCCAAAGATCATTATTATGCCGAATCAGCAATCTCATAATATGATCAATAAAGTAAAATTTGGTAAGTTTCCTGACTCGACTAATAAGAGAAAGATGGAGTTTCATGATGATCATAGAGGAAAGAAAGTTCAATTTCCCCTATGTAAATCATGTGGGAAGAGGCATCAAGGAGAATGTCTCAAGGGAACTGGAAGATGCTTTGGGTGTGGAAAAGAAGGACACAAATAAAGTAAGTGCAAAGGAAAAGGGTCGGTTAACACCATGGATGAGGATAATGGTATTGCTACGACATCAAAAATGGTTAAGTGTTTTAAATGTGGAATGTATGGCCATTATGCAAACAAATGCCCTAAGGGAAAGACTCATGAAGAGAACCAGTATGGTCATATGGGTAGTATTTATGTGGATGATGATGAAGAGACTACAAATGATATGTGAGATGAAAGAATTTTTGAAGCTCGGTCAATGGTTTAAGAATGTAGTGGAATGATTACATGTTTATCATGGGTAATGTTGTATAAGAAATCTCATGGTACTATGTAATAAAGAGACGTCTAAGGATTGTTACACTGTTGTCTTTCCTTGAGTTATGAAAGTGTATGATTAATGGTACCACTATCCATGAAAGGTTATTCAGATATTTTTAGAATTTAGATGATATGCGCACAATGAAGGAATAATAAGATAATGGGGTGTTTGATTATATTCATGAGCTCATGATTGATATAAGGACTAAGTGATATCATGGTTTGAGTATATAGAATTTTGAGGATTTTGGTATGTGGAAAGTGTTAACGTTTAACTGCATTCATGTTTTCAATAAGGCTCAATGAGTATTCAAGGGAATACATGATTAAGGCCTTTGAATGATTAGAATGTGACCAACGAGATATATCTTATGATATATGGGGATCAACGATGGTATTAAATCTCTGAAAATCATTTTCACTATGTTATGAGAGTTGACTGCAGTATTATGGATAAGCCTAAAGATTGGAATGGATTATGTTGGACACAAGTTAGTATTGTTTAAGGATAGATGTTTTCTCGATATTATTGATGGGATGTTATGGTAATATAGTTTTAGAAAAAAGACAGTCTGCAGGACGGGCGACAACCCATCGCGTCAGACAAGGCTGTGGGAATCGAATCCACAACTGAAGTGTGACTGGCCTTTATCGCCTACCACTGGCCTACAGGAAGTCCCTGTTTAGTAGAAACTAGTTTTATTATATTAAGCAGTATGATATATGAAGTATAAGTCCAATTTAGAAACCATATATGATAAATCTCACTATAGATCGACTTATGTATATAATATTTGCTAACCTTTTGTTTGAGACAGATGGAATGACCCTTCATTCTATCACATGATCTGCTAACACTTCACGAATAACAAATTCAACTTCATTTATTTAAGAGATGAAGTGGAAATTGTTCAAGGCATGAACAACAGTGAGATTGTACCAAAATAAGGAAAGTATTTATTCTAATTCAATTTTCAACTTTAGGGAAATGATCTTGAAAACCAAAAATGTTGTCCTAGTGATCATATACCTGATGAATCAGATGGTACCTTAGATCGTCACAAATTTATGGATTTGTGATTTCTGGATTTTCCATAGCCATGTTCTCTACCACTCTCCATCAGAACATGATGGTTAGATTTCTCTTTCATATCCATATTTTCACCTATGTGGAAACCCAGTGATTAGTTTATTTGGGTAACCATTACGTTTCATAATTTTGTTTTTAAAGATTGGTTTTGATATTCATTTTTACGATGTGGGTTTCTATTAAATAAACTTTCAAATAGTAAACCATTTATAACCCTGACGAATTTCGAGGGCGAAATTCATTTTAAGGGGGGTAGAATGTAACAGCCCGAGATTTTATGAAAAATATTCTTTTTAATTTTATTTCCTGTGTTGTACGCTACACCAAAAGGAGCTTGCACAACATGAATCCTTGACTTGCCTTGCATTACACGAAATCGCAACCTTCCCCGATAGCGTGTGTAGTACGCAATACTGAGTTTCACGAAACAACGATATGCTATTAAAATATTATTAAAACTAGCCGTTATGAATAGTAATAACCACTTTTTGAAATTTTGTAAATTTTATTTTTCAAAATGGAATTCATTCTTAGATTCGGAGTATCGAATTTAGCCTAAGGTGAAATTTTGGTACTTTTCGGATAACTTTCATATTCTGATGAATAGTGAAAATGACTAAATTTTAATTAAAAGCAAATTTTTTAATCGAAATAATTAATAGTGATAAATTATTAATTTGAGTGGTTTTAAAGTATATTTAGAATATATTTTTACAATTTAATACAATGTTGGTCATTGGTTGTAATTTCACATTTAAACCAGACATAATCAAGTGTCAATCTTTTGATAGATATTATTTCTTAAAAACACGCTATTTGTTTTAACAGCGGGATTTAATTATAAAAATAATTAATGAAACTTCTATGTTATGAATTTGGTAAAATAGACTTTATTTTTGAATTAGGAATATAAAATATAGCTTAGGATGAAATTTTGGCATTGTTCTGAAAAACATCAATTTTTGATGAATAGTGAAACTACTAAGTAGTAGTTAAAAAAAACTGAATTTTTCATAAAACATAATTTTACCGCTTCTGTGAGTGGAATTTCGAAAATCCGAGAGACACGGTTAATATTAAGGACTAAAATGTGGTTCAATGAGATGAAAATAATTTTTGGTGAATATTAACTTTTTACTTTTTTTACCGCGGTTAATAGTAAATTGGGTAACTAAGGGTAAATATGATATTAATATTAACCTAACACATGTCCTAATTCTATTGGACAAATGTAATTCGACCAGAAACAAACTTAGGAATAAAATATAACCATTTAGGCCCACTTGGATTAGATTAGGACATTTATTATTAATTTATTTAAAGAAGGGTTAAAATAGTTAGAATCAAAGTTTAATAAGTAAATAATTTATAATATGGGTTTATACATAAGATAAATTCGATTGTAAATATTCATTAGAAAGATAAAAAGATTTCCTACATGATGGTATTTTATTTGTAATTTTTAGTCATCAAATAATTTAATTTATTTATGACCCAATGATGATGCAGTAATTATCTTATTAATGAAATATTGACATAATTGATAATATAAATACCAAAATTAATGTAATTTAAGACTTTTTATGAATTCCACTAATTTTCTAGGTTACTATGATATATTAGTGTTGATTTAATCAACTTGGTTCGAACATATAATTCTGTTATGACTTTCAAAAAAAATCATATATCAAATAGTGTCAAAATTGACACAAAATAGTTTTTAAATCAAATATTATATTATTAATTGTTATTTTATTCCTAAAAATCTAAGGTTCGGCCAAATGACTTAGATAATGATATATGTATTAATAATAAACAATTTGGGGTTCGTTTGGCTTGATATAGTAAGTTTATTAACCTTATAGTATAAGAACACAAGAAGACACGGTAAAAGTAAAATTATTTAACTTAATGTTAAATCTAAATGATAAGGTTAAAATAGGTACCTAAACTTGTCTAAATTCTATTGGATGAGAGGATTTCGACCCATCCCCACCTTAGCCTCGAAATAAATCAATTTGGAGCTAATTAAAACCGAACTTGACATTATAATAAAATAATATTTTGAGATATTCCTAAGGTGCCCCTCTCCTCCCTTATAAAAGGACACCTCCTCCCCCTCCTCCTCACACCAATTTGAGCACCCAAGATCGGCCAACCCCTGCCAAAATCTCTTCTCCACTTCCCTATAAACATCCTAGAGGTTCTGGTCTTCCTCAAAGACCAAATTTAGTGCCCTAAGAGGAGGTCTCAAAGAGGCGCTTCAAAGAAGAGGTAATTACCGTTACCAATTCTTTCATCTTTATTTCTTCTTCCACTTCTTCTTCTTAGGTTGTTTCATTATGAAGTAATAACATCAGTATCACTCATATACTGATATGTTATTATAATTATGAAACAACCCTATTTCACCATCTATCCATCCTACGGAAAAAGAAATCACCGCGCGTGCGTACGTATGGAATACCATCTCCACGCCGTGGTGTAATCTATTTTCCACCACCACCTTACATGGATGGGTATAATGGTGTAAAGAATAACTATACATAGTTATTACAACATAATATTGATTCTGATATATTGTATAATCCAATTCAATTCAGTTCAATATTTATGGAAATGATATCATCGCTCGTGCGTACGTACAGACTACCGTCTCCACGACGCGATGAGATTCATTCTCCATGTTAACCATTTAAGAATGATTATAAAGTATATATAAGAAATAATAATGAAATATATGACATTATAAAGTTACTGGATTTATGTATATATATATATATGTATGTCATCTACTTACTTCCATTTCAAGACAATAAGGAAAGTAAAACAGCGTTCATGCGTACGTACGGACTACCGTCTCCATGAACGGTGTTTTTCATTTTATTTATCTATCTATTATATATATATATATACTGAATATATATGATATATAAATCATATTTTATATTCTGGAAGTAAGTATATCATGATATAAGTAATAATGATGTCAAGAACAACAAGTCAAAACACCTACGATAAATGAAACGATTTTACCCAAAACGCTTCTTTAACATGGAATTTACAAAAGAACGGGTAATATAATGTCATAAGTGAACCATATATGATATCATAACAATGAATATGATTCTGGAATAAGTCAATAACATGATTTAAATCATTATACAGGAGGTTCGGACACTTACAAAGCAAGTCGGACATAAGGTAAGGGAAATATCACAATCTCATTTTTATCCGAGATTGTTTATTCGAAAGTATTTTCTGGGGTGTATTTTATCATCCATATCCTTGTTTCATAAATATTTAATATTATTTCCATCCACCTAAAATTGTTTAAATCCATTTTTACCCTTCGGTGAGTTTTTAGTAATATCTATGAAAGGAATCTTTTGTCATACGAGGTACTTTTTGACTTTTCCGACAAAAGTACGAAGAATGTTTTTTTAACTTATACGGCTTGAATGGATTTTTAAAACATTATTTCCAAGAAGCTTCCTTTACAAGTTTTCAAGTTTATTTTTAATCAACTTCTTTTATTTTAAAGTTGTATGGCATGTTATGAAAGGAAATATGTTTTCGAAGAAGAAAGGATATTTTCCTCAAGAATGAAGTTCAAGTGTTTTATTAAAATTATTTTCCATCTAAGATAATAAAGGGTTCTGTTTTTATCCCTATTATTACATTGATTTGATCATGTTGTGATGGAATTATTTTTATGAATTACATTATCTTATATGAATTGATTTATGATGTCATGATGTTTCAAGAATCCCATTTTTGTTACATGTGTTATGCGATGATGTATGTTTTATGATTATGTGGCACACATAAGAAAGGATTCATTATAAGATGGGTGGGACCTATATCTCCCTCCAATGCATTGGGTAAAGATTTTATATCTCATGAGATAGACATGGCTGGAACGGAAGGTTATTTCGGTTCAGTGATACAGGACTGAAACGAGGAGTGAACTCGGTTCAGAAAGGGACTTTGTCCACTAAGATAGTCTTGGCAATGGGTCATGACTAACAAGAAATGATTTTCCATGATTATGTGTGCATGCCACAAAGTTTCAAGTTTCATGTTATGGTGATCTCATTTTCACTTCTATGATTTGTTCCATGTTAAGATATTATGATCTCTTTTGCAGGTTATGATTTTCAAAAAGATATGATATGATTTTTATTTCTTTTGTATACCCTTACTGAGCATTTGTGCTCACCCTTTTATGTTTTATTTTCCCCAGGATATAAATAAAGGTTTTAGGTAAAAAAAAGGGAAGATATTTATGGGAGATATTGAAGATCTTTCACCACGATTAGAAGATTACGTTCCGAGTTTCCAAAGACACTAAACTATTACGATCCTGTAGTGTGTGTTTTTGTTATGTAATAAGTATTCCGCAAAAGTAATTTAATGTGCATGTACGTCAGGCTTTGGGTCTCTACATTCATGATATAATATTCCAATATACAGTATATACACCATATACGAGTGAATTCTTTCATAAAAGAAACGAAGTCTCAATGGAATGTAAATTAAGATGATATCGCTTATAAAAGTTATATCCTTAAATTACGGATAAATAAATAACATAATAATGCATGACATATATAAATACACTCAATATGATTGGATATTCAGTATTAAATAATTAGAGAACATTCACACAGTTTTTTTTAAAAATAACACCAATGACTTGGATGTTTAACTCAATGAATGAAAATTGAGTTAAAATTACTCTAATCACATTCATATCGATGACATGCGAAATTATCAATGGAAATATTATCTGTATCAAAAGTATATCCACATAATGGGGAGAATAAATTCCAACATAAATAAATAAACAATTATTCCACACATAATCATATCATGACATAATTATGAATTATAAGATTAACCCATGGAATAGAAATTGGGTTAAAAAGTTCCCTTACCAATTTGGTAACTTACAAAACATACACCACATTAAAGAAGGATCATACAATGAATATTTAAATACCTATAAATTAATTTGTATTATACAAATAATACAATCATGGGCAGTACATACACTACACAAAATGAAATAGTGGTAAACATAGCATGAATCTCCCGAGAATAAAATGTTAGATGAAAACCCCTTACCACATTGTAATCAATCAATTCGTATGACAAAAAGATAATAAAAAAAATAAATCACAAAATTCAATGAATATAAATATAACAATAATAATATATATATCAATTTTTAGTACAAAATACACCACATACTAGAAATAAGTGGCGAACAATGGAAATCACATGGAATTAAAAGTGAGATATGAAATCCCTTTCCACGTGTCCAACTTGACTTGTTTGTTCATCATTAGCCCTGAATAATATTATAAGTTAATATATAATTGATTATGAACCCTTTTTCTTATATATTATTCCTTTAATATCACTTATTTACATGTTATATACATTATGTAATCATTTATGTTAATATCGGTCATTTTGTCGATATTTGGTACTTTAGTAAAAAATGAACACCTTATAATTACAAGTTTCCCCTGTGGTCATGATTCCATTATATTCATAATGATATTAATTATTTAGTTATAATATATATAATATATATCCAGTATATATATGTATTTATAAATTACATAACATTTGGAGATATGAAATGAAATGCAACGTTCATGGAGACGGTAAGCCGTAGGTATGCATGAGCAAGACTTTCATTTCTATTTGGTATTTTTATTGAATAAAAACATAATGAAACATAGTTATATTATAATTACAGTATAATATCATATATAATTTTAAATAACTCCATCATTTATACATCCCATATTTGGTATGAACGAGTCATATCAATTTGAGGGTGCGGTAGTCCGCACTTCGTCAAATAAAATTATCGAGTTTACTCATTATGGAAACCATAAATGTATGATATAAATTAAATATAAATAAGAATAAATCAATTATAAACATAATATTTTTCATATATAAATATAGTTCCATCATAATGTCCACCATAAGAGGCAGTAGGAGATAATTGTGCCATCATCGTTTCGCGAGATGTTAGTTTTCCATCCACAGAAACAATATGTTCTTTACCAATTAGAGGGAGGTGTGTGTAATTTTAGTTCAAATAATTCACATAAAAACAACCTGGCATATTGAGGATACCATTGTTGTTATAAAATAAAGAAATAAATATATTTTATGGGATTGGATATGTAATATAAAACTAAATGACTTAATATAACATGTTAACTTTAAATTGGGTATCTCCCTTTGGTTTGAACCAAAAGGTTTACATGAAGTGCCGTATTCCTATGTTAAGGCTTCCAGGAGGAAGAGAGAGATATTGGGAGATTATTTTGGAAGGGTTTGGATGATCCAAAGGGCTTTAAAGGTGTGTGGAATGGGTTATAAGTGAGTGATTTTTATAAGGGGGAGGAGGGGCTCTTTAGGAATGTGTCAAATTATTATTTTATTATTTAATGATTTTTGTTTTCTAATTGTCCAAAACTCATTAAGGTCGAATATGAGATTACTCATGTTCTAAATAAATTTATCCAATAATATTTGGATAGGTTTTGGTTATTTGTTTTAGAATTTATAATTTTATTTATTTCAATCATTCATTAATGAGGTAAACACTCATCATTATTATGTAATAAATAAAATTAATTATTTAATATCTAAAAATAATAAAAAAACATCCATGATGTATGAAATTTTTTTATATGTCAAATTAATTCTTATAGTTGAAGAGATAACTTATATAACCTCATGTAACAATTGATATACTAAAAGATATTTGTTTATGTCATTTTGTCTTTTCTTTAAATTAATTAATATAAAGTGTGATTAATACTCTTAATTGGCTCCATGGGGTCCCAAAATCCATTAAAAGATGCCCAAAGTTAGATATTTGTTAACTAATAGGATTAGGACACTTGTTAGGGTAATTATAGATTATTATAATAATATTTGTTTACCCTTATTTACCAGATTTACACTTTAACCATGGTAAATAAAATTTTTACTAAAGTAAATATTCATAATGTATAAAAATAAAATTAACTTTTTACAAAATTTGGACCTCCTGATTCCTTATATAAAATAATTTATTTCAAATTCAAATCACTAAAGTGGCCGAAATTAATTTAAAATTAATTTCCACCGTTAAAACAAAAATCGTGTTTTTAAGAAATAATAACTATCCAAAGATTGACACTTGTTTATGTCCAATTTCTAAGTGAAATTACTTCCAATGAACAAAATTGGATTAAATGGTAAACATATATTCTAATTAAACTATAAAAAAAATTAAAAATAAAATCTAACCAAATTAATAAATTAGATTACATGGCAGTTTTTAATTAAAATACAGTATTTATAACTATTCATTAAAAAATGAACTATATCCAAAAAATACCAAAAATTTACCCTAAGAAAATATTGATATCCCATTTCAAAATTATAATTTTATTATGTCAAATAGGACATATAAAAGTTACCAGAACTATATTTAAATAAGTTTCATCATTAAAATATGGTAAATCGACCATTTAATGAACATTTGAGTATTTATGCATAAAATCATATTCTGTCTTTTATTAAGCCTCTAAAATTTACTGGATAAATGTAAAATCATTTAACAAACATGTATATTCATATTGGAGTTAGTTATATCTATTAAAACTAATATAATGGCTAGGCATTGACTACCATTTAAAATAATAATATATTATTATTTTTTATTATGACTTAGCATTGAGTGCAATATAAGTCATCGAAGAAACCCGTTGTCGCGTTTCAAGTACACCCGTGAATATAACATCCCCTTTAAAATTAATATTTAATTCAAAAATATTAATAAATATAAAAATTTCATATTATTTATTTTCATAGATTGTTATAGATGGATTATAATTAGCAATTTATTTCTTTTCGGAATATGATGGTCTTCAACATCATTATTCAATAATTTAGATCTTTTTGATTTTTTCAGACCAAAAACCATCACCTACAATATGAACACCCTCCTCATCCTTTAATCAAATATGCATGTTGAAATATAATTATGATGTTTTTGAGATTGTAAACATTCATCTTAACCTACTTTAATCTTTCAAACACTTCTACTTGTATCATGACCTATTTCACGACTTTGATTACATTGAAGATCTACTTTAACATTATCTAACTTACAAAGGAATGTATGGTGACTTCCCTCTTTGTTATTATCATATTTATTTCCCTCAAATCCTAAATATAATTGGCATGATTATAAATAGACTATATACAATTGGTAGAATATTTTTTTCCCCTTTCATTCATCAATATTGCATCATATGTTTTATAACTTACATTGGATTTATGAGAACTACATGATCAAAAAAACATCGTCACATTTATATCGAATCCATGATGATTATGATTATGATCAGAACCTCATTATGAACTGAACATAATTACAATAAAAAACCTCATTATGACCAAAAACTCATTATGATCAGATATTCATTGATCGAACCAAAGGTGGATGAGATGATCCCTTTCTTCCTGTAAAAATATATTGAATATGATGTATTTTTTAAGTACCATGAGTTTTAATTACTAACAATGATGATTTAATGAATATGAATTTTGAGTCTGATCACTATATTTTATAATGTGAACATAATTCCTTTTTATTTTGGTAGGAAAACTGATCACCAACAAACTTATTACTTAGTTGGACAGTGAATCTGATTTTTACATTCTTCTAAATTCATATGAACATCATAGTCCGATGGTTTTTATTCATGCATGAAAATTACTTTTTTATTATAAAACACCTTTAATGGAATAAGTGAGAAACCTCAAACAACCAAAACAAGCTATCAGACTGCTCCACCCCAGCAAATGATCCAACAATAAGACTTCACCAACACATACCCCTCGACAAGAAGTCCCGTGTAGAAGCACAGGCACAGAACCGATGGTGAAGCCATACCCTCTAAAGCATCCAAATCCAACGGAACTGTATCTATAAGACTTAATGCTCTAATCCCCTTCTAGAGAAAGACCAAGTAGCATGCTAAAAACAAGGAAAAAGAAAACTGCAAATAAATTAAAAGTTGACCAGAAGAGACCAAACTCACACAACCGCTTCACCCACGCCTACCAACCAAAGCCACCTGCTTACATTAAGTTTCTAGCAAGGAATTTAATACTACTGGATTCCATCTCCCTGAATAGATTCCAAGTAATGTATGGTAACTTAAAGACTGTTTCTTCCGAAATTATATTGTCAAAAATGGACACAAGTTGGTCCTAAGTCTGAATGTACTCCTCAACACTGATCTTCCCATGGTTGAAACCCCCTACCAGAATTGAGTCCAGTTTTCCAATCCAAGAGTACTGCTCCTCACAAAGGGACACCTCTAGAGGCCTCCCCATCATTTTATCCACCTCTTCCTCAGTAGCGTTGAGAAATAGAACTTGTTCTATCACGTCTTATTTAGAGCTTAAAAGTCGAACCTAACAATCCTTCTCCCCTAGCCTCTGATGTCGCATAGGTTCCATATCCATCGACGTATCACACATCTTCTTTGTTTATTGAGTCCTCAGAGGAGGAGGTAACGATGAGTAATCTGTCCTCCCCTTCCTTCTCCTGGGCCCCCATGAACTCTTCGAACTTAGAGCCTCATCAGCGGAATGGTCGTGTATACTCCCTTTGGAAATTGTCACACCGACTCCTTCTCCCTCATCTGGAATAACACAATCCAAACTCAAAACATCCTCTGAAAGGACTTTAAACAGGTTACTCAAAGAAATTGTTCCTAATCCCCCTTCCTTCCCACCTCTGCTTAAACCAGGCTTAACCATATCGAGTCCCTACCTCCCTTCATCGAGCATCTGATCCATTATTGTTTTACCCTCTTCCTCTGGACACCGCATGACAATCCTCGAACTGGTGATCTCCACCTTCATCCTGCACACACTGGCTGGACGAACTCATCAGATCCCTTTTAAGTCTGCTGAACACATCCACCACTGTCGGGTTTACATGGACTGTAACCACACCAGTTCCGGGAGACTCCACACCAGCTGCAGTGTTTCCCTCTGCCTCAATTACTGCTCTCACCTCCTCCACTGGTTGCAACGAGTTTCCTTTTTCTCTAACCTCTTCACCCGCTGCATACAGCCCCAATACTGGTGTCTCGCAAACCAGAGGAATTTTATCATTTCCACTGACCACCGTCTGAACCGTGTCCTGCCCACCCCTAAGGACATCCTTCATTGACTGAAGTCTGAAGCTCCTGCCCTCCAACGGATCACGATTTTCTGAAGCCTTACCACTGTATCAGTCTTCCATCCTCGGTTTAACTGGAGGTCCCTGATGAGAAGCATCTGCTGCGTGCCCCAGCCTCATGCAGGAGAAACAGAAAACCAGAAAATCCTTGTAAACCACTCGCTGCTTGACCCTGTACTCCTCCCCGATTGTAATCCAAACATAATCAAAAGGAGTTCTAGACAAGTCCATTTCTACGCAAACCCGTGGATTGACTGGGTGACATGCAGATTCTGTCTGACTATTTTAGCGTATAAATCTACCGACGAGATTTCCAAGCAATCTTATAACTGTGGGGTTTTGAAAAGGAAGAGGAAGTTTCCGAAAACTAACATATACCGATGGATCATATTGACTTATCAATATGTTCTATATTTGATTAAAAATATTCATCAATATTTCTTTCTATCCATAATATTCTCAAACTACATTCATTTATCAACATAATCAACATATTGTTCCATTGACAAAAAATACATCAAAAACACAACTTGGGCCTATCAAGAACAATTCGATCTTGATTTCTCTTTCTTTGAACATGGTACATCATTAGAAAAACTGAAATCCAAATGAAACATCTAATATCAAACCCAAACTTTTAAGATAATATTATTTTATTATTTTATCATATTTTGAAACCTTCTATCGAACTGTGAGCCAAGCCTGTTTGAAATTTTTTCATATTGTTGACAAATGAATGCTTCGCCCATAACATCGTCCGGTGCATGGCGTGCCGTATTCAATGCAGCACGACTTTGTTCTAGTCACAGTACTTCCTACCTCATGTTTAAGGAAAATAAATAAATCATGTTTTAATAATGTTTTTTTATAATTATAGTAATGGAAATTATTATTATTAGTATTATGTTCACCAAGTTTATAAATGTAGTATTGTTATTATTATGTTATTATTATTAACATTTTATTAATTTTCTTAAGTATATTAGGTTTATTAATGTCACATTATGTTTATTATATTTTTTTTATTATGATTATTTGTAATAATATTAATATTTTTCTTTCTAATTTATTTACAACTATTTTTATCTTCTTCTTATTATTATTATTTTATTTAGTTTTTTTCTTCTTATTTTTCTCTTCTTTATTTATTTTATTTCCTTTCTTATTTTTTCCCTCCTCATTTACCGTCTCCATGATACCCATACTCTTCCCCCTTCTCTTCCTTCTTGCAACCATAACCCCTAGCCAACCCTAGTCACTGCGCCCTCCGTACCCTACACACCCTTCTCCGGCGAGCCCTCCCTTTGGCCGCCCACCCTCCCGCGGCCTGCCTCTGGCGATGCGCACCACCGGATCCGCACCCCTCTTCTGGCTTGCCTCGCATCGCCCCCTGCTACCCACCTCATGCCGAACTCCCAGCATACTACCTCCCACTGGCCAAGGGGCATACTGCATGCCTCCCTCACTTTTGCCGCGCCACCTCCCTCTGGTCGGCACCCCTCCTGCCGAATCTGCCAACACACACCCCCTCGACCCACTCCACTTCTCCCCCTTCAGCCGAAGCAGCCGACACACACCCCCTCGACCCACTCCTCCCCTCCAATTCAATCCGTCGGTGTGCCCCCCTGTTCTCAAGACCGCACCAACCTGGAGAGGCTCCGGCGTGCCTCCCTCTCCCTCCTTCCCAAGGGTTTGGTTCTTTTTTATTATTATTAGGAGTTTTTGGTCTTGAACGGGGTGGATATTAGACTTAGGGTTAATTGTTGATAATTTTTTTGATTCAGATGTTTATTTAAGGTCCCTTGCAGTGCGATTGATGTGCGATGGAGTTTGCGCACTACGTTTGTGATTTTTGGAAACCGATTTAGGTGTTTTATTCTGCTATTGTATTTCGCACGGTCCGTGATAAATAATTTTTGACTTGAAATGATTAGTATAATTTTATTTATGTGTAATTTCATGAAGTTGAGTTTTTAATGAGAAAATTTGGTATTTTGTGTGTGCAAAACATTTTGTGTTTATTTGGTGGATTATTTTACTTACGTAAATAAATTTGGGGTTATGTGATTGATCTGTTTGGTGCGAAACTTGTTTTAAGGAAGCTTCGTATGCCTTTGATATTTTATAGAATGTTGTATATAATGAGGTGTGTTTTTGAGGAAAACTCATGTTGTGTTATTTGAGGTTAATTTATAAATCATGAACTTGGTTTTTTAAAATTTTGTAAGTGATTCGAATGATGTTTTGAAAGGTTTTAGTGTGAAAATGATTTTTTTTTAAAAAAAATAAAAAGGGATTTGGGTGTTTTTGAGGTATGTCCTTTGTTGCATTATTCATCATTATGTTAGGAATTCTGCAATTGATTTATTTAATGACATTAAAGCTGGAAATCTTGTTCTGCTTGAGGGTTGGGTGTGTTTTCTTTTGCTAGTACTGTTTTTAGGTGTTGGGCATGAAACTTTTCTATGGAAAAACCCATGCTGAATTGTTTATCACGGGTTTTTTTTAACTATGTAGTTTTTCTATTAAAATGTGTGTAGGCTTGAGTTGGTGTTTTGGTGTTGCATCTTTGCGCATTTGGTTTTAAAAATCATGTTTTTAATGTATTTATTTTGGTGCAAACCCTTGATGCATTATTTTAAAATGTTTTGTAGATTGTTCAAGTGTTTAAGTTATTTTATTAAATTATATTTTTTGTGTGTTGGGCCTTGCTTCATTGGTTTTGGGCTGCCCGTATCGAGGCATCTTACATGTACATGCATAGGGTAAGGCATTTATATATATATATATATATATATATATATATATATATATTCCCTCTTTGTACATATCCCCTCATGGCGTAGGGAATATGTGCAGTGTAGCTAGGGGTGTGTATATATATATGTATAAATGCATGTGCGTGTGTGCGCCAAGTGTCGGTTCGAGTGGCCATCGACAGATAACGACAAGTTTGGGGTAGGTCCTCTATGCCAATGTTTTTATTCTTAATAAAAAGTATAATCTAGACAAATTTGATTCTAAGAGTGAAGAAGGAATTTATCTTGGTTATTATTTGACTAGAAAAGTGTATAGAGTCTTTAAAAAAAGAACCAAATGTGTGGAATAATCAGTTCACATCATGTTTGATGAAAATGATCCACATGAGTCTAAAACCTCTCTTGAAAATCATGATGACGATTTTACTGTTCTGTACCTTAATGATAAATCTAAAGAACCTGCTATAAAAACATCCAGTTCTGGACATATTCCAGAATCTACTTCTATTGAACCCAAACCTATAGATAAACCTGAAATTTCTAATCCTGCCTTTTCTAGATCAACTAGGATTCTAAAGAATCATCTTTTAAATTCTGTTGTTGGTAATCTTGATAGAGGGACACAGACTAGAGCTTCCCTAAGAAACCAGGTTAAACTTCAAGCCTTTCTTTCATAGCTAGAACCTAAAAATATAAATGATGGTATCAATGATGAATTTTTGGTAATGTCTATGCAAGAAGAGTTAAATCAACATGAAAGGAACAAAGTCTGGGAATTAGTTGACAGACCCAAGAAAAACATTGACAATAGGCACTAAATGGGTTTTAGAAACAAAGTTGATGAATCTAGAAACCTAGATAGAAACAAAGCTAGACTAGTTGCACAGGGATATAGTCAAGAATAAGGTATAGACTATGAGGAAACCTTTGCACCTGTAGCCAGATTAGAAGCCCTTAGGATCTTACATGCCTATGCTGCTCATCTGAATTTCTAGCTATATCAAATGGATGCTAAAAGTTATTTTCTAAAAGGTTTAATAATTGAAGATGTTTTTGTTGAACAACCACCTGGATTTACTAATCCTCATTTTCCAAATCGAGTTTTTAAACTTTCTATAGCTTTATATGGTTTAAAACAATCTCCAAGATCTTGGTATGATAGGCTTTGTAATTTTATTATTTCAAAAAGTTTTACTAATGGGATTGTTGAACCATCTCTTATTATTAAAAGAATTTATAAAGATGTTTTAATAGTAAAAATCTGTGTTGATGATTTTTTTGGATCTTCTAAACACTCTTTATGTACTGATTTTTCAAAGAGCATGCAAAGGGAATTTGAAAACAGTTTAATGGGAGAAGATAAATATTTTCTTGGATTTCATGTTTTTCAAAATGAATACAATATTATTTTGAATCAAAGTAAATATACAAAGGATCTTTTAAAACGTTTTGGTTTGGATAGTATTAAGGAAAGTGATACTCCTATGATTACTTTATGTAAATTTGATGCAGATTAAACTGGGAAACCAGTGGGTCAAACCAATTACCGAGGTATGATTGGAAGCTTACATTACCTTACTGCTAATAGACCAGATATTATGTTTAGTGTGTGTATGTGTCCAATATTTCAATCTAATCCTAAGGAATCTAATTTAATTTCTGTTAAAATAATTTTTAAGTTTCTTAAACACACTGTAAACTTAGGTTTGTTTTACCAAAAAGGACAATCCTTTGTGTTAATGAGTTATTCAGATGCTGACTTTTATGGTTGCAAGTTGGATAGAAAAAGCACATATGGAACATGTCATTTATTGGGAAAATACATAGTATCTTGGTGTAGTAAAAAATAAAATTATGTAGCTTTTCCCACTGTGGATGTAGAGTATATAGCTGATGGTAGTTGTTGTGCACAAATTCTATGGACGAAACACACTCTTTTGGACTATGGATATGAATTTACGTGTGTTTCAATTAACTGTGACAACACTGGTGCAATTAACATCTCTAAGAACCCTGTATCTCAATCTAGGATTAAACACATTAATGTAAGGCACCACTTCTTGAGAGATCATTATCCAAAGGGTGATATTACTCTTTAATTTATTGGTACTGAACATCAATTAGCTGACATTTTCACCAAAACTTAATGTTCAGATAGGTTAAGTTACATTAGACAGGAGTTAGGAATTATTAACCTTGATCAGTAGCTACCTCACCAATGTAACCTCATCGATGTAACCCCACCGATGTGAACCCTCACTGATGTGAATCCTCACCGATGTGAATCCTCACTGATGTGGATACCTCACCGATGTAATACCTCACTGATGGACCTCACTGATAGGAACTCTCACCGATAAACTCTACCGATGAGTGCGTTGTTTTAAAACATCTGTCTGCCGTAAGAATCTGAATAGTTTGTACTTTATTTAATTTTATTCATTTATTTTATGATTCCTACATGATAAAAACTAAGTCCTACCTACTTCTCAATCCATCGAGCCTCATACCCTTTACCCTCAAACCTTAACTCTCGAATCTCTCAAGAACCCTAAATCCCTCGAACCAGCGATGGAAAAAACCAAACATCCTACCATCAGATATGACACTGATGAGATGAATGAAAAGAAGTAGAAGTTTGAGCTAGAAGCAAGTGGTAGTGTTGGTAGAACATTGTCGGGGAGGCGACCAGTGAATCCTTATTTTCATAATAGAGTTGTTGTGATTGAAAAGGAGCTCTGCGTGGAATGGTTGCTGCCTTGAAAATCGTTAGTTCTCGAAGTGCTTGACGATTAAAAATGGGTAGATTTTTTTTCAAACACCAATGGCCCCAACTATCCGAAGCTAGTGAAGCAATTTTATGAGTTTGTAATCTTTGAGAAATCTGAAAATGAGAACCGAGTGACTTATTATGTGAATGGAAAGGAGATATATTTCTCATCCGTTGAATGGGCTGAATGCTTCAAGGATCTGCATGAAGGTCTATCTGGATATGTCTCAAAAGCTATGGAACATACAAGTGATATATTTGATTATGAAACTCCTTTAGAAGAGCTAACTGGTGATGGAAATCAAAGACAAGTAGTAGCTACAGAAATGGATGGAGAGAACAGATTGCAGTTCCAATTTGTTCAGCATGTCTTAATAATGAGGAGAGGAGACTTTGCGAATTTAAGGTATCATGATATCAATCTCATGTATCTCCAGAGACATTGTGTGAAAGTTAATCTGTGCAGATTTCTGATGATCCAAATGGAATACATGACAAGTCAAAAATCTAAGTGTAATGCCCTATTATTTTCCATGTTGATCTCTGTGATGATCAAAGTGAAAGGGGTTGCTGAGTCTCAAGATGAGACTATGGTAGTAAGGAACAAATTTTTATCACAAGAATAATGTACAAATAAATGAAGATAAATTAGAACCCATGGAGAGGAGAGTGGGTTAATGATGACCAGAAGGTATATGATAAATTTAATCATGTGGATCATCCTTCAAGACCTAACGATGTGAGGGATCCAGGCCTCGGACCTAATGAAGAAGAACCGGAATACAGTGATGAGACTGAAGAAGAAGAAACTCCTATGGATGATGGGAGATATCCGGACATCCCTCTAAGTCCTGCTACTGAAATTGTATCTTCTAGAAAGGAATACTTAATAGAAGAAGAGACTTCTACTAATAAGGAAGGCCATCCATCCCTTGATCATAATGAAGAAAAGGAGAATGAATCAGAACCCAATGATTTTGTGCGTTTAAGTCTGAGTCCATTAATTGGAAGCTCAGTTTTTTCTACTGAGGATTTAGTAGGAGAAAGGGAAGAAGTTATACCTAATCTAAAGGACCCTCCTACTATTGCAGAGATGGAAATGATAGTAGAACATTCTCCTCAAGAAGAAAGACCCGTTGAAAATGCCCTTGTTGTATAAGAGAATGCACCCATTGAGGGGGAGCATCAAACCAAGTTTGGAAGAGTGTCAGTGGCTGTTGATATTGAGGACTGGGCAGAAGACCCATGTTTTATGGTATGTTGTTTTGACTATCCTGATTCTGATAATGAGGCATCTCTAAATAGACCAAAAATAATTTATGATGTTGTGTCTGAGTTGCTACCTGAATATGTGGTCAGAATGCATGACCTGGATATTTCGAATAAAAAGCATAAGGACATTTTTGTGGAAGAAAAAAGGAAGTTGGAAGCTTCACTGGTGTCATCAGTCCAATCGATTATGACTGACTCAGTAGCCAGTATATCCTATGAAATATTATCTGTTATAGTTTCACCTGCTAATTTGATCACCAAGGCTGACCTTGAATCCTTAATGGATGAGCTGAAAGAATCCATTAGTGTTTTTGTTGATGAGTTGAAGCACTGTTTTGTTTAAGCGATGAGAATGTTGGAAAGATCTTTTGAACTCTCTCTCGGTTGTAATTTTTCACCCTTTATGGCCGAAATAGTGGAAGAAGTTAAAGACGGCCAGACTCAAGTATCTAGAATGAAATAATATCTTGATGCTCTAAAGAAATCAGTTATCTCTTTAGATTCCTATATGAGTTCGAAATCCCAAGAAGACAAGGACGTATCCTATGTCAAAAGTGTTGTGAGGCAGATGGTTTCTGTGTTTGAAGGTTTTAAAACATCCATGTAAGATCATGCTAAATAACAGGATTCCCAAGTTCAAAATCATATTATTGGGTCAACCAAAAACTTAATGGAAACCGTTACTTTTAAATTGGTTATGTTGCTTCCATACCCTCAGTGGATTTGAATCAAATTCAAGCTGTGATAAATCAGGAGCTTGGTTCATCATCAACCAGTGGCTCTGTGGACTCATCTGATCTGAGAAAAGCTGTGCTTTCTACAATAGATCCTGCTAGAGAAATAATGAATATAGTTTAAGACTATATGAGAGAATCCTCTGCCTCTTAGAAATAAGTGAAAGAAAAGGTGGACTTCTATTTTCAAAAATATTTACACAAAGCATCAACTCAAAAATCACTTCAAACTTATGTTGGAAAACATGATGTTACCTCCTGCCAATCAAGCCTTCAGAGAGCAATTCAGCAAGCTAAGTGAATTGACTCCTGCCTTGGATAAATTCATGGAGAACATGGATGACTTCATATCTGCTATGGAGAGAGGACGAGGAATAATTATGGATTTCAGAAATATTTTTCTACCTTTTCCGCATGTTGATTCTAGGCTAGTGATTGTACCTCCAGCCTTATTAGCCTCTGCCTCTACTGGTTCTCCAATTCAGATGACTCTATCCCAAGCCATTTGAATCCTCACACTAATGATCACTCAAAGTACTCCGCAGTACAGGCTAGGAAAAGTTTATGTGGTTCAGCCTCCTGTGATCATTTCCAGAATTCATAATCCTTCACCAGCATCCTCATCACTGGAATATGCTACTAATCCCAAGGGAAAATCTCACATTGAGGATGTGGATTGAACAAGTGGATAAGATTTTTGATAGGAATCCCTTTTATTTTTTTGTCTATGTACCTTTTGTAACATTTAATACAAGTGGCTTTCATTTATTTCTCATTTTTTTCTTCTTCTCTTTGTTGTTTCCCACTTTCTGATTATCACAAAGGTGTAGAAATATTCTACAAAGATTCTATAAAGGGGGAGAGATATTCAAAATACCAAAGAGAGGGAAATATTCACCCAGGCGGAGAACTATTAAAAGGAGATATTAAAAGGGGGAGAATAAATATTGGGGAGAAAGTATCAAAGGGGGAGAAATTTTATCTAAGGAAAAGCTATCACGATTTTCCCCTTTGATACCATTGCATTTAATTCTCTGATACCATTGCATTTAATTCTAGCTCTGATACATTATGGTTTGTAATATATTGTTTTCTCTCATAAAATTGAATTTAATGATATATCCTCTGATACAATTACTCACTATTTTAAAATGATAATATCATATGTTTTGATTATCAAAAAGGGGGAGATTGTTGAGCTCACATATTTTGATAATCCCAATTACGCTTTCATATACTGGGTAATCCCAATCACAGTTTATCTATATATTAATTATTTCAATCTATGATACTCTATTATCAAGATAATAATAATATTAAAATAATCCCTGAGATATGTTAATCAATGTTTATCTCTGTTTATATGAGTTCTGAAGTAATTCTAACCAATCAGATATGTTGTGCATAAAATAGATAAGTGTTAAGTCACTGATCTACTTATAGCTACTGATAAAGAGCTACTGGTACTCAGTATACCGATAGACTTAGTCTACCAATAGATAGAGCCACCGATAAGATAAGGTTACCTATATGTACAGAGCTACCGGTAAGCATAGAACAAGACCTTCGATAGAACATAATGGAGCTACTGATGTGCATAAGTCTACCGATACACATAATCATTGGAACAAAGGAGCTACCGATAGAACCAGTCTACTTCTAGTTACCGATAGAGTAAGTCTACTGATACAAGTAAAGACAATCACCAATAACAAAAGCTAACGATAGACATAGATACCAATAGAACAAGTCTACCGATCTACATATTTAGTAAGTCTACCGATATAAGGAGCTACCGATATTTTAAGAGCTACCGATATCAAGATCTAATGATACAAGTGCAAAGAACTACCAATGAAAGATCAAAGAGCTACCGATGGAAGGTCATTATTACACAAAGTCCACCATACACGTATACCAATAGAAGGATACTAATGATTGACCAACCAGTCAAACTCTATAATCTCAATACTATTTATTTATTATGTTATCGGTTACATTTGATGGTTTTAATGCAGTTAATGTTATTTAATGAATTCTGTTGCCATTTCAGGGAACCATACCTAGTACCCACGCCAAAGGTGATCATTCCTTTTTCTGGAGCTGAAAGCTATTAAGGGAAGGAAATAGAAAACTTGAAAAATATGAAAATGATAGAATGAGAAGAGTTGATACAGGCGTGAAAGAGAGGATCATTAAAAAGTAACCAAGAAGGCACTTGAAGTGTGAAGAAAGAACTGGAAAGTGGTGCATACAGAAATACTACATCCATACTCCAAGAACACTAATCATACATGAAGAAATTATTTTCTAGAGGAGAACACAAGTTGCATCTTGAGTGAAGAACTAAAAAAACACTTCATGCACTTAGGCTGACAAGCTGAACCTGGATCCACGGAAGAAAACGACACTCTGTTTTTCAGAACAAAAACCAGAGAAGGGCTCAGAAGCTTTTCTGACCAAACAAACGAGTCTAGAGTTGCAATCCCAATCACTAAATCTCTTCTAACCTCATTCTCACTTACTTTAGTGATTATTTCATTTACATTTCAAGTAGTGTGTGTATCCTGTTTTTTTACACACACACACACACACACTGTCTCCTGATCTAAGATGGAGTATCCTTCAATCCTCAATTAAACTCTATAAATCCCTTGTATCCCACTGTGAATAGTGGTAGAGGTCGAGTAAGACCTGGACAGCTATGAGCTATTGTTTGTTTTCCCATGTAGAACTGTGGTAGAGGTCATTGGACCTGGAAAGTATTGTACTGTTGTTAACCCCAATCCAAGGTGTGGATCAATTTATATAAATTGTTCGAGAGGACTAAGTCTCAGCTTGAGACTGAACCTCTTGGTCACATCTACTGTGTTTTTTAGTTTAAGTCTTGAGTATAGTATATATTTCATATTCTGCTACTAACAACTTTGAAATATAATTTGATTTAAAGTTACTTTGATATTTAAATTAGCAAGTATTTATACTTATTGTAAACCATTAAGTTAGCTTCAAAAGTCAATTTAATCATTATATTATATTAACTGAGACCTAATTAGTCTTTGAGAAACTAATTGAACATTTACACTCTGTATAGATTCACTGTTGTTTAACCTGGTTTTTAAATTATGGGAATTTAAGAGAAAAATTGTTAACAAAATTTTTAATTGGAACTCAATTCACCCCTATTAAGTATCCACTTCGACCAAAATAAAGAATTTTGAAAACATCATCCCTTTTAAAATTATAAAATTATCTTGAAAAATGAATGATAACATTTTTCCTATAAAACATATAAAATAAACTTAAAACGTGGTGAAAAATTGTGCACTTGAAAACTTACAACATAAGATTGAAAAGAAATTAAAAACAATTGTTGATAAATTAAAATATAATATTTAAAAAACAAAAATTAAACAAAATACATTTTATAATACCTTTTTCTTTGAAAATATATTTGAAAAAACTTAAATAATCTTTAAAGATCATTTAAATCACTCCTTGGAACATATTACATTTTTGAAATCCTTTTTATTATAAAACAAATTTAAAATTAATGAATGTACAGAAAACGAGGAAAAAAATTTCTAAAAAATTTAATATTGTAATCTTGACAAGTAATAATGAATGAAATTTTAGTCATGGTGAAAGATGAATCCAATTGTGATGAACATTCCTTTTGTGCCATTAAAATTTAGAAAAGTGCCTCAATCAAAAAATGATACGAGGATTAATTTTAAAAAACCATTATTTTAAAAGTTAAAACCCAGGTAAACATTTATTTGTAATATCATCGGATAACATTAGATCATTTTTTAAAACAATTTAAGGAAACATTGTTTTGAAAGAGCACATATTTCTGACCAAATATAGAGATAAAGTTGCATTTTCTTAAAAATTATAAATTATATTAAATAGAAAAGAGTATAAAAACGGTACCATTATAATAATATATCATGAATAAACAATGGAGAAAACAAATAATGATATTTCTTAAGATATGGATCATAATATTTCATCAATGGAATCATGATCATAAAAAATTGCGATAAATGAAGAGATTGTAGTAATAAACTTTTACCACTTTGGTAACATTGAATCATAATCACCATGAAATAATGAAATTACATAAAGCCCAAAATATTAGGAAAATATGGATATTAATGATATAACAAGTCAATATGTAGTTTAAACACCTTTTTGAATAATACAGGGGCATAATATGGCATGTGTCTCAAAGAAGGAAAATTGAGTCTAAATTGCATTACCGATTTGGGTACTTTGGAACCATCAGCCCCAAGAAAGGGTGATCATAAAATGGATCTGTAAATATCCATAAATTTCGGTATAATAATCATATAATATATTCATGGAAATTATATACACAATCAAATGAAACGAGTTTCAAATAAGGCATAAATCCCTCACAAATAAATTTGAGACGATAAAACCCTAACCTTAAGTCTTGAATTTACTTGTACAAGTTCAAGACTCCTATATGATAAATATATTTCTATTATAAATATATCAAAAAATTATTCTTATATATCATATGATATATTATATTATTCTGAACTTATATTACAAATTTATTAATTATTCCATGTTAAGGTTATGTTTCTTGTAAAAACCGCTTTGTTTTCCGTACAAGATTTGACTTCTTATTCAAGATCATAAAACCCTAATAATGACTTAATTATTTCAATAATATAAAACATGATATAAATAGAATATATATTTTATATATTAATATTTATTATCATAAATAAAATAATGAAATATGAAATGAATTACACTATTCATTGAGACGGTAGGTTGTACATACGCATGAACGTTGTTTCTGTTTATTCATCGTAAGGAAAAAATGAAAGTCAATTACATATATATTTGTATATATATTATAATTTATGTTAAATTATTATTAAATAAATATCATGTTTTTTTTCTAATCCCATCCTTAAAACATTCCATGTAATGTTTGAACGAATCACATCGCGTTGAGCATGCGATAATACACATATCCACAAATAAAGTTATCTTATTCATAAAAAAATGAAATCATGAATTCATGTTTTAAAAAATAATTAAAAATGAATAAATAAATTATATATATATATAAATCTTATATAGTATATAAAAAATTGTGTCCATTATATTGTCCAATCATCATCTGTGGGAAAGGAAAAATGAATGGTATCGTTTCGCGATGTAGTAGTCTATCGTACACATGAATGGTAAGTTCATTACCAATTTGATGGAAATGATTTTATGTGTATGTAGAACACATATAATAAAAACATATCAGTACATTTTTTATACTAATATTATTATATAATCCTAATGTAAGAATAATTGATGTGGTGGAGAGATAAAGTCAAACAAAGGTGTTTGATGAAGGATGTCACCACCTTTTTGGGTTACTCCTTTTGGATTTCACCGAAGGGATTCCTAGGATGGATTTATTCCTATAGTTATGACTATATAATGAAGTGAATTGATTTGTTAGATTATTTTGGATTAATTTTGATTATCATGTGTGCCTGAGAGGTGTGAGGAACGGGAAGAGTGGATTTCTTTTTATAAAGGAGGATGGGTGGTATTCTTGTAAATACTAAAAGGTAAATAGTATTGGCGAATCTCCTTTTCAAAGGGTGCTTCCAAAATAAAGATATAGTGTATTAATTGGTAATTATGTTTAAGATAAACCCCCACCACACAAAAATTCATTTTTATAATTTTGTTCCTTTACTTATATATTTCCTCACATTTATCATTTTGGTTTTTATTAAGGTAAATGGTTTTATAAACTAAGTAATAGAACAATTAAATATAAATTAATTTGAGATTAATTAGACAATATATACCAAATTAATTTTAAATATGGAATAAAATTTACAAAAAAAATACAACTTGGTAATTAATTTTAATTTAAGACCATGTGACACACAAAACATTACTTTAACTAGAACCTTACTAAAGATGTTTTTTCTATTTAAATGAAAATATTTTGATTATAAAATATAAATTGTTACTAGAATATAACATATCTGATATTAATTAATATTTTAAAAACTTTTTGATGAATATATTATTTTTAGTAAATTTTTAATCTTTAAATAAAATATAACTTATTATAAAATATAATTAATGTCAATTTTTAAATTATTTAAAAAAATTTAATTTGAAAAAATATCAAGACAATGATGTAATTATAATCTATTAATTTATAACATGTGTAACATTTTATAATCATATAAAAAATTTAATGTCAATAATTCAATAAATTTAAATTGCCGTAAATATTTTTATTATCATTTATTTTTCTTAATTATTAACTAAATAAATTCACCATTTGGAATTTCTAAATCACTTACTCTAAATAAATCAAATATAGAAAGTTAAATATAAATTAATACAATGAAAAAAAACATTCAAAATAATGTTTAGAACTGGTCAAATTTGGTTTTTCATCCACGTCTCAAGGCTTTAAAAGTGTTACAAGTATGAAAGGTTCATTTTTTTCTTAAATAACTTATTATATTGGTCCATTTCATGGTATTGTTTCCCAATAATGCATGAAATTAGTTCCAAAAAGGGATATGGTTGAAATATTTATAGAAAAATGATTTCTAACAAGTGTCTAGGTCAGTTATCCCATTAAAGTTAAATTTTAACGAGTATGAAAATTATTGGTTTCCTTAGTAGCTATAATTAATTTAGTTAATTTCGTTATTTTTTTGTTAAAAAAGTATTGACCATTCTAGGAATTATAATTTTTTCTTATTCCAAATATGGAATCCATTCTTCCAAATTATAAACATATAATTGGATGAAATAAATTTTAAATTAATTTCACCAACTTTCGCTGAATGTGAGGTTTTATGTGAAAATTTTTAAATGATTGAAATGTTTTTATATCCAATTTTATTATAAAATTGGTTAAAAATAAATATTTTATATTTTATATTTTATAATTTTATCTAATTAAACTTTAAAATCAAACTAAAATATACATTACTAAAATAAATAAATTAGATGTAAAGGCATTTTTGAATTATAATTCAGTATTTTCCACTATTCATCAAAAAATGAATTTTTGATGAAAAACAACAATTATCCACCCTATGTTAATTTTGAAATCATGAATTAAAAAATAAATTTTATTTTAACAAATTCAATTTCTAATAATTTAAAAAAATAATTGTATTATTGTTCACAGAATGGTATAAAAACCAATTCACATGAGAAAATAGTATTTTCAATCATATAAATACTTTACCAAATATTATATGTATTATTATAATTATGATTTATTTATATAAAACAATTATAAATAATATTTAATAAATTATACATTACTATTTAGTTTATTAGTTTTGACATCTATATTATAATTATTTCATTTAATTGCTTGGAATAATAACATGTTTTTTTGTAGATACTTATTATTGTGTGTAACGTAATGCAACACAGGGTTGTGATTAGAACAATATTATCTTGGTGTAGAGTATAATTAAATATTTACAATGTGTAGTTTATAAATAAATAAAAACATGCTACTTTTATATTACTTAATCTATATTCAGTGTTTCGTGTAATGAAAAATTTCAAAACATATAAATTAATTCAAAAAAATTCAAAAAATCCCAGGGTGTTGCAATTTATATTACTAATTTCTACAAATAATTACCTTATTGATTTTCATTGGATCTATATGATATTGTAAGTATTCATTTTAAACAAATTTTCTAATAAAATCTCATTATGTAGTTCTTTTTTCAATATCACTAGTTAATATAACTATAGGGTGATTCTAATGTGTCCTAATAGTTATAAGAATCTATATACATGATACTTCTAAATATTATTCAAGGTCATTTTATATCATTTGGTCTATCTTGTGTGATTTATTTGGTAAATCAATAGAAGGATTTGAGGTCATTGAGGCATTATCGATATTCAAAGTAGACATATCATCATTATACATAATAAGGAAACTTTAGGATCCCATTGATATCTCTCATCCAATGTGACATGAATACATTCATCCCCAAATCAAGATTTTTTATTTTAAATAAATGACATGCTTTAAGGGTGGTTGAATAACATATTAAAATTCCATTGTTGCATTTTTTTAAGATTGGTCTTGATTCTATTTTTTATTTTGATCAAATACCATAAATAAAAAACACTAATGTAATTAACTTTTGACATTTTTAAATTCCATAATTCATATAGTTTTTTAAGATATTTTGTATACAAACCATATTAATTACATAACAATATATGTTAATAAATATAACTCAAAAGTAAAATGGTAGGACATATTCACCAATCATAGTCTGGGAAATTTATTGAATGATCTTATTTCCACTTTGAAAACCCATTTTTATTAAGGTGTTCACTGTCACACCCCGACCACAGGTAACTTTTTTTTCCTTCCTTCTTGGTCCTGGTTTGAATTTTCTTTTTCTTTTCTTTCAAATTTTATTTGTGTTGGCGGTTTTGCGCTGGTGCGCAGTCATCGCATCGCTAGCAGTTATCGTGCGTTCGACCCGGGTGACTATGTGCTCACCCGGCGTTTTAAATATTAAAGTTTTTACATTGACATTATATTATTATTACAATTTAAATTGTGTTATTATTATTGTTGTTATTATTTATTTGTATGTGTGTTTAAATATGTGTATATGTATGTCTATATATATGTCTAAATATGTATATACATATGATTATATATGTTATGTCTATATATGTATATATATATATGTGTGTGTCATATTTATGGTTATATGTTTATTTAACGGTATATGTATACATACGTCTATATATGTATATATGTATATAGAGGTGTGTGTTATTTTTTTAAATGGTTTTATTGTTTTAAATATTTTGGTTATAATGATTATTATTATAATTAGCTAATTATTATTTTTATTATTATTATTATTATAGTTACGATATTATTTTTATTATTATAAAGTTTTACTATTTTTTTATAAAGTTTTATTATTACTATTAAGATTTGATTTTATTTATTTAATTAATTTATTATTATATTATTATTATTATTATTTTCATTTTCATTATTATTATTTTTATTTTAATATTATATAAATATATATATATTATAACCCTAAAACTAAACCTAATCCTGTTTCCCCCCTGGCGGCGCTCTCCCTCTCTCCTCTCTTTCTTCTCCCATCCCCCACACCCGGCTTCCCATCGCTGCACCAGAACCCCACGCCAGCACCTCCAGGTCGGCCTCCGTGCGTTCCTCAGCCTCCGCTGATCTCCTCCCGGCGTCGCGACCGGCCTACGACCCTCTCGACCGCCACGCCCCGCTTACCGTCCCGCCTCACCCAAGGCGTCACCCCCGCGCTCCCCCCTGTGTCGGCGTCTCGTGCCCGCCCCCCTCTCCGGCAGCCCGCACCGCCGGCCTCTCCTCCCGTCCGGAGGACCCCCTGTACGACGACTCCCCTCCCTCCGGTGCCATTCCCTCACGCGGCACCCCCCGGACCCCCGCTGAACCCAGCCTCCACCCCCCTATCCCGGCCTCACCCCCGCAACCCGGCCTCCCGAACACCGGCGCTCCGCCTCGCCACTCCGCTCCGGCCAGCCCCTTCCGGCCAGTCGCCCTCGGCCGCGCCGCACCCGACCTACCCTGCTCGGCCACCCCCTCACTTTCCCCCTCCGCTCATTCTCTGTGAGTTTTATTTTCATATGTTAATCTTATTTACGTTTTATTTTTATAACGTTTTAATATTATTATCATGTTGATAATATTATTATTATATTATTATTATTGTGATTTTATTATTGTTGTCATTATTATTATGTTAATATTATTCTATTATTATTATTATTATATTATTATTATTATTATTATTGTTATATTATTATTATGCTTATTATATTATTATTGTTATTATTATTATTATATTATGTTATTATTATTATTATATTATTATTATTATTATATTAATAATAATAATAATATTATTATTATTATTATTATGTTGTTATTATTATTACTACATTATTATTATTATTATTATCATCATTATTATGTTATTTTGTCATTTTTATTATTGTTATGTTATTATCATTATTATATTATGGGTATGCTATTATTATTATTATTATATTATATTATTATTGCTATTATGATTATGTTAATATTATAATTATTCCATATTATGATTGTTATTATTATTATATCATTATTATTATTATTATATTATGTTATTATTATTATTATGTTATTGTTATCACCATTATTATTTTTACGTTAATATTATTGTTATTACTATTATTATTAGTGAGTTATAATTATCATTGAGCCTGTTTAACGGTCTGTTGTTTTAGGACCTGTTTGACGGCGCAATACGGTGCAACCATTACGCAACGGGAGTTTTGCGCCATGTTGTTTTTCTTTCCAATTCGAGGTAGGTCTCCCTTTGCACTCACCCATAAATTTAGGATTAACTTATTCCTTGTATTTTTATTGAATTTCAGTAAATTTAAAAGTTATATTAAGTAGTTTTTAGAGTGTGGTGATCTGCTGATAATGCAAGCTTTTTAATTCTAGCACTTCATTGAAAGTGTTCTCTGGGATTTAATTGTGTGCTTCCATGGGAGTATTGCTAAATGGTTCTTCTTGAATAATGAAAGTCATGTTGAATTTTGTTTTGAAATGTTTTTTGTGTGTGTAAATTAGTAGGTGTATTGTTAATGGAAAAGATGTTTCTTAGAACCTGGATTAGAGAAAATGACTGTATGACCTTTAAACTTGATTTTGGAAACTTTAAGTGTGGTTCTTGGTTGATGAAAAATGTTTTCCTTTGTCTCGTGAACAAAAGTTTGGATTTCATTTGAGAAATGGTGTTCCTTCAAAAAGTGATTAAAGGCCCGTTTGGCTCTTGATAAAAGTGGGGTGCATTTGTATAATTGAAAAAAATGATTTTACTTGTGATATCAATGCATTTCAGTTTTAACATGTTGTTTTGAGTTCTTAAATGGAGTTCTATGTAAATTTCTGGTTTTCAACGTGATGACGTGTGTTATGTCCTTTGAACACACTTTGATATTAAATGGTTTAAAATGTTAAATGATATGACGGCCCGGTTGGCACTTTATTAAATGTGAAGTGATTATACACACATATATATATATATATACGTACTTATGGGGCATCTCTACAGGGGGACTTCCCTTCGAGGGTTGTCGTGTAGTGATGTCCGTGAAAGGGGTTGGCAAGTGCGGTGAGATGAGTCACGCATGCGAGGGTCTCCCACTTACACAGTGTTATTAAAACCAGTGTGGGTTCCTGGGTGTCCTTTAGAGAACCGAGTGACGGTTGCTGGATAACCCTGATTAGACGGGTTAGTCCCCCCTTGGTAGGTAAGGACTTGTGGGGCGTGCCACTGGTTGGCTGTTAGGACGGCCAGTTGGTTATTGACTATAGAGTACCATGTCGGTAGGTAGTCTGAACCTGAGTATGTCCAGGGGTTTCTAGGGATGTTTAGGATCGCCCATGGTTATTGCTGATAACTTTGGTTTATTTTTACTTGCACTTGGTATTCCTTGCTTGTTTACCTTTACTTGCACTTGTTTTCCCTACTTGTTTACTTTCAGTCTTCCTTCACAGCCTATACTGTTAGACTTTGGGAAAATGGTTTTCAAATTAAAATACTTTATTCTCTTTGTGTAAGATTTAAAAATGTAACACTTTTCTTTTTAGAATGAGTTTAAAACTAATGAAAGGGAACCAACTTTCAAAAAAGAATAAGGGGAATGTCTCGTGTTTGATTTTAAAGTTAATCATTATGAAAGCTTACTTTTATACATTTTAGTTCAAACCTGGAATATGTAGATTCTTTATTTACTGGCAGTGTTTTGGGATTTGTTGTGGGGCTCACATACTAAGCACTTTTGTTCTCACGCCTATCTTTTATCATTTCAGTTGCATGTTCCTTGTGTTCAGGTTTTCCTGGCTTAAGTCGCACAGTGTGGGAGCAACGTTGTTTGTAGTTGGGGGGGTGACCCGCGAGGTCACGTGGAGGTTTGTCGTGGAGTAGTTTTGTTTATGTCTTTAGTGTTTGCCTGTTTGTTTAGTTTAAATTTGTTCTTTTGATCCTATTTTTAGTTTGGACTGAATTCGTTCCCAACGATTGAATTTTTTTTAATGCCTGGCACTTGTTGCCATCCCAGGGGGATCAAGAACACTCCTCGGGACTTGCAGTGGACCGACTCGGGTGACTGGTTCAGGGTCGACCCGGGCTGGTTCATGACAAAATGGTATCCGAGGAAGTTTCTTGTTATTTGGGTTGCTGGTAGGTGGAGATTATGACTGTCAGGACTCGAGAGGTAGGTACGGGAAGGACGTCATGAACCCTCACCCGTCCCGCACCTCAAGTCGCCAGGGGTAGTCCGGGAATTGTGTCTTTGTCTCTTTCTGGTTTGTCTTGTATTGAGAGATGACAACAGAGGCAAGCCGACGTTACATCGTGATTTCCAATGGAGTAGTGACCCATGTGGAGTCTGAGTACACAGTTTGAATTCCTCCGGGTGGCCGATTCTGACTTGGGACATGGCCCACTACCATGTCGCTAGGTTGAGTGTGACTACTAGTCCCTCACTCTAGTGGTTGATGTAAATTTGGATACTACTTTTGTTTTGGTCTGTGTAAGTATGTTGTTGGAAATGAAAAAGGTTTTTGAAAAATTGGACTAGTTTCTTTTATAAGACTATAAATGTATGAAATGGGTTTTAAAACTGAAATCTTTTGATTTGGAAATATGTTGTTTGCTTGGAATTGGTTAAGAATGATTTGGGGTGAAACCTCAAGTCCTCTTTAGGAACGTTTGCACATGTATGAGAATGCGTGGAAAGTGCATGTTGGTGCGAGTATGAATGGAAAGTGGATGAAGACATGTGCAACGGTTCATGAGATTACCTGAGTGTGTATTTGAAATTAAAGGCTTGACCTTGTTTTCTAAATTGGTTTTAAAGGGGAAATGGTTTTGTAATGTTTTTGGTTTGAAAATGGATTGGTTTTGGAAAGAAGTCTGGAAAGGGGGTGGTTTTAAAGTCTAAAATAAAAAGGGGATTTTAAAATGGAGATTTTATTTTGGGTTGTGTCTGTGTTTGTTTGGTCTTTGTGCTGATTGTTTTTGATGAAGGTGCTTTTATTGATGTTGCTTCGGTTTGATATTGGTTTTGGCTTCGTGTTTTATATGTCGCTCAAGAAATGCCGCCCAGAAAGGTCTCTAAGGATTCAGATAAGTCATTCCCAGTTTTTGGTCCTTCTTCGACTTTTCCTATTCTCCATGGTGATCAAGGTCCGTTAGAGGAAGTGGAATGGCTCGAGGAAGTGGAGCGTGTCTTTAGAACATTGGGAACTCCCGATAATGTTAAAGTTCGTGAGATTATGGAGTTGTTTGAGAGTCCAGCTCTAGACCAGTGGAAGATGGGTACCCCATCATCAACTTAAGGTGAAATGACGTGGGATGTCTTTAAAATAGTTTTCATCCAATGGTTTGTACCTGAGGAAGTGAAACTGGAGAAAAAGAGAGAGCTTGTGCATATTCAACAAGGCCAACGGACGGTGAAAGCACATGTTGACCATTTCAAGGAACTGATTTCCATTTCGCCAGCGGTAGCGTCGCATGAACTCATAAAGGCCTCTCTTTTCACTGGGGTTCTTTGTCCGGAGATCAAGGAACAAGTCCTTCCTTCTCAAGACCAACGTTTCGAGAAGCTGATGGAGGAAGCATTTTTGGCTGAGTTGGTTTCCAAAACACAGTTGGTTGGTACTCCAGCACCCCCGTTTGTTCGTATGAGTTCCCCCTATGGTGTGGAAAATACGCCAAAGATACCTGTTCCTAAGGAGTTATCCCCTTTTGTCCCAATTTCCAGTTCATCAGATTGTTCAACGTTATGCTATCAGTGTGGTCGTTTCGGGAATTTAAAGCCGTCTTGTCACAACCCTCCGAAGACATGTCATCGATGCCGCCGTCTGGGTCATCTGGAGAAGTTTTGCTGGAAGAGTCGCATAAAGAGGACGCCGTGATGGGAGAATGTCAGTACTTGACTGTGAGGCAGAAGATGCTTCAGCCATCAGAGCCCCAGCCACAGGTCTCAGAGTGAAGCTTGCACACAGTCAGGAGTTCCCAGGGTTGTGAAGCCTTGACCCAGGTTTTGTTTTTCCGTATTGATGGTGGAGCAATTAAAAACCTTTTCATATTTTATTTCCTGCTATTAAAGTTTCAACAGCATTTTAAATGCGTTGTTTTTCTATAAAGTGATGATGTACTTGTTCGATGATAATCCAAGCAGACTTGTCATGTGGAGGTGATGTTCTGGATCTTGAGTCCTTCTTAAAAGTGTCTTTGACCCTTGTGTGGGTTGACCTCGCTTTAGTTATGTTTGTCGGATGTGGTTATGTCTCATGGATTTCAATGGGTCATGTTTCTGATTCGATATCTGGTTAAGTCTTTTCTGTGGGTCATCCCTGGTGTTGAAGTTTCTTGACTCTAGTGGAGGGTTCAACGTTTCAACGGAGGTGCTGTTTTGATCGTGTTATAGGAGTCGGTTTTGATCGGTTATGAGTTCTCATACTGGACCCGCCTCCTTGTGGTAGTATTTTTTGGGTGTTTAATTTTCGAACCAGTTAAATTCTTGTGGTGGGGAGAACCCCTTCGTGTTATCCCCTCATCCTCGGACATCATCTATCTCTTGGATCGGTCGGGTGTGACCTGTGTAGAGTAAGGTCATCCCGGGATTCTCAGTTCTCTTCGTTCCTTTTGTTCCGTTTGGGCATGGACCGGAATCTTGATCGACTTTTGGGCTTGGTGACTTTCTAGGGGCAGAAAGTGTCTGTGGTGGGGAGAATTATCACACCCCGACCATATGTAACTTTCTTTCCTTCCTTCTTGGTCCCGGTTTGAATTTTCTTTTTCTTTTCTTTCAAATTTTATTTGTGTTGGCCGTTTCGCGCCGGTGCGCGGTCACCGCATCGCTAGCAGTTACCGTGCATTCGGCCCGGGTGACTATGTGCTCACCCGGCGTTTTAAATATTAAAGTTTTTATGTTGACATTTTATTATTATTACTATTTAAATTGTGTTATTATTATTGTAGTTATTCTTTATTTGTATGTGTGTTTATATATGTGTATATGTATGTCTATATATATGTCTAAATATGTATATACATATGTTTATATATGTTATGTCTATATATGTATATATATATATATGTGTGTGTTGTATTTATGGTTATATGTTTATTTAAAGGTATATGTATACATACGTCTATATATGTATATATGTATATAGTGGTGTGTGTTATTTTTTTTAAATGGTTTTATTATTTTAAATATTTTGGTTGTAATGATTATTTTAATAATTAGTTAATTATTATTATTATTATTATTATTATTATTATTATTTTAGTTACGATATTATTTTTAATATTTTAAAGTTTTACTATTTTTTTATAAAGTTTTATTATTACTATTAAGATTTTATTTTATTTATTTATTTAATTAATTATATTATTATTATTTGTATTTTCATTATTATTTTTTTATTTTTTATTATATATATATATATATATATATTATAACCCTAAATCTAAACCTAATCTTGTTTCCCCCTGGCAGCGCTCTCCCTCTCTCCTCTCTTTCTTCTCCCATCCCCCGCACCCGGCTTCCCGTCGATGCACCAGCACCCTGCACCATCACCTCCAGGCCGACCTCCGCACGTTCCCCTGCCTCCGCTGATCTCCTCCCGGCGTCCCGACCGGCCTACGGCCCTCCCGACTGCCATGCCCCTCTTGCCGTCTTGCCTCGCCCAAGGCGGCACCCACGCGCTCCCCCCTCTGCCGGCGTCTGGTGCCCGCCCCCCTCTATGGCGGCCCGCACCTCCGGCCTCTCCTCCCATCCGGCAGACCCCCTGTCCGGCAAATCCCGTCCCTCCGGCGCCATTCCCTCGCCCCCCCCCCCCCCGGACCCCTGCAGAACCCGGCCTCCGGCCCCCCCTATCTCGGCCTCACTCCCGCTACCCGGCCTCCCGAACTCCGGCGCTCCGTCTCTCCGCTCCACTCCGGCCAGCCCCTTCCGGCCGGCCGCCCTCGGCCGCGCCGCACCCAACCTACCCTGCTCGGCCGCCCCCTCACATTCCCCCTCCGCTCCTTCTCTGTGAGTTTTATTTTCTTATGTTAATCTTATTTACATTTTATTTTTATAACGTTTTAATATTATTATCATGTTAATAATATTATTATTATATTACTATTATTGTGATTATATTATTTTTGTCGTTATTATTATGTTAATATTATTCTTTTATTATTATTATTATATTATTATTATTATTATTGTTATATTATTATTATGCTTATTATATTATTATTGTTATTATTATTATTATATTATTATATTATAATTATATTATTATTATTATTATTAATATATTAATAATAATAATATTATTATTATTATGTTGTTATTATTATTACTACATTATTATTATTATTATTATCATTATTAAGTTATTATTTTTTTATTATTATTGTTATGTCATTATCATTATTATATTATGGGTATGCTATTATTATTATTATATTATATTATTATTGCTATTATGATTATGTTAATATTATAATTATGCCATATTATGATTGTTATTATTGTTATATCATTATTATTATTATTATATTATGTTATTATTATTATTATGTTATTTTTATCTCCATTATTTTTTTTACGTTAATATTATTGTTATTACTATTATTATTAGTGTGTTATAATTATCATTGAGCCTGTTTAACGGTCTATTGTTTTAGGACCTGTTTGACAGTGCAATACGGTGCCACCATTACACAATCGGAGTTTTGCGCTGTGTCGTTTTTCGTTCCAATTCGAGGTAGGTCTCCCTTTGCACTCGCCCCCAAATTTAGGATTTACTTATTCCATGTCTTTTTATTGAATTTCAGTAAATTTATAATTTATATTAAGTAGTTTTATAGTGTCGTGATCTCCTGATAATGCAAGCTGTTTAATTCCAGCGTTTCATTGAAAGTGTTTTCTTGGATTTAATTGTGTGCTTCCATGGTAGTATTGCTAAATGGTTCTTCCTGAATAATGAATGTCATGTTGAATTTTGTTTTGAAATGTTTTTGGTGTGTGTAAATTAGTAGGTGTATTTTTAGTTTAAAAGATGTTTCTTAGAACCTAGATTAGAGAAAATGACCGTATGACCTTTAAACTTGATTTTGGTAACTTTAAGTGTGGTTCTTGGTTGATGAAAAATGTTTTCCTTTGTCTCGTGAAGAAAAGTTTGGATTTCATTTGAGAAATGGTGTTCCTTCAAAAAGTGATTAAAGGCCCGTTTGGCTCTTGATAAATGTGGGGTGCGTTTGGATAATTGGAAAAAAGAATGATTTTACATGTGATATCAATGCGTTTCAGTTTTAACATGTTGTTTTGAGTTCTTAAATGATGTTCTAAGTAATTTTCTCGTTTTCAACGTGATGACATGTGTTATGTACTTTGAAAAGGCTTTGATATTAAATGGATTAAAATGTTAAATGATATGACATCCCTGTTGGCACTTTATTAAATGTGAAGTGATTATACATATATATATACGTAATTATGGGGTATCTCTACAGGGGGACTTCCCTTCGAGGTTTGTCGTCTAGCGATGTCCGTGTAAGGGGTTGGCAAGTGCGGTGAGATGAGTCACGCGTGCAAGGGTCTCCCACTTACACAGTGTTATTAAAACCACCGTGGGTTCCTAGGAGTCCTTTAGAGAATCGAGTGACGGTTGCTGGCTAACCCCGATTAGACGGGTAAGTCCCCCCTTGGTAGGTATGGCCTGGTGGGGCGTGCCACTGGTTGGCTGTTAGGGCGGCCAGTTGGTTATTAACTATAGAGTACCATGTCGGAAGGTATTCTGAACCCGAGTACATCCAGGGGTTTTCTAGGGATGTTTAGGATTGCCCATGGTTATTGCTGATAACTTCTGGTTTATTTTTACCTGCACTTGGTTTTCCTTGCTTTTTTACCATTACTTGCACTTGTTTTCCCTTCTTGTTTACTTTCAGTCATCCTTCACATCCTATACTATTAGACTTTGGGAAAATGGTTTTCAAATGAAAATAATTTATTCTCTTTGTGGATGATTTGAAAATGTAACACTTTTTTTTATAATGAGTTTAAAACTAATGAAAGGGAACCAACTTTTGAAAAAGAATAAGGGGAATGTCTCGTGATTGATTTTCAAGTAAAGCATTATGAAAGATTACTTTTATACATTGTAGTTCAAACCTGGAATATGTAGATTCTTTATTTACTGGAAGTGTTTTGGGATTTGTTGTGTGGCTCACCTACTGAGCACTTTTGTGCTCACGCCTATCTTTTATCATTTCAACTGCAGGTTCCTTGTGTTCAGGTTTTCCTGGCTTGAGTCGCACAGTGTGGGAGAGACGTTGTTTTTAGTTGGGGGGTGACCCGCGAGGTCATGTGTAGGTATGTCGTGGAGTAGTTTTGTTTATGTCTTTAGTGATTTTCTGTTTGGTTAGTTTAAATTTGTTCTTTTGATCATGTTTTTAGTTTGGGCTGAAATCTTTCCCAACGATTGAAATTTTTTTTAATATCCGGCACTTGTTGCCATCCCGGGGGGATCAGGAATGCTCCTCGAGACTTGCCATGGTCCGACTCGGGTGACCGGTTCAGGGTCAACCCGGGCTGGTTCGTGACATTCACAGTGTATATAAATTGGGATTAAATCAATATTGTAAACATATATATTCAGAGTCATGATTATCAAATAAAAATCTATGATCACTTATTAATGGTTTTTTATTATGTTTACTATTGATTTTAATATATAAAATATATATTTAATATATATTTTAAAATAGGAGGTAGCTTAACTTTTTTAACTATGGAAGAAAACCATTTTATATCATGAATAATCACACAAAAATACATAACTATAATTATTTTCTCCTAGAGTGGAAACTATGTAAAGATAATAAAAATCCATTTAAAGAAATTTTTGTTGTTTAGGTAGAATCCTATTTCTTTAGTTTGATGGATATTTTATATTTAGTTCCATTTTTTACGGATTACACAATTTTTCTATTGATAATTCTATTTTAGGTGAATCCATGACTAATAATTTATTTTTTAGCTACCAAATTGATTTTATATTATAGTGTCCAGTTATCCTATTCAACAACCAACTTTTTCTATGAAATTACCTTATGTATGAAATATTTTATGACAATAAACAATCTAAATTAAGGGTATTGACATGAACAATTCTTAAAGTAATAAAATCAAAATCATTCATCAAATTAAATGTTTCTCATTGTTTATAAATTTAACATTATAAATATAATCTCACAATTGATATATACTAAACTGGTTTTATTTTAAACCATAAAAAACAAATAATATAAAAATTAATATAGCATCAGGGTAACCAATATGTCCAAGAACAATTATCATTCTTTTACCATTATCACAAAAAGTGAATTGTCCATCATCCACTATTAACATAGTCCAGTAGGTCAATTAGTCACTAGCCATTTCCCTAGAATATCCACTATCCTAACACAATATAATTTTAGCGGAGCTCGTCAAACATTGGACTAATATAAAATCAAATAAAAAATTAGTTTAATACCCATACATTCCTAAGCCAAGAAAAGTAATAATATAAGGCTTCTGGAATAAAAAATAGTTTCATAGGTTTTCTCACTACAAAATTTATTAATTTAGAGATAAAATCATTCTTTGGTATAAAAGAGTATGGATTGTTTCTAAACACAATCAATTTTTTTTGTGTTATAGTTTATTGTTTTTTTCTTTGAGATTGGAATAATGTAATTATTATAATATATTCCATTCAAAATATAATGGTATGATATAATATTTTCTAAATTGGGAGGTTTTTGAATTCCCAAAATCATATTTAGAGTATTGGTTCCAATTATAAATTATACCATATCTTTTTTATGTTATTCATTTTTTCAATATCAATTCGTAATTCTCCATTAATATGTTGAAATTATTCTCCTATTCATTGTTAAGATCACATTTATCAAGAGAATATAAAGAATAAATATAGCAAACCGGAATTTTCTTATATTACTATTACATCATTTCAATGATAAAAAACATAATAGTATTACACATAGAGGATCCAAAGGTTTAGTGTCTTTGGAAAACTAGTACCACACATAACAAATACAACCTCAAGCATAAACATATATTTAATTTATTCTTATCTATCTTCTTATTGGAACTTGTCCTCTCATTAGTACATATATCCACCTGAGGATATAAATCAAAAGGGCTGATCTAGAATCCCATTAAGTGGATAGGTAGGAACAATATAGCATGGGGTGAGGATAATCATAACATAGGAAAAAGATCATGAACACGATAGGAGCATAAATAAAAGACTTGAAATGTGGCAATACATAAAAATGAAACATCATGTCTTAGTGGTTAACTACCACACATACTTGTGAACCAAGTGAGAATCTTGTTCACACATCATTTCACATTTAATCATGATATTCAACACTCTACCCAATGCATTGGAGCGCTATATTATTCCGGGTGCACCTGTCACATTTAAACATTCATATTGCGCTATATAATTCCGGGCGCACCCGTCACATCATAACATTATCATTTATCATGCATGCCACATTGAACATATAACATAAATGAACTTAACTAACACATGAAAATGAATGGCTTTCATCTCATAAGAACACATTCATAAACTTTGGGTTCCCAAAAGAAAGAGGGAACAACATACTTGACACAAGAACCATCAACCTTGAATGAGAGGTAAGAGGTGAGTTCTTAAAAGAAGAGTTCTTTTGGAAATATTTTTGATTGACATAAACATTAGTAGACAACATTAATATCCCAGAAAATGTAAAATAATTATGAAAAAATTATCTTTAATGAGTAACCATATAAAAAATTGAGTGAAAGATGGAGAACCAGAAGGATGAAAGTTCACTTCGAGAATTTCCCCTTACATTGTATCCGAATGCTTCCTTCTATTTAATGTCTTATATAATGACAGTATATTCATTAATTAGAAATTACAGAACCTTTTATAAGTAAATAGGTTTTATTCTGGTTTCATTATGTCATTTTATGTTCCTTTGGATGACATATAGAGTTTAAAAACATTGTTAGGGGATGTTCCTTTTTATGGTTTTTCTTGGGTGGTTCATTTGTATTCATAAATTGAAGTTCAGGTAGAACATGGGTAAACATCCAGAAATGATATTACATGTCACTAATGATATTATAGGAGTTTAAATGATCTTATAATGAATTATATTTGATCCATGTGGCTGAATCATTAGATAAGAATTAAATGATGGTTATTTGGGTCAATTTGGGCGGTTTTTTGGATCACAATGAACATTCTTTTAACTTATCACTTAGTAATATGGAAATAAGTTATTTACAGAACTTTAAATAGAACATAATACATATAAAAAATTCTGTTTCAACCATAAAAATGGATTCATTACCATATCTGAAGGTAGAAATGGAAGAATAAAGCATGTCGTTCTTGAAGGTGATAAATTGACACCTCACGAACAACATTCTCTTTAATAAAATAAATCGAAGAGGGAAATGGGGTTGGAGGATATAATATTATATTAGAATCATAAAATTATAGTATCTGTATAATAATGGAGTTACAATACCATTTGGATGAAGATAGGTGGGTAGAGATCAAAAAATAAACTTGAACTTGAAAGGAAATTAAAGAAGAAGAGGGAGAGAAAATATCTTTTGAATCCTTCCCTTGAGAACATCGATATGGGCCTAGGATTGGTCTTCTGATGAGACCAGAAGCTATTGGATGTTGGGGAGGGGATAGGTAATGTTTTTGGGCAGATTTTAGAGAAGGATTTGAGCTTGAGAGGTGTGAGGAAATGATGGTGTGAAGCATGGCTTTTATAGTTGAGTAGAGAGGGGTTTCTTTATTATAAAATTAATTAGTTTATTAATTTCCCCTAAGACAAGGAATTGTGAGTCCTAAATGACCAAGAATAGTAATTTTATCAGGTGATCCCGAACCATGTGGGCTTACATTATCAGATCAACATCGATGACTCAAATAATCCATTATTTAGAATTTATTATAAATTATCGGATTATACTATTCATAAAAAATTCAAGTATCTCAGAAAAACCCCAAATATTTACCCAAACCATTTTTCGATGTGTAGAATCCAAAAATGAAGTCCATTTTTCAAATGTAACTTTCTAAATATTATTAATTTAATATTTATTTAAAATCACAATTTACATAAAGAAGAGTTTTTAAGATTAAAACTGATTTTATAGGGCTTTAAAAAATTACATAGGGTCCTATACAAGTATCTAAAACTATAAGACATTGGTTCAATAATTTAGGAATACGTTTTAGGGAAATAAATTTTCTTTTAAATTAATTAATTAACAATAATTATTTATTTATGACTAACAAAATACCAAAACGTTTACTATGGTCAAATTGTCACTTTCCATGATATCTAAATTTAATTTAATTATTCATAGGTAATTTTACTCTTATTTTGGATGATTTACTATTCATAAGGGTCATATTACTACTCATAAGGGTATGTTACTATTCATAAGGGTAGGTCACTATTCACCAAAAAATATTATTGTTTCATTAGACTCCAAAATCATCTTGAACACAACCGTGTATGTCGGATTATCGAAATTCCAAACACAGAAGTAAAAAGATTATGTTTAAAGGTCACTTATTACTTAGTAGTTCATTATGTTGTGTTTTCATGTTACTTTATGACATAAATATATGAATGGAATTTCCATTGGAAAACATTGAGTCATTATATTCTTCCCCCTTTAAGAAATTTCACCCCAGAAATTTCACTTTACACAAACAGGTGAGGGTGTTTCTCCTTCATTGTTTATATGGTTCCCAAGATGCTTCCTCAGACATATGGTTCCTCAACAACACTTTGGAAAGATGGGTTTTCTTATTGGGCAGAACCTTATCTATCCAATCCGGAATCTTTATTGGCTTCTCCTCATAGGAGAGATCATCTTCCAGCTGCACCACCTCTAAGTTTAGTACATGTGATGGGTCTGGTATGTAATTCCTCAGTAGTGATACATGAAACACATCATGAACTTGATCCATATTTGGTGGAAGTGCAAGACGGCATTCTAAGACTCCTATGCATTCAAAGATATCAAAGGGGCCAATATACCATGGACTTAGATTCCCTTTATTCCCGAATCGCATGACACTCTTCCACGGAGATATTCGAAGGAAGACTTTATCTCCAACGTCGAACTCCAAGTTCGTTCGACGGTTGTCAGCATATATCTTTTTCCAAATTTCAATAGCTTTGATGGGTTTTTGGATTACTTGAACCTCATCTATCATCTCTTGAACAAGATCGGGTCCAAGTGGCTTTCTTTCTCCAACTTCATCCCAACAGGTAGGAGTTCTACATCTCTTTCCATACAGAGCATCATGTGGATAAATCTAGATTCTTCAGTGGAAGCTATTGTTGAATGAGAACTCATCCAATGAGAGATGCTAATCCCAACCACTTTTGAATTCAAGAGAGAAGTCTCTTAGCATATCTTCAAGCATCTGAATAGTCCTTTCATACTGACCATCATTTTGGGGGTGACAGGTAGTGCTGAAAATTATTTCAGTACTCAAAGAAAGTTTAAGGCTCCTCTAGAACTTAGATGTGAACCTTGGATCACAGTCAGAGACCATTGAGATTGGAACACCATGAAATCTCACCACTTCCATCACTTATATCTTTGAAAGTTGTTCATGCAAGAGATCTTCTCAAATATAGATAAAACGGGAAGTCTTGGTGAGTTGGTCAACCACAAACCATATCACATTATTTCCCTTTGAAGTCTTCGGGAGACCAGTGACAAAGTCTATAGTAACGTTTTCCCATTTCCACATGGGTATATGCAATCGATGCATCATACCTTTGGACTTTTATTGCTCAGCTTTAACTTGCTGGCATACCAAGAACCTTGATATATATTTCGCAATCTCCTTTACATGTTATCTCACCAGAAGTTTTCTCGGGGTTCATGGTACATCTTTGTACTCCCAGGATGGATAGAGAAAGTTGAGCTATGTGCATTATCCAGAAGCTCCTTCTTTATCCCAGGTGATGAAGGCACACAAAGCCGCATTCCAAACCAAATCACACCATCATCGTCGATATGGAACTCTTGCAGGTTCCCTTCCTTTACTGCATTCACCCACTTTTGTATCTCCACATCATCCCTTTGTGAATACATAATATTCTCATGGATGGATAGTTGCACAATCATTTGGGAAAGGCAAGATTTATCCCATGCCCTTATGATTTCCAAATCCATTCTATGAATATCCATGAAGATAGGGTCTTTCTCAATCCGTAACATGGATTGAGTAGCAGGTTCTTTTCTGCATAGAGCTTCATCTACCTTGTTCTCCTTTCTAGGATAATAGTGAATAGAGAAATCATAATCCTTTATTAGCTCTAACCATCTCCTTTGACGCATGTTGAGCTCCATTTGTGTGAATATATACTTTAGGATCTTGTGGTCGGCGTATATGTCACACTTCTCCCCATAAAGGTAGTGCCACCAGATGTTCAAGGAAAAAATCATGGCTTTCGGCTCTAGATCATGCTTCGGGTAGTTCTACTCATTGACCATGAACTATTGTGAGTATTATGCTATCACAATATCATTTTCCATGAGTACACAACCCAATCCTTTCTTTGAAGCATCACTGTATATCACAAAACATTCTACAATTTTCTGTAGTGTGAGTATAGGTGTAGTGACCGGGCTTCTCTTTAGCTCCATGAAGCTTCCCTCACATTCTTCCGTCCAGACATACATTACCCCTTTCCATGTTATCTTAGTTAGCGGGCTTGACAATCATGAGTAGTTTCTCACAAAACGTCAGTAGTACCCAGATAATGCAAGAAAACAACGTATTTATATGACACTAGAGGGCCTGGTCCATTCCTCAATCGCCTTTTCCTTTGAAGGATCCACAAAAATTCCCTCACTTGTGATCACATGTCTGAAAAACATTAATTGATTCATCAAAAAGTCACACTTTCTAAACTTATCATACAACTTCTCCTTTCTCAATGTCTCCAACGCAAGTCTTATATGTTCTTCATTTTCCTCCTTTCTCTTGGAGTAGATGAGAATATCATCGATAAACACTACCAAAAATTTTTCGAGGTAATTTCTATAGACTATATTCATCAAATACATGAAGATTGCAGGGGAATTAGTATGTCTGAAGGGCATCACCAAAAACTCATAGTGCCCATGCCTTGTTCCGAAGGCAGTCTTCTGAATATATTCCTTCATCACATTTACCTAATGATATCCAGAATGAAGATCCACCTTTGAGAAGTATTGAGCTCCTCTTAACTGGTCGAACAAGTAATCAATCCTTGAGATATGATACTTTTTCGTTATTGTGATCTTGTTGAGTTTCCGATAATTGATACACAGTCGCATTGTTCCATCCTTGTTCTTCACAAAGAGCACTGGCGCACCACAAGGTGATGCAACAGGGCATATGAACCCTTTGTCCAGATGCTCTTGCAGCCGCTTCTTTAACTCATCTAGTTTTATAGGAGCCATCCTATAGGGGAACTTCAAGATAGGAGTAGCTCCATGTATGAGTCAAATTGATAACTCTACCTCACGATCCGATGTAATTCCAGGCAACTCTTTGAGAAATATGTCGCTGTATTCCCTCATGATGGGCATTTCCTCAAGGTTGGAACTTTTCTTCAACTCATCCATTTGGGCGAGGTATGCTTCTTCATAGGGAATCAACACCCACACCATTAAAGGTTTTTTCAAAGGAGATTCATGATGTTCCTATAATTTGTAGAGGATCATGGGATGGTTTGGAATATGAAAAGATATTTCTGTTTCCCAATGGTTTATATGCACTCTATATAACGAGATCCAGTCCATTCCCATTATAGCATCGAATTCCACCAAGGGAAGCATTACGAGATTTTATGGAATAATCTTACCACATACGCCAACAGGATAAGAGTCAAACATTTGGGTTGCAATGATTTCACCACTTCGTGTTTTTCCAGATATTTCTACTTTGAGGTTTTGGGGCTTCGATTGTATAGTTCTAGAAAACTTGAAAGATATAAAGGAGTGTGTAGAACAAGAATCAAATTAGACGTTTTCCATTCTTGAGTGAATATGAAGTACACCTTGTACGACTTCATTATCATGCTCCAACTCCACAGTGGTGATGGCATAATCCTTCCCTTGTTCCTTTGGATTTGGTTGATGTTGATACTGATTACCCTCGAGAACTCGAGGATTAGTGCACTTGTTTTCATAGTGACCTAGATCCCTACAATCGTAGCATTGAACCACAAGTGGTTCTCTCCTTTCATTGGCTAAATTCTCTTTACTTTTCGTGTCTCTTCAAGTCTCCTGAGCATGGTGTCCTTATTTCCCACACTTGATGCATTTCCCCGTCCCTTTGAGGCAGTTCCCATTGGGCAACTTCCCACATTTTTGGCATGTGGGTCGTTGATTTTTATTCCCACCTTTATCATTTGATCCACCAGCTTGAAACTCCATCTTTCTTTTCTTATCACCATTGCCATGGGATCATTCTGAAAACTCCATCTCCACTTTGAGAGCACACCAAACAACTTTTTCATAACTCCCAACGTCTCGAATTGCAAGAGCCTTTCGAAGGTGTGGTTTTAATCCACTAAAGAATCTATCAATTTTTCTATCATTGTCGATAACAAAACCCGAAGCATACCTTGCGAGCCTTGTAAAATTTGCTTCCTAGGTTGTGACAGAATCTCCTTCTTTTTGATTGAGCTCTATGAATTCTCTCTCCATCTTCATGTGAATAGTTTGTTTGAAATACTTATTAAGAAACATTATCTTAAAGTCTTCCCATTCTGTATCTACAATTTCCTCCCTTGGCTTGGTGTTCTTAATCAAATCCCACCACTGATCAGCTTCTCCATCTAGACGATAAATGGCTAGAGTCACCTTCTCCATCTAAGAATAGTGAAGTACAGAAATTATCTTCTCCATGGAGTGGACCCACTATTCTGCAACTATTGGATCAGAAGATCCACAAAACGTTGGTGGTCGTTGCCGCATAAAACCTTCAATAGACAGTTGCTCCCTCTTTGGTGAGGAGGATATTCCCAATTATTATGGTTATTATTCATAACCAGAGATACTCGGTCAAGAATATCCATGATGTTTTGAACACCACCTCCCAAATCGTTGGGAATGTCGTTTGGGCAATCATTGCATTGGCCCTCGCATGAGTTGTTGGCCTGATTTCTCATAGTTCCCAACATTTTATAAAATAGAAAAGGTTAGAACAAAACATTAGTAAACAATTCATGAATATCTTATTAATTTAAACACTTTATACCAAAAACATAACATATGGTATCCCTAGGTAAATATTCTTGTGTGCATATTTGTATATAGTCTCATGCTAGAGGTTTTCTCTAGGGTTCACTAATTCTAATTCCCAAATTAACCAATCCTTTCCTCTAATACCAACTATAGTGACACCACATTTTATTACATTACTATTACATCATTTAATAGATAAACAACATAATAGTATTACACATAGAGGATAAAAAGGTTTAGTGTCTAGGGAAAACTAGGACTACACATAACAAATACAACATTAAGCATAAACATTTATTTAATTACTTCTTCTCTAGCTTCTTATTGGCACTTGTCCTCTCCTTAGTACATGTAGCCACATGAGGATATAAATAAAAAGGGGTGAGATAGAATTCCAGTAAGAGGATAGGTATAGACAATATAACATGGGGTGAGAATAATCATAACATAGGCAAAAGATCAGGAACATGAGAGGAGCATAAATTAAAGACCTGAAATGTGGAAATGCATAAAAATGAAACATCATGTCTTAGTGGTTAACTACCACAAATACTTGTGAACCAAGATTGCATCATTTTCACACATAATTTCAGATTTACTCATGATATTAATCACTTTACCCAATGCATTGGTGCAATATATAATTCCCAGTGCACCCGTCACATTTAAACATTCATATTGCGCTATATAATTCCGAGCGCACCTGTCACATCATAACATTATCATTTATCATTCATGCCAAAATGAACGTACAACATAAATGAACATAACTAATCCATGAAATGTAATTTGTTTCATCTCATATGAACACATTCATAAACTTTGGGTTCCCAAAATAAAGAGGGAACAACATACTTGATACAAGAACCATCAACCATGAATGAGAGGTAAGAGGTGAGTTCTTAAAAGAAGAGTTCTTTTGGAAAAAAAATTTGATTGACATAAACATTATAAGAAAACGTTTATATCACATAAAATTTAACATAATTATGAATAAATGGTATATATAGAGTATCCATATCAAATATGGAGTGAAAGAGGGAGAACCCGATGGATGAAAGTTGGGTTTGAGAATTTCCCTTTACCTTGTATCAGAATGCTTCCTTCTCTTTAATGTCCTGTATAATGACATTATATTCAATAATTTGAAATTAAAAAACGTTTTATTCATTAATATGGTTCATTCTGGTTTCATTATGTCATTTTATGATCCTTTTTATGACTTATAGAATTTAAAAACATTGTTCAGGAATGTTTGATTTTATGGTTTTTCATGGGTGGCTGACTCGTAATCATAAATTGATGTTCGGGTAGAAAATGGGTAAACATCCAGAAATGATATTAAATTTAACTAATGATATTAAATTAGTTTTAATTTTATTATAATTAATTATATTAGATCCATGTGGATGGATCATTAGATAATAATTAAATGATGGTTATTTAGGTCAATTTGGGCTGTTTTGGATCACGAAAAAATTGTTTTAAATTATAACTTAGTAATATGGCCATAGGTTATTTACATAACATTAAATAGAAAAAAATACATATAACAAATTCTGGTTCAACAATAAAAATGGTTTTATTACCAGATCTGAAGGTAGAAATGGAAGAAGAAAGCATGTCGTTCTTGAAGGTGATAAGTTAACACCTCACGAACAATGTTCTCTTTAATAAAATAAAAAGAAGAGGGAAAGGGGGTTGGATGATATAATATCCAATTATAATAATAAAATTACAGTATATTTATAATAATGGAGTTTAAAAACCATTTGTATGAAGATAGATGTGGAGAGATCAATAAATGAACTTGAACTTGAAAGGAAATTAAAGGAGAAGAGGGAGAGAAAATACCTCTTGAATCCTTCTGTTGAGAACCACCTTAATGGCCTAAGCTTGGTCTTTTGATGAGTCCATAAGCTCTTTTACGTGGGGGAGGGGCTAGGGATGGTGTTCGTCCAATGTTTTGATAAGTCTTGGAGTTTGAGAGGTGTGAGGAAATGAGGGTGTGAAGGGTGGCTTTTATAGTGGAGGGGAGAGGGGTTTCCTTAATATAAAATTCATTAGTTTATTAATTTACCATAAGAAAAGGAATAGTGATTATTGAATGACCAATAATAGTGATTTTATCATGTGATACCGATCCAAGTGTGCTTACATCATCAGAGAATCATCGATGACTCAATTAATCCATTATTTAGCATTTATTGTAAATTATCAGATTCTACTATTCATAAAAAATTCATGTATCTCAGAAAAATCCCAAAACATTACCCCAACCATTTTTTGACATGTAGAATACAAAAATGAATTCAATTTTTCAAAAATAATTTTCTAAATATTATTAATATAGTATTGAATTAATACCATGATTTACTTAAAAAACAGTTTTTAAGATTAAAACTGATTTTATAATGCTTTCAAAAATTACGTAGGGTCTTATAAAATTAAATAAAACTATAATAAATTGATTCTATAATTTATGAATAAATTTTAGGGAAATAAATTTTCATATTATGTTAATTAATTAATCATAATTAATTATTTATGACTTACCAAATACCAAAACATTTACTAAGATCAAATTATCACTTTCCAAGATGTCTAAATTTTATTTAATTATTCATAGGTAATGTTACTCTTATGTTGGATGATTTACTATTAATAAGGGTCATATTACTATTCATATGGGTATGTTACTATTAATAAGGGTAGGTCACTATTCACCAAAAAAATATTTTTGTTTCATTAGACTCCAAAAAACATCTTGAACAGAACCGTGTATGTCAGATTTTTGAAATTCCAAACACAGAAATGACAAACTTTTGTTTAAAGGTCACTTATCACTTAGTAGTTCATTATGTTGTGTTTTCATGTTATTTTATGACATAAATATAAGAAGGGAATTTCAATTGAAAAGCATTGGGTCGTTACAATGAATGTTTTTCAGATTCTTTTATTCATCTTTAATCTAATTCATAGCGTCTTCATGAATAGAGAATTATTCAAATAATAATTAATTAATCATTTTAGTTTCCTCTACAACATAATTATTAGTGAAGCTAAATGTAATAGTGGATACCACAGATGTGATTTCCATAAAGTACATTTTTTTATTTTCACTTCGATCCATAATTCTAGTGTTAGATTAATTGGATATTTCGACTAAATAACAACATGTTTCCAACATTACAATATTTTGTTTTGTTTATTTATCATCAATATTATTATTTATATTTTAGCTCTAGATAATAATATTTTTTGTGTCATCTAATCTTAGATTCATAGCATGAAATTTCACCAAATGGGTCTTCCTTTCTGCAGTCATTCTTCCATTTTCATTTGTTTTCTTACATTCCTTTGTAATTTGACTTCATGAAGAACATATTATTTTTGTAATTTTTTTTAAATATTATGTATTAATTTTTAATATCAGCATTCCTCTCAGAATCAGATTCATTTCCACTACATTTATGATCCTTGATAACATGTTGTGATTAAGATGCATATGTCTTGATGGATACAAGATTATTTTTTTGTTTAAAATATTTAATTTTCAACTCTATATTATTTTCATGCATCATCATTAATATTATAATTTTCTTTAATTTCATCTTTTTGATGTCAAAATATTCTTATTTTGAAATTGGAATACTTCTCCATATATTTGGTGAGCATCTCAGTGGTCAAATAACTTTTTATTTGTTATCCATAGACTATCGGAGAGACTCAATATCAATGATGATTTAATTTAATCTATAATAATTTCTTGAAATGGATGCATCACGTCTCAACATAAAAATGATATTATTTATAGTATATTTATCTAATAACATTTATTTAACATTAGAAGTTCACTAAATAGAAACAACAAAGGTATCCAGAATTTTATAAGTTGTAGAATAAGAAGATAATCTATTAAACACACCTTATCTTTGAGTACGAAATAATTAATTCATCAATATTAAATTAAGATCATAAATATAATTCTTTGAATCATAACAATATTTTTTATCATCCATTTATTTTCATGTTTTTATTCAAGAGTAACCCAAATATCAAATCCCATGTTTTCTAAATAGTTTTCTAATCTAATTTTGCATCGGTCATAATTAATTCCACTAATGAATAGAGGAATATTTTTAGCCGGAACATCATATATACTAAATATAATTATATATATATATATATATATATATTAATTGAAAGTAAAGATCTTTTTTAGATTACATGATAATGCTAGGGGCAAACAATAAAAATAGTGAGAAAATATTTTACTAATAGAAATAGTTGGTCATAGTGGAATGCTCAGGGGGTGGGTTAATTGATAATCCAAAATAAAAAAATTATGTATTGAAAATTAAAATTTTAAAATATATTAATTATGAATTGTCATATTTCAAAAATATAGTAGTTATATATAATTTGGTACTTAGAAATAGTTTTTATAGGATTGATCAAAACATAGATAAAAATCTAAAATCACTTTACCATTATAAGTAATTTATATTACAAATATATATATATTTATATATAATTAGTTAAAAAATAAAAACTATCAAGGTATATATTATATTCATAGTTTTAAAAACACTTATTAAAAAAATGTTTTTTATTCAATTTAAAATTAGTAGTAAAAAATGATTAGAACATACAATAGAATGAAACAAGAGGGTAGATCCAAGTTTACAATTAATTATACCCAATTGAATATAATAATGTAACAATTTTTTTTATTAAATCCTAATAAACAATCCCTAACCTAGACTATGTTTTATAAAAATTATTGAACACAATGTTTTCTAAGGTATACCTAACCTCTTCTATATTACTATGTTGGATTATAGAGATAATTAAGTACAAAAGGGATGTTTAGTTACTCTTAATTATATTATAGGATAATTGATAAAAAAATATTAATAAAATTAAATGAATATTGATAATATAAATAAATAGAGAGAGAGAAGAGTTATAAATTTTTTTAATATAACTGAATCTCCAATTGGTTTCTATTGATCATCTTAGTTCTGATTTTCCACTAATGCTCAAAGGCCTTATATTTGGATATATTTTCGGTTAATATCATTTTGTACTAGGTTGATATAGAACCCTTATATGACCCATAGACCCATAGGCATAAGTCCCTTTACATGACTAGAAGTCATAGAGACTCAAGGACCTATAAATAACCTAAGATCCCAAATAATAAATAATAATGGAACAAACCTCCATAAAATATAATTTATTTTAGGAACCAAGCTCCCCAACCTGTATATATGATTGGTTAACACTGTCAGATGTTCAGACGCACATCACCTACTACTGATGGTGATTTCCATACCCTATCATTATTCTAATCTAGATAGTTATGCTCCAGTGGATTCAACATTCAATAATTCCTCTTCTAGGGCCATATCCTGTTTGATATAGTTAAAATGAATCATAGACTTATGGCCTGGAATATAATGTATTAGAGTCATGTGGTAGCTTATAGGTCATGTTTTCCCGAATTCCAACGGTGGTCTCAATTCCCTGTGTCTTGTTGGCCCAAAATATTACCCCAAAGGCCCATATTAGATGGATAGTTTTCAATACAATAGTTCTACTACAATAATTTTTATAGGATTATACAATACCCAGAAATATCTATGAACTATGATATGATACAAGGATTCATTTAGTATTATGGGGTGTATTAACCACTCATCTACCATCCCAACATCATTCTTCATCCCTTTGTTTTATTGTTTAGTGAGCATGGGTGTGAATTTTTATGCCAAATCGATCTTCTAATTTTTTTACCCTTATAACCAGAATACAATGTGTCATGGAATTGGAAATAATTAAATTTATATTGATTACATAAATATCCACACCCATTCACTTGATAGTATTCAAATAAATGTTATCATTTTTTTCAAGGTAGGTGTTAAGGTATAATAATTTATAGTATGATAATAATTAACCTCTCTAACATGTCTCATTAAATACCAAAACATTACATTGAGAATTTTTTTGCCTATGATAATACAATTATTACCTTAGACATTATATAGGAAGGTTCACTTGAGTCAATCATTATAATTGGTTGAAAAATTCATCATATAGTGGTAAAAAATCACAATATTTTCAGTGTTAGTTTATTGATTAGATTATGTGGTCATGTAGTTTCAATGTATGTTTACCTTTTACATAGAAAATGTTCTTATCTATCTATCATGAAGTCACATGATCTCCACTTATGGTCAATCAAATGTAAATTTTGATCTGTTAAGTTAGTCCTGTGACAACTCTAATTAAATAATCATAGCTTTTGGACATTGTGAAATTTTTTGTTTACACAATCACTTCTATTTTCCTTGAATTAGATTTATTCTTCCTTTTGGTCACCTCAACATTAATAGAAAACGAGTATGTCATTGTAGGTATACTTTCTTCATGTCGAATCTTTATATAAAGTGCTACAACAGCAACACTTATACAATATATATATATATATATATATATATATATATCATAGAAAAATAGTTCACTAATATACAACATATAATTCATTAGTTATAATGGAAACAATATTTGGGGTCATTAAAACAATGAATTTTTAAATAACCCAAAATTATACATATTATTTTAATAAAGATCAGTATATTTTTTGTGAAAAAATGAGACATCTTATGTAGTAAGAAAGATGTTAATTATCGTATGTGAGAATATTTATCTCAAAATAATAATATGAATGATTTTATTCGTCTTACATAAGATTTTATACATGAAAAAAATTATTCTAGTAATGATTAAATTAATGAGAATTCCATAAAAATGTTTGTTGATGAGAATTAAGTTAGGTGATGAAAGAACTATTCTTCATTGTATTAAACATAGTATTGATAATATATTTAAATAAGATATTTGATAAAATGATTAATAGAATAAGAACATTACAATAGTAACTAAGAAAATGATGAAATATATCAGAAGTTGAGAATATTAGAATAAATAATTATGGTAAATCAAATGAGATGATGTTTAGTTGTTCTAAAATTTAGAAACCACATTCTATTGATAATTCTATTATTCATTCTGATTGTATTATGTGTTTTTTAATTATGAAATTCCCTATTCTATGAATACAACTGAGGAACAACAAATCTAAAAATGGTTGAGTGAAAATGATGTTAATTCAACTATATATGATGTGTCACATCACAATAGTATTTATATTTAATAATTTGGATTAATTTAGTGTGGTTATCACAATTAAAACTTTCTATAATTCAAATGTAAAATAATTTTTTAATTTTTATCAATGATTATTGTTAATTAAATACAAATATACTTATATTTATCATCTAAAATAAGAAATATTTTCATAAATAGTATTCCTACAAATCTATTCATGAAAAGCAGTTGAGAAAAATTGTATATTTATATATCATAGGAATATACCGATGTAATTTCATTGAGTAATATGATATAGATATCTTGGTACTGAATATTATTGATCATATTTTATATATAATTAATATGGAAACAATATTAAATTACTGTTGAATATGAATGAATGATGGGATGAATAAAAGATATAGATCTTGGTTAGCATATAAGTATTAGAGGACCTGATACTACTATATGAATATGTAGAATCTATGTAATGAGGAAGAAGAAAAACCTGGTGTGATTGTAAAGGTCTAATCAAGAGCATTTATTTAGAATAGATATAAAAGAAGGTGAACCAAATTCATTGTTCTATCATTTGAAGCCTAGTGTTAAAGAAGTTGAACATAGAGAAGAAGAAGATAGAAGTAATAATATGAGTGGATGAAGGATGAAAGAAATGAAGAGAATATGATCAACCATTTTCATTCAAGATCTACAAAGTCTGAGTTGAGTAATATATAATATTTATGTTTTTCAATAAGAGAGAAAAACTGGCACTTCTACTATTTTTCTAATTTATGTCAACTCACAAGAATACAATTGACTATGAAAAGAACATTACATTTATATGATAAATATAAGTTTATTATTATTAAATTTCTTTAGGATATCTAATCTAAAACGAAAAAATATCAGGTCCCATAATTACATTAAGTGACATATAGGCATGGTATTTTTTTAGGATCTATTAGTATTCAGAGAATATATTTTAGGAATATGATTACATGAGATGACACAATGAAATATAAGAGTTTAAATATTATATTTCTTTATATTTTTGTCTTATAAAATTTTATCATGAAGATAAATGTTGTGGATTCATGGAGTTTTAGGTAAGCATAGGGACATGTTATGTATGTGTGAGATACCATATGGGATCATAATTATACCAATTGTAATAAGTTTTTTTTATTTGTAAATATTTTACATAGGATAATAATCATATACACCAAGGAGTAAGATTCCCATGATAGAGCCAAACCTTATTGAGACACAATATTCCTCTATTTACATTACATTATATATTACACATCATTTTTTGTGTTGGGTAAATCATAAAATATAACCACAAATATTAACTAGATGTATAGGTTTAAATAACTATGGGTGTAAATGTTTATAAAAGAAACTAGAATTGGATAAAATGTTTTAATACCCAATTCCCCCTCATCTGAGGTGAATACACCTAATCTAATGGTACTTCTAGAGAAAAGTCAACCTGATATTATTATTAGTAATTAACAATTTTGGATCACATGATTATAATGATAATTTATCCATTAATTCTACACTTTTCATAAAAATATTTTCAGAATTAATCCTGGTTCTAAATGTTTTTTAGAATAATCGTTTATATTTTTTTCATACCACTGTGATATATAATTTCTTGTTTTATCCTTTGTGAATTATTTATATCCTGGTTTATTTTTTTCAATATAAAAGTTGTAATTTTGTTGTTTTTACCACTATAAAATTTATGTGTTGTATTTGGTTCTCACACATCACCAAAAGGAATGATTTGTAAATTTTGTTCCTTGTATAGAAAAGAAAGGGCTTACTTTTTTAATTAATACCCTATAAGAGATAGTGTATTAGTGTGATACATGCCTCCTGAAGAGTTGAGTGAAAATGAACGGTATAGATAGGACCATTTGATTTATACAACTATGAAAATATATATGTTCATATGTTAATTGATTTATTTCATTAATTCATTTTTATCAATTCACACCCTCATTAATGTTGTACATATTAATATCTAGTCAAACACTATCAAGGATTTTATCAAACAGAAACAAAATTGAATGGAATCATCTTCCACAACCATATCAAGAAGAATAATTAAAAGATGAATGAAGAGTGTTAGATAAGTGTACCTATAATCATGAGAGATCAATTATTTAAGGAAAAAGGATTAAAATACACTAATAAATGAAAATGGACAACCGAAATATAGTCAGAGTACATCTATTGTATAAATAGTTTCAATAGATTTGAAAAACATTCAAGAAGTTTATCTATTTTTTATTAAAAAGTTGTCATAGAAAATAAAAATATGGTAACTTTGGTCACTCCACATTGATGGATTATTTTCCCACCCTTTGATTTTTTTTTTCAATATTCTTAAAAATAGGTACTAAAATATATTTTAACATCAATAATCCGAAAGAACACTAATTTGAAACACCACATTCCATGTCCAACACTTGAACCCAAAAATATCATATTTTATTCCACAACCCCTCACTAAAATCAAATAACTTCATAACATAACCATAGTCCAACACAAAATATGAGAGTGAAAAAAACCCAAATAGGGTGTCAATAAGATCACATGGACATTGAATTCACTGTTAAACATAACTACCCATGTTATGGTCCAAAACCCCATGACACAACAACCAAAAATATCCTTCAAAAGGTACACCAAGTTAAAAAATCATTTCCAGTTGTCATAGTAGGACCCTTCCGTTTGAAACCACAGACCCCAAAATTCAAGCAATCAAATCATGAAAATGCTTCTAATCAGGCCAAAAAAACCATAGATGAACGCCCTACATCACTCCATGATTTGTTCTTCCAAATAAATTCTCATCAAAATTATAATTATCCAATAATACTCACCCGTAAACTCACTCTAAAAATTACTAACACCCCAAATATGAAAAGTAGAGTAGCTGGATAAATCACGACCTCAATATGACTAAAAAGTAAAGAGAAAATAATCTATAGGGATATCACCCCGTATAATATCATCATGTTAATATTACCACTATATAATTTATTGGATATTATACCAAGCATTTATTAGGTACAAAATGTCTTTTATATTTCAATAAGGAGAAAACATATGTCTGTAATATTGTATATACATAGTAATGAAGGTTCCTGGGTGGAACATGATCAATATTAAAAAGATAAAACTATATAAATTTTAATCCCAATGTAGTATTTGATTCATAATCAAAAATATATATAGGTGATAGAGATAAGGAAGAATTAAAAGTTTAAAGAAGAAAATTTGGATGTGAAGGATTCAATAATGATGAAATATCCCAAGTTATTTATTACGTAAGCCATAATTTGAAATTTTGAGCGAACATTTCCTGTAGGAGTGAATGTAATAACCATATCAAACACTCACAAAAATATATTTATTTCCTCCCTTAACTTTTTTTTCATTTCATCACAATAAAACTGAAATATATAGGTATTCTATAAAATAAATATATATAAAACTCATCTAAACTATATCATTAAAAAATTAGTCTCTCAAAAGAAAATAATACTAATATATGAAATAAAAATTTCATAAAATTATTAAAATTAAAATTTTAATATGAATAAATAAAAGGATAGATATGATAATTTATAAATATATTATCTTATGGACTCCCATAAATATTATATATATTAGAATAAATGTTACAAGGAACAAAAAAGTTATATTTTTTCTAATTATATTCTAAAATACTGAGAGAAAATTAAAGGATAAAAGATATTATATTATATTTCAATTTTATATAGTTTATAGGAAGGTGAAGTGGTAATATTGAAACTATATTTTCAATGTTTGGGTATTTTATTTATCGGTAATATAACAATTAAAATATTTATATGATAAGGGGAATACAAGTATAAAAATTTGATAACCTATATATATATTTTATAAAATACTTCATAAACAATGATAATAATAAATATAATATTTATAAATACGGTATATTAATTAATTAGTCATAAGGTACATTCTTGTTTACTTTTCAAAAAACAAATTGTTTCACAAAATAGTTTCATGCTATTTTCTTTTTTAAATACCTATTTTTTATAAACTGAAATAATTTATTTGATAATTACATTAATCGTAATTAGAATATTATTTTCATAAATGAATTAAAATTTTGGAATTAATACATTTAAATTGGGAAATGGTGAGGTTTTAATAAATTTTCAAAAAAATAAAATATACTATTAAATAATGAAATATTTTTTACTAAAAAATATTATACATGAATAAATATTGATTAAATTTCGGAAATTAACTGTTATTAAGACCATATTGTATATATACATATAATAGGAAGAAAAATATATTATTTACCCCCAATAATCCATTGAAAAATTAAATTTATTAAACTTATATTAAATTCAATAGTTCAAAAAATTATAAAAAATATCTTCACCAATTCTATAATATCCGTAATTTTCACATACATGTTAAATACAGATAACCACTTCTCCACACCATTATTCCAAATTTAATTCCAATTTCTACTCAATATCTCTCATAATATTACTCTATATAAGCTCAATTTCCAATCTAGATATGTCTAGAAAGGATTCAAAGGTATTTTTTCGTAATATTTGATCCAATTTGTGGAAAGAGTTCAATTCCACTTTATTTACTTCTAATTTGAAATGAACTTATATTTATTATTTAAAAATTAAATAATTTTCTCACTTATGCTACTATATTAATTGTATTATTTTTCATTATAAATAATATTCATTATTATTATCCATTTAATTTCATTGAATTTATAATATAAATAATAATTATCTATATCCTCCCTTTAAATTCCATTAGTAACAGTTTAAATATAGTAGAATAACTTTATTCTATTCTAGTAATTTTTTTTGTGTAACTATCTATGTATATCATTTAACCATGACATTGTGGACATTGTATTTATTATTATATGAATCTATTAGAATTGCATCATATACATATTGTCACACCCAAATCATGGAATTTATTTTCTTTTATTCTTTTTTTACCATTGGAACCTTTGAATGGGATTTAGGTTGAGTTTCTAGTTTAAATTATTTGAGTTTTGGAGTTTTCTGGTGTCTTTTTGGCTTGTGCATGTTTTGATGGTTAAATGTGCTACCTAATAAGGCATAAGATGTTTCCATTTCGTTTTATTAATTCTTGATTTGACATTAAAGGTTATATCATGGATTTGACCAAACCATTCAATTTCAAGTGTAAAAAATGTGGCTTTATTCAGGTGTCTCTACCTAGTTGCATGACTTGTGAATAGTTAGAGAAAATCATGGGGCAACCATGTAACACCCCGACCCCAGTTACCCAGATTTGGTGCATTATTTTAATACATTGGCCAGATTACAAGGAATCAAGTCCCGAAGGACCGATCGGTTTAGTAGTCTTGGAAAATATATTAAATACAAGAATGTTAAATTACACTTCCTAACATATAAAACAATATATGTAATCCATTATAAAATCAATTTATTCCTTTGGATTAACCATGAATATCAATCACAATACGCTTCTTGGAATCTTGGGAACAATAAAACATAGAAAGGGGTGAGCTCAGATACTCAGTAAGGATAACAATACAGAAGAAACATTCATAAATAAGCATAAAAATTTAAGGCAATGTATAACTAAAACAAAAGCCTTTTAAACTTGAACTTCAGCATAATATAGAAAAAATAAAATGAAGTAATTCCATTTACTTATTCACATGGATATTCTACAAGTCGAATAATCACATTCAATCCCACTAACCACTTTCACAATGATGGAATACATAATGCCAGACTATCATAACCACATAGTCAAGGCCTAGTGGCAAGACTACAAATTATATTTTTTCAAGGACTTGTAGAAATCATTAGTCTGCCTCATGAGTCCTACTGATGCATCGAGGAGCTATAACGGGCTCCACCCATCACTTGCTAAGTCCAATGCATTCCTCATATGAAGAGGTTTAAACATAACATAAACATTCGTATTAAAACTGGCATATGAAATGTCAATACTCTACCCATAAACCATGAATGGTAAAAAAATAACACATACGCAGTCAAACATATCCCAAAACCATCAATACAATATGGAAGTCATGTATCATAATAAATCAACATCAAAAAAGTTTAAAAATCCATTAAAGGATTTAAACATAGATGAAAATGATTTGTAAAACTCTTTGAATGAAATATCATTTTTCAAGAAAACAATTAAAATTCACAAAATTTAGAAAGGTGGAAATTTAAATACATTTTTTAATAAAAGTTTCCCATACCACTTTGAAACTTTTTAAAGTAATTAACATTTAAAAAAATTAATGTCCATTAAAATAAATTCATAAAACTATTTTGAAAACATGGACATTAATGAGAATGGTTTAGAAGAATAAATCTTAAAAACATTTTAAATGATGGTTTATTAAAAATTAATTTAATATAATACCTTTTAAAACTATTTTTTTAAACATTTACATGGATAATAAATATTTCCCATTAGATACTTACGTAAAAACAACCTCGGATAATAATGAGATCATGAAATTAAACCTTACCAATTTATTAACTTACGAATCATACACCCCATGAAAGAGGTATCATAAAATGAATATGTAAATAAACATAAATTAAAGTTTATTACACAAATAATACAATTATGGGAAGTACATAAACCACAAAAAAGGTAATAGTGGCAATATGGTATGAATCTCACCGGAATAAAGAGTGAGATGAAAACCACTTAACTTGCACTTTTCATTAGTCGAGGGTACGTTTAACCTACTGTATTAAAACCGTATTATGTTATTAAATAATAATAGAACCATTTTAATATTTATAATATCATACAATATTCATTTATGACTTTATACTACCCATTTAATAATAATTTCCATGTTAAATTAACATTTCACGTAATAATCGCTTTCTTTATCGTACATGTTTTAACTTGTTACTCTTAATTGTATCACTTAGATCATGATTTAAGTACTTAAAGAACATAAAACATGATTTATATATCATATATATTTATAATATAATTATTTATAATAGATATATATATTAAATGGAAAACACCATTTATGGAGACGGTAGTCCGTACGTATGCATAAACGCAGTTTCCGTTTTCATAACGTACTGAACGAAACTAAGTGAATAAAATATATGTAAGTACACACACACAAACACATATATATATATTTATCTACAGTAGAATTATTATGTCATATATTACATACATATTAGTAATATATATTTTTACAATCATCGTTTAATGGTGAATGTGGAAATGAATCACATCGCGTCGTGGAGACGGTATTCCATACGTATACACGAGCGATAATATCATTTCTTTAAAGGTGTGGAATTGGATAGTATATTAATTTTATAGATACATAATAATTTTATTTTAATTATTTATATACATAGTACTCATCATTATATCCATCCAATTAACATAGTGTTGAATAACAAAGTACACCACGATTTGGAGACGGTAAGCCGTACATACGCACTCATGGTGACATTATCATTCATAAGATGCATATAATAACGAATATAGTTGTGAAATATTTATAATAACATCACAGTATATAGAATATATTTGATTTATTATTTTAGACTGGAAATAACAAATAATGAATAAGTTGAAGAAGAAAAGAACTTGAAAGAGGGTGGTGAAAACATTACCTCTTTTCGTGTTCTTCCTTTTGATTTGATCCAAAGGGATCCATAGGTTGGCTTTCCGATCAAAATAAGTCCTGTAGGATGAATTGAAGGAAGTTTATAGGATATTTGGGAAGGTATTAGATGATCCAAAAAGCATTTATGGTCTAAATTTGAGAGAAGTGAGAGTGCCCTTTAATAAGAGGGGTGAGGGGAACCTTTGGAAAAACATAAAATATTATTTTATAATAAATTCATATTCGGTATATAATGGATCCCAAGGGACTTATTCTGAGGATAAGGTGGGGATGGGTCGAAATAATTTCAACCAATAGAATTTAGATAGGTTTGGGTAACTATATTAACCATATCATTTGTATTAACTCTTAGTTAAATAGTTTGACATTTACCATGTCCCTTTATATTTTTAAATTATATGGTTAATAAACATACTATATACTTCCAAGAGTACCCCATGTGGTTAATTAATGATACACCTATCATTAAATAAATCTATTGGCTGAACCATTGATTTTTATAAATAGAAAATGAATTAATAATATAATATTTGTTTTAAAAACTCTTTTATGTCAATTTTGAAACTATTGGGTATTTTGTTTTTTCTAAATTCATAACAGAATTATCACATCAAAATAAATTCATATAAACGACTATAATATGTTATATTAACCTAGATAATTTTTGGAATTCATAAAAACTCTCATATTAAATTTATTTTTATATTTTTAATATGAATTATTTTAATATTTCATTAATTAGGTAATTACAACATCACCATTGTGTCATAATTAAAATAACTTATTTAATGTCCAAAAATTATAAATAAAATATCATTATCTAAGAAATATTTTTAGATTTCTAATTAATATTTATAATCTAATATATATTATCTATAAACCAATATTAAAAATGTTTTGGTTATTTAACTTTGATTTTATCTCTTTTAACTCTTCTTTGAATTAAATAATAAAAAATGTCATAATCTAATCCATGTGGACCAAAAAGGATCATATTTTATTCCTAAGTTTATTTCTGGTCGAATTATACTTATCCAATAGAATTAGGACATGTGTTAAGGTAATAAGAATACCATTTTACCCTTAATTACCCTATTAACTTTTAACCGTGGTAAATAAAAGTAAAAAGATTCTATAAAACTAAAATTATCTTTATCTTATTGAAAAACATGTTACTCCTTGATATTAACTATGTCTCTCGGATTTTCGAAATTCCACTCACAGAAGTGGTAAAATTTTGTTTTATGGGAATTTTCAAATTCTCATAGGAGATGGGTAAAAGACAGTGAAAAGTTCAATATAATTTTTATATATTTAAAATTATTATAAACTATATACAATGAATTAAATTGAACTTATATTAGTATTATGTATCTATTTTGACCTAAAATAAATTTAAATTAAATAAATAATTTTTTGAATAAAAATTCGGTTTTAAACTGTAACTCAATGTTATTCACTATTCATCAAAAATTTAAAGTTCTCAGAAAAATACCAAAATTTCACCCTACGCTAATTTTGATAATCCAAATCGAGAAATTATGTCTATTTTACCGAATTAAAAACATAGAAGTTTCATTTATCAATTTGAAATTAATTCGTGTTGTCAAAACAAAAAGCGTGTTCTTGAGAAATAATAACAATCAAAAGATTGACACTTGTTTATGTCCAATTTTAAAGTGAAATTTCTTCCAATGACCAACATTGGATTAGATGGTAAAAATATAATATAATTATACTTCCAAACAATTCATATTTATAGTTTAACACTAGAAATTATTTTGATTAAGAAAGTGGGTTTTAGTTAAAATATAGTATTTTTCCCTATTCACCCAAATATGAAAGTTATCAGAAAAACACAAAAAAGTTATTGAAACTAAATTATTATATCCCGTTTCTAATGAAGAAGTTTATTTTGTCAAATTGAATATATTAAAGTTTCAAATATTGGATTTAAAACGGGTTTGCATTTAAAAGGCGGTAAAATTGAATTTTTTTTAAAAAATGATTCTTTTATATGAAAAAAATGAATTTGTTCTTAAATTATGTCTAAAAAACTCATAATATAGATTCTAATATTATAAAGATTATATAAAGTTCAAATTTTTGTTAATACTAATCATAACCGCTTTTGAACGGCTAGTTTTGTATGTTTTTGTGCGCTTGAACTCAGTGTTGTGTGTAGTGCAAGTTATTGAATTACATTAAAGAAATAATGTACTATGAAATATTTGGGTGTTACATTCTTCCCTCCTTTAATAAATCGCGTCCTCACAATTTGATATTTTTTTTCGAAAATAAAAGGTTGAAAATAGAAAATACCGTTGTGGGAAATCCCACATCGAAAATTGGTTTAATAAAATTTAGTCGTAATAAAGGGAAAAGAGAAATAAAAGGGTCACCATAAAATTATGATCTCTATAAGGAAAACATTGGTGAAAATTAGAGACACATAATTATTGAAAAAACGTAAATATTTATATTTAGTGATTGAGGTCATTAGTCACAAACAATTATAGATTTGAGGCCCTTAAATTCATCAATCTATGATGATTTAAAATACCATCAGTTGAAAAAAACATAAGGTATTAGGATAACACATTTTTGGTTTTAATATCCCTTCACTAATGTATAATAATTAATTGATCCACAGAATAATAGAACAATAAAAATAAATATTGACATGTAGAGTTCTATCCATTACCTAATTTCTACCACAAACACATCTTTCACTCTAAAATCTAATAGAATTAAAAACAATATTATATTTGTCCTATTCGGATAGGGTTCCAAAAAAATGAATTTCTTATTCATCTACCAGACCTTTAAAAATACTACATTATTCAATCTAGGACATCACATGGGCCAGTGGTAGGTAATACACCCTTGTTGCCCTTTGGTTGCAGGTTCATGTCTCGCGGCCTTACCGGACGTGATGGTTTGCTGCCCGAGCTCCGGGTTGTCCTTTTATGGAAGCCCAAAAATAATCTCAAACTAGAATTTTCTAAAATACTTCTGTCCAAACTCACAGTTCAAAATTTATACAAAAAGTAAACACAATTAAGATCCTTTTTTCCACGTAATAACACGTGAACACCATCATCATGTATTCTTTTAAAACACTACAACATCCCGAATTACCATAAAACCTTATTGATTACATTCATGATCCGTTATTCTTTATAGAATACTGGATATATTTTTTCTATCCAAAAATGTTGTAAACTCCAACAATGATGGAATATATAAATCATTAATCAGTTTCAAGGTAGTCAAGAATATCCAACATAATTTACCCAAATCAATCATGTAATATTCCATAATCACTACCTCGGTATCAAAACCATAGTATGGTTTATCTTTCTCACATCATATATTTTCTAAAAATCTAACATTCTATTGATTCGCTTTTCTTGGTTCCACATAATCTCAAGTCCTTAATGAAATAGTACTGTAGTACAATCCTTATATACTCCATAATTATTATAACCTGTACATCATTGATACAACTCTCAAATGACATAATTATTTAATAACAACATAAGAACTCTAATCGTTCCTCCTAATATGTGGTAGTATCATAACATGATTATTATCCAATAGCATCATTTTGGACATACTCTGATGATTTGGACATTGGTTTGTGTTGTGTCCCAACTCCTTGAAGATGAATCATTGAAAATATGAAACCTTTTTCTTAACCTTACAGTCACGTAATTGTTTTCCTTTTTCTCCACTCTTATAACAAACTCACATTCCCTGTAGGAAATTTCTAGGGTGTTTCTTCCCACTATTAACACATATGGGAAAATTCTTCTTTTCCATCTTCCCTTTATCTATCTTTCTCTCTTCCATCCTTTTCTTCTCTTGCTTCCCTTCAAATCCATAGGACTGAGAGAATTATTTACTTATCATATTAACAGAAGATATTATTTTTTCATATGTGGAGAATACATGGGAGACTATTTCCTTTCTAAATGTGGGCTTAATACCTTGAAATATATGATCCTTCTTACGCTTTGGATCATACGTATTGTTGGAGTTCACATTCATTCTACTAGGCGCCATTTCTATACAATGTAATCACTAGATTTGTTTATGAATCTCAATCCATAAATTCGAACTTGTAAAACACATAACATAAATTGAAAAATTTATGGATAAAATCCATAATAATTATTTTTTTATTTGAGGATATATATACTAATAAACCCTTCATAATGGTTAGTAATAAAAATGAGAATTATCCTAATCATATCCCCCAGGAGTGTCGTAACCATGAGTGTACAAGGCCCGTTGTCGTGCACCAGTTATCATTCGTGTCTAGCTCAAAGAGGTGTTTTCGTGTTTTACCCATAGGTAAATTTGTGCCAGAGCCACCTCTACATTCTCGTATCCATATAGGGATGTATTACTTGGAAAACTCAAAAAATATGTAAAGTACCAAAATTCTATGAATTTATTCTATACTAATTCTCAAAGTCTATATTAGGGTAATGTGCTCTAATCAGAGTTTATCTAAATCTAGTTTCCAAGGTTTGTACTAAAAATTCTCTGATAACAACTGTAAGGCCTCGACCCCAGTTACCCAGAGTCGGTACATTATTTTACTACATTGGCATGATTACAAGGAATCAAGTCCCAAAGGACCGATCGGTTTATCAGTCTTGGAAAATAGATTACATACATTCAGGTTACATTACTCTTCATAACATAAAAAACAACATAGATAATCCTTTATAAATGACATTATTCCCTTGGCTTAACCCTGTATATCAATCAAAATAAACATCATGGAATCCTTGGAAAAATAAAACCTAGAAATGGGTGAGCTCAGATTCTCAGTTAGCATAAAAATACAATAGAAACTTTCATAAATAAGCATAAACATGTAAGGAAATCTATAACTAAAACAAAAGATTTTTAAACTTGAACTTCAGCATAATATGGAAAAAATAAAATGAAGTAATGCCATTTACTTATTCACATGAATATTCTACTAGTCAAATAATCACATGCAATATCACTAACCACTTTCATAATGATGGAATGCATAATTCCAGACTATCATAACCATATAGTCAAGACCATGTGCCAAGACTACAAATAAGATTTTGTCAAGGCCTTGTTCCAAGAAACTAGTTTGTCTCATGAGACCTACTGATGCATCGAGGAGCTATAGGAGGCTCCACCCATCACTTACTAAGTCCAATGCATTCCTAATATGAAATGGTATAAACATAACACAAACATTTTTATTAAAACTGGCATACAAAATGTCAATACTATACCCATAACCCATGAATAGTATAAAAATAACACATCCACAGTCAAACATATCCCAAAACCATCAATATAATATGGAATACTTGTATCATAATAAATCAACTTCAAACGATTTTAAAATCTATTAAAGGATTTTGACATCGATGAAAATGATTTGTAAAACTCTTTGAATGAAATATCCCTTTTTCATGAAAATATTTAAAAGTCGCACAATTTAAAAAAGAAGAAATTTAAATACATTTTTGAATCAAACTGTCCCTTATCACTTTTAAACTTTTGAAATTAATTAACAATGTAAAACATTCTTGTCCATTTAAATAAATCCTTAACACCATTTTGAAAACATGGACATTAATGAGAATGGTTTAAAAGAATAAATCATAAAAACATTCAAAATGATATTTTAGTAAAAATTCACTTAATAGAATCCCTTTTGAAAAATATTTTATGAAAATGGACATGGATAACAACAATGTCCCAATAGAGACTTACGTAAAAATAACCTCAGGTAATAAAGAGATTGTGAAATTAACCCTTACCAATTTGGTAACTTACGAAACATACTCCTCATGAAAGAGGTATCATACAGTGAATATGTAAATACACATCAATTAATGTGTATTACTGATAGAATAAAATTATGGGCATAAAATACACCACACCAAAGGTAATTGTGGCAATATGGTATGAATATCAAGGGAATAAGGAGTGAGATGAAAACCATTTACCTTGCACATTCCTTTAGTAGAGGGTACATTTATCCTCTTTTATGAAGACTATAGTATGTTTTTAAATTATACCAGAACCATATTAATATTTATGATGTCATTAATTATTCATTTAGGACTTTATATCGCCCATTTAATAATAATTTCTATGTTAAATCAACATTTTGGGTAATAATCGCTTTCTTTATCGTACATGTTTTAACTTATTAATATTGATTGATTCACATAGATCATGATTTAAATACTTCCATAATATAAAAAATGATATATATATCATATATATTTAGAATATAATTATTTATAAAAGATATATATATGAAATGGAAATCTCCATTTATGGAGACCGTAGTCCGTACGTACGCATAAACGATGTTTCTGTTTTCATAATGTATTGAACGGAACTACGTGAATAAAATATATGTATGTACATATATATATATACAGTAGCATTATTATGTCATATATTAAAAAAAATATTAGTAATATATATTTTTATAATCGTCGATGAATGGTGAATGTGGAAATAAATATTATCGCATCGTGGAGACGGTAATCCGTACGTACGCATGGGTGAAAATATAATTTCCTTAAAGGTGTGGAATTGGATGGTATATTAATTTTATAGATACCTTATCATGTAATTTTCATTATTTATTTACATATTACTCATCATTATATCCATCCAAATAACAATGTGTTGAATAACAAATTACACCAAGGCGTGGAGACGGTAAGCCGTACGTACGCACGCAATGTGACATTATCATTCATTAGATGGATAAAATAAGGAATATATTTGTGAAATATTTATAATAAAATAAAATTATATAGAATATATTGGATTTATTAATTTATAATGGAAATAGCAAATAAATAAGTAGTGGAAGAAGAAATGAACATTAAAGAGGGTGGTGAAAACATTACCTCTTCTTCGGGTTCTTCCTTTTGACAGGATCAAAAGAACCCCTTAGGTTTTCCTTCTGATCAAACTAATTCATCTAGGTTTAATTGAGGGAAGTTGAAAGGATATTTGGGCGGGGGTTGGCTGATCCAAAAGGCTTTGATGTTATAAATTTGAGTGAAGGGGGAGTGACCTTTTATAAGATTGGCGAGGGTCACCTTAGGAAAAACATAAAATTTTATTTTATAATAAATTTATATTCATTTTATAATTGCTCCCAAGTGACTTATATAGAGGATAAGACGTTTATGGGTCGAAAACCTTTCAACCAATAGATTTTAGACTGGTTTCGATCACTATATTAACCTTATCATTTATATTTAACTCTTAGTTAAATAGTTTGACATTTACCATATCTCTTTGTATTTTTATATTATATGGTTAATAAACATGCTATATAGATAAAGAGAACCCCAAGAGGTTCATTAATGATACAAATATCATTATATATATCCTTTGGCCACACCATATATATTTAGGAATAAAATATGAATTAATAATATAATATATGTTTTAAAAACTCTTTTGTGTCAATTTTGACACTATTTGGTATTTTGTTTTTTCTAAATTAATAACAGAATTATTACTTCAAAAAAAATTTATATAACCAACCCTAATATGTTATATTAACCTATAAATTTAGTTTAATTCATAGAAAGTCTCAAATTACATTTATTTCAATATTTATAATATCAATTATTTTAATATTTCATTAATTAGGTAATTACTGCATCACCATTGTGTCATAATTAAATTAAATTATTTAATGTCTAAAAATTATAAGTAAAATATAATTATGTAGGAAATATTTTTATCTTTCTAATGAATATTTATAATCTAATTTATCTTATGTATAATCCTATATTAAAAATGTTTTGGTTGGTTAACTTTGATTTTATCTCTTTTAACTCTTCTTTGAATTAAATAATAATAAATGTCCTAATCTAATCCATGTGGACCAAAGAGGATCATATTTTATTCCTAAAGTTGTTTTTGGTCGAATTATACTTATACAAGAGAAATAGGATATGTTTTATGGTAATAATATTATTATTTTTACCCTTAAATACCCTATTTACTTTTAACCGTGGTAAATAAAAGTAAAAAGTTCTTATTCACAAAAAAAAATTTTATCTAATTGAACCACATTTCACTCCTTGATATTAACCGTGTCTCTCGGATTTTATAAATTCCAATCACCAAAATGGTAAAATTAAGATTTATGTGAATTTGCAAATTCTCCTAGGAGATGGGTAAAAGAAAGTGACAAGTTCAATAAAAATATTATATATTTAAAATTATTCTAAACTGACTCCAAATAATTACATTGAACATATATAGGTATTATATATCTATTTTGACCTAAAATAAATTTTAATAAAATATATAATTATTTAAATAAAAATTCGGTTTTAAACTATAACATAGTGTTTTCACTATTCATCAAAAATTGAAAGTTTTCAGAAAAATATCAAAATTTCACTCTAGGATAATTTTGATTTTCTAAATCCAAAAATTATTTCAATTTTACCAAATTAAAAAAATAGAAGTTGAATTTATTAATTTAAAATTAATCCCGGTTGTCAAAACAAAAAGCGTGTTTTTAAGAAACAATAACTATCAAAAGATTGACATTTGTTTATGTCCAATTTCTAAATGAAATTACATCCAATTACCAACATTGGATTAGATTGTAAAAATATAATCTAAATATACTTCGAAACAATTCATATGTATAGTTGAACACTATAAATTATTTTGATTAAAAAAGTTGTTTTCAGTTAAAATATAGTATTTTTCACTATTCACTCAAATATGAAAGTGATCAGAAAAACACGAAAAATTTATTGAAACTAAATTCTTATATCCCGATTGTAATGAAGAATATTATTTTTTCAAATTGAATATATTAAAGTTTCAAATATTGGATTTAAAAAGGGGTCGCAATTAAAAGGCGTTATAATTGCATTTTTTTAAAAATGCTTCTTTTATCTGAAAAAATGAATTTTTTCTTACATTATGTCTAAGAAACTCATAATATGGATTCTAAAATTATAAAGATTATATAATGTTTAAAATTTAGTTACTACTATTCATAACTTCTTTTGAACGACTAGTTTGGTAAGTCGTTTTGGGGTTAAACTCAATGTTGCGTGTAGTGGAAGTTTTTGAATTACATTGAAGAAATAACGTACTATGAAATATTGGGGTGTTACAACCCATATAGGGAGGATTTTCATTTTTAGTGTAGCACACAACTCAATTGGGACACGGTTTGAGAGACTATGTTGATAAACCATGTGGGGTACTTTCTACCCAATAGGGTGTGCATTGTTGGAACATAGTTTTAAAAATTGTGCAACTTTAGAGTTTCCCAGGTCATTAAAATTGTAAAATTCATGTTTTTACCCTCCGTGGTTATAATGAAATTTTAGGATTTTCCTCTTCTATTAGACATAAGAGAACCATGGTCACCAATAAGCCCTCATATCTTGATCCCCTTCCTCAATTGAATCTTCTTGAATGTTCTTAGGTAAGAATATTTGACTTTTTGGTTGATTTCCTCTACTTATCATCCTTCCCATTGGAATCTTGGTGTTTTATGGGTTGGTTCTCTCTTCTAGGACCAATAGGATGAGTGTTAACTCATTTGGTTCGATTTAATTGATGTTATGGTGTGAGGATTGTCTCATGGAGTGTATTCATCCTTCTCCAAAATTTTCCATTCATTTTCACATCAATAAGGTAGGTGTTCCAATTAATTACCTTTTTAGAACATATATATTGATGCTGGATCATTCCATTATTTATTTTAAAATGTTATAATCTTTCTTGTGATTAGTTAGTATAAATTATTTTGGTATTTTCATAATGGAAAATCGGTGAGGATGGTCTTCAAAGGGGTTCTTTAATTATGCCTTTATGTAAATGCACACAATGTGTTTGAAAAAATATTAATTTTCCTTTTGAGGTTAAATATGGTGTTTTGGGTGGTGATTTGCTATGGTTATTTTTTGTTTGGTATGGTTATAGCCTCAGTTAAAGCATTGTGTTTTCTTTGAAAAGATAGTTTTGATGTGATGTGATGTAATGGCCCAATTGGTTCCTCGTGATGTTTTGGAAATTGTTTCTTGAACTCATGTGACATATGGTCCTAGTGAGAATATTGGAATGGTTGGGAAAATTGATTAAATGGTTTTGTAGCATGAAGTCATAGTCAGTGTATTAAATTTTTTGAGAAAGTGAGTTTTGAAACTCAAAAGATATGAATGGTCAATTCGATCTTGTGATCAAAATGGATTTTTATATGTGCTCATGATGACGTAGATTATTTTTAGATATGAATAGACTACTGGATGGGATCCCCTATTGTGGATTGATTATGATAATGTTGTTGTTTTTGGATTATTTATGGACACCACTATTCCCTAGGATGTGTTCCCCTCCAGTGGCTCGTGCACATGGAAATTGTGGGTTGTGGTTTCTATACGATGTTTCTCTAAGTATTATTATCATGGGATCCATAGGATTGCTCTAGAGGGTCAAGTAATGGTTTCTTGTCAACCCCAATTAGATAGGTTGTACCCCATGGATTTTCGTATATGATTGGGGAGACATGCCACTATATTGGTTAGTTTAGAGTGGCTTGCTGGTTATTGACTGTGGAGATGCACCATTTTTTGTCACTTGAGTCTGAACTGAATACATCAAAGGATCTCATATACTGATATTTAAGAAATTCCCATTATTACTTATTTTTATATTCCTATTGATTTCTATTTTTCATGGTTACCTATTTCAGAAACATATACATGAATGTAGTCAAACTGTTTTCTAGTGATTCATCCACTTGTTCTATTTGCATTCATTTTCAATATAGCCATATTTATTAGCTGGTTTGGAATCTTATTTGGGTTTTATTAATGAACCTTTATTTTTAAAATGGAAATATTTTAAATAAAAAATAATTTCTCTATGATGTTTTAAAAATAAAATTTTGGGAAAGATGTGATTAGTTTATTAATATAATTAAATGCATGTTTTCTGTATCTATTTTATACTAGTATTTTTGGACTAATTTAGGGTAGGAAATTCTTCTAATATATATTGATTATCGAATGAGATATTTAATCTCACACCTTACCTATTCCACTCATCTCTAGTAGACCCAAGATCTTTTTTAGGTTTCAGTTTCTAGTTTGTTTTTCATTTAGAGCATGTGGGCCGTGTGTTTGGTGCTGACCAAGAGCTCACATAAAGATAATGTTTCATGGTTCAGTTTTTGTTTTTTGTTTTTTTTTTGTATTTTATTTTTTTGTATTAGCTTTTTATGTATTAATTTTAATTTACTATTAATTCTTATGCTTGTTCAGTTTTTCTGTTGATATTGATTGTTTCTTTTTCAGAACAATCATTCCCATTGGATATTTTGATGTTGTTCACTAGTTTCCTACCTGTGGGTATTAGGAATTCCCTTCCGGCCTTGTCTCATGATGGTTATGGTGAAAACTTTGATAACATACCATCTTGGTTCGTGAAAAAATGGTATCAAAGGGGGACATTATTATTTAAGGTATCAAGTAGATCAGAGATTATGATAGTTGAGGCTCAAAATATAGGTAGTGTAAGGACATCATGAACCCATGATCTTTTTGATCCTTAGTTTCCATGGGTAGTCTGGGATATGAGTATATTGTTTTGGTTTATTGGATATGGATTGTGAATGATAATGAAGGATATTTGGTGTAACATTTTGATCTCACATGGAGTAGTGACCCATGTAGAGTCTGAGAACACAGTTCATGGTCCTCATAGTTGTTAATTATTACTTGGGGTAGGGCCCACTAAGCATGTCATTGTGTTATGAATGGCCACTAGTTCCTAATCATGTGTGTTTGTTGCCATTCATGATTTGGATTGATTTTTGTCAGTGTGGGTTGATTTTGAAATGTGTAAATGGATTTAGAAAAAGGTATTTAAAAAGGAAAATGGTTTCAAGTTGTGATTTTGTTTTAAATGTGAAATTTAGTGATTCGATGGGGTTTGAAAAGTGAGATGGTTTTAAAATGTGGGACATTGTTTTTTAAATTTTTAGTGAAATTGTGGGTTTTTAAAGAGGATATTTGTTGTGTTTTTCATGTTTGGATTGTGATCCCGATGTTTTCTATAAGAATGTTCTTTTCAGTAAATATTTGGGTTGATGTTGATTTTTTTTCTTATGTTTTTAATACAATACCACCCATAATGGAGCCAAAGGTTACTAGTGGGTCTCGTTTAGTCTATTTTTCTTCTATGTTTTTCCCATATTTCATGGGGGTCGAGGTCTGTTAGTGGTGGTGGAATGGATTGAGAATGTTGAGAGTGTCATCAGATCATTAGGAACTCCTAAATCTATAAGAGTGTGGGATGTTCTGGGTTTGTTCAAAGGTTTATGTTTGGATTTGTAGAGGGTGATTAATATATCATCATTTAATGTTTGGATGAATAAGAATCACTTTTACAAAACATTCATCTGATGGTTTTTGACGAAGGTGGTTAATGTAGAGTAAGTGGTGGATCTGATGGGTGTTCACGAGGGAAAAAAAATAGCGAAGATCTATATTGATCATTTCATGGAGTAGAATTTTTTCACTCTGGAGATATCTTTATAGGATCATCTTAAGGGTCCTCTTTTCATTTGGGGTCATCCACCAGAGGTCAAGGAAAAAGTCCTCTCATCGTGGAATGTACAGTTTGTGATGTTGTTGGATGTGGTATTCGTAGTTAAATTTGATTATAGTGTACATTTTTTAGTGGTTGGCACTCGTAATGGTTTTCCTTATATAGGGTGATTTGTTTTATAAGAACCCTATTCTGAGAAATACAATGCTTTAGTTCTAAATTCTCATATTTTAGACCATTCACTGGTGTTCATTTAGTCCGGTCAGTTTGGGAACATGATGTTTTTTTTCAAAAATCCTATAAAGTCTAGTCATCAATGTGTCTATATGGGTCATCTATAGAAATTATGAAAGAATCATGGTAAGAATATGGAGTCTTGATCATATGGTGTGTGATCATGACTACAAGGTTGCAGATTCTTCAAGACAATTGGGATCCAACCATATATTCTAGAGTGAAGCTCTTCATGTAGTCCCGAATCCCCGAGGGTGTTAGGAACCTAGGTGTAGGAATAGTTTGAGTTCATATATTGTGGTTATTAAGATTTTTGAAGGTTCTTAATTATTCTGAAATGTTTTTTGGGATTTTTTTCATGAAATTTTAATGATTTTGTTTTTAGATGTGATTTTTTAATTAGTTTTTCTCATTTACATCTACATATCCTTTTCTTGACTGGTCTTTGTTTTTAGTTGTGTTTGTTTGGCAGATTATTTGATATTTTGGAAATAATTGAATGTGGTTCTATTAATTGTTTAGTCTTGATATATTCTATTATATTTACCTTTTTAGGGGATTTTTTTTGTGGTCATTGAAAATCCCCATGTTTTTTGTTCCATACAAGCGTTTTGGAGATTTCCCAATTCTGGTGATGGTGTTTCCGTGATTTTAGGGAGAGGTTTGGCTATGTTTGTGTTTGGAGTTCCCACATTGGGCCATTTGAGAGTCATGCCATGGTGTTTGTTAGAATCTTGTGGTGGAGAAAACCCTCCTCCTTTTCATGGTTCATTCTATTTCATTTTCTATTATATATGATCATATGTGAATTTTAGTGTATGGTCTCACCTATGTTAGTGGTTCCATTAAGATTCGTTCTAGTTTTGAATTGAGAGTTGTTCCTCATGTGGTTGGGGTCTTTGTAGTTGAAAAGGAGTTTGGGTGGGCATAATTTTCATACCTAGATCTTTGGAATTATTTTATTTTATTATTTTCATGGATTTGGTTCTTTTTTTTGGTATTTGGATTGAGTTCTTGAATTGATGTTTTTAGTTTTGGAGGTTTCAGGTGGATTTTTCGCTTGTTCACAATTTTTGTACACAGTTAGGGGGTCAACTATGATCTTATTAAGGTAGAGGATGTTTTCAGTTCATTTTATTATTACACAATTTTACTTACATTGTCAGAAAATGGATTTGAAAAAACTATGCAGGGTTAGGGGTAAACAATGTGACTTTCTTCTTGTGAATGTTCCCAGATGCATGGATTGCACATAGTTAGAGAAAACCATATTAAAATTATGTTGGATGGATCTGATTTTTTGATAGTGGTGTATATCATGATTGATATGTAATTTGGGAGACCATAGAGCTATCTTGTGCATGGTTACATTTATCTGTTGTGGGGTACAAATAGATAGCGGTCAATTTGTTAAACTATTCATCCAAACTGTGTGTAATTCACAGGTCTTTAAAAGTTTGAAATTACTATTAATAACTTCAACTATTTTAACCCCATTTCAATATTTTACTAAAATTTTCAACCATAATATAGTAGGGGGATCTAGGAAACCTTTCTCTATTTATTCCTTTCCTCCATTGAAGCTCATTGAAGGTTCCTAAGTAAGTTTATTTGAGTTTTTTTATTTAATCTACTCTTATTCCTCATCTCTTTGTTTCATGGTGTTTTATTGATGATTTCCCTCTTCAAAAAACCCTAGTATAAGGTTTATCTCATTTTTATTGATTTATTGGCTGATAGGGTTTTCATATTTTATCTTGGGGTGTATTCATCCTTCTCTCGACATTCGGTTGCATTTGCGGGTCCATGAGGTCGGTGTTTATATCCATTTCATTTCGTTCACATTCCAGTGATGCATGAGATTTCCTTTAATGATTTAAAAATTTTATAATCATTATTTTGATGTGTGGGTTTAAATTATTTTGTAATATTCATCATGGAAAATGGTTTGAATAGTTTTAAATGGGGTTTCATTAATTATACCTTTATCAAAATGCACGCAAGATCTTTGATAAAATTTCAATTGATATATAAAAGTGAAATTTGGTAGTGAGTTCCCTTAAATATGTTTTTGGATTATGATTCGACTATGAATTAGATGTTTTATGTGGAAATATGTGACTTTTATGTTGTGACGATTATTTGTGGCTGGTTATTTTGGTTTAAAATCATGTGATGTTTATTCGAAATGGAATTTGGGTGATTTCATGGATACATGGAGAGTTTCATTGAATTATCATTTTAATTTTATTAATTATATCATTATGTGTTTTTTGATTTTAAACTTTTGGGTTGGATTGTTTTGGAAATTTTTTGGCACATAATTGCACCTTTAGTAAGATTTTTCACCAAGATTGGATCATTGTTTTTTCATTGAAAAGTTGGATTTGATATGATATATGAATTCTTAAATTGGTTCCATTTGATGTTTTGGAAAAACAATCAAACTTATGTGACGTATGGTCCTAGTGGGAATATAGCATCTTGAGAATTTTTCATAAAACATTTCAGGATTTTAAGCATAATTAATCATCAAAATACAAGCCAGTGATCGTTTAGTCTAGTGTCTTGGAAGACTAGGTACTTATAACATAAAACATGGGGATAAATTTTTTTTTATTTAATCTCCATAAAGATATTCTAACTACCTTTGAGCCCTTACATCTTCATAGGGTACCCGGGGGAACACATGAACAAAGGTATGAGCTAAAAATCCCAATTAGGGAATGAACATAAAGATACATCTCAAGCACATGAGTTAGGAGACATCACATAATAATATCCAAAGCATGAAATTCATAAAATCATTTAATATAATAATGGGATCATACAAACATGGAATCATATTAATGTGTCATAATCATAAATCATATATTTAGTATGGTTCAAGGCTAACCGCCAATCTTGTTTCTCATTTTATTACTGGTCAAGGCTAACCGCCAATGACGTTTCACATCGCATATCATGAGACTTAACCATACCCAATGCATTTGAGTGCTATCTAGGCACAACCATATCAACATTTTCATGAATATTCTTGCCACATAAATATTCTTACCACATATACAATCATACATAATCAACCATACAGAAACATAAGGGTACCCATGGAAAGAATTGGGTACCACAATCATGGCATCAATCATAACCAATGGGCGTATCCTGAAAGTGTCCATATAACGAAAGAATTAGAAAATACATGGACTTTAATAGGGTAAAATAGGCATATAACATGGTAAGTGGTGTCAAACATAAGTGACAACAAATGAAAAATATATTTTAGAAACATTTGCATTAAAACATTTTTGTGCGGTTTTAAGGAAAATACTATATAGGTTTAAAAATAATAAAGAAGAAATTATTTTATATAAAACCAGAATTGAACCAAGAATGTTTTCATAATAAAAATACAGAATTTTCAAAGATAATTGTGTCTTAAAACAGATGATAGAGTGCACTTGAAATTAGGTAAAAGTTGGGGAAGTTCTTTTCAAAGGAGTGTGTTTATCGGGAAATATCGAAGAGAGATTCACTAAAAAGAATGTATAAACCTGAATGAGAATGAGAGATGGATCTTGGAATATGAGTTGGTGAATCTAAACAGAATTTTTAAGTTCTACATAAAAGAAAAGGCAACAAAATCTTGGTAAAAATAATGGTAGAGCAACCCGAAGGAATAAAGGATGTTCGGGTAGAATCCATCGTGGTTTATTGGCATGGTATCAGGTGTAACTAAGAGGGATTTATGAGATAGATAAGGGGTTTTTCATCAATTATAAAATATTTGGGAAGTATGGGGAAGGTGTGTAATGGTACCCCATCACTTGGTATTACACAAAAAGGCATAGAATTGAGAATAATCTTGATTAAGAGTGAAAAGGGGAGGATCCCTTACCTTAAATCTGTTGGTGTTCTCTACTTGTTATTAATGACCTGTATAAACAAATTAGGCTTATTAATTAATAATTACATAACCTCTTTTATAATAAATTAATTTATTATAGCCCTTTATAGATTGTTCAAATCCTTTTTCATTAGTTAAAATGTTCAATTTCATTGTTCGGGATTGTTTGTTTACTTGGCTTTAAACGACCAGTCCACTTATATTCAAGATTGGATTATAAGAAAGATGAAAGTGGTTTTCCAGAATTGAAGTTATATTCTTCAGTTCATATCCGGGAGATTACATGATATTAATTTTAATTATGTTACTTATAGTGAAGTCGAATTGTTATATATATACCCATAGTGATAACCGTTTTTGTTAATCGGTGGATCTGGTTACAAAAAATGTGTTTTTCATTATAACTTAATTCCATTTGTACCAAATGAATAAAGAACAAAAAATAGGATATATTAAATATATAATAATCTAGTTCAACCATAACATAAAGGGTTTCATGACCATAATTAAAGATAACAACAGAAATTGATAAACCGTTGTCCTTGAATGTGCTAAATTAGCACATCTCAAACAGTGCTTTCATTTCTTTCAATTAAAAGGGGTGGAGAAAGGAGAGAAGATAATGAAATATACCACTATCATGAATAAATTATAGTACATGTATGTTACTGTATTTATCATACTATTATGGTGAAATGAGGTGAGGAAAAAAATAAAAAAGAAAAGAACTTAAAAGAAAAGAAGAAATTTGGAAGAAGAATCTACCTATTGAGACTTCCAATATTGAGAACCTCTTAAGGGGAGAGGTTTTGGTATTTTGAGGAGGCTTAGAGAATTTGGACGTGGGGAGGACCTTGGGGAGAGATTTGGTAGAATAATAGAAAGGCACGAGGCTTGAAAGGAGTGGAGAGAAGAGGGAGTGAAGGGGGGTTTCTATAGTGGAAGAGATGAGGGATTTCATAATATTATAATAATTAATTTATTATTTCTTCCCAAGAAAAGAATATTAAGTATTCCATGACCAATAATATTAAATGGGTCATGTGAATTAGAACCATGGGTGGTGACATCATTCATGATGCTAGGAATAGTCTATTTAGCTTATAATGTATATATACGGCAAATTACCATATTTTACTATTCATCAAAATTTCATGTATTTCAGAAAAATCCCAAAATTTCACCTTGACCAATTCTTGACATGTATAATCCAAAAATGAAGTCCATTTTTCAAAATTAATTTTCTAAATATGATTATTTTAATATTTAATTAAAATCATAATTTATTTTCAAAAACTAGTTTTAAAACACTCATTAAGTCATTCTAAAATATAGGTATATCATACTTCAAACATCAATATTATTTTTATACTATCATAGGCGAGTTTACTATTAATTAGGGTATATCACTATTCATAATGTTATGTTACTATTCATATGGGTTTTTTACTATTCACAAAAAAATTATATTTTTCTTATCGGACTCCAAAAACATCTTGAACATGACAGTGTATGTCAGATTTTTAGAATTGCAAACACAGAAGTTAAAAACATATGTTTAAATGTCACTTATCACTTAGTAGTTCATTATTTTGTGTTTTCGTGTGATTTTATGACATATTTATAAGAAGGGAATTACCATTAATATCATTGGGTCGTTACATTCTTCCCCCCTTACAAAATTTCGCCCTCAAAATTTCTTTTTACATTCTTGGACAAAAACAGATGTGGGTACTTTTCCTTCATTTCTTGCCCTAGATCCCATGTTTCTTCTTCGTACTTATGGTTTCACCACAATTCCTTGACCAGATGAGTAGCCTTGTGGTGTAGAACTTTGTCTCTACGATCCAATATCTTCACTGGCTGCTTCTAGTAAGAGAGATCATCCTCCAACTATACCACCTCTGAAAAGAGTACATCTGAAGGGTCTGGTATGTATTTCCTTAAGACGGATACATGAAAGACATCATGAACGTGATCCTTTTTCGGTGGAAGTGCAAGACGATATGCCACGACTCTTATACGGTCAGGTTCTCAAAGGGGCCAATATACCTTGGGGTTAGATACCCTTTCATCCCGAATCGCATGACTCTCTTCCATGGAGATATTCGAAGGAATAGATTATCTTCCACGTCGAACTCCAAGTCCATTTGACGGTTTTCAGCATAGCTCTTTTGCTGACTTTGGATAGCTTTTATGTGTTTTTGCATGAATTGAACATTCTCTGTCATCTCTTTAACAAGATCAGGTCCAGGTAGCTTTCTTTCTTTAACATCATCCCAACAGGTGGGAGTTCTACATCACTTTCCCTAAAGAGCTTCATATGGAGCCATTTGAATACTCGGGTGGAAGCTATTGTTGTATAAGAACTCAACCAATGGGAGATGTTGATCCCATCCAACTTTGAATTCTAGAGAGTAGGCTATAAGAATATCATCTAGAGTCTAAATAGTTCTTTCAAACTGGCCATCAGTTTGGGGGTGATAGGCTGTGATGAAATTTAATTCAGTACTCAATGAATGCCGAAGGGTCCTCCAGAATTTAGATGTGAACCATAGATCATGGTCAAAGACAATTGAGAGTGGAACATTGTGCAGTCTCACAACTTCCATCACATATATCTTTGTAATTTGTTCAAGCGTGAGATCTTCTCAAATAGCGATGAAATGGGATGTCTTGGTGAGACAGTCAACCACAACCCATATCACATCATTTCCCTTCGACGTCTTCAGGAGATCCGTGACAATGTCCATAGTAACATTATCCCATTTCCACATGTGTATAGTCAATGGATCCATCATACCATTGGAAATTTTTCTCTCACCTTTAACTTGATGACATACCAAGAACCTTGATATATATTCCAAAATCTCCATTTTCATGTTATCCCACTAGAAGTGTTCTCAGATATCCCAGTACATTTTGGTACTCCCAGGATGGATAGAGAAGGTCGAGCTATGTGCATCATTCAATAGCTCCTTATTTATCTCTCGATCTGATGGTAAAAATAATAGTGTCCCAAATCTTACAACTCCTTCCTCATCAATTTTGAAGTCAGAGGATTTCCCATTTTTAACAGCTTCCACCCTTTTCTGAATTTCCACATCCTTTCTTTGAGCATACTTTATTTTTTCCAAGAGGGATGGTTGAGAAATCATTTGAGAAAGGATTGGTGATGTTCCCCCCTTAATGATTTCCATGTCCATCATTTGAAAATAAAATAATATTTGATCCTTTTCAATTCTCATCATTGATAACAATGCATGATCCTTTCTACTTAGAGCATATTCCACCTTGTTTTCCCAACCTGGATGATAGTGGATTGAGAATTCATAATCCATGATGAGATCTATCCATATTCTCTGGCACATATTAAGCTCTTTCTATGTGAATATATATTTGAGACATCTGTGGTTAGTATATATCTCACATTTTTTCCATAGGGATAATGCTGCCAGATTTTCAACGCAAAGATCACAACCGCCAACTCCAGATCATGTGGGGGATAGTTTTGCTCATGGATTTTCAGCTACCTTTAGGCAAAGGCTATCAATTTATCATTTTTCAGTAATACACAACCTAATCATTTCTTAGAAGCATCACTATACACCACAAAGTGTTCTCCACTTGAAGGAAGTGTGAGTACTGGTGCAATTATAAAACTCCTTTTCAACTCCTTGAAACAGTCTTCACATTTTTGTGTCCAGAAGAACATTAATCCCTTCCTTGTCAACTAGTTAATTGGGTTTTACAATCATGAAAAGTTCTTCAAAAATCATCGATAATTCCCCTCTATACCTAAAAAGTTACAGATCTCCATTACAGAAGTTGGCATCGACCACTCTTCAATTGCCTTCGTCTTGGAAGGGTCCACATATATCCCTTTCCTGTTGATAACATGCCCCAACAATGATATTTTTTCCATCCAGAACACACATTTACTTTACTTTTCATACAACTTCTCCCTTTGCAATGTATTTAACACAGTTTCCAAATGCTCCTCATGTTCCTCCTTTCTCTTGGAGTATATCAGAATATCATCAATAATGGCCACCATAAATTTGTCGAGGTAATCTATAAATAAACTATTCATTAAATCAATGAAAATTTCTAGATAATTAGTGAGTCTAAAGGGAATCACTATGAACTCATAGTGTCCATACCTCATTCAAAAGGTCGTCTTGGGAATATATTCCTTCCTTGCCTTCATTTGGTGATATACCGACCGAAGGTCCACCTTAGAAAAATAACTGGCTCCACGAAGCTGATCGAACAAGTCGTCTATCCATGAAAGGGGATACTTTTTCTTTATAGTGATTGTATTAAGATATCGATGATCAATGTAGAGACACATTGATCCATACTTCTTCTTCAAAAAGTGTACTAGAGCACCCCATGGTGAAGCACTCAGGCATATAAAACCCTTCTCCATATTCTCCTGTAACAGCTTCTTTAGCTCATCTGGCTCTACGGTGGCCATTCTGTAAGATGTCATTGATATTGTAAGAGATCCAAGGATAAGTTCAATTGAGTAATCAACCTTTTGGTCAGGAGGAAGGCCATGCTACACTTAGGGGAATAAATCAGTGTAATACCTCAGGATGGGCATGTCTTCAAGAATGATTCTATCCTTTTTCTAAATCATTTAATCTAGATATGATTTCTCACAAAGAAGTAGTATCCAAACATGAGATGATGATTCTAAAGGAGAATCATCTTCCTCTGTACACTAGTAAAGAATCGAATGATGCTTCAGGATGTGAAATGTTATATCACTTTCCTGACAATTGATGTTGGCCTTGTACAATGATATCCAATCCATGCTCAAGATAACGTCGAACTCCACTAAAGGAAGAATGACAAGATTTGTTGGGAGGTTCAGTCCAAAAAAAATAACCGGAGAGGAGTTATAAACCATGGATGCAACGATTGCACCATTCACTGTTCTCACATATAACTTTTCCTCCAAATTTTGAGGTGGTGTTTGAATAGATCTACTAAACATTCTAGATATGAAAGAATTTGTAGAACCAAAATCAAATAGTACATTCTCTATTCTTGAATGAATAACTAGCTTACCATTCACCACATCGTTGTCTGGATCCACCTCAGTAGTAGTGATAGCATAAGCCCTTCCTTGTTCCCATGGAGGTTGTTTCTGATTTCCTCCGATAACCCTCATCTTAGGAAAATTGTTCATTTAATTCCCAAGCTCTGTACAGTTATAACACTACACTGCAGGCTGAGTTTTGATTTGAACCTTCCTTTCTTCTTCAATATTAGCAGGATTTTTCATATCCCTTCAATAGTTCTTGGCTAGATGACCAAACATTCTGCACTTGAATCAAATCTTGGTTCCCCTGGGACTGTCACCAAGATGCTTCTTCCCACAATTTTTTCAAAGGGGAATGTGAGGCATCTTTCCACCATGAGATTTGTTTGATGAACCACCCATGTTGTTCTCCATTTTTTGCTTCTTTTCACTAGGCCCATGAGGCCACTGAGAGTCTCCAATCTCTATTTCAACCTTGAGGGCACTATAGACAATCTCATCATGGTTTTTGAAGTCTTGAATCGCCAACACTTTTCATAGACTCGACTTTAGTCTACTAAATAAGCGATCCACCTGGTTTGGGTGTTCATGACCAAGCCCGAGGCATACCTTGAAAGCCTTGTATAGTTCACTTCATACGCCCCTATGGACTCATCTTACTTCTTATTGAGTCCAAGGAACTCTCTTTCCATCTTGAGATGGAGGTATCAAGGAAAATATTTGGTGAAAAACATCCTCTTGAATTCCTCCCATTCTATGGAATCAATTTCCTCTTGGGACTTTGTATTCTTGATCAGTGTCCACCACTGATCAGCTTCCTCATCAAAGCGATATACTACCAGAATGATTTTCTCTTCTTCCAAGCACTGGAGAACAATGAAAATATTTTCAATGGAGTTAATCCATTATTCTGCGAGGAGGGGATCAGAATACGCACAAAACATGGGAGGCCTTTTCCGCATGAAGGATTCTACGTCAACTTCATCTTTCCATGGAGAAGGGGGACGTTCCACCTGATTCAAGTTATTATTCATAACATGAGCTAGTTGATAAAGTAATACCATTAAGTTTTAAGTACCCGCTTCCATCACATCAGGCATGTCATTAGGGAAAACATTACATTTCTTGTCACATTATTTGTTAGAACGTGTTCTTCTATTTCCCTCCATTAACTAAGAATAAACAATGTATAATTAGAGGTCTTGAATACTTAGCTATTGATCATAAAAAGAAACTTTTAACATAAAAGTATGAACTTATAAAGAAGATGTATATCCTGAATTGTGATTCCTTAGGTTTATATCTAGGTTATCCTCGGTCTATTTCGTAACTTATATTCTTATGGGATTCTTTTAGTCCCTTAATATCGGTTTGTACTAAGCTCCTGAATCTAGCAAAGAATAAACCCCATGAGTGTCATAACCAAGAGTTTAGAGAGGCCCATTATCGTGCACTAGTTTCAGTTTGAGTCTAGCTCAATGCGGTGTTTTCAGGTTTTACCCCAAGATACATCTGTGCCAGAGCCTCCTCTACCTGTTCATATCCAGACATAGATGTATTTGCTCGATAAACCACTTACTCTATACTCACCAAAATTTAGGACTATTTTCTTATACATAGTCTCATCCTTAAGGTTCTCAATAAGGTTCTCTATTCCTAATATCCAAAAGTAACTAGACCTTCCTCTGATAGCAACTATTAAAACCCGGGCCCTTTACATAAAAACATTCATGACTTTAAGCATAATTAGTCGTCAGAGTAAAATCCAAGGATCGTTTAGTCTAGTGTCTTGGAAGACTAGGTACATATATCATAAAACATGTGTCTAGAAAAAACTTCTTTATTTGATATCCATAAAGATCTTCTATCTTCCTTTGAGCCCTTACATCTTCATTGGGCACCCTTGGGAACACATGAACAAAGGGATGATCTAAAAAGCCTAGTAAGGGAATGAACATAAAGATACATCTCAAGCACATGAGTTAGGAGGCATGACAAAATGATATCCAAATAATGGAACTCCTAAAATAATTTAATATAAGAATATGATCATACAAACATGGAATCATTTAAATGTGGCAGAATCAAAAATCATATATTTAGTATGGGTCAATGATAACCGCCAATATCTTTTCTCATTTTATTATGGGTCAAGGCTAACCGCCAATCCCATTTAACAACACATCTCATGAGACTTAACCCTACCCAATGCATTGGAGCACTATCTGTGCGCACCCATCTCGAAATTTTCCGGAATATTCTTGCCACATAAATATTTTTACCACATATACAATCATACATAATCAACCATACACAAACATATGGGTACCCATGGAATGAATTGGGTACCACAATCATGACATCAATCATAACCAATGGGTGTATCATGAAAGTGTCCATGTAAGGAAATAATTAGAAAATAAATGGACGTTCATAGGGTAAAATAGGCATATAAGATGGTCAGTGGTGTCAAAGATAAGTGACAACATATGCAAAATGTATTTTACAAACAATAACATTAAAACATTTTTGTGCGGTCTAAGGAAAATACTCTAGATCCTTTAAAATAGTAAAGAAGACATTAATTTATATAAAACTATAATTGAATCTATAAGGTTTTCATAATAAAAATACAGAATTTTCAAAGATAATTGTGTCTTAAAACAGAAGATAGAGTGAACTTGAAATTTGGTAAAAGTTCAGGAAGTTCCTTTAAAACGAGTGTGCTTATCAAGAAGTATCGACGAGAGATTCACATAAAATCATGTATAACCCCAAAAGAAAATGATAGATGGATCTTGTAACATGATTTTGGAGAATATAAACAGATTGGTGAAGTTTTACATTTATTAAATGACAAGAACAGTTTAGTAAAATGAAAGATAGAGTAACTCGAAGGAATAAAGGAAGTTCGGGTAGAATCCATCATGGTCTTTTGGCATGGTATCAGGTGTAACTAAGAGGTCTTGATGAGAGAGATAAGGGTATTTTCATCACTTATAAATCTTTAGTGAAGTATGGGGAAGGTGTATATAGTTACCCCATCACATGGTATTACACAAAAAGGCATAGCATAGAGAACAGTCCTGATTAAGAGTGAAAAGGGGATGATCCCGTGCCTTAAATCTGTTGGTGTTCTCCACTTGTTATTTACGACCAAAATAAAAAAATTAGGATTATTAATTAATACATCCAGAAACTATTATATATTCAATTTATTTATTATATCCCTTTTTATTTCATTAAAATCCTTTTTTATTAGTTACAAGGTTCAATTTCATTGTTCGGGCTTGTTTGTTTACCTGTCTTTAAAATATCAGTTTACTTATTTTCATGTTCGGATTATAAGAAAGATGAAAGTGGTTTTCCAGAATTGAAGTCATATTAATTATTTCATATCTATGAGATTGCATGGTTTTAATTTTAATAAGGTTACTTAGAGTGAATTCGAATTATTATATATATAACCACAGTGATAACTATTTTTGTTAATCGGTGGATTTGATTACAAATAAAGTGTTTTGATTTATAACATAATTCGATTTGCACCAAAATATTACAAAAAAAAGAATAGGATATATTCCATATATAATAATCTGGTTCAACCATAACATAAATGGTTTCATGACCAGAAATAAATATATTAACAGAAATTGATAAACGGTTGTCATTGAATTTACTAAATTTTCACATCTCAAACGGTGCTTTCATTTCACTGAAATAAAAGGGGTGTTGAAAGGAGACAAGATAATTAAATATACCACCAGCATGAATAAATTACATTACATGTATGTTACAGGATTTAACATATTATTATGGTGAAAGGAGGTGAGGAAAGAAATAAAAAATAAAAAAACATAAAAGAAAAGAAGACATTGGGAAGAGGAATCTACCTATTGAGACTTCCTCCTTTGAGAACCTTTTAAGGGGAGAGGTTTTGGTATTTTTAGGAGGATGAGAGATTTTAGACGTCGGGTAGGACCTTGGGGAAAGATTTGGGCCAAATAATTGCAAGGAAAAAGGCTTGAGAGGAGTGGATAGAAGAGGGAGTGAAGGAGGGTTTTTATAGTGGATGAGAGCAGGGACATCAAAATATTTTAATCATTAATTTATTATTTCTTCCCAAGACAAGGAATAGTAAGTATTCCATGAACAATAATCATAAATGGGTCATGTGAATTCGACACATGGGTGGTGACATCATCCATGATGCTAGGAATAGTATATTTAGCTTATAATGTATATATACAGTAAATTACCATATTTTACTATTCATCTAAATTTCAAGTAATTTAGAAAAATCCCAAAATTTCACCATTACCATTTTTCTACATGTAGAATTAAAAAATGAACTCCATTTTTCAAAAATAATTTTTTTAAAATAATTATTTTAATATTTAATTAAAATAAAAATTTATTATCAAAAACCAGTTTTGAAACACTCATTAACTCATTCTAAAATATAGGTATATCGTACTTAAAACTTGAATATTATTTTTATACTTCCATAGGTGAGGTTACTATTTATTAGGGTATATCAATATTCATAATGGTATGTTACTATTCATAAGGGTAGGTTACTATTCAGCAAAAATTATGTTTTTCTTATCGGACACCAAAAAAACATCTTGAACACAACCGTGTAGGTCAGATTTTCAAAATTGAAAACACAGAAGTGACAAAATTATGTTTAAGGGTTACTTATCAATTATTAGTTCATTATTTTGTGTTTTAATGTGATTTTATGACATAATTTAAGAATGTAATTTTCATTAAAAACATTGGGTCGTTATAGGGAATCATGGAATGTTTAGAAAAATCAATTTGAATCTTGAGTAGTGTGATGGCCCGGTTTTAGTGATAAAATATTTAATGAAGTGGGTTTTGAAACTGAGATGACGATATGGATCTATTAGAACATGTGAAAGAAATTTATTTTCATGAGATTTCATGTTGAATTGGATTATGTTTGGGGACCACTATACCTAGGGATGTGATACCAAATAATGGACCATGAATGGGAAAACTTTTGGTTTGGGATTATGTTTGTAAACCCCTAGACCATGGGATGCATTCTCCTCTAGTGGATCTTTCATGAGTAAGTAGTGGGTCATGGTACCAATAACATGTATCAATTATTATTATCTTCATGGTATTCATGGGGGTAATCTAGAGGGTTGAGTGATGATTTCTTTTCAAACATGATTAGATGGGTTGTACCCCCTGGATTTGTTGAGAGCCTAGGTGGGAGAAACCCCTAGATTGGTTTGTTTAAAGAGGTCATCTAGTTATTAAATATGGAGTTACACCATATCGTGGTAGGAGAGTCTGAATTGAGTGTGTCTAGGGACTTTTTATAGTGATGTTTAGTAAATTCCAATGATTATCAATCTATATGTTCATAATTATTTCTATTGTGCTGGGTTACCTATTTCACCCGTATCTACTTACTGGTATTTGTACTATTTTTCATGAATTTCACCTACGAATTCTATTTTCATTCATTCTAAGTTCATCAATATTTATTACTCAGTTTGGACACTTATTTGGGTTTTTGTTATGAAACTGATATGTTTTCAAGTAGAAACTTGTTTTAAAAAAAGAATCATTGATCAGTTGTTTTAAATATGGGGTTTGTGAAAATATCTGGTTGGATTATAAAGATAATTAAAATCCTATTTCATGTATGTATTTTTTACTAGTTGTTATGGAATTATTTGAGATAATAAATTCATGGAATCTATGGTGATTACATACTATAATGTTTAAGGTCACACCAAACTTATGCCATTCGGTATCGGTAAACCCCAGTAGTTTTGAAGGTTCAGGTTTCTGGTTCAGTAGGCCTTTGGAGCAGGTTGGTCTTGTTGTTGGTGGGGACCATGTGGTCACGTAGAGATCATGCTGTGTGGTTCAATTTTTGTTCTATATCCTGCTTCTAATTTTTCAGTAGTTTGTGTATTTGGATCAGTTGTGTATTTATTGATATTACGTTATATTTAGTTACACTATGTTTTCAGTTTGGCTATTGATGCTGGTTGCTTCGTCTTCGGATAAATCATTCACATTGGATTTTTTATGCAAATAACTATATTCTAGCCCATGGGGATCAATAATTCCCCCGAGCCTTGTCTTGATCTGGGTTAGGTGTTGGGTGGGATGACATCCTATCCTGGTTCATGAAACATATCTAATTCTTACCTTTTATGTAATGACCCCAAATTATCATAAATAAATGTTTAAGTAAAAAAGATAATTATTTTGTAACATAACATAACAATCCACACTGAAATCATTTAGGTCTAGTGCCTTTGTAATCTTGTACAAATAAACAACTTGTCTATAAGTGAGCTATCTAATATTCACTATCTTCTCTATAACTTGGTCCCTTATTAGACATATCTTACATAATAACTTTGTTTATAACCTGGGGAAATGTAACAAGATAAGAGGTTATCATAGATGATCTTTAAGGATAAACAAGATAGATATCAACAAAACATGAGCATAAGGAAATGATAACATGGAAATAACATTTGAAAACCTGACCCTTCATATCATATATTTTAAATTTGAGTCATGGAATAAATTTTTTGTTGTTCAAAATATATGATTTATAGTGTAATCAAAGTACATGATCCATGAGATCATAATATTGGCATAATATATAGATGTGTGACATGCACTTATGTATAGAAAATATTAGGTGAAGGGTATCCATGAAGTCATTCATAACATGTTAGGACTGGTTTAGCCACTGGTGAACTTAATTTGGTCTTGGTATAACCTCATGTGTTCCCTCTTTTATGGTTGGGACAACCTATTGTGAACCCTTAATCGTTCATGGGATATCCTCTCATGTAACCTCTTTCATGCATGGGATAACCTATCACATACCCTTTTATCTCATATAACATTACTCACTACCTAATTAATTAGATAGAGATACAGATCCCACTAGTCACAGAAACAAAATATTTTTTCCCACAAGATCATAAAACGTTCATCATATCTTAATCTATGAAAAGAAATGGTATTCATAAGCATTTCATTAGAGCTAAACCCTTGAAAAAATGAGTTTCATAGACATTTAATTATTTCATCACATCATATCCCTTGTAATATGAATGAGTTTCATAAATATTTCATTAATTTATTATATAATATACTATTCAAATGCAATAGAGTTCATAAACATCTTGTCAATTCTGGAAACATTTTATATACCAGTGGTTTTAGACCATTGGTATAGGTTGGAAAACTATTGGTATACACTATAAAAATATTTTTCCAAACCATTTCATGCTATGTCGTGTAGATAGACATATGCCAATGGTTATTAAATAACCATTGGCATAGATTACTAAAAATCACCTTATCCCAACAGTTTTTACAAACCATTGGGATATATATTTACCAAAGGTTTCATATGAACTGTTTGTAAGGATTGGGTTACCACATCTATACCAATGGTTTCTAAACCATTGGTATATAGTAGTCGCAATTCCACATCAAGCAGCAGCACACCTCCCCCCCCCCTCTGCAATTACATCGGTTACATGAAAGTGTAACCCTTTATAATTACCACTATGAATACACCAAATTTTTCAAAATACATCCAATATACAGAATAACACACTTGAAACCCCAACACCTTTTCAACTAACATCTCAATAAACACAATTGTTGTATGTTTTATATTCGTACATTTTTATTTTCCCATACATGTATATAGAGTATTTAATGATGTATATTGTGGGAAATTGGTCACACCCTACCATGATATATGCTCACACCCTGTATGATCATACAATTTTCAGTTGATACATTACATTTCACTTTCAGGTGACATGTTTTATATAGAATCATACAGGATTATTTAAAAGGATATTTGGAGATGGGCATGTGGAGGAACACGTGTTTTATAGTCAATTAATCCTTGTTTTTTTAAAACAAAATTTTTAGGGTGGTGGGAAATTTTTGTATAAGTGTATGTTTATCATGAGTTTCATTTATGTTATTTCATGGTGATGTTATCTATAATTATTTGTTGTCTCTTATATATATGTTTCTTATGCTTACTCTAATGTTTTTTATTATGTTATTTATGTATTTTTAATTAGTAGTTTATAATGAGTATAATATCTCAAAGATACTTAAACACTCTCACCTCTAGTCTAATACTTCATGTAAAGGGTAGGTGTTACTGCAGTCTTGTGGTGATTTACCATTGATTTTATATTACCTATTATATTAGAAGAATTAAAAAGATGTTACAAAGATTTTTTTAGTTGTTTGGCTATTTGACCATGGTAGTTGGAGGAACGATGTGTTGTAGGAACATGGAATAAAATATTTTCTTGTATATAACTAACCCATGTATTAATAATGTAAAATAAAAAAGGTGATGATATTGTTGTTCATTTATTTTTAGTGTTCTAATTGAGATTTTTATTTAAGTATGTTGTTTTGGTTGAGCTATTATTTATTTTTTGTACTCTTAGCTGGAGGTGGTATGAGAGTGTGGGATCATGAATCATACAATATTGTATACTTTGACATGTTTATGACACCTTTTGGGTGTAAAATTATTTTCATAATGAGGATAGTGTGTTTATAAATTTGTTTAAAAAGGTTAAAATTGATGATAATTATATGAAATGGTTTTTGATTTTTAATGTGCCAATAATAACATATTCATTGTTTTATAACATAACTCATTGAGGTGCCTTAATTAATTGGGATGATTCTGGGGATTATTGTGTGATGTTTTGGACTGATTATAGTCATTCTACTAGTGTTTGACAACCATTTAAAGTGTAGGATTGGGTATGAGGTGCCTTATGATGGGATTTAGGAATGAGTTTCCAGGTATGGGTAGTGCATGCGAAGGGTTCTTTGGTTAAATACATTTTAATGAGTCAAGTTAATAGTGGTGATTCTAGCATGGGATGATATTGTGAATCTTTATAGACTGATTATAATGTTCTCAAGGTAGGATAATATTTATTTCTATTAGAGTTGAAGGTTATGGTTAGCTAATAGTGGTTGGATGACCCTCATTTTTCCTAATGGTTAGATGATGGAGATATATTATTGAGCGAGGTACATGAATGGAATCATACTGTGGTGATAGGAGAATGTGTATATGGTTAAGTTGTTAGAGAAATTCGTGATAGGTGCAGGATTGAGTGCTCAATTTCATTAGGAATTTCCTTGGGTGTCCAATTAATGAGGGAATCATAATTTCATTATGTGGGGTAGGTTATTCTTATAGAATGGCATAGATTATAGTTTACAAGAAAATTATGTTGGAAAATATGGATTTTTAGAATCAATTTTAAATCCCCCAATTTAAATACTCATCGTTGTTAATAAATATAGTCAGTATATATAATTTTATATATTCATATAAAATTTAATCTGTGAATTAGACTACATCAAAAATGGTGTCCCATAATGTAATGAATCAAAAGACAATGACTTAGATAAAGATGACTATGATGTGGTATATTGAAAACTAATAATCTCATGTAATTCAGCCAAAAGATTGAGTGTATGTAAAAATATAATTGTTGAATATTTTTTATACCACGTAAAAAGGGAATTCATAGAATCCAATTATAGTTGAACAAATAATGAAACATGAAAAATGCGACATACCAAATCATAATTATATTTAGTCCCAATATGTCAGAAAACATCAAATTTTAGTAATTTTAGTAAAAAATACAACTAATCAAATTTTCCCTCTTCATAATAATGGTCACTATCACCACCAACATCATTAGCCACATATTTATCCTTATAACTTACCATTTCCTCAACCTTGACAACATCCTTAGCCTCATCCTCAACCTCTTCCTCCACCTCGGTATCTGCATCTCCCTTAGCCTTGGTCTAGAAATCATCCTTTTCCTCAGCCTCTTCATTGCCATCGTCATCCCCATGAATGAAATCTTCTTAACCACCTCAATAACGTCAACATGGTGCACTTTATATTGAATGTGTCGATGAGATATATTCATCACAAGTTGTGATGACCTCTGGTGGATGTTTCAGATATACAACATTCATCAGTTTCATAAATTCAGTGTTCACCCTAGAAGATCGTTACTCCACCTATGTTGCCCTTTTTTAGCCTATTCTACATGTGACATAACTTGTTCAAACATAGTGGCATTAAAACTTGTACCTAAATAAGGACAATACCTATTTTGGACTATACTCTTCCCATGTCAGTAGCATACTCTTCCATGGTGCTAATCTCCCAACACCAGATGTAGGTGATCATTTGGCCAAATATTGTTAGGTTCTTGGGCATCAAGGGCCTCTAAAGTAGTGTGTTACAAATATAAATATATTATTAAGATAAAATATAGATATTAAAATTTTAAATAAACAAATTAAAATATTCAATCTTCTGTTGTGCTTGTTCTTTAACCACACATCAATAGTTATCCCTTCTACTAGAGAGAATCAATTTTGCAAGAGGAACACATCCTTCAATATTTAATAATTTTATCTATAATGAAATTAGATGTAGGAAACCATTATTAGAAATAGGTTACCAATAGTTAATTTTATAACTAAAATTATATAAAAATTATAGAAATTGAATAAATTATGGAGGAAACAAAAGAAGGTGAATGTCCTAAATAAAAATTATAAACAACTATTGTAACTGCTTCATCCCATGATCTGATATCGTAGTACACCCCAAAGCATTGAGGTAATTTTTAGCATCATTTTTTTATTATTTTTAAAGATGATTCCAAAAATTATAAATAATACAAGACATAGTATTAATGGAAAACATGAAAATTTGCCATTAAATACCTCGAATGTGATTAATACCTTAAACATGATAGTCGTCCATTGAGTAATCATTTGTCGATATTGTTCTCTTAGATAATAATCCACGATATGTAGCACCTCAAACTATATAACTACTCTTGCATTCCATCCAACATACAATGCATGCGTATAGGCTCTCTAAGGAACACCTAACTTCTTTCGACATTTTGGTCGTGAACCCTCGACATTAGGGAAATTAAATCAAATTTAACAACAAAACATTAATTCATCTAAAAATAATAATATTACATCAAATAAAACATATTTTTTACCCCATATATAGGCCCAAGAATTATCCTTGACTTATTTTGTAAACTGTCCCCATGAGATTAGGTTCACAAGAATGATGTCAGAGTATTTCGATTGCATTGCCAAAAAAATCCCTCATTGCTTCCCGGTTTTTTAATCATTTGAAAATTATCATTGTAGTCCACTGTCAATAGTGTTGGGAAGTTCCACACTGAATTCACGCATGTATGCCCCCTCCCCTTCCATCTATCAGTAGACCAATCTTCTATAAAAAAAATATTATATCAATACATGTTATAATGAAAATATATCAATGTAAAAAAATTATTAGGGTTTTAAAATATACATAGGTTGTATGATCAATGTGTGCCTTTATATCCACTGCAACTGAAGGAACATCACCATGTACTGGTGGAGTGGTTTCCAATGTATGGTATATAGGCCCAGATTGTGTTAGATCAGAAGTCGAAGATAGAATGTAGAAGCATATAGAAAAAGATGTAGATGCTAAAGAAGATGGAATGGTTGATTCAACAACTACATAATATGGGTGAGGATTGTGAATCATAATTTGATATGGTAAATATGGATGATGAGGCTCAGATGTGAAGGGCTGTGAAAACATTGTAGGCCAAAATATCATAGTTGTCCCTCATGAAACAGCTGGATTATAATGTGTGGAATATGGTACATTAATGGGAGAGGTTTGGTGTAAACATGTACACTGACTGGATTGCCTTTCTCTCATACCAATCCACTTGTACCACTGGCCTAAGTACCAGAACAACTACTAGTATACTTGTCAAATAATTAGTGCCTCAATAGTGGTTTCTGCATAAAAGTTTAAAAAAAAGTTATTCACATGAAATTGTATGTTATTGATATATATATACATTTGAAATAAAATACTCACTACAAGAACTAAGAAAAAATTCCCATCTCATTCATTCAACAATTGTTGTCAGTTTTATTTTTTCTTTGTAGCACCTCATATGGTTTCATTTCCTTCATGTTAAAACAAATATCAATGTAATTAGAATTGGATAACTACTATGTAACAAAAAAAACAAAAAATTTGCAACATGGCTTATTTGCCTTATGTCATTTGGTTTATATTTTTTGTTAGGATATGTAGCTATTTTTTGGGTTAGATCATTATTTTAATTTGTTTTGATTTTCATATGATTTTAAAGATAAAATATGTCCAATTCAATTTATCTACGTTTTTGTCATAATTTAACTGTTTTGTTTTTTTTTGGTTTGGTTGGTCTGAATACAGATCGATTCAATATTATAAAATGAATCACAATGAAATATAAAGACAGTAAATATGGAAATTTCATGTGACTGTTTAGTTGGATACAAAATATTTTTAATAAATAGTAAATCAATTTGTATAGAACAAAAATCAACAACTCAAGTCGAGATAAACAAGCAAAACTATGAACACAAAATAAAGGTTCTATATACTTCCCACCACAGCTTTAGGTTCTCAATCAACTCTAAAAATTGAATTATTGGAGTCATGATAAGAAATAAATGGATCAGGGCCAATAAGAGCATGGATGCTGTCAATTCCATTATCACCATCATAAAAAATATGTCTTTATATTACTTCAATAATGACACCAAATTCATTTTGAAGATGATCTTAGAAATAAAAAACACGTTTCACCATTGTTGTACATAAAAATGGTTCATCGGTAGAATGAGTGTGGGTCAAGTGAATAACTCGAAATCCAAAATCATTAATCAAGGTTCCCTACCTCATCATCAAATCGAACCACTGACAATTAATCATAGCCACTCGACCATGAGAGTAATAATCCATTTTCTTCAAAAACTCCATTATAAGATACTCTTTCAAAGCGTGGTCAATTATATGATGCACTGGAATAACAATATGTTGTGGGAGTTTCCATAAAACCATCATGTTGTATTCTTATTTTATTTTCTCATTTAGTGAAAATAAATCTGTACACATTGTCACAATTGATTTACATTCACTAACAATAGTATTATGACCAAAATACAAAGCTCCTATTTCCTCAGAGATAGTGCTAGTAGGAAAACTCGATACCTGAAATATAAAAAAAAACTAAAACTAATTAAATATTAACATTATATATTTATTAGGAATATATTTATACCTTCAATTTTATCCAAATAGAAAACTCTTTGTTATCAAAATTTACACTCTTTCTCAATGAAAAAGAATGATGTTTTCTATTTAGAATCTTTTTTTATTTCCTTTAGATAAAAAAATAAATAGTTTAACTAATATGTACAATTACAATGGTTGATATATGTTATAAATGTTAAATTTTATTCCTTGATATAGTCATCAAAAAAATCATAGTTGAACAACATTGTGCGATGTGCCATCCCCCACTCTTCAAGGCCCAACGTGGTCAATGTATATGATCCAATAATTCCTCCTATTTTAGGAAGTGATGGAATACTAGGATCAATATTCTCATACTATTCTTCTTAATTTCTCATTGGTCTAGCCATTCTCGTAGTTATATCAGTCTAATACATTGAATACAAATCCATACATTTATGAGCCAAGTAACCATTCATGATAGAACTTTCAGGATGATTCCTATTTCAGACAGAATATTTCAATGTGAACATATTTTTTCAGCTGGTTTCATCCAATGAAAAGCTACAGGTTCTTCAATAAGTATTTTGGTTGGTAGATGGATAGTCGTATGTAGTATGCATGTCAAAAATGATGGAGGAAATATTTTCTCTAGCTCAAACAGAATTAATGGGGTCTCTGTCAAAATTTTATTGAAATAAAAACTTGGAAAAATTATTATCTCAAAGATCACTAAATAAATTGTAGAGATGAATAACTGACACCCTTACATGATTGAAAAAATACGACGGATTTATATTGAATTAATTCATGTATAAGAAAGTTATAATCATGGGTCTATAAATATTTCAACACCAAATCCCATATAATGATTCATTTTGATATATTTCTTGAATAGTCATCAGTAACATTAACAGTCTATAGTACTTCCAAAAAAGTTTTTACAGGTATCAACACATAATAAGCGTAAGGAACATACAATTTATGTTCTCTTTTACATACATGTTGTAATTCTGCTTTGATACCCCAATCATCCAAGCCATGCTGAGATCATAAATCATATTTTGTATTTCCTTTTACATTTAGAATAATCAAAAGAAACATTTCACATATATTCTTCTCAATGTTCATTACATCTAAGTAGAAAAGTAACAATTTTGATGACAAATAATGAAATACAAAGAAGATACTCCTCTTCTTCTAATTGTAATAGGTATCATTGGAAACACTCTTCCTCTTTAAAGATTTCATTTGACCCTTCCGAAATGAAAAACTAAAATCATGAAATTCATTATGCACAACAGTTCCAAAAATACATTGAGGTGGATCATCGGTCTCGATGGTATTTTCAAATATTGGAAGATTATTCATATGTGGGTGGTCCACTGGAAAGAATCGTTGATGTCATATAAAATCAAAACCGTAGTGATATATCAGTCTAATGGGTCAAGTATTCTATATAGAAACAGGACATGCTAGTTTTCCCTTTATGCTCCATCCAGACATAATTTCATAGGTAGGAAAATCAATAATCATCCACATAAGTGCAACATGTATATAAAATATTCCTTTCAAACATGAATCATATGTGTGAACACCAACATCCGAATGAAGTTTTAACTCTTTTATTAATGGATTAAAGAATACCTTTATATCATTGATTGGATTAGAAGGGCCATATATAAGTATAATCATGAAAGTGGAGGGATTTCTCATACACCGCCATGGGTGAATGTTATAAATGATTATTAAGACTGGCTATGTGACATGTGAAGAAAGTATCTGCCCAAATTGATTAAAACCCATACATGAAAAACCTTGTCTCACATTACACAAATTAGTATAAAAATAAAGATATGAGGCATAAAATATCTTCAATGAAAATCCATCAATAGGGTGAACCAAATATTTTTTATTATTCATTCTCTCATTATAATTCAATCACATTTTTATTGATGTTTAAATATAAATGAAAATATAATAGATTCAAGGTTTGAATTGTAATTTCCGCATTACATTCGGTGGAACACATGATGGAGTTACATCTGCTTTTGGCTTCCATCAGGATGATCCACATTTTATACAATCATATCGTTCAGTAGTTTCCTCCCAGAATAAGATTAAATCTTTCGGGCAAGAATGAATTTTGTTTTTTGAAAATCTATGTTCTTAGACTAACATCCATTACCTATAGTGGCTTAAGGGAATATATCCATCATAGGGAAGTAAGTCCACCATGAAGGTATGAATTTAATCAATGGAATTATTAGAAATCCCATACTTGTTTTCCTATGAAACAAACAGATTAAAAATTCCACTTTTTTCTGCTTACAACATTGCCAATATATAGGAGTGATCAAAACATCATTTAATTTTTTACCCTATCAACATCATCATCATCATTTTATGAAATATGTGTGATCATATCTAAATATTCATGGGTTGAAATCATTTTCTTCACATGACAACAAATAAATGGGAACCGATCATATATCAAATTCTCTAATCCATTCCTCTCATTTGAATCATCAAGATTATGAGATACCATTTTCCCCCCTTTGTGACACCACAAATAATAGTTTTTTTTGAAAACCATATCTATTTATATGGTATATAGATTTTTCATAGGTTAACCAAGGTCTTACAACACAATAAAGACATGGGTAGTGTATGTGACCATTATCTAAAGCATTGTCAACTGAAAAATATAAATAACTCTCCATATTATTTTGGAAATCCCTTGAGATCCAAAAATTTTCATCTATACAAGTTCTTTACATTATATAATAAATTTTAATAAGTAATTTCATGAAAGAAATTCAATAAGATTGATTTTAAATCAAAAATATATTTATGTAAATTAGAATTGTTCACTTTATATAAAACCATAACTAAATCACTGGTATATATATGAATCATAATATTAAAGACTATAAAATACTATATATATATATATACTATAAGTTAAAAATTGATATCTTGAATGAAACATTGTGAATGTGATGAAAAATCATTAAATACGGAATGATCTCTATAGGATAATTATTATAAAATAGTTGAAATTAAGTCTAAATTAATAAAGATCATTATATTACATAATTAATTATATATTTCTAATCAAAGGAGTCATTTTATTATTATTGATTGGTGTTAATTTTAATAAGGTGTTTTATTCAATGGGAATCCATCTTGGTGTCAAAAACTAGAAACATGTAGGTTCTCAACAAAAATGAAATAAATCCATTATATCTACACAAATGAAATATTATGGATTTATTCCAAATTAGTGTATCTTTGAGTATACAGATGTCATATATGAAGTATAATAAATGAATCTATAAAATGGTAACAATTAATCATATATTATGTGGAAGATTACCCAAATGTTAATACTTAGTGTTCAATAGTATATATTAGTCATTATATATGTTTAAACTGTATCGTTTTATTATGATATGGCCATATTGTGAAATGTGATCGACTATGTAAATGATCATATGATACCAATATATCAAGCCTTATTACATATTTTATTTGATGATATATGATATTCTTTGGATTCACATATATCGTACACTATTACATACACATATCATCATTATGAAATCACCAAAAAACATAATATGATTTATATTGGCTTTACGGTATATCCTTATCAAGAATTGCATAGGTACATGTGTTTCAAATATTGTATGTACTATAGTATCTACGTTTTGTGCATAGACTAATAATCACTATTTTTGTTTACTTCACTATGCATATGGAGCTAATGGAGTACATTAGATAAGGGATATTGTCATAAAACCAAACATAGTAATTGTTCCCATTATAACAGGGTATGATGGTCCTTCATTGTTACCACCTTTGTAATGAAGTTATTTTGGTATTTTTTTTGATATATATTTTATTTATGACATTATGTAAGATCACTTAACATGTTTTTTTCTATAATTAATGTTGTTCTTTAACTAAATATCCTTGCAGATACACCATCTCACATACACAACGTACTTTACACATGTGATCTCATATATGTTAATCACGAAACATACCTTGCATTTTATATACTATTCTGATTAACACCACTAAATCCCAAATTCCATCAAGTCTTATACTAATTTAGGCCCATATATATGAAATAGTCTAATAAATATATTCTAACTAATGTTTAATAGTGTGGAAAAAGAGAACTAAATAAAATATAACAATATGAATATAGAATAATGCTAATCTAAAATATAATAAAAAATGAAATATAAATTTTTAGTTCTTGAGGATTATAATAATGAAATTTATATTTATTTTCAATATACTAGAACTATCAATACTTTTGTAAACAAGAAAAAAAATAATGAAATTATTACAATGAAACAGATCTATAAGTGTACCATATTTAACAGTATATTATATTATATTTTATATAATATAATATAATATAACAAGAACATAAATGCACATAGGAATATAATAACTCATATATTGAGTGTTTTTAAATACATCAAATCTAAGAAATCAATGTCTCCCAAACAAACTTCCATGTTTGGATGATTTCAAAACATGACTGAGGGTCCAAAAAATTCCTCCCCCTAACATGAAATCATAAAAATATAAAACAAATAAGTAAAAGTCATATTAAATTAATGTAATATTAAATTTATTTGATAATGTGGGTGAATAACACAAACAAATTTATTCCCTATATAACATAATTAATAATATTTAGAAAATGATAAATTTGGTCTTAGTTGATTAATTAAATGAAATTTAAAAAAGAAAACTAAGACAATTAATTGTATAATTTAAGTGTATGTCAATTATTAAAAGATAAAAAATGTATGATGGTGAAGTATAATCCCCCATAATCTAGGAATTTATCCCAATTGAATATAAATGTTAGTGTAAGAATAATATTTTAAAAACCAACTCGAAATGAAAAATATTAGTATAAGAAACCACAAAACAAGCTAATGATATTTCAGAAATTAAAATAAGGAGTGGGATGAATTAAAAAGATATATATATATATTATTATATGTCATGTACAATATTGATAAATGGAAGAAACTGAACTCTCTAATTTTAAAATATGTGTAGGAATTAATCGAATAAATCGATTTCATATGGACTAAATGGATTTAAAACCACGATGGATCTGGTGTTGGAAGATGGTGGTCTCCACTTGAGAGAGAGCATCACTTGTTGGGGAAAACATTTATATTTGGAATGGAATTGGGAGGGGGGTCTATTTTATTTTGGGGGAATATTTCCCAATTATTTCTAAAAACTATTGGAATATATTATCTATACCAATTGTTAATAAAAACAATTATTATATTCAAATATTTCTTAATAGTTTTTTAAAACCATTGATAAAACAATACCATGTAATCAAACTCCGAACATTTTTTCAAAAACATTGTGAAAACTTATAATAATTTACACCTTCAAAAAATATTTTTAAACATTTGGGATATGGTACCCTATCCCAACATTTTTCTAAACTCATTGGGATAGGGGTGTTTGTATTAGAGGGAATTCCAGTAGTGTTTTATTATAGAAATAAATCATCCAAAGAATTAATAATGACGGTACAATTAAATAATATCCCATGTAAGCTTATGTAACATAAAAGGATGTAATCTTAGATGCAATGGCATTTGGAATGATTCCTTGTAATTTTTCTGTAGTAAATTTTCATTTCACAAGGGAATGATTTATTTAAAATCAAGAAAATTCCAAAATATTACGTTGAAAAATTTCATTGAAAATAACATTGCAAACATTCAAGGGAAGATTGAAATCATTAATCACTAAAGAAAACGGGAAATAAGATTCATGCCATTCATATTATAATAAATATACCTTTCACGTTTTCTTGTTAAATCCTAATTTCTCTTGTTTGGAAAATTACATAATGATTCAATTTTAGATATTTTAGTAAAAAGATAGTAATGGGTAAAAGTTTCATGAATAAATAATTTTTAGAATTTCCAAAAAAAATTCTAAAATAATTTAAGAAAATATGGTTTTGGAAGAAAATTTATTGTCTACAGAAGAGAGAAATAAAGTCATATATTTATATAAATAACTTTTTGAATCATGATTATTTAAATAGTGGAAAATGAGGGGGAAACATTTATTCTAATGAAATAATTACATGAGAATAAATTTCATGATTTTATTTAGAAATATATTATTATATTTTATCATTGGAAGCATAATTAAAGAAAATTTATTCAAATAATGAGATTATAACATCGTACCCTTTCCACTTTGGCAACATTGGAATCGTAAGACCCATGAAACAATAATCTTAAATCAAACCTCAAATATCATGAGAATAAATAATTTCATGATATAACATGTCAAAGGGTCCATGTATATAAATCATAAAATAATATAGGTTAAACATATAGTATATATCCCAAATGAGAAAAATCAAGACAATAATTACTTAGCTAATGTCTCAATTTCTTTTGTTCTCCTTTGAACCTCCTATTCATTGGAGATTTTTTAATGGATGGGGCTGAACCCTCATTTATTATTAAAGGAATTAAAAGACCTATTTTAACTTGGTAGAGAGAGACCCATTACATAGCCCAATGGCCCAGGGGTAAATAATCCCATTACATGGCCCGTAGGCCCATTTTTAGCCCAAATCCCATTCTGTGAATAGTACTGCTACAGTACAACACAATACCTGCCGATGCTGCAGTACTCTGCCGCCGCTATAGTGCCCGACATTGCTACAGTGCGCCACTACTACAGTACGCTATAGTGCTACTATAGTACCCTGCACCCAATGGGTTTTGAACCCCAATTTTTCATGTATATTTAAGGGGTGCATACAACTAAGCCAAACCCCAACTACTCATATTCATTGGAGATCCAATTTATGTTTATACCAAAATACATCATAGGATATATTAAAAATAAAATGAAGGCCTCTAGTTTATGGGGTTTTAATTAAATAATATATTTTTGTTAGTTTATTTCGTAACTAATGGGTTGTATAAGTGTGGAGATGGGAGGTTATGGGGTGGCCTTTTACAAGTGAGGGAGAGCGACACACTTGGAATTTTTAATAATAATAAAGTGTAACTACATTTTTTAAATTAAAAATACCTCTAAAATGGTTTGTTAATAGAAATTATTTGTTACAATGTCTGGATAAGACCATTAAACAGTAATTAGACAAGTTTTATGTAATTTTGTACAATTATCATTTCAGTTTAATACCCAACTAAACTGTTTTTACCTTAACAATAATAATTAATACTTACTATTTTCTCTTCTCATTATTGTAAAAAATATAGTTAAAAATATTAGATAACTTTAATAATTATTATTATATATATGGAATCGATTTTTTATATTTAAGTTCAATAAATTTTAAAATTTTAATATAAAATTAAACCTCTTGACACAATGAAAATGCAGTATTCTAAAGAGAGAATTTGTATAAGTACAAAACGTTTTCACATAAAAATTGAAAATTAAATTTATTAAAATTAACATAATTTGTTTCAATAATTTATAATTAAAATAACATATCTTTTAAATCTATCTTAAAATAGAATTACTCTAGAAACATCATTAAATAAGAATGATGTTTTAAAAAAATCTATATTTTTTATTTTTCATTGAAAAAATATTCTTTAAAGAATAATATAAAAAACTCACATAAATTTAATTTTTAAGTTCATATTAAAATCATAAGTTTATATTAAAAAATATATATTCTGAAATAGTATGAAATTAATTATAAAATAAATGTGCAAAAAAGTGACAAAAAATGGTTTTCACGAATATATATTTTTTCAGGGAATAGTTTATCATATATTAACAATTTTACTTGCACCCTTCATTACATATATATATATATTCAATAAAGTTTATTCTCATAATTCCCTATTAGGTGTTATTTTTATTAAATAAACTAGAGAAATAATATACGCTTAAAAAATTCTCTTGAAAAAAAGTGTTTTAACTATAAAATAGATATCTTCTAAAATAATATAAATTTAACATAAAAATTATATAATTTGTATTATTATATATCAAATGTATAATATTTCGCTTTATAATAAAAATACATAATTAAATCATACTTTAAATTAATTTATTTAATGAAAAGATCATATTTTAAAAAAATGTTATTTTCCCAGAAAACCAAATATTTTCATAAAATTCCAAGAATTACACCATATGTCATTTTCGAAATGATGATATAAAGATGGTATTATTTTTATAAAATACAATTAATAAAATTTTAATATACTAAATATATTATATAAACACAAATGTAATAGAAATTCTTATGAATGAATTTTTTGTTTTAAAAAAAATGACTTTTCATGAAAATTTTTTGATTATTTAATCAGCCTTAATAAATGAATTTTAATTAATTAATAATATATAGATATATATATATATATATATATCACAATGTGGGTTTTTATAACATTTTTTTTTCTAACATAAGATATCACATAAATTAAACTATTTTTCAAAAAATATTTCATAAAATCTCATGGTGTTACATCATACACTTTTAAAAAAAATGAATCCTCAATATTTAAAGATGATCTCAGTAATCAAGTGTTTAATATTTTAAAATTTATTTGGGTAAAACACACATATTAAAAGGGATGATTAAATTTCTATTTAAAAGTAATGTTAAAGAGAACTACAATGGATTCATGGTATGATATATAACTCAGATTCCAAATTGGAACACATTTTTGGGAAGTAAAGATAGGAAAATGGATGAAATGTAATTTCTCTAGGTAATTTATAAAAATAATGTAAATAAACATGATATATTTAATATATAAAATATAAAATTAAAGAGATATGGATAATACTGTAAATTAATTAAAAATTAATGGAATAGAAAAAATCATTTTTGTGAGTTGAGTGAATTATTTACGATCAAGATACTGAACACGAGAAAATATACTTTCTTAATGTTATTCCATTTCATAAGTTCAATATGATTATTTAGTTTTTATTATATTGATATACTCTTCATATCTTACTCCAATAAATGTAGATGGATATTTTATTCCAGAAGCACTAACAGATCATAAGATTCATTAAAGAATAAAAAGTCATTCCTTCCATATATAATAATTATCTAAAAAATAATTAGAATGGGTTATCCAATTTTTTTGTCATAATATGGTTAACTAATACATTAATCTCTAAGACCTCATAAAAATTTCATCTTAAACCATTACACTAATGGATATCCTTATAACCCATCCAAAAATTAAAAAAAATTAATAAGGCCACTAAATTTTCCAAATTTGCTTTTCATTAATCCCCAAAATATCATAAAGAATATCTATATGTTCACTTACCAAATAGGTGAATACCATGGTAATATATTCCCCAAGAAGATATTAATGACATTAATTACCACAAAACATCAATGAAAACATACATCTTCTTCATTCCTTTTTTAAAAACAAATATTATTAAATAAATTTCCAAAATCCAAAAAAATTTGTAAACTCCCAAAAAGATAACATAAACCACTTTTTCCAAGAATAATTTATCTGTTTCACTATGATTGATTAAGTAAAATTTACTTTATCCATATCAATAATCTTCTTATCTAAACTAAACATCATTATCAAAACGTCAAAAAAATATTAAGGGTTATCATCCCTTAATCATGTGCTTTCCGAAAAATATCCCATTTCCATTAAATCACATTTCCTAGTCATCAATACCATTCAAAATATTCTTAAAAATCATTAATAAAAAATCCTATATAAGATTCCATATATATTACCTAATTTATAGAACATAATTTACTAACTACTATACAAAACCACTTTAATAATTTAACTTCATTCATAAACCACAAACTAGGATTCATCACGTTATTCCTTAATACCTCTTTTTCACAATATAAAATATTAATCATCTATTAAGATTCATCAACCTCAATTTAATCATTAATTTTAGGATTACCATAAATAATAATATTATAACATTCCATATTTTCATATTTTATTTATATTTACTTCGTCATCAGTAGTGTAACCATTTATCTTACAACCTTGGTAATTATATTCAGATGATTTCCCCTTCTAAAATAAATTTCCATAATTCTCATAATTTCCACTTTTAAAACATTAAACGATAAATTATTCCTTGGGTAAACCATTATTATCATCCAGAACATTAACCAAGTATTTCATTTTTCTTTAGAGATAACCTACTTTGTGTCCTTGTTTTCAAAAATAAAAAAATCTTATTGTTCATATGAGAAATTCATGTGGGTGATTCTTCACATATATTTAATATATGGGAAATTGAATATTATTTCTTCCATGTTCTCCCCCACCCAATCTCCCGGTTAACTATATCCTTCTCATACCTAGTGAGTCCAAAAGTTTCAAAATGTGAAATTTTCAAATCATATATACTAATAACAGATTAGGCATAATCACAGTATCATTCACTCTATTAGTCATGCTATTTGGATTCTCATCAACCAATTTCCTATCACATTCAATGTTATTAATGTATTTTATTCTTCTCACCATTAACTAAAATTAATAAATATAATGTTTTTAATGAAAATCATAGTGGAAACCCACATAATCATCAAGATCACTTCTATGATTTCTAAATTATGAAAACTTATTTTCGATCCACGACACCATACGTTTATCCCATGCCATTAAGGGTCATCACCTATTCAAATACTTCATGATGGTTTATAAAGACTTTTTTAATTTAAAAAGAATACCCCCACACGAATGTCAAATCAAGTTAATAGTAAGGCCCTGTAACAGCCCGAGATTTTATGAAAAATATTCTTTTTAATTTTATTAATGTCTTGTGTTGTACGCTACACCAAAAGGAGCTTGCACAACACGTATCCTTGACTTGCCTTGCATTACATGCAATCACGACCTTCCTCGATAGCGTGTGTAGTACGCAATACCGAGTTTCACTAAACAACGATATGCTATTAAAATATTATTAAAACTAGCCGTTTTGAATAGTAATAACCACCTTTTAAAATTTTAGAAATTTTAGCTCTCAAAATGGGCTTCATTTTTGGATTCGGAGTATCGAATTTAGCCTAAGGTGAAATTTTGGTACTTTTCGGATAACTTTCATATTCTAATGAATAGTGAAAATTACTAAATTATAATTAAAAACAACTTTCTTAATCGAAATAATTAATAGTGATAAATTATTAATTTGAGTGGTTTTAAAGTATATTTAGAATATATTTTTACAATTTAATACAATGTTGGTCATTGGTTGCAATTTCACATTTAAACCAAACATAATCAAGTGTCAATCTTTTGATAGATATTATTTCTTAAAAACACGCTATTTGTTTTAACAGTGGGATTTAATTATAAAATTAATTAATGCAACTTCTATGTTATGAATTTGGTAAAATAGACTTCATTTTTGAATTCGGAATATGAAATATAGATTAGGATGAAATTTTGGCATTATTCTGAAAAACATCAATTTTTGATGAATAGTGAAACTACTAAGTGGTAGTTAAAAAAACTGAATTTTCATAAAACTTAATTTTACCGCTTCTATGAATGGAATTTCAAAAATCCGCGAGACACGGTTGATGTCAGTAAGTAAAATGTGGTTCAATGAGATGAAAATAATTTTTGGTGAATAGTAACATCTTACTTTTATTTACAACGGTTAAAAGTAAATAGGGTAATTAAGGGTAAGAATGATATTAATATTACCTTAACACATGTCCTAATTCTATTGGACAAGTGTATCTCTACCAAAAACAACCTTAAGTGTAAAATATTATCACATAGGCCCACTTGGATTAGATTACGACATTTATTATTATTTAATTCAAAGAAGAGTTAAAAGAGTTAAAATCAAAGATTATTTACTAAAACATTTTTAATATAGGGATATACATAAGATAATATTCATTAGAAAGATAAATAGATTTCCTACATAATGGTACTTTATTTGTAATTTTTAGACATCAAATAATTTAATTTATTTATGACACAAAGATGATGCAGTTATTATCTTATTAATGAAATATTGACATAATTGATATTATAAATACCAAAATAAATGTAATTTTAGACTTTTTATGAATTACACTAATTTTCTAGGTTACTATGATATATTAGTGTTGATTTAATCCACTTGGTTAGAACATATAATTCTGTTATGACTTTCACAAAAATCATATATCAAATAGTGTCAAAATTGACATAAAATAGTTTTTAAATCAAATATTATATTATTAATTGTTATTTTATTCCTAAAAATTGAAGGTTCGGCCAAATAATTTAGATAAGGATATATATATTAATAATAAACAAATTTGGGGTTCGTTTGGCATGTTATAGTATGTGTATTAACCATATAGTGAAAGAAAACAAAAAGACATGGTAAAAGTTAAATTATTTAACTTAGAGTTAAATATAATTGATAAGGTTAAAATAATACCCTAAACTTTTCTAAATCCTATTGGATGATAGGCTTTCGACCCATCCCCACTTTAGGTTCGAAATAAGACCCTTTGGAACCATTATAAACCGATTTGGACTTTAATAGAAACTAATATTTTGAGATATTCCTATGGTGCCCCTCTCCTCCCTTATAAAAGGGCACCTCTTCCCCCTCCTCCTCACACCAATTTGAGCACTCAATCTCGGCCAACCCCTACCAAAATCCCTTCTCCACTTCCCTAGAATAATCCTAGAGGTCCTGGTCTTCTTCAAAGACCAATCTTAGTTCCCTAAGTGGAGGATTCAAAGAGGCGTTTCAAAGAAGAGGTAATATCCATTACCGATCTTTTCAATTTATTTCTTCTTCAACTTCTTTTTCTTTAGTTGTTTCCAGATAAAGTAATAACATCAGTATTTATTATATACTGATATGTTATTATAAATATTAAACAACTCTAATTAACCTTCTATCCATCCTACGGAAAAAGGAAATCACCGTGCGTGCGTACGTACGAAATACTGTCTCCACGCCGTGGTGTAATCTATTTTCAGCCACCACCATAATTGAATGGGTATAAAGGTGTAATGAGTAACTATATACGATTATTATAAATTTATATTGATACTGAAATAGTATACATACACTTCAACACAATTCCATGACCATTGGAACGATATCATCGCTCGTGCGTACGTACAGACTACCGTCTCCACGACGCGATGAGATTCATTCTCAATGATTAACCATTCATGAATGAATATAAAGTATATATAATAAGTACTAATGAAATATATGACCTAATAATGATACTGGAATTATTTATATTTATATGTAAGTCATCTACTTAATTCCATTCAATTCAATAAGGAAACGAAAACAGCGTTCATGCGTACGTACGGATTACCGTCTCCATGAACGGTGTATTTCTTTCCATTTACTGATTTATTATATATGTATATTCTGAATATATATATATATAAATCATGTTTTATATTCTGGAATTAATTAATCATTATCTAAGTAATCATATGAATAATTACAAGTTAAAAAAACGAACGACAAATGAGATGATTTTACCCAAAACGCTACTTTAACATGAATTTACAAAAGAACGATTAATATAAAGTCATAAGTGGACCATATATGATATAATAACAATGAATATGATTCTAGAATAAGTCAATAACATGATTTAAATCATTATACAGGAGGTTCGGACACTTACAAAGAAAGTCGGACCTAAGGTAAGGGAAATATCACAATCTCATTTTTTATCCGAGATTGTTTATTCGTAAGTATTTACTGGGGTGTATTTTATCATCCACATCCATGTTTCATAAATATGTAATATTATTTACATCCACCTACAATTGTTTAAATCCATTTTTACCCTTCGGTGAGTTTTTAGTAATATATATGAAAGGAATCTTTTGTCGTACGAGGTACTTTTTGACTTTTCCGACAAAAGTACGAAGAATGTTTTTTTTAACTTATACGGCATGAATGGACTTTTAAAAAATTATTTCCAAGAAGCTTCCTTTACAAGTTTTCAAGTTTATTTTTAATCAAACTCTTTTATTTTAATGTCATATGACATGTTATGAATGGAAAAATGTTTTTGAAGTAGAAAGGATATTTTCCTCATGAATGGAGTTCAAGTGTTTTATCAAAATTATTTTCCATCTAAGATAATAAAGGGTTCGGTTTTTATCCCTATTATTACATTTATTTGATCATGTTGTGATGGAATTATTTTTATGAATTCCTTTATCTTATATGAATTGTTTTATGATGTCATGTTGTTTAAGAATCCCATTTTTATTACATGGTTTACGCTATGATGTATGGTTTATGATTTTGTGGCACACGTAAGAATGGTATCATTATGAGATCGGTGGGACCTATATCTCCCTCCAATGCATTGGGTAAAGATTTTATATCTCATGAGATAGACATGGCTGGAACGGTAGGTTATACCGGTTCAGTGAAACAGGACTGAACGAGGGTGACTCCGTTCAGAAAGGGACTTTGTCCACTAAGATAGTCTTGGCAATGAGTCTTGACTAACAAGAAATGATTCTCTATGATTATGTGTGAATGCCACAAAGTTTCTTGTTTTAAGTTATGATTATTGGGATTTCATTTCACTACTATGATTTATCCCATGTTATGAAATTATGCCCTCTTTTGCAGGTTAATATTTCCAAAAGTTATGTTCATATGAATATGATGTGATTGATTTTTCTTTTATTTACCCTTACTGAGAATTTGAGCTCACCCTTTTATGTTTTCTTTTCACCAGGATATAACGAAAGGTTTTGGGTAAAAAAATGGGAAGATCTTTATGGGAGATATTGAAGATCTTTCACCACGATTAGAAGATTACGTTCCGAGTTTCCAAAGACACTAAACTATTACAGTCCTTGTGTGTGTGTTTTTGTTATGTACTAAGTATTCCGCAAAATTAATGTAATGTCAATGTACATCAGACTTCGGGTCTCTACAGTTGGTATCAGAGGAAAGGTTTAGTCAACCTTTGGAAACTAGGATGTGAGAACGTTAGTGAGATCCCTAGAGATATTTCTAAGGTATGTCTAGGGATGTCTCTAAGGATAAGTATACGTATAGGATATAGTCCTAGAACTACGACAATGATCTTAGAATTTAACCTAAGATGTTAGATAATAAAGAGTACTCCCCCTTTACTATTTTGTTTTCCCTAGCATGATTTTTGCCTCTCACAAGATTCTTTTTGTGTTTTAGTTAATGGAGGGAACCAGAAGGAATTCAGTTAACATTGAATCCAATGGACAAATTGGTGACTATGAGCAAAAAAATTGTGTATTTTCTAGAGAGAAAGATATTGTGATTATGCCGAATCAGTTATCGCGATATATGTTTAACAAGGTTAAATTTAGTGGTATGCCTAATTCATCAAAGAAGAGGAAGATAAACTATTATGCATGTTCACATGTTGAGAAGCATAAAGAAAGGAAGATTGAGATTTCTAAAGAAGGGAAGAAGAACCTTGAGGAATACCTCAAATGGAGGGACCGATGTTATCAATGTGGAGAAAAGGGTCATAGAGTGACAGACTGTTATGGAGTTCAATGTCTTACTTGTGGAGAACATGGGCATTACCCAACTCAATGCCCTGACCTAAAAAGTTAATTCTAAATCAAGGAAGGACTTATTCCAGGACAATCATTGAAGTGGATGGACTGAAGTGTTTATGTATTGGTATTCAAGAATAATGTTGTTGAGGTACTTTTATGGTGTATTGAAATATTTAAGTATTGGTCTATTATGGTTTTCAATAATTTTAAGGTACCGGTAACCATGACAAGTGATTCAAATATTTTGGAAAGTAGATGATATGCGCATAATTAAGGGATTAGGAGAAAATGAAATGTTTAACAGTATTCATGAGCTCGTGATTGATATAAAGACTAAGTGATATCATGGTTTGAGTATATAGAATTTTGAGGATTTTGGTATATTGAATGTGTTAACTTTTAACTACATTCATGTTTTCACTAAGGTTCAATGGGTATTCAAGAGAATACATGATTAAGGACTTTGAATGTCTGGAATGTGACCAACAAAACATATCATATGATATATGGGGATCAACGATGGTATTAAATATATGGTAATCATTTTCACTATGTTATGAGAGTGGACTATAATATTATGGATAAGCCTAAAGATTGGAATGGATTATGTTGGACATAAGTTAGTATTGTTTAAGGATAGAAGTTTTTTTCGATATTATTGATGGGATGTTATAGTAATATAATTTTAGAAAAAGGACAACCTGCAGGACGGGCGACAGCCCGTCGCTTCGGACAAGGCTGTGGGAATCGAACCCACAACCGAAGTGCGACTGGCCTTTATCACCTACCACTGGCCTATAGGAAGTCCCTGTTTAGTAGAAACTAGTTTTATTTTATTAAGCGGTATGATATATGAAGTATAAGTTCATTTTTGGAACCATATACGATTAATCTCACTATAAGATGGACTTATAACTTTTGCTAACCTTTTGTTTGAAATAGATGGAATGACCCATCATTCTATCACATGATCTACTAATGCTTCAAGAATAACAAATTCAACTTCATTTCTTTATGATATGAAGTGGAAATTGTTCAATTCACGAACAACAATGAGATTGTAACAAAATCATATAAGTATTTCTTTTAATTCATCAACTTTAGGGAAATGATCTTGAAAACCAAAAATGTTTTCCTAGTGATCTTATATCTGATGAATCAGATGGTACCTTAGATCGTCACAAATTTATGGATTTTTGATTGTTGGATTTTCCATAGCCATGTTCTCTACCACTCTTCATCAGAACATGATTGTTAGATTTTTCTTCCATATCCATATTTTCACCTATGTGGAAACCCAGTGATTAGTTTATTTGGGTAACTGTTACGTTTCATACTTTCATTTTAAAAGATTGGTTTTGGTATTCCTTTTTATTATGTGGATTTCTATTAAAGAAACGTTCGAATAGTAAACCATTTATAACCCCGACGAATTTCAAGGGTGAAATTAATTTTAAGGGGGGTGGAATGTAACAGCCCGAGATTTTATGAAAAATATTCTTTTTAATTTTATTAATGTCTTGTGTTGTACGCTACACCAAAAGGAGCTTGCACAATACGCATCCTTGACTTGCCTTTCATTACATGCAATCACGACCTTCCTCGATAGCTTGTGTAGTACGCAATACCGAGTTTCACTAAACAACGATATGCTATTAAAATAATATTAAAACAAGGCGTTTTGAATAGTAATAACCACCTTTTAAAATTTTATAAATTTTAGCTCTCAAAATGGACTTTATTTTTGGATTCAGAGTATCTAATTTAGCCTAAGGTGAAATTTTGGTACTTTTCGGATAACTTTCATATTCTGATGAATAGTGAAAATTACTAAATTATAATTAAAAACAACTTTTTTAATCGAAATAATTAATAGTGATAAATTATTAATTTGAGTGGTTTTAAAGTATATTTAGAATATATTTTTACAATTTAATACAATGTTGGTCATTGGTTGTAATTTCACATTTAAACCAAACATAATCAAGTGTCAATCTTTTGATAGATATTGTTTCTTAAAAACATGTTATTTGTTTTAACAGTGGGATTTAATTATAAAATTAATTAATGCAACTTCTATGTTATGAATTTGGTAAAATATACTTCATTTTTGAATTCGGAATATGAAATATAGCTTAGGATGAAATTTTGGCATTGTTCTGAAAAACATCAATTTTTGATGAATAGTGAAACTACTATGTGGTAGTTAAAAAAACTGAATTTTTCATAAAACTTATTTTTACCGCTTATGTGAATGGAATTTTAAAAATCCGAGGGACACGGTTGATGTCAGTAAGTAAAATGTGGTTCAATGAGATGAAATTAATTTTTGGTGAATAGTAACTTTTTACTTTTATTTACCACGGTTAAAAGTAAATAGGGAATTAAGGGTAAGAATGATATTAATATTACCCTAACACATGTCCTAATTTTATTGGACAAGTGTATCTCGACAAAAAACAACCTTAAGTGTAAAATATTATCAATTAGGCCCACTTGGATTAGATTAGGACATTTATTATTATTTAATTCAAAGAAGAGTTAAAAGAGTTAAAATCAAAGTTTATTTACTCAAACATTTTTAATATAGGGTTATAAATAAGATAAATTCGATTGTAAATATTCATTAGAAATCTAAATAGATTTCCTACAGAATGGGATCTTATTTGTAATTTTTAGACATCAAATAATTTAATTTATTTATGACACAAAGATGATGCAGTAATTATCTTATTTATGAAATATTGACATAATTGATATTATAAATACCAAAATAAATGTAATTTTAGACTTTTTATGAATTACACTAATTTTAGAGGTTACTATGATATATTAGTATTGATTTAATCCACTTGGTTCTAACATATAATTCTGTTATGACTTTCAAAAAAATCATATATCAAATAGTGTCAAAATTGACATAAAATAGTTTTTAAATCAAATATTATATTATTAATTGTTATTTTATTCCTAAAAATCTAAGGTTCTTCCAAATGACTTACATAAAGATATAAATATTAATAATAAACAATTTGGGGTTCGTTTGGCATGTTATAGTAAGTGTATTAACCATATAGTGAAAGAAAACAAAAAGACACGATAAAAGTTAAATTATTTAACTTAGAGTTAAATCTAATTGATAAGGTTATAATAATACCCTAAACTTTTCTAAATCCTATTGGATTATAGTATTTCGACCCATACCCACTTTAGGTTCGAAATAAGACCCTTTGGAAGCATTATAAACCGATTTTGACTTTAATATAAAATAATATTTTGAGATATTCCTAAGGTGCCCCTCTCCTCCCTTATAAAAGGGCACCTCTTCCCCTCATCCTCACACCAATTTGAGCACTCAAGCTCGGCCAACCCCTTCCAAAATCCCTTCTCCACTTCCATAGAATAATCCTAGAGGTCCTGGTCTTCTTCAAAGACCAATCTTAGTTCTCTAAGTGGAGGATTCAAAGAGGCGTTTCAAAGAAGAGGTAATATCCATTACCGATCTTTGCAATTTCTTTCTTCTTCAACTTCTTATTCTTTAGTTGTTTCATGATAAAGTAATAACATCATTATTTCTTATATACTGATATGTTATTATAAATATGAAACAACTCTAATTAACCTTCTATCCATCCTACGGAAAAAGGAAATCACCGCGCGTGCGTATGTACGGAATACCGTCTCCACGCCGTGGTGTAATCTATTTTCCGCCACCACCTTAATTGGATGGGTATAATGGTGTAATGAGTAACTATATATGATTATTATAAATTGATATTGATACTGAAATAGTATACATACACTTCACCACAATTCCACGACCATGGGAACGATATCATCGCTCGTGCGTACGTACGGACTACCGTGTCCACGACGGGACGATATTCATTCTCAATGATTAACCATTCATGAATGATTATAAAGTATATATAATAAGTATTAATGAAATATATGACCTAATAATGATACTGGAATTATTTATATTTATATGTATGTCATCTACTTAATTCCATTCAATTCAATAAGGAAACAAAAACAGCGTTCATGCGTACGTACGGATTACCGTCTCCATGAACGGTGTATTTCTTTCCATTTACTGATTTATTATATATTTATATTCTGAATATATATATATAAATCATGTTTTATATTCTGGAATTAATTAATCATGATCTAAGTAATCATATAAATAATTACAAGTTAAAAACACGAATGACAAATGAGACGATTTTACCCAAAACGCTACTTTAACATGAATTTACAAAAGAACGGTTAATATAATGTCATAAGTGGACCATATATGATATAATAACAATGAATATGATTCTATAATAAGTCAATAACATGATTTAAATCATTATACATGAGTTTCGGACACTTACAAAGAAAGTCGGACCTAAGGTAAGGGAAATATCACAATCTCATTTTTTATCCGAGATTGTTTATTCGTAAGTATTTATTGGGGTGTATTTTATCATCCACATCCATGTTTCATCAATATGTAATATTATTTCCATCCACCTAAAATTGTTTAAATCCATTTTTACCCTTCGGTGAGTTTTTAGTAATATGTATGAAAGGAATCTTTTGTCGTATGAGGTACTTTTTGACTTTTCTAACAAAAGTACGAAGAATGTTTTTTAACTTATATGGCATGAATGGACTTTTAAAACATTATTTCCAAGAAGCTTCCTTTACAAGTTTTCAAGTTTATTTTTAATCAACTTCTTTTATTTTAAAGTCGTATGACATGTTATGAAAGGAAAAATGTTTTTGAAGTAGAAATGATATTTTCCTCAAGAATGGAGTTCAAGTGTTTTATCAAAATTATTTTCCATCAAAGATAATAAAGGGTTATATTTTTATCCCTATTATTACATTTATTTGATCATGTTGTGATGGAATTATTTTTATGAATTCCTTTATCTTATATGAATTGTTTTATGATGTCATGTGGTTTAAGAATCCCATTTTTATTACATGGTTTACGCTATGATGTATGATTTATGATTTTGTGGCACACATAAGAATGACATCATTATGAGATGTGTGAGACCTATATCTCCCTCCAATTCATTGGGTAAAGATTTTATATTTCATGAGATAGACATGGCTGGAACGGTAGGTTATACTGGTTCAGTGTAACAGGACTGAACGAGGGTGACTCGGTTCAGAAAGGGACTTTGTCAACTAAGATAGTCTTGGCAATGAGTCTTGACTAACAAGAAATGATTCTATATGATTATGTGTGAATGCCACAAAGTTTCCTGTTTTATGTTATGATTATTGGGATTTCATTTCACTACTATGATTTATCCCATGTTATGAAATTATGCCCTCTTTTGCAGGTTAAGATTTCCAAAAGTTATGTTCTTATGAATATGATGTGATTGATTTTTCTTTTATTTACCCTTACTGAGCATTTGAGCTCACCCTTTTATGTTTTCTTTTCCCCAGGATATAAAGAAAGGTTTTAGGTAAAAAAATTGAAGTTCTTTATGGGAGATATTGAAGAACTTTCACCCCGATTAGAAGATTACGTTGCGAGTTTCCAAAGAGACTAAACTATTATGGTCCTTGTGTGTGTGTTTTTGTTATGTACTAAGTATTCTGAAAAAGTAATGTAATGTCAATGTATGTTAGACTTCGGGTATCTACAGGCCCATTGTATTCTACTAGGTAAGAGTCCATTAAATCGCAAACACACATTTTTCAATGTTGTTTCCCCTAGGTTAATCTATTATAGAACTACATACACATATATTATTCAAACAAAGATGTAATTTCATGGAAATCAATAACTCTATCATTCACCTATATTATGGGATATTTTCTTATGATTATAACTATCCTAATACATATTCGTAGACACATCCTTGGGATCCCACTAAATTTATCTATTCTAGTTTCCATAAGTAAAACATACCTTCGATTTTATACCAAAAGTAATGACCCAAAATTCACACACATAAATAGTTAAAATAATTAATTTTAATTGAAAACTGCAATTTCATCCAAATAATTTACTGATAAAATAAATTTTTAGTTATTTTAAATTATAATTATATCTATTATATTTTATTTAATGTAACATAGGCCATTGGAATAGATTTCACATTGAATATGGAAATAAAAACATTCCAATGATTTGAAAGTTTTCACATTAATAACTCATTTTCTCTCCTGACTAATAAGATTAATTATAAATTAGTTTTAGTCAATTTTTTAAAATTGATCAAATTTTTTTAATCAAAATATCCATATTTATTAAAATTATCCTTGTATTCTTTGAATATGTAAAAATTATTATTTTTTAATTTTTATTACCTTACATTATGGTAAATTAGAATATTTAGGGTACAGATGATATTATATATATTCAAAATTTACATAGATCTTGTCCTTATATTATTTTATGAGTGATAATTGGAAAAAATCAAATTTGGTCTGATTTTATGATCACTTGGAGCCACTTGTATGACTTAAATCCCTATATAGTGATTTATTTTAAAGAAAAGTCAAAGATATCATACTAATGTTTTAATAACAATTTTTTAATACAGGGTTATTTAGATGATATGTTCAAATCTAAATATTTTTTGAATGTTATTATATTTAGATTAGTCTTTATAATTAAGTTTTAATATTCATGGAATAAATAATTAAATTAATGGCTTCTATAAAGACGATGTAATAATTGTTTAAGTAATGGACATATCAAATAATTATTAATAAATTATTTTAAATAAACATAATTAGAAAAATTTAATGTTATCACTGAATTTTCTAGAAAATAATTATCTTTCTGGTGATGATTTAAATTATTTTGTTAGAATATATCATGATATTATTTGTTAAAAGTCAAGTTTTTAATAATGTCTAAATTGGCATTAATCATATATTAAAATTTATAATATTTTATTAAATGAATTAAAAGTCATTAAAATATAAAATTAGTTAAAAATTATGTAATTAGTTTTACAATGTCACTCATTATTCATTTATATTCAATTGTTAATTTTATTGTATCTATATTAACTTATTAAGAGTAAAAACCCATGTTATCACGGTAAGATTTAAAAGGATTAAATAATGATTAAAACCCAAGGATTATGGTAAGAATGTGACCTAAACATGTCAAAAAATTATTTTATTAGATGATTTAGACCCATACTAATCTTATATTATAAATAAATCACTTTATATCCATTTATAATTGAAAATTAATTTATATTAAATTATTATTTTTTGAGGTTCCAAAATGGCCCCTCACCCCAATTATAAAAGGGAACCTCTTCCCTCGCTTATTCACAAAACATTGAGAATTAAAGGTACCCCAAACCCTGACTTTTACAATTCCCAACATCATTATAATGTTCTTTTAGGTCCTAATATTTCATAAAGACTGACCCTAGGTTCTGTAAGAGAAGTTATAATGGAGTACTTTCTTAGAAGTGGAAATAATCTTTTCCAACTTTTCCAAAAACAATTCTTCTTCTACTTCCACTTCATGAGTTGTTTACATAATAATGTAATAAATATAATGTAATATATATAATTATATTTCATAATGATAATGGTATAAACATATTCCACAATTTATCCATCGTGTGAATAATGAAAGTATCGCACGCGATTACGTACAGCTTACTATCTCCGCATCATGGTATAATTTATTTTTCATCACCACATATGGATGGGAATAATATTTTAAATTATATATATATATATGGTAATTATGAAAATATTATTATTCTATATAATTAATATACCATCCAATTCCTTACCCTTTTACCATTAATGGGATGATAATGTCACTCGTGCATACATATGACATACCATCTACACGATGCGATGTGATTAATTTCTCATGATCAAAATTGAATAATGATTATAAAACACTATTTAATGATTAAATATTATATTAATTAAATTAATATAAATTTTTACATGCTATAACTATATATTATTCACAAGAATTGGGAATTTAACATCAAAACATGGATATGAAAATGAAGTAGTTACCACCCGAAATAAGGGTGGTATGGAAATATTATTAACAAGAGGCTGAAAAAAATTGATAATATAGGATCTTATAAGATGAAATAAATATGAAAATGGTTATTTTTTAATTAATAACATTATTTAGATGATTATATTGGTGGTTAAACCATGTATAACTAAGTGGAATTGTGAGCTTAGGGTTTTTCGTATCACTTTTATTTCAGTGGGACATATGCTTTATTCACCACTTATTCCTTTTGTTTGGTGAATATAGTACCCATATGACATGTTTTATCATGAATATATTTATATTTATTATTTTTATAAAAAATAATTTTTTAATGGGGCATACGATTCATTTAATTACAAAGCTATAAGGGAGTTCTTAACTCAATTTTCTTTCATTAGGTTAAACGTCTACTTCTTAGATTTTTACATGGTAATGTTATTTATGAAATTATATTGGATTGTATCATATAATATTTACAATTTCTTTATTTATATTTAAATTTGATACAAATAATTTTTTTGACTATTCCCTAAACTATATAATAGTTTTATATATGGTGTCTACATTTGAAATCATTTTAATTACTTACAAAATAATGTTAAATCTCTATCTTTTACTCAATACCGATACTTTTTGATAAGGATTATTTATTATTTAATTAAATAATTAATTTCAATATATGTTGAATTTATTTTACATTCAGGAATTGGTGGGGACCATATATAGAAAATCCTCAAAATGCATTGGTAGTCTTGTGAGATGAAAAATAGACCAAATTTAATAGGTTTTTTCATATAATGTTTAAATATTCTTGTGAAATGTCTGGATGGTAATGTTATTATGTTACTGTGAAATATTACATCTAATAATTAAGCATTTCCTTCATTAATATTTTAGTTATTTTTATCCCCGATATTTTCACTATGATATTTTCAATGGATTCAGATTTTGAAATAATTATTGATCGAATTAAATGTGAGATCAATATTTTTGCCATGTTTTATTGATTATTCATTAATGATTTAAAAATATATTCCACTATATATAAATCTTACTAATTATCTAATCTCACAGTTTTATTTGTTCTCATTTCCCCTAGATTTTAATGTTAAATTTTAGAATGAACTAAAATATGTAATTTAATATACATTGTTATGTTCTTTTTTTAATTACCAATGTTATAAAGGGTCCATGTATGTATCTTTTTCTCAAAAACCAAAAAACTATTTGGTCTATCGGGATGTGATTAATAGAATTAAATAATAATGTGATTAATTAACCACTAAATCTAGGTTACTAGAGTTGTGTTTGTCACAGTTGGTATCATAGGAGGTTTAAAGAATCTGTGGGAACATGATTTTAAAATAAACAACCAACATCAGAATGAAGATAATTCCATATATTATTTATGAAAAAATTTATCATTAAGGGAGTGTTTAATTTTTGGATCAATACAATTGGTTAGTACTGGTTATCATAGTGTGTTCCACTGTTTAGTGATGGCACCTAATTGAAAGAATGGAATCAATACTTGTGGAAAGTGTAAGGATTTTACTTTTGATATAGCCAACATAATTAGTGTTAGATCTAAGAATATCATGATCATATTAGGATATGTTACAAATTATATGTCAAATAACCATATTACTATTATGTGTGTTCATTTCTTGCAGTAGAATCCCCCATCATATGGAAAGACTATTCATCTCAAGGCAGCTGAGCAATGGATTGTGTCCCTTGAAAAGATATTTCTATAATTGGGATGTGATGAAAATGAAAAGGTATTACTTGATGTATATTTTTTCATGGGTCAATCAGATCAATAATTTTACATTGATCATAAATTATTGAGAGGATGATAAAATTGAACACATGTAATGGGGATATTTTAATGAAACATTATTCAAAGAATATTTCCCTCACGAATAATGAACTGAGAAGAAGAGAAAATTCCTTATCATAAAGAAACAAGAAGAATGTGTTAGAGAATTAGAGGCACCTTTTTCAAGACTATACAGGTATGTTATAAAATATATATGTTAAAATATGGAACTGTTGATCATTTCTTTGAAGGTCATAAGCCAAGTCTCCAAAGGAAACAGGATTCTCAAACATTTTCATCATATGATGAAGTACTGTTATATCTGATAAAAAATTATAAATAATATTCTGTATCCTATTAATTCATGGGAAATTAAGAGAGTAATAGGATGGATGATAATAATGAGAAATATATACATCCAAAGAAGAATAAGGTGATAAATAAATTTCTCTCCTGTGAAAATTGTGCGAAGAAACATCTGGGAAAATGCTTAATGGGAACATGAGTGTGTTAGAATTATAGAGAAAAGGATTATCTATATCATGTAGGAAATGGGTAAAAAAACCAATAGTATTCAGTGATTAGACTAAAAATTATCTTTAATTATTCAAATTATTATCCAATTAATTAGGGGAATCTACCATGGAAGAGGCCAAGGGGAGATGTCCAAGATTATGCAATAACTACTATTGAGGTAGAAGTACCCTCTGAATTGGTGGAAGGTATGTATCCTATATAGAAATTTATCCAATGCATTATTTTATTATGGTTTATCACACTCATTTATATCTACCTACATTTACAAATAAAATTAAATGTTTTCCTTTCGATTTAATAAAGGAGTTATCAATCAAAACTCCAATGGGAAACCTCATTGCAACAAATATGTGTAGGAATATCCCAATTATGACATAGAAAAATTAATTAATTACTAACAATATTGTCATAACTATGGTTGAATATGATACAATCATCATTATTGAATGGATTCTAAAATATGACGTTAAAATTTATTAAATGTTGGATGAAATTACAATTTGTGAAGAAAATATAGAATTTCTTATCTCTAGAGTAGAAACTCCATCATATGATTCTTATCTAGATCCTCTCATAGTATCTCAACTGATAGAAATTATTAGGATATAAGAGAAAAAATGTATGGATAGTGAAGGTAATATTCAAATTGAAGACATACATGTTGAATACGAATACATTAATTTATTTTCTGAGGAATTTCCTTGACACCCCTCAAAGTGGGAAATTGAGTTTTCCAGTGATTTAATCCCTCCTTCACGGATAATATAAATGACTCCAAATAGAATGGTCATTATAGAATTACTAAAAAAAATTAAACTATATTGGTTGAGTAATAAGGGATTTATTCACACTAGTGTTTCTCAATGAGGAGAAAATGTGCTCATTATTAAGAAAAAATGGATTCATTAGGTTGTGTATTAATTATAGGGAAATAAATTTTGTTATGAAAAACAAAAAGTATTATTTTCCATGAATTAATGATTTATTCGATCACCGTTATGAAGATAAATATTTTTTATTTATTGAATTCAATTTTAGGTACATAAATTATTATAAAATTATGATGATTTTTCAATGACACATTTTCAACTGTGGAATGGAAATTAATATTTTACAGTAATTCTATTTGGACTTACTAATGTTCCCTTTGTTTTCATAAATATAATGAACAGAGTAATTAAGTTATGTCTTGATAGTTTTGTTGTTGTATTTATAAATGATATCTTTGTGTAATGTAAAAGATATTAGATCAATAATAATCACTTATACATCATTCATGAGACTCTTAGAAGAAAAGAGTAATATGGTAATTTTAGAAAGTGCCAATTCGGGTTTCAGAAAATTTCATTTAATAGACATATTGTCGCATACGATGTAACCATAGCTGATCTTACAACGGAAAAGGAATTCCAAGAATGTCCTACACCAATGTACATAAATGATGTACATATTTTTATTGGTTTGGAAGGTTATTATCATATATTTGTTAATAATATTTCTTGATGGGATAACCCATTAACCAAAATCACACAGAAAGCGGTTATGTTTTATTAGACCCAAGAATGTGAATAATGTTTTGAGGATTTGAAAAGGAGATTGGTCAATGGCCCAATTATGACTATACTATCAGGAAATTTGGTATTTGTGATATTCATTGATGCATCAAAGAATTGAATGGGTTCTGTTCTTATAAAAAAGGATATAGTTATTTCATATTCCTCAAGTATGTTGATGACTCGTGAACAAAATTATCTAACCCATGATCTTGAGTTAGCAGTCATAATATTTTCTATGATTTTACCAAGATAGTAGGTATATAGTGAAAAATGTGAGATATATAAGGATCCTGAGAGTTTAAAATACATAATCTCATAGAATGAAATGATCATATTGAAAAGATGATGGAATTAGTTACTCAAGAATTATGTTTGAATGGTAAATTACCACCAAAGAAATGAAAATAAGGTAGCATCTTATTTAACCATGAAAGATCATGGAATTCTTACCAAAACGAGGATTAAAAGAGATCCTATATTCATGTATTTAGTAAATATTTCTATCGTAATTACCTAATAATGTGAGAATCCTTCCTTCAAATGATTTTGAATCCATTTTTATTGGAAAAGATTAAAATCTCCCAATCTGATGATGATAATTGTTTTAATAAAATTAATTCTAGGAATAAAAGAAAGATGGAAGGAATTTTTTGTGAAGATGATGGTATGAAATTTCAGAAAACATTATCTATTACATCAATACATTGTCTTAAAATGAAACTATTGAATGATATTCATAGCTCAAATTTATGATTCCCCATGGCAGTACCATGATGTTTATGTATATGAAGGAACATTTTTTATGGGATAATATGATGCAGGAAATTGCTGAATATGTGTCAAGATGTATGGTTTTTCAACTAGTTATGTCTGATATACAACATCTTAGAGGATTCCTGAAACATCTTCTTATAATAGTGAGTAAATGGGATGAAATTGTGATAGACATTGTCAGAAAAATACGAAGGAATCCAAGAAATAATTTTGTGACATTGATTATTGTTGATCACCTTACCAAATATAAAAATTTTATTTATATAAGATAAATTTTTTTACTTGGATTCCAATAAGTAATCTATATTAATTATGTTTCAAGACTTCATGGTGCACCTCTATCGATCTTATATGATCAAGATTTCTATTTTAGATCAATATAATGAAAGAGTATTTAGATAGATCTAGATATTGAGCCTCATTTTCTCACATACTACCATCCTAAAACATATGGATATACTAAAAGGAATATTAAAACCATATAATACATATTGAGATCATGCCCACTTGAATTTCATGGTATATAGATCAGTATTTACCTTTGGTTGAGTTTTTTTACAATAATAGTTTAAATTTATATATTCAAATGGTTGCTAATAGAAAATTATATGGAAACAGATGTCATACTCATACTTGTTGGAATAAAATTGGTGAAAAGAAACTAATAGGACTAATACTTATTAAAAAATAGTTACAATGGTAATTACTATTCAGACCCATATCGAAGTTGGTGAAAGTAAGAAAAAGAAATCCTGCTATTAACTAGAGAAAGGATTTTTATTTTCAAGTGGAAGATCTTGTATTTCTGTATTTATCTCCAAGGAATTATCTCATATGGTTTATTAATAAAGGGAAACTAATCCACATGTATAACATGATGTTCAAAATTAGGAAAATAATTGAAGCTTGCACTTACTAATTATCTATTCCAAGAAGTCTCTCCAATGTTTAAGATATGTTCCATATAACATTATTTTGGAGGTACACTCCATACCCAATTCTTGTAATCACCTATTAAGAAATTGAATGTGAATTATATTAGTCTTACTATGAAGTTCCTATCAAGATTCGTGACAATAGAGAGAAAGTGTTGAGGAATTAGATGACTTGACCAGTCAAGGTTATTTGGAGAAATAATAAAATGGAAGAAGTAATGTGGGAACCAGATAATGTTATGAAGATGAAGAACCATCATCTATTTAGAAGTCAATATACAAGAAATTTTTGAGGACAAATTTTTTTGAATGAGGGAAAAATATAATAGTGTAATATTTTCTCATATTCTTCTTCCACAATAAAATAAATAACTTCTATAGTTTATGGTGCATGCAACACCTTACTTAACCACACAATAATATATTAGTTTATCCTAGACATTAAATAATAAGGAATAAATATTTTAAAAAAACTATTAAATTGATATATATTCAAATGTTTTTACATTTATCCAAAACATTTCATAGCAATAATGAATGAGTAAATCCAATATTACACATAATGTGCTATATTTTTCTAAAGATAGTTTTGACTCATTTGAATAGAGAACTAGGTTAAAAAATAAGATATGAAACTTTTATAAATTTTATTTCAAAAAATAACCATCGTTTTTAAAGTCATAATATCAAAATTTAATTTAGTGGAATTTTTGGTATTTTTCTGATAAGTTTCATGTTTTGTTGAAAATTGATAATACTAATATTTAATTGATAACTAGTTTTCCATGTAATTAATATATAGTGTTGAGATATATTTTTTGGTGTGTTTTAATGAATAATTAGATAAATGTTATATTGGATAATATAATTTAATTCATTAGAATGAATTTTACATTGAATATGGAAATAAAAACAATAAAATATTTAGAATGTTTTCACTTTAATAACTCATTTTATAAAACCATAAATCGGATTAATTTTAAATTAAAATTTTCCAATTATATATATTTGATTAAATATTTGGAATAAAAAGTCCCAAATTTATAAATTTTTTCATTTTATAGAAAATATGAATAGTAACTTTAAAAATTTTCATTAACATGGTTAAGGATAAACAAGATAATAATGGGTACAAATAGTATTATAAATATTATAAAATTACCCTAACACATGTCCTAATTTTGTTGGATGAATTATTGTCAACCAAAATCATACAGTCACTAATTTTATGACCTCTCTGGGACACTTTGATGACTTGATTTTCTTTATTGTATTTTATTTATATGAAAACTCAAAGATATCATACAAATGCTTTTAATAACAATTAAAATTTTAATATAAATTAATTTAGAAGATATATTCAACTATAAATAGTATTTTATAAATTTAAATATTTAATTTCATCATGATAATATATTTTTAATTTTTATGGATGAAATAATTATATTTATGTCTTGCACAATGACGATGCAGTAAATATTTTATTAATGGAAACATCATGAAAATGAAATTAAAAATATTAAAATAAACATAATTTAATATATTTACTGTCATACACGAATTTAATAGATTAATTTGAAATTTTAGTGTTAATTTTAAAGAGGTTTTTTGAATATATCATGTTGGTATGATATATTTAAAAATTCATGCAATGAATATTGTAAAAAAAGACATTAATTATTTTTTATAAGTAAATAATATTAATTATTTGATAAAAATTTAATAAAAATTAAAAATAATCCAAAAAAATTTTAAAAGGATTAAAATGACATGTATGATTTACTTATTGTCCTTTTTCAATTTTATTATAAATATATTTACTCTTAAAATCTAAAAATCCAAGTTGTCACCATAAGAGTTAAAGGGTTTAAATAATGGTTAACAAAAAAAGACAAGGGTAAGAATGAGACATAAACATGTATAAATACAATTGTATGGTGATTTATAACCATCATTATATTATCTTAAAAATAAAATTATTTGGATCCATTTGGAATTGAAAATTGATCTATAGTAATTCTATATTTTTAGAGTTTCCAAAAGTGCCCCTCACCTCAATTATAAAAGGGAACCTCATCCCTCACAAATGCAGACTAATTTTTTCCTTATATCTTGACCAGAATCTAACATTTTATATTCCCAACAATATTATGTAAGTTTTTAGATATTTATCAATAAACAATACCTACTCTACGTCCCCTAAGAGAAGTTAAAAATGAGCTCCCTCATAGAATTTGAAATCGTATTTACCTACTATCCCAAAAACCATTCTTCTTCTAATTCCTCTTCAAGACTTGTTTCCATGAAAAATTAAGAAATAAAGTTTCATATATATTTTTAGGTGTTATTTTTATTATGGTACAACAATAATTTATGATTTATCCATCATATGAATAACGACATCACCAAGCGTGCATAAATACGTATTACCGTCTCTACACCATGGTGTAATTTATTGTTCATCACCACTTAACATTTATTGGTTTAATTATGTAAATAAAAACTTTATAGGGTAATAATTGTAGGATAATGATTCCGTTTAATTAATATGTCATCCAATTTCATTACCTTTTTACCATTAATCGAATTATATCATCACTCAAGCGTATATACAGCCTACCATCTCAATAAAGTGATTCGATTCATTTTCCATGTTAAACATTTATGAATTATTATAAAAAAATGTATTTAATGATTAAATATGTTATTAATAAAATTAATATAATTTTTGAGATGAAATAAATATATCTTATTTACTGGAACAGGGTATTACATAAGAAATGGTGCGTAAGAAAATGATGCATTTAACAGCTGAAACAGTGTTAGTAATTTAATATTATTAACAAGTAGTTGAATAAATGATATAATAAGATCATATAGGAAATAATAAATATAATAATTGTTATTGTACAATTTAATTACATTATTTAAACCATTATAAATTATTTTAAACCAATATATTCAAAATGACTTGTGAGGTTAGGGGTTTTCATCTCCCCTTTATTTCTGTTGGATGTATGCTTTATTCACCACTTATTACTTTTAAGAGGTGTATATAATACCAATTTGACTTTTTATGTAACGAATTTAATTTTTGTATTTATATTTAAGCTTTGGTTAATTTTTTATTGGTAATATGATTTGACATATTACGAAGTGGTAAGGGATTTCTTAACGTAGTTTTAATTCATTGGCTTAAACCTCTAATTCATTTGTTATGTCATGATTAGACTATGTGTGAAATGACTTTTTATTGTATCATGTTGTATTTTCTCTTAATTTATATGAATTTATGTTTTGTAAACATAATATTTTTTTTTCTAAACCACACATCATTTTTACATATGATGGATACATTGAATGTTATATTAATTGGTGGGGAAATAATGTTAAATATGCATCTTTTAACCAATAAAGATACTTGTTGATATGTATTATTGATAAATGAATTAAAATTTTATTTTCAATATATGAGTAATGCTTTTTAGATTCAATAACATGTGGATTCACAATATTTAAATTCCCCTTGATGAATCAGTAATCGCTCGAGATGTTATATTTGTCCAAATTAAATTGGGTTTTACCCATTATTATTAAACCCTATTTGAATGATCTTGACTGTAATGTTATGTTGTGTCTTGTGAACATGATTTCTAATAATTAATCATATCATTCATTATGATTTATGTTATTATTTTCCATGATAATTTTACTGTGATATAATATTTGGATTCCAATTTTGATAATGTTATTGATTAAATGGAATGTGTGTTAAATTATTTTACCTTACCATATTGATTATGAATTTGAATTTAAAGATATATTCCGATATATGTAACTCTTAATGAGCATCTAATATCATCTTTTTTTACTTTTTATATTTTTCACATGGTATGAAGATGAAACATTATAATGAAATAAAAGATGCAATTTAATTTCATTTGTTATATTTTATGTTTAATGAACAATGTAAAAAGGGTTACATATATGTATATTGATCTACAAAACTACAAAACTATTTAGTATATATATTTAATTACTACAAAATGAATTAATCGTGGACTTTGTGTTTTTGGTGTTCGGGTTGTCCCAAAAGAAACTATTTACAACATTTAATAGAAACAAAAAATCATTAAGCGATTCTAAAAGTGGGAAATAATATTCATTCCATGTATATTATAACAATTATTCCTTCAACATTTTTGGTAAAATCTAAATGGGCCTTTTTTGGAAAACATCATGAAGATTCTATTTAAAATATTTCATAAAATCCAATAATGGGTAAAAAATTCTTTAAAAACTCATCTGGATAACAGTTAATACATTTAATAATTTTTTTAGAAATAATGTATTTAGAAGAACTTTCTTTTATAAGAAAAGGTAAATAAACTCAATTTCTCATAAAAAATATTCTTTAAGAATCTTGAATGAATAAATAGGTAAAAAAATATATTCTTAATAAATAAATAGGGGAGAATAACATTGTTGAAGTTATCTAGAAATAGATCAAAATATTTCACCGTGAGAATCATAATCACAAACAATCATGACATATAATGTGATTTCAACAACAAACTGTTACCTCTTTTTTAGCTTCTGAATCGTAAAACCCATCAAAGAATAACATTAAATTAATATTTAAATATCATGATAATAAATAATTTTTTGATATAACATTTCAAAAATTATTTGTATGTACCAAAAAAATAATATTTTTTCATAACAAAACACATGTCCCAAAAAATAAGTATTGAGATAAAAATCCAATAATTTATTTCTCTACTTCATTCATACATGTTTAGACCTCCTCTTCTTCATAGATCCCCTTTAGTTTTTATTTAAGGACTTATTAGGAGGGATTTATAATCATAATAATTCATATATTATTTGTGGATTTCATTATTTAATATATTTTTGTAGGGATTTACTAAATCAAATGTTTTTGGATGTGTGAATAGGGGAGGATATGGGGTGGCCTTTTATAAGTGGGGGAAAGAACACACTTGGAATTTTCAAAAATAATAATTTGTACCCATTATTTCTTCATGAATTAAAGATACAAAATGTGAAATTATCACGATTTTTAGTTGATGTGGTCAAAATATGACAATAAAATAGGAAATGTAAATTTTTTTAGTCACTTTTCCCTTATCCTTTTACTTTCAACCAATAAAACTTGTTTTTACCATAACCGTGGTAATAAGTTTTTTTACTATTCATTATGGTGAAAATTTAAGTTTACCTTGTAATATAATATTATTTATGATTATTGAAAATATAGATTACATTTTTAGAATTTTAACTTGTAGAGGTGAAAAATATATAATTTAAAACTAAAATTGCAGACACGAAAAAACAATGGTTTTCCAAAGAGGAACATTTAATAAGTATTGAATGTTTTAATTTAAAAATTTACTATTTAATCGATTTAAATTATCTAAATTTGTTAAAAAATATATTATTGAACAAATTTTAATTTTAAATAAATCTTAAAAAATATTTACCTTGTAAATTATTGAAACAAAATTTAGATTTTAATAAAAGACTGTATTTTTTAATTATTTATTCAATAATTAATCATTATAGTAAATTATTATAAACTCCGTAAAAGATAAATTTAAAATGTAGATTTATAAAATATAGTCTAATTTGAAAATTAAACATTCTAATATAAGAAAATAAAAATTTAAAATAATTGTTCAGAAATAAATAAAAATCAATTTCAAAAAATATAAAATTTAAATAGAAACAATGTTTTAATATTAATTCTTTGACTTGTATATTCATTATATTAATATAAATTAGTATATATCGATATAAAATAGATAAATTTAATTTTATAACAATCCTCATTATGGGTTATTTTTTTGTTAAAAATATAATAACATTATACTCTTAAAAATAATTTATAGGGAATTTTTTTTAAAGTATAAAAAATGATTTATAAAAATCAAGAAAATTTATGATCCAAATTGAATTAATTATATTATTATAAATAAAATGGTTTGTATTTATCCTTATAAAAAATTAAAAAATAAACTTGGACGTTAAATTACATTATTAAATGAAATAACTGTATTTACTAAAAAAAGATATTTTCACATAAACCCCAATACTTTTATAAATTTAAAAACAATTAATAGAAATATATATTTGATATGCTATTTTAAAAAATAGTAATTTTTATAAAATATTTTTTTAATATATTATCAATAAAAAAAGAATAATAAAAATAATTTTTAAAAGAAATGTATTTCTAATGTTTAAAATGAATTCGATTTAAAATTATAGGCCAATTTCATAAGAATTAATCAGTACAATTGCATTGATTTGAAAAACACTATGTACTTCATAATGTGGTTCATAGAAACATGGTTCCACATGTAAAACAATCTATTAATGAATTTAAAAATATTTGAAATTAATATGTCATAAAATCTCCCATTTTTGCATTATTGAAACCCAATGAGGATAATTATAATATTTGAAAAAGTGAAAATTCTTTACTAGAAATATTAATATATTATGAAGTGTTTTCTATCTAAAATGAGGATAAAATATATAGGTTACATATGAAATATATTATTGGTAATTTTTTCTATTACTACATTATTATTATACCCTTTCAAATCCATAAACGAAGAAAATGAAATAGTATATTCAATTTATACAATGATTACAATTTTACAGTGACCTATAAAATCATTTTAAGTTCTATAAATTGTATTTTCATCATCCTGTGGGATCCCTAAACAAACATAAAAAAATTCAATCATACATAAGTCATTACCGTTCTCCCAGTTTAGTGTTGTATATGTTAGTAAAATCTTGAAGAAGGAAAATATGTCACAAGTAGTAGAAAAACATAAAGCCATCTCTGATCAACTTGAGATAGGTAAACAATTTATCATTTAGTTGTATAATTATCGCAGGGGGCTCTAAGAAATTAAAGATTTATGATTTGGAAAATCATTATTCCACTATTTGGTGCTTCAAATCATGGGTCTCTGTAACAATGGCATGAGGTTTCATCTATTTTCTATTTCCCTCGAAGGTTTTGAAGATAATGGTGTGGGGGTTCAAATCTATCTCCTAAAGATAGGTTTTTTTATTTTTTTAAATGGAGATTATATCTCAATCTTGTAGAAAATATCTTAACTATGAAAGTGTAGTTAATAATCTCTGGTCTTCACTGGATATTATAGAATTCAGAATTTTTTTTAAAATATAACTCTCTTTTGGAATTCTAATTAAATTTGATAGTGAAACATAGAATGTTTGATTTCGGTATTCAAGTCACATGCTGGTGTATATATATCAAATTACATACTTGTGTGGTATTCCTATATAATGTTAAGGATGATTTTTCTTGGAAAAGTTTGTAAGAAATAATTCCTTAAAATTTTTTCAGATTGTAAAGCTATAGGGTATAAGATTTTAAGATGTATATGGAATATATCAAACTCCTTATATTCTTAGTCTTGAAATTCAATGAAGTATATCGATTTCAAAGATATTTTCCTCAATTCTAGAAATATTATTCATAATGAACCCCTTGTGATTGGAGCTCATCAACACACTCAATCCCCTAGGAATGATATTTCTAGATTTGTATCCTTTGGATAAAAAGGCCACAATGCCAACAATGTCTAATGATCTCATGAATCATGGTCATGGGTTGGAATTTCTTAGGAATAAGTGCCTGTTGGAATGATGATTTGTACCAAGATATATGTCATAAAATATCTATTTAAGGGATTTTAAGTGGAGAGAACACCTACAGATTATCTTAATTTACAATATGAGTGATAATAAACCATAGAATCTATTGTTTATTTTTAATTATAGATGGAGAAACTATTATCTCAAAAAAAAATTAATGGAAAGACAAAAATAGTGGTTTCATCATCCATGAAGACTAAAAAACTAGGGGACCATCATGGAGGATATCATTATGAGGATGGATCTATTGTGTTAGAATAAATTAGACAAAGGCATTAGTGGGGTGAATTAGGACCTTCTAAAAAATGAAAAATTCAAATTTTCCATCTTCAATTGAAGTGATATATTTCTTCTATTTTAAAGAAGTATGAATATTGGAAAAAGAATTGAAAATAACTCAGTGACGTATAGTAGTTAGGGTCATAAAAATACCCTAGAATACTTATCAAATTATCTTTCTTTAATATTGTTGATTTTATATTGTTGGTCCTTTTTTTCAAAGACCTCTACAATTGATTTCAAGTAGGTTACACCTTATAATGATTTTATAGGGCCTTCTAGTTATTTTACAGTGAACCGAAATATCCATATAATAGTATAAAAATCTAAAACTCCACTATGATTGAGTATGAGCAGTCAAAAATTCAATATAAAATAGTTGATATAATGTTTATTGAATACTATTTTAGATAAATGTTTAAGAAGAAACTGATAATTTTATATGATATTTAATTATGAATAGACGAATAAAAATAATTTTCAATTTCTTCCAAACTTCTTATTCTTCTTTAAACAATAGTTATTATTATATTTCATCCTTGGAAAAGGATTTAAAATTCTTATTGTTTTCCATATTGCGATAGAATAATGGATATAAAAAGTATATCAATTATCTCTTGAAAATGTGACATGGTAGAATGAATAATTTTCTTTACTCTATTTTAACAAGTGTTTTCATGTATTATCATGTCTATGTATTTTTATTTACCTTATATGGAAAGATGTATAAAAGAATAATATATTGAGTATGTTTCAATGGATATACTGTTGAGTCAATAAGTTTTTCCTAATGAGTTTTCTATTCCATCATAATTGGGGGGGGGGATTGTTAGGTCAATAAGGTTTCCTTATGACTTCATGATTCCTCTTATTTTGAAAATCACAAACACTTTATTTCAAGGAAAATTTCTTTTTACCCTTGTTTTAATCCCTAAAGGAAAATTTCCTTACCCGAGGAAATTTACCCTTACCTAGATTTCTTTGTTCATATCATAAGTTTTCTAAGTGTAAAATTCTTATTGTAACTAAAACCTCAGAATCCTATAATTACCTAGATATGAATCATTATGTTTTAGGATCCGAATTCTTAATCAGAAATCTAGTTATGAACTTTTCTGTGTTCTGACTCTGAATTCGGATTACGAATACTGAATACGAACTCTTCGAAGTTCTGAATCCAAATTTTGATTACAATTTCTGGACACAAACTCTCTGAGTTCTAACTCCGAATTCTGAATATGAATTCTGGATATGAACTTCTCTGAGTTCTGACTCCGAGTTATCTGAATTCAGACTCTGAACTCCTATGAGTTCAGACTCCAAATTCTCATGATGTCTTACTCTGAACATTGTAAGTTCTGGTTCCAAATTCTGGTGAATCCAGATTCCAAATTTCTATGAAATTCAAACATTATAATTCTATATAATTCGAGTTCCAAATTCCTACAAAACAGAATCAGAATATCCTTTCATTATAGACTCCGAATTCAATTTTTTGTTAGACTCCGAACTTTTATATTTACTTACATTCTGAATAACATATTTTTGTTATTATTACACTTGTTTAGTTATAAAAGTATTTTGTGCTTTTAGTTACTCACTAACCATTTTTGAGTGAAACATGTACAGGTCCCTCTGAAATGCAAGGAAACATATGACCATTGGAGGAGGGAGCCGACCGTTGGAGTCATGCCTATAAATATGGGTTCATTGGAAAGAGCTCACAGCTTTTGACTAACTTTTGAAAATGTGATGTTGAAGTGATTTCTAGAGAGAGAGGTTCTTATAAACTCTCAGGGTTTGTGTAGAATGTTTGAACAGCTTATTCGAACTTTGATTCGTGCATATTTTCTTAGTGTAGAGGTTCGATTTCCTTGAAATTAGAGACTTCGGGTTGTGAAGTCATAGATGTCGATTTCCTTAAAAATCAAGGGCTTGTAGGGATAACAACACAGATACCGATCATCGGATTCAGAGCATACCTGGGTTTGTGTAAGACAAACATTCTTTAAAGTATAAATCAAGGGACCTTTTATCCAGGGTTGTTGGGTACCCACCTCTTTGGGATAAAAGAGTTAGTACTTGTTACTTGTAATATTTTGTTTTCCACTATGTATTTTAGTTATTGAGACAAGTATAACTTTCATATACTTTCTTAAACTTGTACTCTGATTTTATAGGATTCTATACACTTTAACACAGATTCTTAGTTAGTGTAAACTTTTGTTAAGGTTCATTTTTGGAATCAATTATCCGGAATCAAGAAAGATAATATAACTTAGAGGTTTTGTGAATTTTGTTCATTGAAAATTTCCTTAAGTATATTTAAAGTATAAAATTCACCCTCTTGTATTTTAGCATATCATGTTTATATATCTGATCCTACATTTGGTATTATAGAGTATATCATACTAGCATACCATATCACAATTGGTATCAGAGGGCTGGTTCAATCTGAATTAATCTCACGATTAGATACAGAAGAGAATTCTCGGAATTGAACGTCCAGATTCATAACTTTTCAGAATCTGTTTTTGGAATCAAATAGATCAGATTCATTCTTTCTTAGAGATACAATATCTAGTTCCCTGCTTAGGAAATTTTCTCTTGTTTACAAACTCATACAACTAACAAGTTTGTGTTCAAAATATTTTCTTAAGGATGGCAGGTTTAAATGTTGGTTCTATTGGTAATCTAAATCCTACCAGACCTCCTATTTTTTATGGAAATGAATATGTGTACTAGAAGGATATGATGAAGATTTTAATTACCAATACTTGAGTTGATAACTATCTAATGCTGACTGGAGATTATAAGATTCTAGATATGTAATTGAGAACTTTTACGAATAAAGAGAAAGTAGAATATCAATCCAACTTCAGAGTTAAAAATACAATGTTATGTTCCATGACTAGGAACGTCTATAGTCAAATATCATCGTGTAAATCATCAAATTGTATCTGGATGAAACTTGAAGTTATATATTTTGGTACATATAATGTCTTAGTGACAAGAAGAGGTATGTTGAGAGCTGAATACCATAGCTTTAACATTCCTTAAGGAGAACCTATAAGAAAATTACAACAAAGGTTAATGACTATCGTGAATAGATTACAATATATGGGATAAAAATGTTTGGATGATGAGGATCTTGTAGACAAGATCATAGATATCATTCCAAATTAATGGGAGTCCAAGAGGATAACTATTGATGAGAACAACAAAGTCACTCATATTTCCTTAGATGAGTTGTTTGGATCTCTTCTTCAGTATAAATCCAAAATGAAGATACATGCAGAAAATGGTAAGAAGAAGAATGTGAATGGAGGAGTTTCTTTTACTACAATTCTAAACATATGAAAGCCAAGACCCCATAATGAATAACTAAATCCAAGGCAAACAAATTCATTATTCAGTCAGAATCAAGTGACAATGAAAATTCTAAGAATGAATTTGCTAATCTTGCTCATAGAATGAACAAGATTGTAATTCAAAAGAACCATCAGAATAAGTACTGGAAAAAAGACTATAGAGATAAGAAATATGGAAAAGTTACATCTGAAGAATGTAGAAGAACATTTCATATCAGACCAGATTAGCCTTTGTTGAAAAAGAAAGAAAATAAGGAAAGTAATTCAGAAATGAACAAGAAGAAATTCTATCGATCTATGAACAAGAAAAGTCTTAAAGCTAATGATACTTGGAGTGCTAGTTGTGGAGACTCTTCGGAAAGTGAATCTTATGAATATGATTTATCAGCACAGAAGAATATGGGATTCATTTCTACTACTTATTTTCCTAATACATTTCTTATGGAAAAGGTAAACTCTTCTGAGGCTTTAACAAATTTATCTCTTCATATGAATTATTTTTCCGAAAATAGTACTTCTAATGAAGATACGTTATCCTCCGAAAATGATAAAATACCATAATATGAAGAAGTTTCTATATTTTCCAAGTTACATGAAGCATGAAATTGTAAAATTTCTACGAAATTAGACATGGAAAATACTAGGGAAGAAATTCCTACAAAAGAGATTTTAGATGTTTCTAGAGATCTTAGAGATAATGATGAGCCTTTAGAAAAACTTTCTAAAGACCTTGAGAAAGAAAATTCTGGTAAGGAAGAACTTTCTAAAGATCTTAAGAATTCTAATTTAGAGATAGAAGTTTTTGAGGAAAAATCTAACTCTAATGAAATGATTCATGAGGATAGAAATTTAGTCATCAGACTGAAATCCGAAATATTTTCTCTAAAGAAGCTTCTTGCAAACTTTACCTCTGGAAAGGAAAATTTTGAAAAATGTATTCTCAAATTAAGCCACAAAGAAACACTAATGGAGTTGGTTATACTCACCAAAAACAAGTTTTCAAAAACAACTACTTTGTTCCTTCTAGAGCCCCGTTTTGCACTAAATGTCAAAGAGGTGGGAATTGGAGGAAATATTGCTCATTGAATAAATTTCAATATCTTAGGTTTTATACAACTAATTTTTATAAACATATGTGGATACAGAAAATTTTGTTGTCTAAAAAGCCCAGAACCAAGAAAGTTTTTATTCCGAAATTCAAACTCTTTTGTTTTCAGGAAAATAGAGAAGGTACCAATAGCAATACGTGGTACATGGATAGTGGATGTTCCAAGAATATGACTGGTAACAAAAAATATTTTGAAATGATTATCAAGATAAAGGAGGAAAAGTAACATTCAGAGATAATGCCATTGGAGAAATTATTGGTATAGGAAACAACGTTCTTCTTGTAAAAACAATGATTTCTAATGTTTTATTTGTTACGGGTCTTAAGAAAAACCTAATTAGAACAAGTCAGTTATGTGATGAAGGATACCTTGTGAATTATAGGAATGATATGTGATTAGCACACAATTCCAAGAAAGAATTTATTCTTTTTGACAATAGGCAAGAGAATTTTTACACACTAAACTTATAAGACTTTATGAGCCAATATCTACCTTGCCTTAGTGCAATGGAAGATCATTCTTGGTTATGGAATAGAAGGTTAGGACACTGTAACCTTAGGTGCTTATGTAAAAATTCTAAGAAAGGACTAGTTAAGGATCTAACAGAAATTAGATTTGATTCTTCAAAAGTTTGCAACCCTTGTCAAAATGGAAAGAAACATAAATCAAGTTTTAAATCAGTCGATGAAGTCTCAACTAATGATGCATTATAGATAGTGCATATGGATCTCTTTGGTCCTATACAAACTAGAAGAATTGGGGGAAAATACTATGTATTTTTGTTGGTTGATGATTACACTAGATTTTTGTGGGCCTATTTTCTAGCAAAGATGTCAGAAGATTTTTCATATTTCAAAAGATTTAGAGCCCATGTTAAAAATGAGAAAAATATTCCACTGAAAACTATTCATAGTGATCATGGTGGAGAATTTCAAAATTATGATTTTGAAACTTTTTGTAGTAAAAATGGAATTACTCATAACTTCTCAGCACCTAGAACACCTCCACAAAATGGTTTTTTTGAAAGATGAAATCGAATTCTTCAAGAGATAACTAGAACTATGTTGAGTGAGTATTCCATAGCCAATCATTTTTTTGCAGAAGCTGTAAGTACTGCTTGTTATACTATAAATCATGTTTTGATTAGATATTTTCTTAGTAAAACTCATTGTGAGATATAGAATGGTAAAAAACCTAGACATTCCTACCATACGGTTTTTGGATGTAAGGTATTAATTCCTAATACTAAAGATAATCTTCATATCTTCGCCCCAAAATCTGATGAAGGAATTTTCATAGGCTACTCTACAACTTCTATGGCATATAGAGTTTTCAAGAAAAACACATGTATTGTTGAAGAGATAATACATAATAAATTTGATGAAGTTGATCCTTTTGTTTTTAAATAACCCCAACCTACATCCTCATATGTGTTTACAAAAACTGTTTATCAACCTATGATAGAAGATCCTTCTGATAAGGATGATGTCAAAAAAGATATTTTTGAAACATTTACCCCAGAATATTTACTACCCTATGTTGATGAACATGTTTTACAAAACCCCAATCAGTTGTTCCTAAAGAGTCACCCCATTATAGTATCATTGGTGATGTGAATCAACCAATAAGGATGAGATGTTACTTATGAAATGAAGTAAAACATATGGCAATCCTTTCCCAATTAGAACCAAAAAACACACATGAAGCTTTATGTGATGATGATTCGATAAAAGCCATGAAAGATGAACTAAATGAATTCGAAAGGAATAATGTCTCGACCTTGGTTGAAATACTTAAGTAAACTTCTCTTATTAGAGTAAAATGGGTCTTTTGAAATAAGTGTGATGGAAATGGAATCATTGCCAGAAAAAAGCTATATTAGTTGCTAAAGTAAATAATCAACAAGATGGAATAGACTATGAAGAAACCTATGCTCCCATAACTAGACTTGAATCTATTCGTTTTTTACTTGATTTTGCAGAATTTTTCAATTTAAAAATTTTTCAAATGGATATGAAATGTGCTTTCCTTAATGGTTATGTTCAAGAGGAAGTTTTTTTTAACAACCTCAGGGATTTGAAGATACAAAACATCCTGATCATGTATTTAGACTTACCAATGCTCGGTATGAATTTAAACAAGCCCCTTGAGCCTGGTATGATAGACTTATATGATTTTTGCTTCAAAATAACTATGTTAAGGGAAATGTAGATTCAACCCTTTTTATATTGATAGATACAAAAGATGTTTTGATTGTTCAAATTTATGTTGATGACATTACATTTTGTTCAACTCTACAATATTTAACTGATTCCGTTGCGGATTTAATGAAATATGATTTTGAAATGAGTATGATGGGAGAGTTATAATTTTTCATTAGTTTCCAAATTTCTCAAAAACCAAAAGGAATCTATATATCCTAACATTAGTATATTAATGATCTTCTCAAAAATTATGTATATGACAACACTAAAAGTATATGTACTCATATTTGACCCTCAAACACACTTGATCTTGATGAAGCTGGAAAACCAGTAGATCAAAAAACTTTTAGTGGTATGATAGGAAGTCTAATTTACTTGATAGCTAGTCATCCAACCTTAATGTTTTCAGTAAGCATATGTGCAGGATATCAATCCAATCCTAAGGAATCTCATTTGAAGGAACTAAAAAGAATTTTTCACCACTTAAAGGGAACCATGGATTTATGATTCTTTTATACTTCTGGAAATGATATTGTTTTAAAAAGTTTTTCCGGATGCTGACTTTGGTTGTTGTAGAATGGATAGAAAGAGTAAATTCGGAACATGTCATTTCTTAGGAGAGTATTTAGTTTCATGGTCTTGCAAGAAGCAACACTCAGTATCACATTCCACTGCTGAAGTTGAATATGTAGCAGTTGGATGTTGTTGTGCTCAAGTGTTGTGGATGCAACACACACTCACAGACTATGGCTTATGTTTTACTAAGACTCAAATTTTTTGTGATAATACAAGTTCCATTACCCTAATTAAAAACCCCACACATCACTATCGGGAAAAACACATAGATATTTTGCATCACTTTCTTATGGGTCACACAAAAAAAAGAGATATCATTCTTCAATTTATCAGAACGCAAGATCAACATGCAGATATTTTCACAAAATATTTACCCTCCGAAAGAGTTGAATACATTAATCAGAATATAGGAATGATAACCATAAGGTAATATTCCTTAATTAAATTCTTTTTGATCCAATCTCCTTACAGTAATAAACTCTTTTTCAAATGGGAGTACATATGTTATTGAAGTTGTTCAAACATTTCATAATGAAAATTTTCATAGTTAGTTTTTCAAAATTTCATAATGAAAATTTTCGTAGTTAGTTTTTCAAAATTTTCTTAATAAAAATTTTCGTATTTAGTTCTTCAAAATCTTCATAATGAAAATTTTCATAGTTTTTTTTTCAAAATATTTCGTAATGAAAATATTTGGACATGAAATTTTCGTAATAAAAATATTTGGATCTCAATTTTTTGTAATGGAAATTTTTAGATTTGAAATTTTCGTAGTGAAGTTTTTTTTCGTATTCATGTTTTTGGAACCCAAATATCTTCAAGAAGAATATTAGTCAATACAAATAATATTCCTATAAATCTTAAAGGTATGATTCTTTCCTGAATCTTTCATAATTAACTTTTACTTTCTTTTAGTTTCTTTTGTCTTTAAAATATCCCAGATTTTAGTTTCTTTAAATCCAAATTCTTCTTTTTAAAACCTCAAAAATATCGGATTCAACCAAATTTTTTCTTGAGACTATCATTTCAACCGTTAGATCAGATATGAATAATTCTAAACCATTGGATTCAAATGGGAAGTTCAACTGTCGCTTCAATGCCTATATAAAGGGGACCCTCGGTAGTTATCCCACATCAGTTTTCAATCTTGTGTGTGTCGATGCTCTGACTCCCTACAAAAGCCTGTTCCGAATTCTTTAGAAGTGCTCCAGTCTGAATGTCTGCAGAAGTTCATTCTCATGTTATGTATACTATCAAGCCGATTTTGAAATGGCAGATATACCAGGAGAGATTGGTACACGCAAACTTTTTCAATAAGTATGACTCTATTATTTCCAAGAACATCAAGCTCAATAGATGGGAAAGTGGATCTATTTCTAAGACAAGAGCTCAGGATGTTGTCTATCCAGATCTTCTAATAGAATTTTATGAATCAGTTTTCTTTTTTAAGGAAGAAGGTAGAGAAAAATTATAATTAAAGAGTTATGGAAAGACATATAAAATCTCTTACACTAAGGTTGCGAGCTTGGTGGGGCTCTCATATGAAGAAGAAGCTGAATTTGGCTTCCACAAGCTGCCATATGTTCAATGAAGATTCATCAAGGTGAAGGATTTGGAATGCATTGGTCTTACTGATGTAGAGATAGCAACGATTTCCCATCTATCTACAAATAATTGGATTCTACCATTATGATTTCAAGGCTCTATCATACCGAGGAAGGTTGATAAGGACACCCTTTAAAAAAGTGACGTGTATATCTGGGTTTTTTTGGAAAACCTAAGGAAGTTGAACCTCATGAAGCACATTCTCATTACAATTGAGAACATCAAGAATGGGAATCTGAGAGCTTAGATTATTATGTATCTTGCCCTACTTTCAAAGCTCATTGTTCGGTGTCTTGAATCATTCAAGATCCCCTGCAGTTCCAAGCTGAGGAATTGAAAGGTTATTTTTATCTGTGATGACACCATCAAGAGAATGAAGGTTGGTTTTTCCAAGGATACAAGAGAATTTTATGATCCACATGTGGTTGAGACAGAATCCATTACGAAAAATATAGAATAAGATAAACCTTCAAAGAAGGCCGGGAAAAAAAGAAAGTTGAAGGAAGTGGAAGTTTAAGACAAAACCCCTAAGGCTAAAGAATCTCAATCCGCACCTCCTAAACCAATGAAGCAGAAGGCCTACCCATATGATGTCGTAGAAAAATAGAGTGAGGATAAGAAAAATTGAAAAGCAGGGGAGACACAGTTTAGTTTGGATCCTGCTGAGGCCAAGGCCCTAAAAGGGAAAGCTGCTGAAGAGCTTGAGAAGCAAGCTAAAGTGAAGAAGCTCAAGAAGAAGATTTCAGATGATGAAAATTTTCAATCTCTTCTAAGGGATACATAAATTGTATCCGTGAATATCACTTTTATGAAAACCTTTCTTATAGAATCATTGCCTGAGACTCCGGGAAAGATGTTCATGTCTTTAGAAAAAGTCAAAGAGAAGGAAGTTGAGAAGGAACCTATGGAAGAAGTTTGAGAAAGTCAAAGATCTGAAGAGACAACTGATCTTATAAAGCAAGTCGAAGACTTTCATGAAAAGGAATGTGCTTCCAAGAAATTTTCACTCCGGACATCTCAAGCAGGATGTTCAAAACTTGCTACACCTGGAGATGAAGAGAAAAGTGAAGAGGAAGTAAAAAAGTTGTCTAAAGAAGATATTCATAATCATGACTTCGTTCTACCTGAGGAAATTGAGGCAGGAGCTGAAAAATAAAAATTTGATGAAGATAAGATTGTACAGATATCCGGAAGTGAGAATGAGTCTCCAGATGAGGAAGATGTTTTAAAATTTGATAAGGGCAAACAAGTGGTTTCTGATACCCCAACGAAAAAAATTTTGAGGAAGAGATGGACGATCTTCTAAGAGGAAGCTGGTAGATCTAGAGGAAGAACTATCTCCATGAAAAATGTCTGATTCGGAGTCATCAGCATTAGGATATGATTTTGTTGTTCAGTACCTGAAGAATCATATAGATACCATTACGATCCTTCTAGCAATTGATACTTGATGTCATATTCTTCAACATAACTTGAATAAGAAAACAGACTCCATATGAATGGTGATGGATAGGTGTGTTAATATTGAGGTTGAACACAAGATTTGTATTCTCAATTATGAATCCCCCAGAAATTCTTGCATGAAAATGACCAGATGTTCTAAGAAAATCGTTCAATATTTGGAAGATCTTGAACAATTTCAAGAAGATGTCATGGAAACCTATGATACCAAAGACACAAAGATATTGAATCTTATAAATAGATTTCAGGAAAAGTTATGTCTCAAACAAAAATCTTGGATTCTAGATGTTGAAGATCGGAATGGAAAGATGGGTTATTTTGTCCAAAGCAAGAAAACAGAAAAGGATCTCTAGATTGAAATCCATGAAAAGTTAGAGAAACAAGATGAATAGATGAAGGATCAAGAAGAAGCCATGAAATCTCCATAAGACAGGATTAAAGCATTAGAAAAGCCAGCAGTGAATGATCACAAAGAGCTAAAAAAGATGAAGACAATTGTGAATAAGCTGATGCCCAAGGAAAGAGAAACAAAATATACCCAAATCTGATCTTTTGTTATATTTTTTCCTTATACTAATTCTTCAAATCATAATGAAGTTGTTCTTGCTTATCATGTTTAGATGTCTATACTAATATTTCAGGTACCATATTTTTTTTCCATTTCCTCAAACTCCTTTTGAAAATCACAGAGGGAGAAGGAAAAATAATTCTAAAGGGGAGTTTATTTAATGGGTAGTTTTTCATTACGAAGAGTTCCATTCCCAATATGATGAAAATCCAATTTCGGAAATCTAGAATATGGTCCATAGAGTCCCATTAACTAAGGGGGAGTTAGTCGTATTCATCTTTTCCTATTTGAAAAGGGAGATATGTTTTATATTCTAAGTCAATAAAAGGTTTGCTAAGTCCTTATATTCTTTTTCATAAGGATGTTTGTGCTTTCCAAAAAGGTGGATATTGTAGAGTCAATAAGGTTTTTTTATAACTTTTCCATTCCTTCATACTTGGAGGAGATTTTAAAGTCAATAAGGTTTATGACTTCATGATTCCACTTATTTTGAAAATCACAAACACCTTATTTCAAGGAAAATTTCTTTTTACCCTTGTTTTACACCCTTAAGAAAAATTTTCTTTACCCAAGGAAATTTACCCTTACCTAGATTTCATTGTTCATATAATAAATTTTCTAAGTGTAGAATTCTGATTGTAACCAAAACCTGGGAATCCTATAATTACCTAGATTTGAATCATTCTGTTTTTGGATACAAATTCTGAATCAGAATTCTGGTTACGAACTCTTCTGAGTTCTGACTCCGAATTATGAATACAAATTCTGGATAGGAACTCTTCAATGTGGTGACTCTGAATTCGGATTACGAATTTTGGATATGAACTCTCTAATTTTTGACTCTGAATTATGATTACGAATTCTGGATATGAAATTCTCTGAGTTCTGACTCCGAGGTCTCTAACTTTAGACTCTGAACTCCTATGAGTTCAGACTCTGTATTCTGATGAACACTGACTCCAAACATTGTGAGATCTAGTTCTAAATTCTGGTGAATCCAGATTCTGAATTTCCATGAAATTCAGACTCAAGAATTCTATAGAATTCAGGTTCCGAATTCCTACAAAAAAGAATCCAAATATCCATGCATTATAGACTCTGAATTCAATTTTTAGTTAGACTTAGAACATTCATATTTACTTACAATATGAATATCATATTTTGGTTATGATTACAATTGTTTAGTTATAAAATGATGTTATACTTTCAGTTACATAGTTACCATTTTTTGAGTGACACATGTATATGTCCCTCCGATATTCAAGGAAAAATATGACCGTTGGAGGAAGGAGCCGATTGTTTGAGTCGTGCCTATAAAAATGGGTTCATTTGAAAGAGCTTAAAACTTTTGACAGACTTTTGACAAAGTGTTGTTGAAGTGATTTCTAGATAGAGAGGATTTTATAAAGTCTCAGGCTTCATGCAGAATGTTTGAACAACTTGTTCAAACTTTTCATAGTGCAGATTTTCTTAGTGGAGAGGTTTGATTTCCTTTAAATCAGAGACTTCGGGTTATGAAGTCAGAGGTGTCGATTTCCGTACAAATCGAGGGCCTATGGGGATAGCAAGACATATACCGATATTCGGATTGAGGGATTACCTAGGTTTGGGTAAGACAGACTTTCATGGAAGTATAAATCAAGGGACCTTTTATCTGGGGTTGTTGGGTACCCTCCAGTTTGGGTTAAAAGAGTTACTACTTGTTACTTGTAGTATTTTTTCCACTACGTATTTTAGTTGTTGAGGCAAGTATAACATTCATATACTTCCTTAAACATGTACTCTGATTTTATATGATTCAATATGCTTTAAGGTAGAATCTTAGTTGTTGTATACTTTTGTTAAGATTCATTTTCAGAATCACTTTTCCAGAATCAAGCAAGATAATAAAACTTAGAGGTGTTGTGAAGATTTTTTATACAAAATTTCCTTAAGGATTTTTAAAGTATACAATTCACCCCCACTTGTATTTTAGAATATCATGTTTATATTTTAGATCATATATTTGGTATTATAGAGTATATCATATTCAGATACCATCTCACATATACCTCATTCAAATATTCAAAATAAAACTAGTCAAATAGATTCTGGAAACTTCTCCATGAATATCGTTGCATCGTTGGATTCTTCCTATTGAATAAATATCTACTAAATGCATTGAAAATAATTTTGAAATACTATTAAAATAATATCTCTTAGATAATATCTGCATTGAAAGATCCAAAAAATTGATTAAAATACAATTCAAATCAGTCAACAATAGATGAAATAATCCCTCAAAACATGTAGTAGCATATGAAAGGTAATTTAAATATATTTGTGTCCGTAAAATTCACTAGAAAATGGATTTCTAAATAAACTAGTCATTTTTGAAATTTTAATTTTCTATTAAATTTTTATTTATAGCTCATTCACAGTACATGTATTTAATAATAACTTATCCATCTGATAAACCAATGAGAATAATTCAGTTAAAAATACAACAGCCTAAAATTACAATAATATTTAATATAGAGTAACATAACCTTAATCTAAAACCACTTGAAAATTGTATATTTTAATGTGTCTCATAATAAAAAATCATGTGCCATTCTCCAGGAAACAAATCTTATATTACTCTTATTCAAGAGATATATAGAACTAAACCTTCCACTTATTATGTTGATAAATTATCACAAAATAAGTATGATTTTTTAGATCTGAATATATTATATGATAATTAATAAGACATGAAACCTAATCTTTTTATCATCTAGGTGTTTTTTCATTTATGGAGGACATCCAAAATTTGTTTGTACATCAAAACACTATAGATTATTTTCTTGTTTATCGCTACAAATAGTGTGAGATATTTTTCATGTATCACCACAGTGCATGGTGACTATTTTATATTAACCATATATGCATCACATTACAATAATTAGAATAATTAATATATTTATTTAACCACTCCCACAATACAACACACAAAATATCATCATATGACATAAATACATTGTCCATTATTTTAGTGTATTATGGAAGCTCATGAGTGTAGTTGTTATGTTTCATACTAAGCATGACCGTTAAATTTATATTCCTCTGTATAAAATGCAGAATTATCTTATATGATAGTGTACATTATATCATCTTCTTTAGGTGATGTTTTGACAGTGTATTTCAATAAATCTGTGTCAAGGATTATACAAATCCTCCTCCAAAATTCATTACCTTCTCTAGAGTTTTATTGTTCGAGAATCAATAGGAGAGCAAGATTTTGTTTTCTGCATTTAAGATGATTATAATTGCCCAAAATTTCCCTAAAAACCATAATTAATGGTGATAACATCTAAAAACATAAAATAGATTTTGAGATGTATTTTGAAAAAACATAACATACAATTGTTTTAATAAACCAAGTTATACTTTGGTATTAGAAACCTGTATTTCCATCTTTAATGTGGTAGTATAATATGATGATATAATTTTCCAACATAGTGTACGGATCATTTCCAATATAGGGTTCATATAAGATAAATTTTAATTAATATATGGTTCATGTACACTAATTTTTTCTTTAAAATTATGGTTCACCAAAATACCGTATCGATAAAAATCAAGGCATCTTACTATCAAAGAATTCAGTAAATATTTAGATCCTTTTAACAATAGATTATGCATTCATCCTAAAAGAATCATTTTTTAGAAAATCTCATGATATTTCAAATAGATAAATTATAAAATCTATCTAAAATAAATAATTCCTAATATCATTGAAAAATTGATGCAATAATGCTCTAACAAAAATAAAATTGGGAATCATCATTATGGAAAAATAGACAATTTATTAACCGTCAAAATACCTTTTGAGAATTTGATGTAAACTAACTAAATCAAGATAATCATCTATTAATTTCATTATTACTTTTTTCACATGATTACATTATTTATAAGACATTAAATTAATGAAAAACTAAATATTTACAAATAGGTGCATTTTAGAGTTGCTAAAATATTGTAGCAACTTTAGTTATTTTTAGTGCACCAAAAAATCAATTTTAGACTTCTTAAAATACTAATAACGTTTAAATAATCCTCTTAAATATTGAATTTAATAATCACTAAACAAATAATATCACATTATATTTATAAATAATCAAAATATAGAGGTTCTTTAAGATGAAAAGCTGTATTGTTTTTGAAATAGTTTCAATGTTTTTTAACATTCAAAACAACTGAATAAGCTTTTAATGTAAACATATAAAATTAAAAGGATATACTAATCTTTCATATTGAAAGGATGTAATAATAATCCAATAAATATTTCTTATGATATAAAATATATGTTGTGACATAATAAGCCTTAATACACTTAATCAGTTTTACTAGTAAACAAATAATGACCGGTCTAAGTAATTATCAATACTAAAACAAGGAGAAAATGGAAACGAGCCCCTCCAAATTCTATCACTTTTTAATAATTAAAAAACCTTAATTATCTAAAAAAATTTCTCCTGCTTTTCTTAAAGATAAAAAACATGAGTTATTCACAATAGTAAAAAATATAATAAATTGACACATTTTATAAGGAACATGAATTTAAAATTTAATTAGTAGTAAAAAATTATTTGAAATTTTAAAAACAAAATTTCCTTTTACCTTTTTAAAAGATCATAAAATTGATATATTGGTAATCGTATGACTAGTATGTTCTCAATACTTGCAACAATATAAAGTCCCCATAAATTCATTCTTCCTAAATATTAAATTCAAGTATCCATAAAATTATGAAAAATATTATTCTATAAATAATAAGTTATTTTAAATGAATTAAAAAAAGTATAAAATAATTTAATTCATTAAATAATAAAAAAATATCTAAACACATGTTAAGGATTAAAAATGACTCCTAATAAGTATAATCATAAATATTAATGATATTTATTGAATTTAATTATTAAATTTCAACTAATTATAAATTTAATATTTAGAAAAAATTAAAATAATTTGCTTTAAAACATTTTAAAATAGTTATTTTGTATGTTATAAATGACAAAAAAAATTAATCTAATATTAGAACATGTTTTTACATAAAATATCAGATTAATTTAAGCACATGAATGTATTTTAAAATTAAATACATTAAATAGATTCTAAAAATAAGATAATGATTCATATAAAATACTAAGAGTATGAATTATGGCCATTGGTTAATAAAATATTTGAATAAATTAATTCAACTTTTAATGTAAGAGGTAGAAAAGAATTTAACTATTTGATTATAATAATAATAAAAGTTAGAGGAATAAAAAATAAATCATTTTTTCTCCTCCTGTATAAATCAATTAGTGAATTTAAATAGAATATTAAAATGGAATTGAAATACTTATTGTATTAACAATTCCAACTAGAATGATGTATCTATTTAAAAGAACAGAAAATATTAATATTAGAAATTATCATAATTTTCACTATCACACTTAATGATATAGTAATGAATTCAGGTGGCACATACCTTCAAAATATCTAATTCATTTAAATTCTTGTACCCACATTATTTTGGGTTTGGTAGTTTTAACAACTTAATATTAAGGTGAATAAAGATATTTATTTTGGGTAGAAATTTTCAACATAAATATAGATCAGGGTGCGGAAAAATGAACATGCTTACACCAAAAACATAATGTTTTATAAAATAACTATCATTTTCTAAATGTATTTCAATACCCTATTGAAAACATTTTATAGTAGACATGATTTTACAATTAGATTCATGAATAAAATAATTCTTATATAATAATGGTTTTTCACAATTACCACCAAAAAAAATTATTTTTTGAAATTTATTTTTACCAAGAATTTGATTCAAATAACTTTCTCCCTTAATAAGCATATGAGAAGATTTCTTTAAAGTAACAATTTTATACAATAATTTCTTAATTTTCATTTTTGTAAAGAGAATAAATATTTTGATTGGTAATATACTAAAAATGAATTATTGTTATCCAAACATTGTTTATCATTAGAAATATAGTTGACGGTTTGTCAAACTTTTCTACACAAAATATTTAAAAATTAAAATTTATCTTGAAGAGTAAACCAAATTTTTTATGATCATAATAAGAGTAATTTTATGAATCTGAAGTTTTTGAGTAAAAATATTTTACCTCATGAGTGTTAGTGATAAGAAATATATTTACATTTTGGTTTTCATGCATAACTTCATATTTCGATGTATATTTATCGCTTGAATATTCAATCTGACAAGACTTCTTGGATTTCCAAAATTTTCTATTAAAATAATTTTTCCAATGAGATTTTAGAAAAGGATATTTGGATCTAAAATGACCCCTATTATTACATCTGTTTCATCTCACTTCCCTATATTTGTTCTTATTTATGTTCTACATTATCCTTTCATAATTTTTTCTGAATTTTTTAGAATGATATGATAGTTCATCACTTAAACATGAATTACAAGAATATTAATTGGATAATTCATCCATCAAAACTTTTTGTGTTGTCGTTTCCTTTTGATATAAATATGTTTTTTATATTCTCCTTTCATCTCAACTTCATTCTTCATCAAGGTTCCAATCAATTATTTAATCAATAACTCTTTAACTGATGTGTTTTGTTATATAGAAGAAGATATATCATTACCCATAGAAGGTAAAACAATAATTACTTAACACCAAATTTGTTTCTATAACTGGTTTTGGAAAGACATAAACATCAATGATAGATTATGTTAATATCTCATTCATCCATGTGATGGTTTAATCACCCTGTATCCAGAATGCGTCAAATTGGATCTTAGGAGTATTGTATCAGAGTTTTGAACATTATGAGATCCTTTATATGAAATATCAATTGTCTTCCACATATCATATAATGTGGTACATAGATAAATTTGACTAAATTAATTAATAATAATATCTAGTATAATTACATTCGTGGATTTTGAATTGACATCATATTCATGATTCTTCGCATCATCCAACATTTGCTGTTCTCTAAGGATTTCATATGGTTTGAAAAATATTCCTATAAACATTTAAACCATGACTATTCAAATAGATAGTCATGAAATATTTCCACGATACCACAATTATCTCCATTTAAATAAGGAATGAGGATCATCAACATACCTTCTCAATGATCATTTGATGAGATTTCTCATTTTTAGAATATTTCACTCACGACTATTAGAGCCAAAATAAATTTTAAAATTCTGAAAGTTCCCAATCACTAATACAACTTTTTAATTAGAATGACTAATATAAATACACAAGAGTGTTGTGAAATAATTCATTTTAAAAAAATAACATATCAAAAACATCCCTATTTAAAGTCATAAACCATTTCATTCTATATTAAAGACGAGAGATAATTAAGAATAAATAAAGAAATGTTTATGGTGATGTATAGAGGTTTGGGGCACATAAACCCCCTAGTCCACTTATTCAATGCTCTCTCTATGTGCATGTTTCTTTTTACTAGCATGTCCTCTTTTCGAGAGACATATACAACTATGTGCATACTATTGATAACATAAAAGGCTTTTGTATGGAATTCTAGTTCATTTTAATGGGAACTAAAATATCCCAAGATTTGTATGAAAATATGAAACTCCACCAGGACTGATTAATACCAGTTAAAACCACAATAGAAAATATATTGGATGATAACTGTTAAATGGTGGTATAATTCATAGTTTCAACATTAACTGATAGTCGTATATGATATATAACAATGTACAACAGCTATAAAACAATCATCAATGTTGCACATACATGATATTATTCTTTTAAAAAAATATTTTTGTTCTTTGGAAAAGGATGAATTCTTCTTCTTCTTATTCAATAATTGAGATAAAAATAGATATAAAAATACTTTCAATTCTATTTTAAAAATGTCGGAGGGTAGAATGAATAATTTTCATCACTGTATTTCCATAAGTGTTTTTATGTATCTCAAATTTTACATATTTTTCTTCACCATTCATATATATTTATATATAATAATATATTTAGTCAATTTCAGTAGTTACACCTCATTTATATAATATAATTTAATTGTTTCCAAGAGACTATATAAAATTCTCCAAGAATTATGTAGCACAGTTGGATTATTTCTATAGAATAAAAATCTAATTAATACATTTTAAATAATTTGAATAACTAATCCAATAATATCTAAATAATAATAGAAGAATTGAATGGTCCTCTAAAAATATTTAAATACAATTCAAATATTCCATTAAAAGAACATCAATATTTCTTGAAAACTACCAACATTATGTGTAAGGTAATTCCAATATTAGAATTTAAATAAATTTGTGTACTTTAAATAAACTAGAAAAATGATATTGAAATAAAACAGTCATTTTTTCTTTAAATTTAGATGTATAATATTTCTTGAAATTATTTTCAAAATATATATATTTAATAAGAACATATCCATATAATAAATTAATGATAAAAATCCAGGTAAACATACTGCAGCATAAAATACTAAGAATATGTAAAATGTATTACCATAAATTACTTCTAAAAGATTCATAATATTAGAAATTTACATTTTTTACAACATAAAACCTCATTTAATTCTCTAAAAAACCAATATAAAATAGATATTACTCAAGAGAGATCTATAACTAATCCTTCCTATAGTTCTGTTCAAGAATTACCATCAGACATGTATATATTTTCTGATCCAATTATATTATATTAGCTATAGAATAATTTGAAACCACCATTTTTCTCATCCAGAATGTCATAAATTCATGGAAAACACTCAATATAAGTTTTCAAATAAAACCACAAAAGCTTACCATACATGTTTATCTCTATAACCAAAATGACCTCATGTTTATCTATCACAACATAACATGTTTAATGATTTATATAGAAATTATAAGCAAGAAATAAAAATCTCCATACTAATTGATATCATTATTTATCCACTCAAACATAAAAACACATAGAATACCATCATACGTGATGAGGATGTCATCCAATATTTCAGTTTATAACAACAACTCGTGAATGTTATTTCTACATTTTAGTATAAGAATGAACATCACATATTTTATCTTGTGTAGTGCACATGGAATTTTATAATATGTGAGTGTTTAATATATCACCTTCTTTGTGTTCCTTTTTCCATGTCTATTTTATAATAGTCATATTAAGTATTGAACCAATCCGTATACACTACTCATTAAATTCTCTATAATTTCAATGTACAAGATTTAGTATAAAATAATAAATTCCATTAAGTATTTTAGATGATAAGTACTACATATTATGCATGAAAAACCCATCATTTATGATGATAATATTGTAAAATAATGGAGTATATTTAAAGATACCTTTTCATTGGACATATCAAAACATTATTTTATGAAAAAAAGATCCACCTGGGTAGTTGCATCCCATGTTTCTAGATTCAACATAGAAGTAGTAAATATTGTACTCATTTTAAAACATAGTATAGATATCATATTCTACCTAGGGTTCTTGTATCATACTTTTAATCCAATTTTTGGTTCATGTGCCATATTGTTGTTTCTAAATGCACGGTTCACCATTAATAGTGTATTGATACATATCTAAGAAGCTTATCATTATAGACTTCACTGAATATTTACACCCTTTTAAATATAGATTCTAAATTCATTATAGAAGTATCATTTTTATCAATTCTCGTGGTATTTTTATTGTATAAATGATTACATTAGTCTTAACTCCATGTATCCTGATATCATCAAAAAATAAAATCAATATGACACTTGAATATATACAGTTGGGAAATATCATTATAGAAATTCAGATATTTTATTGACAAAAAATTAAATTTTCAAACAACAAAGTAAACTAAAAAACCAAGATAAAAATATTTTTCTTTTATATTTCCATGTTTCAAATAATTCATTTATTTTAAGCACATTAAGGTAATGATATATTATAAATTTCAATATTAATACACTGTAGTGTTTCTAATCATTTTTAGAATCATTGTATAATTTTTGGAGAACCAAAAAACATTTTTATACTTTTTAATAGACTAGTAAAATTTAGATAGTCTTCTTAGATATCAAATCGAACAAGGCTTATGAAATTACAAGAACTTTATTATGAGACATAATCAAAATAAATAGGTGAATTTAAGTATAATAAATGTACTATTCCTAAACAACTTGTAAGAGATTCATGGATTTTTTGAAAATCAAAATAACTGAATTATATTTTGGAAGAAATAGATAAAATTAATATAATATTATTGTATTTCCATTGTAATATACTGTGTAAGAATATGATTAATACTACTTCCAATAAAAAATAAATAAAAAGGAATATTAAGTCTAAAATCATTCAAACAAATAAATAAAAAAAAGTAATGACGATTTGATGTTATTATAGAAACCAAAACAAGATCATGATGAATAGGATCTACTCAATAGGATCCTGTCTGATATGTGACTCAATCATAATGAAGGGTATCGAGTTGAAATCAGAGACTGGTACACCTAGTAAAAAGCCTAGTAGTAAGGAAGATATTTATACCTTTCTAGAAAGGTCTATAAAAAAGAGTGAAAGAAACCTTAATGCCATTATATATAGATATGTAATAGAGGGTACTCAATAAAATATCATATATACAATGATTATTAAATTATTTGGATCTAAATATATTAAAAAAAATATTTTGGGTGTAGAGATAGTGTAGGGGGTTCGGGTAAGAACTAGTGATCCTATGGTTATTCCTGCAATGAGTTATAAATCTCCTACCCTTCTTGAAGATTCTAGGACCATTACTAGTATAGTGAGCCTTTTGGTTTTAGTTTAAAAGAAGTAAATATCTAATCATATTAGGTATGTGGTAATGTTCTTACACAAAATTTCATTGAATTAATAACCATTAAATATAGTGAGAAAAAGGACCAATGAAGTGATAGTGCATCTAAATTATTTAATAGTTCTAATGAGTTGGATGATGATCCTATTGTCAATGGTTGGGGAACATTGTGGTGGTTCAAGACCAAGAGAAGTGGTCAACATCCCCATGGTTGAGGTGGAATAGTTCATTATCATAATATGAGTACCCACTAATGCATTGTTAATTTTTTTCTATTTTTTCTATATTGTCTTTCGATGAGGGAAGAATGGTTTTTTCATACCCCATACCCCCCTTCCAGTATTATTTTTGTCTTTTCTAAATAAAGGGGTTTATTAAAAGTATGATTATTATATTTCATTATCATCCATTGACTATGAATCTCCTATGATTACACCAACATAAATTTATCATGGGGTAACAATGAAAAATGAATATATGCTATGAATGGTTTATGTTATAATGTCATTAATATATATATTTCATGTGTTTCATTTCATATTAGACATATTATGTGATGGTAGGGACTAAAATTATAGAACCCAAAATTCATTAGGTATTGTTTTATATACCACTATCATATATATGAGGGTTGAGTATGATATAATTATATTGGTGAGTAGCCATATCCTAAGAACCCAGTATGATACAATTACATAGTGGGATGCCTTGTAATTGAAGTAACTTTGAGAACCTGTTAATGATTCGCATTATTCATAATTTTTTATATATTAATGTTATTTATGTTCATTCAAATGTTTTAAGATAATTCCATTTTTCTAAAAAAATTATTTAGATGAATATTCATTGACACATTTCCCTGCTTATTATTTTTTATTACCATTATTTTCATCAAACCACATTATTTTCGCATAAAATTATTAATATTGAATATATATTATGGGGAATAAATTGTTTTTGAATTCATTGATATATCTAAAATTTGTTTTGAGTAATTATTTATACAATATTTTAAACGGAAATTAATGGAAATAAATTCATAATGACAAATAATTTTAACTTCACATGATTTTGAGTGGAAGTTCATGAAGATTTTTTGTTAACCAATAAATTTAATTTTATTTGTTCATAAGGTAGAGATAGAGTTCTCTAATACATATTGATGTCATGGGGTAGTTAAAAAGAATTTAAAAGGGGCGTTTTTTTGCTGAACATATCTCAAACTGAATTTATCTCCTGGAGCAAATAAATAAGTAACTAGAATTATAACCATCAAATTAGAAATAAACCCGCATAAATGACATACCAAAATTTTGAAGACATTATAAATTAGAAGTTAATGAACCAAAAAAACTGAAATATCTAGAAATGAACATACAAGATAAAATGAATGAGAATAATAAAGGCATCATGACAACATATGTTTTTGTAGTATTTACTTTATCCTAATCAGTAGGGGGAATACTATAATTGTTTGACTAAAAAAATTTTATTTTATTATATTTTTGATCATTTATAAAAAATAGGCATTTCACTAAAAAATATAGTATAACCCTATTGATATATTAATTCTCTACCTCCATATGATATTCATAGGGATAAATCCATATAGAACATAACTTCAAACAATTCCCCTTTCATGGTCAAAGGATTATACCATGTTAAATCATATTTCCGGTGAACAATGAACAAGTCTGGAAACACAATGGTTTAATATTTATATAAAATATTTTTAAAACCATATTTAAAATCTTGGAGGAATATTTTCTAACATTTTGACCCTAAAATATTATTTGTTTCTTTTTCATCATTATGTTTTCTTTTACCCTGCGTTATGATAGTTACCGATTGAACTGTATCCAACAACATGTTTTTGATTTATCTGCATCCCATAATCTTGAAATTGGTTACTAATACATCACAATATTTATTGAAGATTTTGTAATTTTACTTTTAGAGTCAATCCATAAATTAGTTATAATGACAGAGCTAAAAAAAGATTTCACATTATAAAACCTAATAATATTCCACATGGGAACCATTTTCATGAATCTACTCTAATTCCCCCATCATCGTCCATAAATTGTCTTATTATCTCGAAAATTCCCTTTTGGGTACTTGGTTACCTAATGATGATTCCAATTATCCTATCCAAATGATGTGGAAAAACACATCAATGCATCCTAGAATGTAATGTTATTAATTATATATTTTATATTATGAACTCGATTTAAATACCATATATCCAAAAATTATTTCAAACAAAAACTTCTAGAAGAAGCTATACTTCAATTGAATATGATTTTCCTAGGAATAAAACATTAAATTATTGGAAAACTAGATCAATCATTTTCAATAAATAAAAAACATACCTATATCCTAGAATCTTTTGGGATGTCCATTATACCTTCATCTAGATCAAAACCTTACTGTTTTTTGAGTGCAAAAACTTTTATTAACTTATATAAATTATAGTTATTGGTTGAAGCTTTGACATAGAGGTCACAACTAACCCTATGAATGTGAACACAAAACCATTTTTTCACATTTCAGTGTCTTCTTCTCAAACAAAATCTAAATCTATAAACCCCTACAATGGTTTATTTATTTTGAAATATTGTCAAAAACTTTTAATATCATTATGATATGAAAGAATAATCTTTAACACTACATATTTTTCTATTCACAAAATCTATATTAATATATTAACTACTCCCACTAACTTCACAATGTTTTTACATGTATAAACTAGGACATACGTCAAGATTACACCTTCCAATTCATCAGAAACCATTTCCGTGTTCATGCTTCTTGTTTAGTTGATGGAGCCTTATACTTTCTAAACTTGAAATGTCCTTATAGGTAGGTGGTGCCTATTTTTACCACACTCATTTCAAAACATTTTTTACCATATGGATACTACCATACTAATTCAATAAAAAAATTTCTTTATTTATATTAAAATATGATTCCCAAATATTCATTTTTCTATAAAAACATCAATAATTTCATGACATCTAGATAATTCAGCAATCATCTCTTTAATAATTTCCTTTATTGGGAAAAATATAATCATTTTATCAATATTGGGATGTAAGATGAATAAAATCTAATAAATTATAACCATTAATTTATTTATGTGATCAAAATTACATTGGTTTAACTATTATTCTAATATAAATAAATTAAACTTCAAATTGCATTACCATGCAAATTTATTCAAACTGTATACATTCCAAATTATATTTCATAGACGATATTTACTCTATTTCCCCATGAAACCATCTTGACAATACTTTTAAATTTCCTCAACTATGTCTCATTAATGAATTACTTTCTTAATATCTAATTTAACTAGCTGAAAAACTTCAATGGATACTATACGATGTACCATCTAAAACACTATATGAAATTTTTTAAAAAATTTCCATCTAAATTTTGATCATTTTAAAACTCTCAAAAATATCATAGAAAAATAAATACCTTATTTTTGTTTACAAAAATTGATTACAGTACATTCTATATACCTCTATATTATATATTCTAACTGATTCAATTTATAAACCCATTTTCTCTACAATAATTTCTACATATATGCCAATTTCATTAGCCTCTACATTTTAGAAAAATATAAACAATCTATCTCATCCATCATGGTTAACTACCACTAATTAAGTTTTTTTATATTTACATCCTCCATTGCACCATGGGATTGTCCATATATTATGAGTAGAAAATAGTAAAAATAACCTACATATCTCTACATGTGGTGCCTAATCATGATATATCATATTAATTATCCTCGAATCCTTACTCATTTAGGAACTATTACTTCCATAACATCACATTGTAGTGATCTTCCATGTAATTTATCTATCTTTGAGCTCTCTGGAACTTCCAGAAATAACAACCCCAATATAATATGTCCATATTCCTAAAAACCATCCAAACTATGTCTTTTATAGAATATTTTGTCTCCCTAAATTTTTTTAGAACATCCCTAACTACTGGACATGCATTCAGAAGAAAATAAAAATTTAATTTAACTTCTATTAAATTAGTAACCATTTGTTAGTTAAGATCTATCAACAATAGATTTTCACTGATTATCAAATTTTGGTTCCTAATAACCTTCGTAGTGTGTTTATCCATGATATTACATCCAAATTATTTATCTCCATACCATATATAGTAACAAACCCATGAATTATCCTTTAAATATCTATTTAATTGTTATCAAAATGGATGTTGGTGATTGAACCAATTAATTAATGATAGGAGATGTCAAACTTTATTACAAACCAATGAGATGAAAAATGTCCCCAACCTAATTTAGAATACATAATCCTATTAAATAGATAAGAGAAAAAAATTCACCACCTCTGCTCAAAAATCCTTGGAAAAATTTGGGAAAATTTTCTTGCTCTTGGAAATTTCTACCCACATATGATTCATCATATCCACGATTCTATTTTTCTCTTTATTATAGGGTTATATCTTTATAAACCATATGCATTACATATAATGGAAACTATGAAAAACTTTGATTCTATATTGAACACCTTTTTAAAACAACAACCATTACATTTTTCTTTTGGTTTCCTTTTCCACAATGTCTTTTCATACAAAAATATTTATAAAAAATTTGGACTTATTCGTTAGAAAGAACTCACAAAAATTATATATCACATCATCAATTAATTTAACATAGTATATCGATATTATAAGAGAAAAAACATGTGATGGACCCTATACGTTCATATAAAAGAGTGCTAAATTTCTTCCTTGGGAAACATATCTACCCTTGGAAATGAAACTTTCTATTGTTTCCAAAGGATTCATTATTAACATTTTTAATACTCCCTGATTTTTATCTTCATCCATCCTTTGGATTTAAGAATTTTTCAACAATTTCTCATTCATGTGACCTAGAAAATCATGGGATAACATTGAAGGAGATAATTTTATATCATGCATTTCAGTATCCAAATACCTCATTAGGAACAATGATATTTCATTCCATCATTTATAAACAATCATGGAAGCATATATAATTATACGCAATCTATCTACCAATTTTATAAAAAAAATCGTTGTTGTCCTATCATGGGTAATTTATTCATTAACCCTTGTACATTATTCACCCTTGGAATAATTAAATAATTATATCTCCTTGTCTAGATAAAACTTTTAACCATTTTTATATCCCCAAGTAGTTTATCATCTAAATGATAAAGTATGGGAAACAATAACAATTATAGTTCTTAATACTCCACTTATTAGTTATTGAGTGAAAATCAGATCCACAATATACAACTGAAGAAATAATTTACATTTTTATACTCAAAAAAACAAAACCATCAATATAATTCAACATAGAATTTATATTTCCTTTTCAGGAATGTTTTATTTTAGTATTGAATCACCATTAATTAAAATATTTAAATAGATATCCTTTCTTCCCATAATGCCAGTACATGGGACCACCTTCCAAGAAGATTCTTTATCTATAGATTCTTATTCATTTTTTTCTATATCCCTTATGAATAATGGAAATTACATTTTCTTTATCATTGTATCAAAATCTAGTAGATTTCGGAATTATCAAAAATAAAATTGCCTCTTTTCAAATAATATCCTCAATATCTAAGAAAACCAAAATTTTCTTACTCTTTGAGATAATAACTATGGAAAAAATAATATCCCATCATTCAGAGAGTTTTGAATATACCTAAATATCGTTCTCTAAATATTCAATTTTCAAATTTACTAATTCCAATACTATTCTAATAATTTTTAATTAACTACCATGATTTGCTACCTACATCCTTTCTAAAATCCGTATTGGCTTAGTCTAGAATTATATATTTTAATAATGAAAAATTATTTTTATGTTTTTATATTGTTTCGGTTTTATAGATGTAAAATATTTCTTTTATAAAATTCATTACATTTTACAATGTTTTTGAATGACTATTATTCAAAATAATCTGTACAACCATTTTTTAAGTCTAGATAATACAAATTTACAAAAAAATATCAATAGAAAAAATGATTCCTCCAACCGTATAAATGAATTTGAAATCTCATGGTTTGAAAAAGTAGTAGAGGACATAGATGAATAATTATTAATCATATGTCTATTATATAAACTGTGACGGAACTGTTAGAAATGACTTAAGAAACTTATTGTCTAGTTAGATAAAATATTTTCGAATTTTTTAACAAATCTTCGATCAACCACATGAGAAACCAGGAGACTATATGCAAGAGTTGAAGTGACACTATCATTTTTTCATCTATCATATTTATCATCTTGTTTTGGACATATTGTATAATAATTTCTAGAAAACATATAATTGTTTTTGTGTTTGAAAAACAGATGATGTTATTATTATATTCCAAGTTGCTATATATTGAGTTCAAATAGCCATGTGTAAAATATTTTTGTGGAGAATTATTGATGTGAATATATGGTAATAAAGATGATATGTTTTATTTTACAAATAGTTGGACTGACCACAATGTAAAAATAATTGATCATATAATTTTTTGGGAAATTTGATCAATTTTTTCCCATGTGTTGGGAGTATCATAGATACGATGAAATGTTACATATAAAGAAACTATGTCTAATTTGGGTTATTATATTTATAGATAATATTATAAAACTATTTTTTACACAAAATTAAATGTTAATTTAGAATCATTTAATGATCATATAATTCTTCCCAAATACAATGATTTAAAATGATGCATTTAAAAAAGAAATTTTTTTCAATTTTTTCTATTTAATAGAAGAATGAATACATATAATAATTAGATCAACACATTTTTGAGATAATGAGGCTTTTTGAAATATGAAAAAAATGTGAACTTCATGACACTTTTTTTCTCAGAACGTCATAAAATATTCAATACCGAGTGATTAACCTAAATATGGATATGAAGAAGAGAATAAACATCAGAATTATGTTTGAACATTAATATAATTAAACATTAAATTCTTTATTCTTCTCTTTATATATATATTTATCAAATTTTAGTTTTTAATGTGATATGATTTATATTTATTATAACTTGTTCCTACACTTTATTGGTTAGTTTTAGATACCCTCTCATATTCATTCATAGTATAAGTAGTCCCATGATAACATTGGAAAGGGCTATATATAGCCAGTACATCCCTATATACTGTTTTTTGTATCACAATTTCCTGATAGTGGATCTTTTTTATTTAGTAATAATCATCATTATCAGTAGGATATTGGCCTCATCTTGTTATTGAAACCCTTGTTTGAAATTTCATTGTGTATTTTAATGATTGGTTATAGTTTTTGATGTTTTTTATTCAAATTTTTCATAAAATATACATTGATTATTAGTTTTTACTATTTATATATCTACTATTTATTGTGATCATATTAATCTCATATGATTTGGATTGCCCTAAGAATTTTGGGGGTATATTTATTTTTATAATTTTGATAGACTATTAAAAATAGTTTAATTAGATAAACCTATTGCATTAATTAACAGAGATCTATTTCAAAGTGGGGGGTATCATTTTAAATTATTTTAAATATTAAATTTAAATAAAAACTCAATTCATTACCTCTTTTATTTTCTAGTCTGGATAAAATTTGGAGGAAATGCCATTTATTTTATTAATTCTCTTTATTTACTTTTAAAGAAAATAATGTTTTTCGAATGATATTTTGTTTTTTAGTATATAATTTATAAGACATGGATGGTAATTATGAAGGTTATACTACCAAAATACCTCAATACATTAATGGTAAAAATTATTTTTAGTGTAGAAAATAGAAATATAGCTTGAATGTATTGGTTTTGATACTTCGGGATCTATTGATGGTAAAAAAACGAAAACTTTTTGAAAAGAATGGGATGATCCAACTAAAGATACTTATCATTTAAAGTAATTTATATGAATGATTAGTTTTTTATTTATGTGAGGAAAATTTAATATGATACACATATCTGATATCTCATATCATGTATGGGACACACATTCAATTTGTTGTGAGGGATCTTATAATGATAAGGAAATGAGATTAAATACATATATTATTATGTATGAAACTTTAATAATGATGTCGGATGAATATGTATCGAGAATTTATTGATGAATCATGGATTTTAACTTTTTTTCTACTGTATTATAATGTTTCAAAACCTATCATAGGGTGACTTTATGGAAAATTTCCACATTTTAATGTTTTTGGGGTATTTTGAGCTTAATTTCGAAAAAGGCTTAATTTTGGGATTCAAATGTTTTATTTTTATTTTTTATTTTGGTTATAACATCTTGTAAACTGATCCAAATTGTTAAATTACATTTTTATGATTACATAATGCTTATTATATATTTTATCCTTCAAGATCCAGAACTCAATCAGTCATTTGGATGCCCAAAATAAGCTCACAATCTGGGCCTCGTAAACTATGTAGAGATCTGGAATGTTTTAAAAATGTGCTTGTTTCTTAGAATAAGGCAGCATGTTGGAGCTTAAATTTTTTATGGATCTGGAAGTGGAATTAGCTAACATCTTTCATTGAGTAGAGAATGTCTGAATCTGCTGGATGAATGGTCTTAATGGCATCATAAGTTGAAATTTTGGAAAACAAAAACTCACGTAGATATATTAATATGCCGCACTAAAAGAGTCATAACTCATTCATACATAGACCAAATAATCTGAAATTTTGTGGAGGACCATCTGAGGAAGAGTGGAAAAAATTTCAGGAAGGTTTCACTTCTTAATTCAATCATTTGATTGGAATAAAAGTTGATAACTGTCTATAGACAGAATTGAAGGGAGAATTCTTTACCCATTTCACCTATACATATGTGACTTCTCTCTTTCTTCAAGGGTAACCATTTATATAGGGAGGTTTTATTCATTTTTTTTGTAATAGTTATTTTTATTTTTAATATATAATACATTATCATTCTTCTTCATACCTATTTTCTTTTATTTTCTTATTTTATGTGTTTCTACCCCCATGCTTCTTTCTAACTCCTTGTTTGTGGAGATATAACCATCACTATTGTTTGAGGGGGGAATTGGTGGTATTTTATTGTATTGTGTTTTATTGTTTTTCATGCATTATTATAAGGAATCATAAGTGGTTAAATGATTTTGGTGAGCGGTCACCTCACTTTCTCTACTATTTTAATCTTCCTCGTATAATAATTTCCCTTCTCATCGATATCTAATTTTTTCAAATAGTGGAGTTTGGATTAGTTATTAATGTTGAAGAGTTTACTCCTACATGAAGAGGTCTTAGTGTAGTGTAATTCATTTCAAATGATAGGGTGTGGAGATACAGGTCTTGATATCCACATTGAATAACTCATTGATGCATATTTTGAATAACAATGATAATTCCACCATGAAACCCCAAGGACAATGATTTTATTATACTACCTTCTTTGTGTCTTTTCTCCATTTCCTTGTATTTTGTATTTATATATATTTATATATTTATAATATATATATATTTTATGCAATTTAAATTTTCCCACCAATTTATAGTAGTATTATCATTTTAAATTAGTTAGTTATAATAGTGAAAATAGGATGATATTGTGTTTAAGTGACCTCCTTGTGATCAACCCAGGGGTGTTCCACTATAGTTAATTCTTAAATTAATAAGAATTTAATTGAATTGTGATTCACGACAAACCACTCTCATTTTTTTGGCACTATTACTAGGGAGGCCAAATGCTTACGCACATTATTTTTCAAAAAAAAATTAAAAAGATCAAAAATTTAAAAAAAAAGTTTCATTGAAAACATTATTTTTTGGTGGAGATGGATTATTTCTATGACATTTCATATTCTTGCCCTAGTGTTGAATTTTCTTGTAGGGAATAGAATTTTATGTTGTAAATGTAACAAAATGCTGCAATAATACAAAATAATGTTAAAATCCTTGAATAAGCAAGAAAGATGGTAGCATCACATGATCCTGAAGTTGAAGATGTTGAAGTTCTATGGATGAAATGACAACAATAATAGATCCAAGATAAAAAATAAGAGGAAAATGTTGTTCCACCATCATTTTTTTGTTGAAGAACCCAAGGATAACTTGAAGACTAAACATGGAGATGCAACCATCTGTCTTTGTCCATTGATTAAAGAGGATCATGAAGATGTTATGGACACCGATAAAAATATGGGTGGTCACTATGAGATGAATGAATTATGGTATGATTTTGTTGAATACCTAATAGAATGTGATCCTCTCATCTTTCTAAAAGTAGAATCTATTCCTATATACCTATCTCTTGTTGTGGAAGAAGTTTAAGAAGTTTATGCTAAAAAAGCATTCCTAGTGGAATTTCTTGAAGAGATTGTGTTTCCATCTGACCTACATGAAAGGGAATATTTTTTAATTGATTATTCATGTTTTAATCCTATCCAGGTGGAACTATTTTGCGACTTACCTTCTGAATTTTATGAAACTACATTACAGGAGAAAATCGAGGCTGTTGAGGTTAAAGAGGCCACACAAGAAGAGGCAGTGAACGAAGAGAACCCATTCTTTCTCCTTCCCCCATATTTGTACATGTACCACATTGAAATGGTGTAAGAGATTCTGTACATTATTCATGGGTTCCTCTATGAACATTTTTTGATGATGATCATTGGAAGAAATATGATGTGGTAGTTTCTATGCAAGAAACCCTATCCACCATTGAATCAGGGTAAAACCACTACTACTGCCGGACTAGGGTCAATAAAAACCTAGCACCCACATTGTGGCTCAAACCAAGAATTATACCATTTCTTATCCCTAAATATTTATTTTTATTTATTTATCTCATGATTGTAATTATTTCAAGACTTTTAGGTCATATATTATTATCTAGGAACTAATATTATGGATAAAACTGATATTTAAAGTTAGGTTTTATATTTTATTCCATTTATTTTTCCTCCCATATCATTCTTTTGATGAGCTATATTGAAGGGATGTGAAATCTAGTTATCGGGGGAGTTTCAAAATCATTAGTTATTTATGTGTTCATTATTAATTTTATTTTTTATTTTTTAGGAACCTAGAGCATTAATAAATATTATGATTATATTTTTACCCAAAATTTTTTTAGATGGTTGAAATGATTTTTGAAGAAATGAATTTTAAATGCCGGTTGATGTGGAAACTTTTCATAAATTGGATTTTCAATTATTTATATGTGTTGGACCAATTTTTGAAATCCATTCCCATGAAACACTGACTCAAATAATTTTTCCTGTCATGTGAGGTATTCTGTACCAATTTGAGGTATTCTTTCTAATACCCACACTTTCTTGAGATAATCATAGATTTTCTGTGAGATCCAGAACCAGTGATTTTTCTCTTTTAAATCATTGGACTTCATAGAATGTTTTTGATATGATTGAGGAATTTTTTTGGATAGCCACATTTTATCTTAATACTTACCTTTACATATATACTTCTTTATCCCTTAGATTCTATGAGACACCTTATAGGATTAAGCCACATTACAAGCTGATTTTCCCTTACATACCTGCACTCCTGATATTTGTTTGTTTATATTTCATGTTTGAGTGTGGGATACGGGTCTTTCGTATGTGTTAATTGGTTTTTGTTTCATTTATTGGCCATGTTAGGTCGTTCTCAACATTTTGGGAAGAGGATGATAATATTAAAATTGGGCATCTATAATCATTTCAGTGAGCTTTATTTGTTTCATCCAGTTCCCCTTCAAAAAATGGAAATTTTTTTTGAATAAATGGGAAAAAGCTTGAATTTTCCATTAAACATTATTTTATGACTCATTTACCTCCCTAAAAAGGTAATTCTAGTAATTATTTCTTTGTATTAAATTTTCATATCTTTCACCTTGAAAAAGTAAAAATAAAAAAAGTGAAAATAAAGTTGTAACTTTCCGCAGCATTACAAAAAATGAAAAAAATGAAAAAAGGGGGAAATTTGGATGATTTCATTCTTCAGAATCCTTTCTTGGCTCATTTCCTATGTCATATAATAATTCATTGATTTTGTATTCAATATTTTTAAGGGTTTTAAGTGAGGTTCATCCTATTTCTTCACTTTATTATCCATGTATTGTGCTTAGAAGGAAAACCCACCTCTTTATAGCCTTATATTATCAATCATTTTCCTACCACCCCTAAGCCATAAAATTCACCTTAAAAAATACCTCATGAGTGAAAATATTTTCATGTTTATTTCAATAGAGAGATGATAATTTTCACATGCCTATGGTGGAACATGCACTTTCCAATTATGAGCGTAACTCCCGATACAATTTCTCTTCATTGAAGAGTGGCACAAAATTCATGGTGAGGTAGGTTGTGATTGCGCCATGGATGGATTTTTTAAGATTGAAAAAATTAAAAGTGAGGATTGAAAAGGAAATGGACTATTTTTACATAGAAGATACATGATGGAATTTCATTTTGAAGAGAACATTGATGTTTTCTCATTTTTGATTATTGTATGGATTTTGATTCAAATATATGATGATTGCCCAAAAGTTCATGGTTATGTGTGGGGGAGTGATGAACCATTTATTTTCACAAGTTTTATATGGTATTAAAATGTGTTAAAACACATCATAGAGTGATTTTATGGTAAATTATCACTTTTTATGTTTTTGTGGTATTTTGAGATTAATTGCAAAAATGGATTAATTCAAGGATTTAAGTCATTTATTTTTATACGTATTTTTGATATAAAATCTTCAAAAAAGAACCAAATTTTGAATTTCACTTCTTTTAGGATTACATATTGCTTGTTATAAATTTTATCCTTCTGGATCTAGAACTCAGTCAATCATTTTGAGTCCCAAAATCAACTCACAATCTATAAAATGTGCATAGATCTAGAATGTTTTAAAGATGAGTTTGTATCATGGATTAAGGTTGCCTGTTTGAGCTGAAATTTTGAATGGAGTTGGAAAAGGAATTAATAAACATCTTTAATTAATTAGTGAATGTCTTAATCTGCTGGATGAATTGTCTTAATAGCACGGGAAGTTGGAATTGTGGAATACGGAGAGTAACCTAGACATATTGATATTCAACACTAAAACATTCATAACCCATTCATACATGGACCAATAAATGTCAAATTTATGGAGGAATGTGGGAGGAATAATTTAACAACATTAAAGAAAGGTCTATTTTCCAATTCATTCATTTAATGGGACTAAAAGTTGATAACTTCCTGTAGATAGAATTGAAGAGAGAAGTCTTCACCCATTTCGCCAATAAATATGTGCCCCTGCTATTTTTTAATTGATATCCATTTTCACAGGGAATGATTGAGTATTGTTGTTCTAATAGTAATAGTAATTTTTAATATATATTATTTTATCATTCTTCTTCGTACCTCCTTTCTTTATTTTTGTTATTTTATGTGTTTCTCCCACCATGCTTCTTTATAACTCTATGTTTGTGGAGAGATAAACCTCACTATTATTATAGCGGGAAGTGGGGGTATTTGTGTTTAAATTGATTTATTTTTTTATAATGTTTTATTCTATGGAATTAGTAGTTGCTAAATGACAATGGGGAGCGGTCTACCAACTTTCTCTACTATTTCCTTCTTCCTACTCGTTTAATTATTTTCCCTCTCATAGATGTATAATTCATTCAAACGGTTGAGTTTGGACTTGGTATTGATGATTAAGAGTTTAATCCTACATTCAGAGGTCTTAGTTTAGGGTAATATATTTCAAACAAGAGGGTGTGGAGTGATAGGTCTTGATCTACACATTAAATAACTCATTAAAGGATATTTTCAATAACAATGATAATTCCATCATGAAACCCCAGGGACAATTGTTATATTCTACTAGCATCATTGGGCCACTTCATTCTTTTCATTTTATATTTTATTTTCATATATTTATATATTTATAATATATTTTTATTTTATTCATTTGAAATTATCCCCCCAATTTATATTAGGATTAACTTTCCAAATTAGTTAGTTTATAGTAGTGACCATTGGAAGATAGTGTGTGTAAGAGGCCTATTTGTGATCGACACTAGGTTTTTCCACTTTGGTGGATTCTTAGGTTAATATTAATTTAATTATATTGTGGTTCATGACAATCCTCTATTATCATGTATCTCAGGATCAATGAGATCATAAATACTTTGATTACAATTGGATAGAAGACGACTAAGAAGAATCAAGTGGTGAGGATTTTGTGATGTTTGGGAGATCGATAAATAGGCACTGTAGTCTCAATCAGAGAATCCAGGGACATTATAAACTTACTTCTCAAAGAATAATTTTGGAATAAAATTATGTATTACGAAAATATGTAAGTTAACAATGAATATGGTGAACCCAATAAGAAATCGGTATCTTTTAAATCATCACAGTTGAAAGATAAATATTTTTTCAAATAGTACACATCAAAAAGAAGTGGATCTGATTCTAATAGTGAGGTAGAAATAACAAAGTTTACCAGAATATTTATGAAGTTTTATAAATATAAGATATTTTATTGTAAGTAAAATTGTAATGGAAATTATGAAAAATGATAAAATTGGAGGAATTAGTGGAAAAGGATGATTATTCAAATGAGGGAACATTTTATGATTATAAAACAATATTAAATATAAAAACATATTATTTTACCCCAAAAACATGAATGGATATGAGGATAAATTTATAATAATAATAAAAAGTTAATTCTACTTAGAAAATATTTAAAAATAACTCTAGTGACTCGGACTCCAACTAGGAAGATGCAAATGACACTGAAATATTTTTAGTACTGCTTCTATGGAACCCTCTACGTGTTATAATAATAATTGGGATAATCATTAAATGACTGATGAATTATTATAAGAGTATTGTGTTATGGTGTAATATACCATGAATAAAAAAGAAGATAGATATTTTATTGAAAAGTGTTCATCATTTTGGGGTAGTTGACAAATAATATCTTAGTATAGAAAATGGAGAAATGTATACCCTATTATATGAAAATATTCATCATATTATTGTTAATTAAAAATATAAATATGGTTTAGAGAAAATGATTTATAGTAAAAAATTCAGAATATCATTATGGGTGAAAAAAATATAAAACCTAAATATAGTGTTGGGTATGGTTCTAGAAAAAAATGAATTAATAGAAACACAATTTTATTCCCAATTCTGAAAAAAAGCATAGTTTCTAGAAAAACTAATTGTTTGGAAATAGAACTTATAATATTAGTACTGAAATGGATTTTCAATCTAAATATATTGGTTCAATTTAAAAAATGAATATAAAACAATGATAAGAAGATTTAAGATTCCAAGAATGTTCATATATTCACTTCTTCAAGAAATGATAATTTTTATTATGTTAATATAGATTTCATTTCATCTAAAACTGACTCCTATTTGAGTTAGCATAAAAATCAATATATTTTATGGAAGAATAGAATAATCCATTTCTATATATACTCTCAATAAAATTTTAATTAGAAACATTTAGTTAAGGTTCTACCAATGTTAGAATTACCTAAAAACCGAGTGTTCAATCCTTGTTAACAGTAAAAGAAATAGGAAAATTATTTCATACCATAGAAATATATTTATTCCACTCAAACACTGGAATTGGCTCTTATGGATTTATTTATATTGTATAGTGTTTCTAGTCTAGCATAAAAAACACTATTCTTATGTTATTTTTGATGATTTGTCTAGATATACATGTGTGTTTTTCCTTTCGTCAAAAAGTTAATCTCCATAATTTGTTTGAAAAATTTGAATATTTTTTAGAAAATTATTAGTTTAATAACCCTAAAATACTTGAGAAGTGAACATGGTCTAGTGTTTGAGAATAGAAATATTAATCTCCCATCTCAAAAAATTTATATACTAACAATTTCAACCTCAAACACCTCAACGGGATGGGGTTATTGAAAAGTGAAATATGAATCTTCATGAACATTTCTACAATATGTGGAGTGATTATGAATGTCCTATATATTTTTTGTTATATGATGTAAAAATAGATTTTTATGTAATTAATATACTACCTATTAGACATATCCTAATAAATGATCTATATGAATAGTCGAATGGATTAAAACCTAAATTAAATTAATTTATATTCATTTGATACAAATCCATACTATTAAATAAGGAGGGGAAATTTGAAATGATTTCACCGATAATATATCAAGTAGTTTTTTAATGTTATTCAAATATTAGTAAATATTATAGTGTCTTTATAGAAAAATATTATGTTTTGGAAGAATCGGTTGAGGGAACATTTGATCAGATATCTCTATATAAACTCAATCCTACCTTATAAAATATTTATGATGATATGTCAAATTTGAATTTCAATATTACCACTAAATCATCTAATATTTATTTAATGTAACTGGATAAATATACATATAGATACCATCAAATTCATTTTAATCTTAAATGAAAACATGGAAGAATCAAGTTCGTATGTCCTTATAACCATAAAGACCCTAAAACCCATCTCATTATAACTATTTTAGTTAAAATTGATAATGGTAAATAGAGCCAAGACTCACTTTGGAACCATGTTGAACATCAACCCTTATTTTTCATAGCATGATCCTAAAAACATAAAAAAACCCATCAATGATGAACAATAGGTAATATTTTTACAATTAGAACAAAACCAATTTTAATTAAATAATTAGTAAGAATTAATAAAGAGACATAATGACAACAAAAATATTATAACAATTTAGGTGTATAAGAATAGGGTTGATGAATGTAGTAAAATAAGAACAAGTAAAGCTAGATTCGCTGCACAAGTTTGTAGTCAAGAAGAAGTCATTTACTATAAAGAATCATTTTCACCAGAAGATATAATGAAATCTATAAGAACACTTATTAGTTTTAAATCTCATCTAAATTTTAATTCATGTCAAATAATTATTAAGAGATAATTTCTAAATATTTATACTATTTTGAATGATTTTGTTGAAAAAACCATGCCTTTTCAAATCCTCATTTTCTACATATTGATTTTAAATATTGAAAACCAATATATGGTTTGAAAAATGTTACATGAAAACTGTATGATAGGATCTATAATTTTCATATTTCAAATGATTTTACAAATGGTCTTCTTGATTCTACATTATTTATAAAAATAATTTCAAGGGATGTTATATTAGTTGAAATATAAATTGATGACATTGTTTATGGATATCTAAAAAACTATTTATCAACTAAATTTTAAAAACCAAATAATAATGAATTAAAATGGGTTTTATGGGTGAACTAATATTATTTATTTTCTATAAAATATTAAAAAAATAAATAAATAATAATTTTAAATAAAAAAATAAAAAAGATATCTTAAAATGTTTTTCCACTAATATCTCAAAATAAAGGGATACTCTAATATTTCCCGCATGTAAACTATATCTTGACGAAACTGGGAAAACATTTGAACAAAACACTAATAGAGCTATGATATGGAGCTTATTTTAAAATAAAACTAACATGAAAAATTTTAGTTTACTGTGTTTATGTGTTCTCTTTTTCAATATAACCACATGTATTTTCATTAAATGGTAGTTAAAAGAATTTTAAAATATATTAAAATTAAAATCAATTTATGAATTTCTTATTGTAAAGTGTAATTTTTTTGTATATAGTTAGTTATTATAATATTTATTTTTGTGGTTTTAGGCCAGATAGATAATGATCCACCATAAAATTACATCTTTTGGGAAAGTCTCAAGTACCATGGGGTATTATAAATCAATAATAAATTTTATTATCTACTAATAAAGTTGGATACATAATAATAGGTAGATGTTGTTTTTTGATTATATGGATGAAACACTAATTACAAGATTATGGATATTATTTTAGACATGTCCGTATAAATACTGACAATACAAGTACTATTTAAATTTCTAAATATTGATGGTCTATATATATGATATAATCATTTAAATGATAAATTAATTTTTTAAAGATCATTTTGAAAAAAGAGACATCATTATTCATTCCGTAATCACAATGTATCATTTTACTAACACAATTATAAATCCTACGAATTATGAGAGACTAAATTATATGAGACATGTATTAAAATTGATTAATTATTTATAACTTATTTTATGTTTAAATTATTATTTTTATATATATTATATGAATTAAATTAATATAAAGTTTTAATTAAATTTACAATTATTTTCTAAAAGGGGACACTATGTTTATCTAAATATATTGTATATTTTTCCTAAATGTTACTATACAATAGATTCCAAAATCATTGTTATATTCTGAATTAGAATATGACTCATCATATCACTTTTGAAATGTGAAATGAAAACATGAAATGATATCGTTCATCAGCAATTTCATAAATAATCCTTAGCCTTCAACCTTATCCGTTCTATTGTGACTAGTGAAGATGAATCGATCTTTTAAGATAAATGTTCCTGAATCTTGGAACTATTTTAATAGATCGTTGGAAAGATCAAGTGGATATTGAAAGCTTTCAAAGATGTATTTATTGTAATGAGAAGTCATCATGGATAAAGGATTTGACCCTGAATGATTTAGAAGCATTACATTCTCTAGTTTAGAGGGAAATTCATTATTAATGATGTACTGAGTGGTTTTTGGACAATGATCATATTTTCAATATTTTTTAGTGGAAGAGTTTTAAATAAATAAGGTTTTATATGATAAAGATGGAGAAAATATATTAAGATCTGTTGTGTATGGTCAATAATGTTAGTACTCCTCAACTATTTGGGATAAAAGTTGTAAAGTTCTACATCAAGTAGAGTACAAGGAAAACCAAAGAAAAACTATTATATTCGGTATCAATTTCAATCATTTAAATGATCAGTAGGATTTCATTAGTGATAAAAATCTTCAATTCCCTAGTTCTATAAATATAATTAGTGAGTATAGGATGTTTTTAAATATCATACATCACACTGACAACTATAAAATGGAGATTTTAACACTATAATATATAAATAAATCCTCCTCATATACCTGCTGGTTCATGGAATTAAAACTAATCTATCTATTTTCTTTATGTTCCATCTAGAAAAACATGGAAAAAATATTTGTTGTTTAATTCCCAACAATACTTTAACCTCGTTTAATCTCTAATTGTATTTTTAAGACTGATTATAATGGGGGTGGAGAAGTCAGTGTATTCTAGTGGTATATACTTTAATCAAATTACATAAAAAATGAGGAAAATTATTTGGGATCCTTATAAGAAAATGTGTGAAGCAGATGATCATAAGATGTATGACCGGTTCAATCCAGTGAAAAACCCAAATATAATTAGAGACAACATTGATCTATTCGTGGTTCTTAAATAGATAGTTGAGTTTATAGTTCTTCTACTGTAGAGTGTTCTCAAGAAACAATTGATTTAGTTGAGGAATAATAGAGATATTATAAAGATATATTGTGTATCTCTCAAGATCATAATATTAAAAGTGATTCTAAAGCCTCTATTGATGTGGTGCTTGTGAAAGAAGGAGTAAGTTATGATGGTATAAGAACTCCCAAATATCATGCATTCATACTCATTTTCATGGATTCTGAGAGTGTAAAGTATTATAATGATTCTATATAAATCCATCAAATGATTTATATAGAAGGATACTCTATCATTGATTCCATACATCCTAGGGATGATTCTTCCCCAGATAACTCTTTCATTAATTTGGATTTTTCTACACTAATTTATGGTTTTGATAAGAATAGATTTAATATTTATCATAATTGAAATCCACATAAGTTGGAATTTAATCCCATTTCAATTTCTCCGAATGTTAAATATACATTGGTTGAAATCTATTCCTCAAAACTACTAGAGGAACACCTATGGTAAGATCCACCTAAGAGTGTCCTTCAACATTTTGATAAAAATTCCTCTCCCATATGTGAGACATATAATGTAATTAAAGGTGATTCAATATAATTATTCATATCCAAAATTAAATATAGTTGTTATATAATAATTAGACCATTTTATAAAATAATTTTAAATACCTCCAAGTAACTTTTTAGATAATGAATTATCTTTGAAGAGTCATTCAGAATATGAGTTTTGTGAGTGAATTTCAACCAATATTATACAATTTATCAAGCTATAACATTATAGGTTACACCTCAACATTATCCTCCTTCTTTTTTCCCTCTTAAGTGATCACTTTAACTAACTTTATTTTTTTGGAATTATCTCACCAAAGTGTCGAAAGACATATTTATTATTATTAACAATTCTATTGAGTATGAAAGGTAAGATCAGTTTTCATATACAATTTAATGTATAATATCTAATATAAAACCCTTGTTGTTTCTCAAAAATTATCATTTGGATTATGATATAAGATAATTTTTAAATTAAATGGAATATTTCAATGGATATATTGGATCTCTTCAATCTAATTCAAATTTTTATATAATAATTTGTCCAATATATGGAATTCAGTGTAAAGGATAACATAAATGAAGTTTGAACGTATGTGGATTCACATGGAGAGAATATCTATGAGATCGTTAAATATAAAAATATTATGTTTTCTAAATATAATGATATAATCATTGGTAAATCAAGTATTTTATCAATTATATTTATACAAATGATGATTTTAAAACTCATTTTAAATCCATATAATAGAACCTTAACACTCCTCCTCTCAAAAGTTCATTAAAATGGATTATGATGTTGACAAGTTCATGTTGTTGATGAATGAATTTCATTTAATTAGTGATCATCGGTCAAGTGTTGTGTCAAATATTACTAGGCTTCTTAATCTATACATGTGGGTTACAAATTATTCAATTCTAGAACCCTCGGCTCGACATGTTTCTATCATTTCTATTTATCATACCTGACCTATTATAGTACCATTTAATTTTGTTCCTTCCATTACCGCGATAGAAATATCAATTTTAGTTTCTATGGCTGGCTCTAAAATAGTTTCTTTGTCTCCCCATAATACGCCTCCTTCTAGACCCTTTGGTCTCAACCTTTCCCAAGAACATGAACATATTATCCTGTATCAAAATCTCCCTTGATTCCAAGAGTATCTTTTAAACCTCATCCTTCATATCCTCTGGATCCTATCAATGGAATATGAGAACATGTGGTGGATCCATTAAAAATTAAAAAAAATAGATTCTGATTAAGAAATCTATTATGTCTTTTTGATAAAGTCATATGAAATATCAATGAAATCCTTTTGATTCATATTATAGTATATTTATTTTTTTCACTTGATATTCAAACCGAATAATATTTTTAATTTCTCAGTATTTATGTATTCATGGTTATAATATAAAAAGGGGGAATAATATATGGAATGATATAATGTATGGAATGTTATCAGACTACATAAATATTTTTAGTTCCATGATTAATGCATTTTGAATGTATATTGATGAAATTATTTGTGATAAAAAAATTTTAGATTGTTGGATTATTCCATGTATTACCTATTTTAATAATAAAGAAATATTTTATGTGTTTTAATTTGTTTTTGGATTTTTTAAATTAAACTTTATCTTCTGGAAAATTTAGTAAAATTCATGAAATCATGGAATGACCATAATGACCGAGAAGCCATATTATCAACCATGAGTCTAGGAAATTTAAATTTCATTGTGATGAATTAACCAAATGAATATTCCATCAACTATACGAAGTAATATAGACAATATAGATGATAATGTATAAGAGTGTCCACATAATAAATGAACGACTACATTTCTATCATACCGACCGTGAAAATAATATCACAATGGACTCAAGAGACGACACAATATATATCTAGATTAACCACAACTATAAGGTATTATTCAAATGGTTCTATTTAACACCTAAATTGTTAAATAATCCATAGATGATTTTTCACCCACACTTCGATTCACCATATCAAAAACCAAGAAACCATAAGGACATAATGATGTGAAAATTATTTTGTCTATCTTTTAAATTTCTCATTAAGTCTTGGAGTGACCACATGATTATTCTAACTGATTTTATGAATTTTTATAATTTTGAAAATCTATATAGGGTACCATGAGATTCCAAGAGACTATATATTTATTTAAATCAATTTTATGTAAAATTAATTTTGTGAAAAAGTCATGAAGTGACTATATGAACCTTAGGAAACAATGAAAAATTTTATAATGTATTGGAATGACTATGAAGTCAAGATATATATTTTATGGATTTCCATGATATCCAATATATTTTTTTTCTTTTTTATAAACATATCAAGGATGAGTTGACAAAGAACAATTAAGAAGAATCTTTCTAAAAGTGGTTCTTAAAGGTAAATATATATTTATTTAAAATAAAATTTTGTTTAAAAATTAAATGTGATGTCAGAAGAATTTAACCATCCTTGATTTATTTCCATGTATGGTGATCGGTAATGATATTTTTTCAACAGGTCTTTTAAGAGGGTGTTTTATTTTTATAGTTTCTTAAATACAGAGAAATTTTATATTGACACATATGGATAATAATGGGGATTTTTTAAATTTTGAAATGTTAAAACTACACCAAACTCATTTTTGATTAAAATATCATTACTTCTTTGAATCCTAGTGCATAGCATAAATACGAAATTTTATAATAGAAGATATATCAGCAAAAACCGAATACATAAATCATAATCTATACAAAATTATTAATTCCTTAAATTCTCTCTATATTAGCTTAAATTGGGTTGTCATTGTATAGAATTGAATATTTATTAGTACTTGATATTGTATTATATTTTTCAGTTTGAGGTACAATCTTATAATCATTCTTCACAAATGCACTCCAATGGAAACTGTAGAAGAAGATGTGTAATACATGGTTTACCATATGTGTAATTGTTTTTAAAACATATTCTAGGTTTTGTTCATATTATTTGTTAAAAATAGATATTTGTAGTGGTAGAAAATGAAGTGTATTGGATTAAGTATCATCTTGAAGTTGAACCACTTATTTTTAATTACATTAAATATTTTTATTTTTCTCCTTCCCCTGCATTAAAACTATCATTATAGTCTATTTTAAAAAAAATTATATATTGATCGTTTTTTTAATAGAGATATTTTTACTATTTAGTCTGAGTATATTAATCTCATAAGATTTTTATATTCATAAGATTGATCTTTTTTTATTATTGTTTTGTTATATTATTTGAAATAATTATATTACATATACGAACGTCATCACATAATTTCGATATGTTTCAAAAGTGGTATTTTATTTTAAATTATACTTATAAAAATTTAATGGGAATCTCATTTCACACCCCTATTAAGTTTTCCATTTAGGAAAATAATTATCAGGGCTAACATCTCCAAAAATTAGAACACCTTTTTAATCTTAATGGATTCTAAAAAATATCCATATGAATATTCATATGTTAGAAAATATTCTTCACCTATCAGAATCTATAATCCATATTTTAGGATCACAAATTCTCGTTCAACTATGGTTCCTTTTTATCTAACATTTCCCATACGTCATTTTTCATCACATATGACTGGGTACACATAAAGGAAAGATCTACATCCCTCTATAGTGGAATTTTTTCTATCATCAACATCAAAAAAAATCATCAAATTTCAACACTAGGACATTACCATTATATAATTAAATTTATTAGAGAGTTAATGAACTCTAAATAAATTCCAAAACATATAAAAGGTATCTATAACTGTTTATCATAATTCTCATATTACGTTGAGGGTAGAATGATACTACTAAAATAATCACTTAAATACCTTGGAAAGGGTTTAGTTTTCCAAAAAATATACAAGTGATGCTATGATAAAACCTATTGTGTCCAAAACCTCATGAATAAAATATATCATCCAAAATTAACATAGTAAAAATTTGAATTAGATCCACTGAATAAGAATAAAACTGCAAATATGAGATACCCAAACATAGAAGAAAATTTGAAACTATGTCACTACACCAAAATGAATATGAACATTCTAGATAAGAACATTCCAATGATAGTGAATTAAGGAAAAAATATTAATATAACAACCCGAAATTATGTGGTTTGACTAAGTCCTACTCTATAGGACTGAAAAATATTAATAGATTTCTTCATGAAATTGAAATTTATTATAATTTCAATCATTCATAAAACAAATAACATTGATCAAATAATTATATTAGAATTCAATCAACACATCTAGTCACCTCAATCTTTCGATATTCATAGGGATATATTCTTATATATCCAATCATCAAAGACTTATTTTCTCGCATCCAAAGAAATCCACTACCAAAAATATTCATATTTAATAGTAATCACAACTAAAAACCTCATGAGATAATATTTTAATAATATTTGTGGAAACTATTATGTAATACCCTAATAGAATCTTATGAATCATTTTTAACATGATGTAACATTTTATCCTTTATTTAATAACACGATATTGTACCTAGAGTCAAGGTATCATTCAATACATGTATATTCTACTACATTCTTTCTGTGTACCTAATGCTAAACTTTTAGAGAATTTTCTCTATAAAAAAACCATCTAAATATTTTATTTGAAAATTAGAATTTCAAAATCACCCTTTCTATTAGGTATAGTATCTATGTGAAAAAATTGGTTAACATGGATAAACATAACAAGTGCATCATGAGATACAATCATGTGAAAATAAGTAATATAAAATTAAATTTAATTATTCCATTTTCCAAATATATAGAAGAAAAAATTAAATACAATTTCCTCTAGGAACCAAGATACACATTATGTGCCATAAGGATGGAAATTCTGCTAATAAATATCCTCAAGGATACCATTTTTATTAATTAGAGAACCAATAAGAAGAAAAAACGATTCTTCTAAAGTGATAAAACCTTTTATTGGTGCTTCAATTTCAATGATATTAGATGTTACATATTATTTTAACTCAATAAATAATGGAATTAAATAATACGATAATATCATGATTTAGATAACACATCTCTCAAAAATTTTCATAACCTAAGGACAAGAATGTTTCTCCAAAATCTAAATCAACAACACTTCCTTTTATCCTTCCCGTATGTTACACTTTTAATCATAAACCATAGAAAGTAAAACATAAAAAATGTGGTGAGATTGAATTCTTATTAATTGAAAGACTCATCAATATTTCATAAAGGGTTAAATCATAAGAATATAATTAAACTTGGGTAGGGTGATCTATTTTATTAATAGAACCCAGAATAATAATTTTAGTTTATAAGATATGATAAAAATACATGTAATATGAAAATAGAAACAAATACCAGGGAAATAAATCAAGGAAAAATGATACAATAAACATGATCCAAGAATAATAATCATAGTCATAGAGATAAAAAATTCTAAATTACTAATAATAAAGGTAAAAAATTACCCAAAAATATTATATAAATCAAAACATAATAGAGTGGTAATCACTACACATTTTTCATATTAATATTTGGAAGGAATAAAAACCTAATTCCAAAAGTGAATCATGTATCACAACCTAATTTCCACAATCATAGTGGAGAAAGCATCCCAAATTGATTCCCATAAATATTCTCGATCTAGAAACAATACATGATTCCTATAAACATAGTGGAGTGGCAATAAATAACTTATTATCACACCTTTGTGGAGTAGATATCACTTAAAAATTACTATAAACACACTGGAAAAACATCACTACAAGATTCCTATAAATATTGTAGAGAATATCTCACTCCATAATTCTCATGGTAGTGTGGTCAACAATACTCATTTTCTATAATTATCTCATGATATATGAATCATTCACCAATGACAGATAATGATATATAGGACCCAAAAAATCATCATCCATACATATGTGTTCTACTATAACACCTTCATTGGTCACAACATAAATAACCCATGGAATTAAAAAATGGAATTCACAACATCTCTAGGTGGTAGCACTAAAATATACATTAAGAAAAAAATAGGTAATGAAAAAAATTAAATTACACCAAAGGAGTATTTCATAAGTACATTTAGATGGTGGATAATTAAAAATAACTTCCTTTAGAATAAGTATATTAGTGATAAGAAGAAAAATGGAATCTAAATCGCAATTTTTTTCAGGAAAAAAAATAATATAATCATAAAAGACGATTTTATGGGTCATTTTCAAAAGTAATTTTCCAAAATTTCACCTTTGAGAAATTGAAATGAAGGAAATTTAAAATTAAACAATTTGAAATAAATACCAATAATGAATAATTTAAAAATAAATAATGGTTTTTAAAGTTATAATTATTTAAATTTAAAACATTTTAAACAAAAAATATATTTAATAATAGATCCTTGAAAAGTGAATAATGGTTTCAAAAATGTTAGGTGTAAATATATTGAAATAATTTACATTTAATGTACTCATTAATAATGAATCCTTGAAAATTCAATAAAGGATTACAAAATTTTTATTAACAATAATTTGAAAAAAAATACTTTTAAAATAATCATTAATAATTAATCCTTGAAAAATACTTAATGGTTTCAAAAAGATGGTGTGAAAAAACATGTAAATCATTTTATATTAAAATAATTATTAGTAATAAATCCATGAATGATACATAAAGGATTCAATAAGGTGATGCGAAAATACTTGGAAAACATTTTCTTTTATAAGAATCACTAATAATGGAGTTATATAAATGATATAAATGATAGAAAGAGATGTGACGTGGGAGATTAAATATTTTCTTTTGAATGGATGGAAATACTTTTTAATGTTTTGAGTGATCATTTTGGAAAAAAGGACATTATATAATTATAAGAAAACATATATTTTAAAATTTCATTAGGAAAGTATAGTGTTCACTTGAGATAACACAAAATTAATTTCCCAATTATAATGGATAAAATTTGTGGTGAGAGTTAATATGGACTAAGAGGAGAAAACATTATTAAAAAAGATTGAGAATTAATCTTAACAATGATATACATTTTGAGGATGAGTTCTATCGAGGTAAAATATTTGGTTTTAAAATTATTCCTCCCCAAATAGATATAGAAAGTACCAAGAAATAATATCTTAGGGTGTAAGAAAATATACTTTGAATGATTATGTTTAGGAAAAAGAATTATAGCTCAACAAAGAGAGATCAATTAATAACAACACTCACAACTTTGGAATATTTCAAAAAGAAGCCCTTCTAAAGATAGAACATGATATGGATATTCAAATCCAATAAATTAAATGAACAAGGAAAAATAAATTCACTATATAACAAATTCACCATTAAAAATATAACATTTTATTTTTTAAATATGTCTCAAAGGGTGAAAAATGGATAGAAAATAAACATACATTGATTTCATATATAGTTGATCATGCTCTAACCTCATATCTAACAAATATAATCATTTTAATAACATAATTAAAAAATGTATCCTGGTTTACAGCCTTTTAAAAAAAATTATTTAAAATTATTCAATACATGTATTTAAGAAGATTTTTAATTATTTTTTAATATCAAGCGTGACTAGTCTTGAATGTTTTGAATTGATTCATATTAGCAGTGTTTTTTCATTATCCTAAAAAATTTCATATTTAATAGAAAATAAATAATTATTTAATTATTTAGTATATTTTATTAACATGAATTATCATTCTATGATAGTTTTAGTTCTGATTCTAATAGATGAAATTAGAGACGATCTTGTCTCATAGATATCTAAATAATAAACAATATTATGTTAATTAATTAGTAAATAGTTAATATTACCAATCCATAACAAAATTGAAATTTATATTCATATTAATATGTAATATTATGTTTAAAATGACATAGTTGATAGAAATTCATACTATTTCTCATGCGGGAGTTTAATCCAAACCCATAAGAATATGTTATAACCTATATATAGGTATGGAAGTATAAGATATTAATTAGTTATAAAATCTTTATAAATAAAATATATTGTAATAATTCATATTTTATTAGAGTTTATGAATCCAAATTAGTATGATTTATAAGATGAAGATAAATTAATTAATAAGTTATCACTTATTAATAAAACGATTTCCCTCTTGTTATTCTCACTGTAGGGTCTTAGTTCTATGGTGATCACTGATTGATAATATTATTTATATAATGACTAATTTATATTTCAAAAATATAAATTCTGAAATTAATAAATTATATATTCACTAAACTCACTTCATGAACATGTCTCAAATGGTGGTGATGAAAAATGAAACGTTTCATTCATGCTGGCGATAGTCTACACATATGAATGATAAATGTTTTTTTAATTGAATGAGAGATGAATAGTTAATGGTTATACCGTATGTATTATACCATTTCTGAATATTTTATATAAATACTTCAGTATATGAATATAGTAATAATGGGATTAGAATAGGGTGGATTAAAAGGATAAAAAAATGATTTTATAGGGTTAGTAATACTTATGGTGAGAATTTTGACAATATATTAAAGTATCCAAAATTGAAATGAAGTAATTTAGGGATTTTGTTGAGGTTAGGGGGCAAAAACATTTATACTTGATCTATAATAATTAAATTGGTAATGGTTTCTTTTTAATTTCTTGATTGAGGTGTGGAATGATGTGAGTGGAAGTGATCTCCTTCAATTAGATAATAAAAGGGATAAATCTTTATGAATGATTGTTTGGTAGAGGTTTGTAATAGAATTACATTAGGGTTAGGTGATTTAGGTGTTAAAATGTTAGTGACACATATATGTATTAATTTCCTAACTAACCAAAATATTCTATATGTTCTATGAATCAAATTTATTCAATAAAATTCGAGCCACAGAAGATTACCCTATTAAACACTTATTATTCTTGATTAAACATTTACCTTTGTAATTATTTTCTCTATAAAAAATAATTTATCCCTTATTAACGAATTATGACATGATTAATCAATGTATAGACATTATTTAATAAACTTCTATTTATAAATAGGATAAAATTATCTTTTATATAAAAACATATAATTTGTATGAAAAATAATTTTGTAGAATCTTATTTATTTATTATGTATTATAAAAGTTATTTAACATTGATTACCTACTAAATGAGTGATTATTTCATTGAATATAATTTTAAAAATAGTATTAGTCTATTTATATGAATAGTTATCAATTTAATTTAAAATTACAATATTTAGAAAAGTACCATTCATTAAAAATTAACCATTTTACTAATATAAATAATATTTATCATGGAAACATATATTATTCCTTATAATTATATATAAATTACTATGTAATATGAATTTTTTTATCTAAAATAAGAAAATAATATTGTAAATTATAATTTTTAGATGTTATACATAATAATTTTAATATTTGTACAAGAAATATATTTTCATGAAAAGTAATTTTTAAGCATGATGTTTATGCGGTATAAATTTATTAGTTCCATTTAATTTCATGATATAAATTGGTTTATTATAATTTTTTTTATTTCTAAATAAATCCATAACTGAATATTATAATTAAATTTCATTATTAAAAAAAATTCTGAAAAAATATTTTAAATTAAAATGAAATGTTACATATTTTCTAAAATTTTAAACATAGGTTTTCTATATTCAAAATGAAATTTTAAAATATATATATTTAATCCTAAAATAAATCATTAATCAATTAATTTTTTTATAAACTTTTTTGTTTTTATCATATATTGACAGTGTGAAAAAAATATATTTTTTGTCAAAACTATATTATTTATTATTCCCATAAAAATCATTTGAAATAGAAAAATTAAGGAAAATTATTTTTTGATAATTCTGGAATGATAAATTAAAAAAATTGAAATTTATTTTACATTAATCAAATTAATAAAATATTATATTTATATTTTTTATAAAAATACAATATTTAATGAAAAAAATACTTTTATTGAAACACGAAATATGAAAATGTTGGATATTTTAATACTATTTTGTATGAATTTAAAGTTTATTATGACTTTTTTATCTATTATAAGAGTTGTTATAATTAAATATTATTATTAATATCCATCTAAAATTCCACGTATCCTTTTAGTTTGGTGTTTTATGTCAAGAAATATGTTTAACATAGTATTAATTTAGAAAAATATATTACAAAATCATGACGAGTCATACTAATTGAGAATGGACATCACGCCTTAGATAAGTGTTTTTATTCCTATACAAACAAAATAGTTGTTTAAGAGAAAATTCATTATCATTTGATTTGAAAAATATATTTTTAATGAAGAAGAATCATATAATCATGTATAACATGATATATCATAATCAAATGAATAATATGGATCAATATGATCCTACAGATAATCATTTATTTATATATTCTAATTTGAGATGCATGATATTATAGAATGTGATAACAACATGCAATATGAATCCCCCAAATCATAATCGATGTTATAATTATAAATCATTCATTTTTTATGTATCATATTATAAGATGTATGAGAATGTTTTGTATGATATCGACGAATATAATATTCCAAAAATTCTAAACATAGTGGACTATATCATATAGATTTTATGTCTCAATCGTAAATGGTTATATCCCTCAGTTTTCTACAATTCCTTATAATATCAAATATATTATTAATTGTTAAATAATTGAAAATGTTTGTAATTTATCATTTATTAATTTATAAAATGAATGTATAATTTATAAAATGATCATAAATTATTTAAAATTTTATCCTTGTCACATTTATTTATTTACTAAATATTTATAAATTAATTATTATTTATAAAATGAATAAAATTAATTATTAAATACTAATGAAATATTTTCTAAATTAATGGATTGGAAATTAAATGTGAAAAGCTCGATAGCTATTTTAAATAGCATATAATTATAATTATTGTATGAAATATTTATTTTAAATTTATAATTTAAATTATAGTTTTTTTTTAAATAGAAAAATAACGATGAATATATAAGATTTTATTTTACTTTACTAAATGTTCCCAAATAATAATATAAACATTTAACAATAAATGAATTATTTATAAATTTATTTAAACCAAGTTAAAAGGTGTTTCAATGGATTTTTTTCAATGAATTAATAAAATACTGGGGTTTGACTTAGAGAGTCAATATTTCATCCCCATTTCGAACTAATTTATTTCATTTATTATTTTCACACATTGGGTATGTGTTTTATTTGTTTATAACCATACATGCCAGATCTTGTGATGTCTAGTAACATTAAAGGATCATGTTATTTCAATACCAGAATCAAGGAAATATATGTTCTCCATGATTTTCACGCTTATACAATCTTATGACCCATCAAAACTATGAGTTTCCAAAAACCCTCTCTTTGAAAAAATTGTCTCCACTATGAAACCATCACCCAAACATCCGTACGTCATCTAATAGTGTAGTCCCCAATGATGTTTTCATATAGTTGTGTTTCCAATTAATCTACCCCACACTTGTATAGTACCCAATTATGTTTCCCCTATAAATATGTTCTAGGTATAATCCCATATCTTATGGTCTTTAGGATACCCTATGCCTATGGGTCACATGCTTAAAAAATTCTTCTGGAAAACCCAAAAATATTAGGCTTTTAGTATACCACTTCAAAATGTATATCCTCTGGGGTACCCCTTAGATAATATAAGGCCTATAGTACACACACTAAAATATGTAAAATCCAATGGGATACATATATTAAAAAATATTTGAAAAATGTAATATTTAATACCTTGTTAAATTTTAAAATAAAATAGTTCATACTAAAATAAATGTTAAATAATCATGTTTATTTATTAAATTTTCCTTAGACTATTATAATATTATAGTGAATTTTAATTTTTATTTATGAAACTTTTAAAAATATTTATCATATATATAAATTAAAGAGTTATTCATTAATTTATCTTATTCTATTATTTTTAAATTCATGAATATAACATTTTTATACTATATATATACATTCCTTATTTTGTTATATTTCTTCTAATACATCCTAAAATTTCTATGTTGTTTATATAAGGAGTTACATGCTAGGAATGACATAAAGTATAAATAAATACATTCAAAAATAAGATTTATCTTTGGGTTATAAACTCAATAGTAAATATTAATAATTATATATATACATATTAGGTGTTAGTATTTAATTTTAATGTAGTCATATTTTTAGTACTGATATGTGGGTAGATATAATTTGGGTCAGACTTCTCACTAATCTAGGAGCATAGGATACGTTTAGAAATGTAGAAGTGATATACATAACTTACCATGCATATAGTTATATATTTGTTTCCATTTCATGTTATTCTTAATGTTTACATGAATGGGTTTCTAGTGCCATGTGAATAATATACATTTGGATATGAGTAGATATAATTCTCATTTAGTTTTTATTAAGTAAAACAAAATATGAGCTTTATAAGGATTTTTATATTAATAAGTTAAGATAATATTAATTTGGTTGAAAGAATAATATGTTAAATAAAATAATTAAAATCATTCATATGTGAAGTGAATACATGATATAAGATGGTATGAATAATATGTTTCAATATTATGTGTTAGAATCCAACAAAATCAAATATTTTTCAATACCTTAAACATCCAAATGATATGTTTATGATAATGATTTGTTCTTATAGAATATATTGGGAAATAAAAGAAGAATATGGCTGAAAATAAAATGATTAGGTTCCAGAATCTAATATGATGTTTGGGGTAAACATTTCTACAAATTATGATAATAAATGAATATGGTTAAGATAACCAACAAGAAAATATTTGAAAAGATATTTCCACTCAAATATCTAAATAAAATATATGATATGACTACCTACATAAATAGTTTTGTGATAAAAGAAATTATAATACAGAATCCTAGATTCATTGAAATATATATCTTGGATCATTGAGAGTTATGACATAAAATTACAAGGGTTCATCATTTTAGTTGGAGACAGATTAAATAAAATTCCATAATAAATGATAACAAACCATGATATTAATCCAATAAAATCATATAATATTGATATAGAATATCATCATAACCTACATTTATAGTGTGATTAATTTTTTAAAAGTACAGTATTAATGGAATAAACTTTTTATACTAATACATAAACATAATAATAATTCCTAACAATATATTAATGTTTATTGCTTTAAAGAAACACTGTCTTGCTCAGAAAATGGGTGATGTTTTTTTTAATATGAAGATCTTGATTCTCATTAAAATTTAATATAGATTCAATTTATGGATATAATATTGTTATTCTAGCCATGAATTTTCTATTTGAAAAGAAATATAAAAGCATAGTTTTATTCAAGATGGTTGTTAAATCTGGAAGGGTTTTTTAGGAATATGACAAGAATGCATGATATGTGATTTCAATAAAATTATTTTAGTTATAAAATTATCCAATGAACATTATTATACACTAATTTAATAAATATAATGGGTTATGTAAATGACATTGTGATTATAAGGTCTATATTAAGTCCTGGTATATCTACAAAATTCATTATACAATCATTTATAGAAAGGGTTTGATAATTTTATATAAATTTTAATATAAATTAGTTCAATAAAAGTTTACCTATCAAATCAATATGTTGAGGATAAATTAGTTGGAAATTGTAGGATTAGGATTCAATGTCATAATAGTACTAAAAAGGGTCTAAATAAAAATGATTAATATATACTTACCCATGATTTTCATAAAAATATAATAAATATTTCCTGATGAATATTCAATATATAATAGAAATACCTGCCTGATGAGTGTAATTGTTTAGTTTAAACCAAGAATATGTATACAATCATTTAATTTGGTGAATTATCTTCAATTTTTTCAACAAATATATTCCCATTTAGTACCCCTCATATTCATACCCTATATAAGAACATTTTTCGTAACTCAGGGAAAGGAAACAAAAGAATGGGTTAGCATAAAATCTCAATAGAGATGAAAAATTCGATATACATAAGTATACCATTCAGGTAAGGGTATGAGAACATGAACATACAATTTTAAAACAATACCATACGTATTAAATATCATAATCTTGAGTCCTAGAAAAAATATTGGTAGTTAAAAATATATCAATAATAAGGTAATCTATGATCCTGATCCATGAGTGAATAACATTTTCATAAGACATAGATTTGTGGAATACAAATAAGAATAGAAAATAATATCTAAACGATACCCAAAAAGGCACTAATAACATTTTAGGCTTTGGATAACCACCCATATACCTACTTAGTGAATGGGATATACACCATTATACCATATTTTAGGCTTGGGATAACCACCCTTGGACCCTCTTTTTTAGTCTTGGGATAACTACCGATGTACCCTCTGATCTTGTAAAACATTTATCATTACACAATGAATTGTAGGGAGATATAGGTCCCACCCACCACATTATAAAATCCATACACATGTGTTGCATAAGATCATAAAAAACTCACAATAACATAACACATTGAATGAAATGATATTTATAAACATTTAATCATAACATAACCTATGGAAAATAAATATGTTTCAAAATTACTTCACCATATAATAAAATAATTACTCATTGGAAAATAAGAGGGTTAAATTAGAATATTATCACTGTATAAATTTTGGAAGAGAAATGGGATTCATAAGATACTTTTCATTATAAACATATACCATTTATAGAAAGAATAAAAATGGTATCCTGGTAACATATCCTTAATATATAATATGATACATAAATAGATTTCTTCAAATATTGAAAATTATTTTGATAGATAAATCACATTGAACATTTAATGAGAAAATAATCATTTTTTGAAAATAATTTTTAACACATTAATCATTTAAAAAATCATTTCTATAAAAATAACATTTAATAATTTTAAAGGAAGATTTAAAAATCAGTCAAAACTTTTCTTGAAGAAAATATACATTCTGGTTTGGAAAAAAAATTTAAAATTGAAAATCCTTTTATTTTAAATTTACCTTGAAAAAAATAAAATTTAATATTTAAATAAAATAATTTTCATGTTGATGAAATAATCATTTATTACATAGATGTTAAGAATAATATTCCTTTCTAATATTTAAGTAAAGAAAAATGCGCATTTTTTTCAAGGTAACATGAAGATTGCATTTAATTTTTTTTGAAAAAAAATTAACAAATGGGAAATATGTATTTTAAATTTCATAGAAATATAAATAATTTTTTTAAAACATTTTTAGATAACCAGGTTTTGAGAAAAATTAGACTACATACTTAAGAGTGAAATAATATTTTATTTTCATAAAAACATATCCTCAATTACATTAAAAAATTATGAGTTTAAAATGGTAATATTAATTGAAAGTATAACTAATAAATAAGGTAGAATAAAAATCATGATTTTATAGAGATATGGATCAAAAAAATTCATCATAGGAAATATAATCATAAATAATCATGATAAATGATGAGATTGTAAGATAAAATCATTACCACTTTGGTACATTTGAATTGTAAGGGCCATGAAAAAATAACATAAAATGAAATTTATGATATTAGGAGTATAAATAAATTCATGATATTACATGTAAAATGTTTTCTTTATACACCTTGTTAAATACTATAGGTGCATAATATAACACATGTCTCAATGAAAGCTAATTAATATTGAAATCCCATACCGTTTTAATAACATTTGAATCATAAACCACATGAAAGATATATAATCAATTGGATATATAAATCTCAATAATTTGTGAGAAATTAATAATTTAATATAACCATGTGTTTTATATAAATCACATAATATAAATAGTATGTGAATATGGTATGTGTTTTATAGAAGTAAATGTTAGACCAAAATCCATTACCTTAAGTATTGACTTCCACCATACATGTTCAGACATCTTTTTTGATAAATATAAGATTATAATAAATATATTAAATAATTATATATATATATATATATGTATTAATATATATATATATATGTATTCATATATATATATATCTGAACATTTATTCTATTCGTATTATCTTTTATTACCTATTTATTAACAATTCCTTGTTAAAGTCATCTTTCGAGAAATAGTTTCTTTGTTTTTTATGTGCATGTTTTGGATTGTTATTTTCATTCATCATACATAAATAATGGGTTTATAATATCCATATTTCTAAAAATGATAGAAATATCATATATATATTTATTATATATATATTTAAGGTAATTTATGAAAGATAGAGGTAGAAAATGAAAAGCATCATTCATAGACGCGGTAGGCCATACATATGGAATAACTTGTTCCAATTTTCTTAATGGCATGAAATAATAAAAATTAAATGATATATTATCATAATATAATCATTTTTCTAACATATATGTCAAATATCTTCATTAAACTCATCCTCATTGCGTTCCATGTAATACCTGAATGAATCACATCACATAGCTAGGAGGTAGTCCGCTACACATAAGACCATCGTTTTTATAATATCAAAAAATTGAAACCATTAAGGTATATGTGATAAAATAATTAGATAATAATATGAACATCATTAACACCATATATAAACAATAAATATGTCATTATTTAATACAATCAGATGTTGTAATTGAAAAATGAAAAAGATCGATTCGTGGGGCAGTAGTTCGTCGTACACTCAAACGGTGATTTCATAACTCATTTTATAGAAATGGTGGTTGTTTTAGGTCAATAAATTAATTAAAAACATATCATTCTATTTTTTATAAAATGGTTATTATATCATCAAAATATAATTTTTTTAGGATTTGATGGAAAAAAATAGATGTTGATAAATGTTATCTCTTCTAGAGGTATCCTCCTTAGGTTTGCACTAAAAGCCTTCCTAGGATTGATTTCTTTAAAAAATCTTTTATTATTGGAGGGATGCTAAAAATTTATTATTTAATATATTTATTAATAAAAATGGATTTAATTTGTGAGAAAAAGATGATAAGGGGTGGGCTTTTATAAGTGATGTGAGTGGAACACTTGAAAATGTTGGTAAAGAAAGAATTCTACCCATATTAAATTCTGGTCTAAATGACTTAAAATTGATTATTATACATACTATAATGGTTAAGTAGTAAATATTTTGATAAAAATGGGTGTTTTTTATATTTTGTTTTCATTTATTACCCTTATCTTTTATGTTTAACCCCTATGTAAAACCAATTTTATCATAATCGTGGTAAATATTTTTTTTCTATTTTTAATATACATTTTAGTTAATATTTATATTGAACTTATTAAATTATATAAATTATTATTCATCTAAATATAGAATTAAATTTCCACAATTTCTTTCACATAAGTTGAAAATTAAAATTTAAAAATAATCCTTGAGATGTGATGAGAAATCAGGGTTTTAAACGGAAATATTTCCAATGATTTTAAAGTTTTTATATTAAAATTAAATATATATTTTATCCAAAATGACCTAAATTAGATATATGGGGGAATAATTTAACTAATTTCACTAAAAAAAGTTAAAAATATAATTTTTCATAATAAAAAATATTTAATGACATGGCTATTTTCAATTTAAATTTAGAATTTTTCATTTTTCATTAAAAAATGAAACATTACATAAAAATACAAAAATTTTACCCTAAGATAATTTTGAAAATATTATTAATAAAATGATTTTTTTTTATCATTTTCATTTTTTATTATTTCCAAATTAATTTTGTATTGTTGTTTGTAAGAATACATAATTTTTTTTTGAGAAAATACAATTTTTGAATGATATAAAGATGTTACCGAAACATATGTATTCTATTATCAATATTTTTTATTTATATCAAGAAATTATTATTCATATTTAAAAATGCGTTATTTATATATATATATACATATGTTTAATGACAATGATATATTGGTCATGTCTAAATATTTATAATAATAATATATTGTTGTTTTCTTTAATAATCATTGTTTCGTGTAATGAATGTTAACCCAATGTTACCTGTGATGTAAGAAAAAATAAGTGTTTGGAGTGAAAAAACAAATCAAATAAATTTATTTTATTCAAAAAAATAAATCATAAAAACTCAAAATTTTATATTATATCCATTAAACAGGTGGTTTCACCAGAAAACACTAACTAGGTGAGTGGATTTTTTTCACGTAGCTTCTTCAAACTAGTGGTTTCACCCAAAAAAACTAGGTGAGTATTTATGTTTCATAGAAGTTACTATATTAGATGAAAAATCAATAGATGTTTTTCCTCATAATAAATATCACGTTACACTGGTATAACCTCTGAGATCATTACTTGTGGTGGACCATATAATTACTTAATTATAAGTGATATGCTGAAAACATCATGATCCTGAGAGAGGTTCAGTGGAAGATCCAATTGATATCCTAAAATACCAATATTAAACTTTATATTAATGTGACTGATATATCTATGGTTTATTTTTACCATATTTATTCAATAGGGAAATTTAATGAATGTTATTCTTACCAAATTAAAATTATAGTTCAAGACAATTATTATAAGTAGAATATTTCTACCAAAATTGTGTAGTTCATACATGTTACTGAATTGATATATAATTATATTCCATCTCACCAACTTGATCAAGTCCAAATACCATTTTATAGAACTTTATTTCATTACATTATAATTCTATAGTTCATTCCATAAAGATATTCATATGTATACATCTATATTTTTATGTAAAATATATTGTTTCAAGAAAAATAAACTTGAGGAAGGTGTTGACCCCATAAACCTTTGTAATCCATAGGAAAATATCTTATAAATTCCTCTATGGTTTTTATTATTCTCTAAAACTGACCATCAATCTAATAATGATATACAATGATGACACACATCTTTGGATTAGGATCTTACAGAAGACATCTCCAAAACACCAAGATAAACTCTAGATTCTGATAAAATAAAAATTAATGTGGTATTCCATGGAACCATTCAACTTTCATATATTATATTGTAGAATGCATTTCAAAAAAGAAATATTCTATAATATAAATAATGTTTGATGACATTATATGATAACCCACTACCACCAATAATTATCTCAACAGAAATGATAAGTTAAACATTAATGATTATAAGTACCTTTAATCATATTTTTACATACTATGAAATAGTTTTTACTAAAATTATTTATCACTATATTATTAAATAAAGGGCTCAATTTCATTGAATGTCTCTTAAAATAATCTTATTCTTGAAAAACTCACATCCCATAAAACCTCAAAATTGGTGTCAATAATGTGGAACTTATGATCAATCATAAACTCATAATCCTATAACAGTATCCATAACTCTTAATTTAATCTTACATAGATATATAAATGCTTCAAAAAGATAATTCATCATTTATTCCATAAATAAGTACTTATATTGTAGAAAAACATTTCTATTGGAATATTGGGGTACTACCATGTACTTATAGAATATCAAATGTGATATTATTATTCTGGAATTTATGTAGGGGGATATAATCACATGATATTTACTAAAAGACAAACAATATGATTTTCATAGGTCTTATTCATATAAAATCACAAATGAAATTATTATTTAAGTAGGGGAGGATTAGTTTTCCATAATTATAATGATTAACTTCAACCATCGAGATTGTATACGTTTTCCTTTTATTCCTTTTTCTTTAGAGGTTACTCTCACTGATCATCATTTTTAACATTTGGATTTGGGAACTTTTTATCATAATGTCTAAACATTTTTAAATTCAAATATTGAAGTGTAGTAGGTTCATTCGATGGAGCTCTCTCATTATTGACATTATTTTCTTACATCTTCCCATCACTTCAGCATTCATCCAGAAGCTGACAATAATTTACACACTTATGACACATACTAGACCCCTTAAGAAATTTTTCTCCATGATTGCTCCCACACATTGAGAATAATTTAATTATCATCATCTTCTCTCTATGGTTTGTTGATTTTTCTTTTTATCCCATTTTTTCTTCATATAAAAACAATACGATTGAAACATAACTCCAACCTCCATATACACCTAGGTGGAACATTGAAAAATATCTTCATAGCCACTAATTTATCATATGGATATTGCCTATTAGAGACTTTATTTTAATCTGAAAAATAAATAATAAACATTACCTTCAGTTTGGACAATACTATAAGAAGCATACCTCACAAGTCTTGTAAAATTTTCCCTGTATGTACCATCAGAATCACTATCCTTTTACTTCAATTCAAGGAACTCCTTCATTATCATATGAATAATTGAAAGAAATTAAAATTTAAAAAAATATGTTCTTGAACTCATTAAAAACATTGTATTCTATTTAATAATGTTGTCACTTATTATTGATAGGATTCCACTATTTATCTGCTTCACCATTATATAGGTTGATTGACAAATTTAATTTATAATTCTTCAAACAATGGAGAATGAAAAATATATTTTTATTACCGCTGATCCATTACACATAAAGTAGTGGATTAAAGGACCCATTGAAATAATATGAACATTTATACATACATGATTCAACAAAATGTTGTTCAATCAATTTCATGTTGGGATGTCTAACTTGATTCATAGAATTTGAAAGTTTCATGAGACAAGAAATAATATTTTTCCTTCCAACTCCCAATATGTATGGATGATCATGAGGAAAATAATTTATTTTTATCTCACACATATCATTAAGATGGTTCATTTGTGGTCCATACATCACCTAAAACCAACAACACAGTGTTAGAAAAAATAATCGTAATGGGAAAACAACATAATCATGGAAAATACCATATAGATATCAAAATCATGACACCTAATTTTTATTCTATAACAACTATGGTTTATGCTAGATTATTCATAGTCAAAATATATTTAAATCATTCATGATGGTTCATAAAGAGTTTGTGAATATCCACATAATATCCATTGATAGCATCAATCTATGTGTGTTTCAAGTTACATTATCAAGCACCAAGTGACAATCAATTACATGTATATGCACTCCTTTTAATGTTATTACCCCTCAGTATGGCTATGAAAGAGCTAAATCCACTTGCAATATCCTGACATAGATTAAGATTATTAGAAACAACTTTTTAGGTCCTTTAAAAAAAATTATATATTTTCATATAATTTGACTCATCCTCAAACATTTCCTTAGAGACATCCCTCGAACTATCCTTAGAAATATAAATAGGGATATCACTAATGTTTCATCACCCCAGCATTGAATGTTAAACTAAAACTCCCTCTCATACCAACTATAGAAACATTGGATTTTCAAATATCTATGTTATATCTTTCATAAGAAAATTAAATATACTACACAAATACACACCTAAGGACCATGATAGTGTATTATCTTCAGATACTACATACACAACAATCTAATTTGGTAAAATATATTCAAAGTATCCCATAATTATCTTCTCATTTAATATTACTCATATACATACCCTTCATTAAATCATTCTTCATAACCTAATGAAACATAAGAAAGGGTGATCATAAATTCATAGAAAGGATAAAAAAAGATATATAATAATAACATGAACATAAGGGTATGAGAACATGATCATAGAATTTTAAAAACCATACCCTACCAATCAAATATAATAATCTTGAGTCATGGTATAACTATTGGAGTTTTATTACACTTGTTCGTAAGTGAATTAAAGAACATAAGTCATGAGAGCATAACATTTCCTAAGACATATATTTGAGGGATACACATAACTATTGAAAATATTATGTCAAGGATACCATCCAAGACATACATAAAATTCAATTCAAGGGATAACCAAGTGTGTACCTACTTTAGTCTGGGTATTTCCTCATATATAATCTATTCTGAGATTCATCTAATCATCATTATACCCTCCTTTTATAGACTTGATCCAGCAACTCATGTACTTTAATTACTGGGAATAGGATTACATCATGTGTACCCACTAATCTCATGGGACAATTATCATTACCCGATGCATTGGAAGATGATATATGTCCAACTCATCACATCATGAAAACAATATATATGTGTACCACATGATCATAAAATAATCATCATATCATAACCCCTGTAATGAAACAGGATTCACAAAACTTCAACGATAACATAAGTTTTATAAAATAAATTGGTTTCAAAATAATTTCATCATTTCATTAAATCAGAATCAATGGAAAATATAAGTGGAGTCCAAAGACATTTTATTATAGTATAACACATAGAAGATAAATGGGATTCACAAACTTATTATCATCCTTAATATAAACCATTTAGATAAATTGTAAAAATGGTATCCTTATATTATATCTCTTGTAAAGAATAATTATCATCAAATGATTACATCTTATATGAGAAATTATTTTGAATGATTAATCAAATTATAATTTTATTAATTTGAATAAATGTATTTGAAAATAACATTTTAAAACATTACAAAAATCAAAATCCATTTCATTAAAAATAAAATTGAAAATTTGTAATGTATTATTTAAAAATAATTTAAAAATGATTATTGAGGAAAATATACTTTCCACTTTGAAAAAAATTAAAAAAAAATTAAACATTTTCAAAATCTTTATTTTAAATTACCTTGAAAACATATATTGGAATCTTAAAAAAAATAACATTCTCGATGATGAGAACTCTCATTCATGTCATGAATGTTAAAATAAATATTCCTTTCACATTTTCTGGTAAATAGAAAACACACATTATTTGGAAAACAATAAAAAGAGTCCTCATAATAAAAATTGTAAAATTTAAAATGTGAGTAAAATTTCATTTTAAACCCATAACATAATAACAAAAAAAATTGTAATTATTTTTAGAAAATGTGGTTTTTGAAAAAAATAGTACATTTCTAACCGAAGAGATAAATAATGTTAGATTTTTCTAAAAACATTTCCTTAATTACATTAATAACCAAAGGGGGGTGATTTTACTATTACATGAACATAAAATTAATAAACATTGTACAATAAAATTATTTTGTTTCATGAGATATTTATTATAATATTTTATATTGCACTATGACAATGATTTATTTTATTTCAATTATTTTGGGTTATAATTTTGAGTTGTAGATTGAACCCGTTGTATTTTTAACGAAATTGGGATCTTATACGGGCGCATGACCGTACGCGTGACTGTGCACATGACCGTGCACAATGTCCAACCTTAATTAATAATTATATTATCATTTTGGTTACTTTTATCATTTTAGTTTTACCATTATTATTGTTAATATTTACGTTAATATATCAATTTGGTTATTAATAATGAATTGTGGTTGAAAATATAAAAAAAATATTTTTCTAGTAGTTTTAATAATAATAATATTATTATTAATACAAAAATTATGATTATTATTTTCGTAAATTATTTACATAGGCTTTTAATATTAATTTTTTTTACAATTATAAAATTATTAACATACTAATTGGATTATGGTTAATTTTATGAATATGTTAATTTTAGTTGTTTTATTTAAGTTTCATTTCATTTTTTATTTATTTTTCAATTTATTTTTATATTCTTTTTCTCTCTCTGTTTTTTTTCCTATTTTTTCTCCCCCCCTTTTTCTCTTACCTCTCCCTCACACGGACCCCATCCCCCTCCCTTATATTTTAAGCAGTTACCTACCCTCATAACCCTACCCACACCGGAAATCCCCTCCCCTTGCATTCATCCTTTAGTGCGACTTCCTCCGGCATGGGCTCCCCCAGCGAGGACCACCCCCTCTTCTGGACCATCGCCCTCCTCCTCTGGTGAACTGGACCAGCAGCCACCTCACACCGAACGGTGTATCCCACTGCTCACACCCTTCCTTGGTTGCACCATCTTCGATTCATGCCCCTACTAGTTATGTCTCGAGCTGCCTCATCAGCCTCCCCATCCAATGCCACCCAAGCCTGATTCTTCACTAGCTGCCACCAAATCTCCTACCACCCCACACCACACAACTCTCCCTAGCACAAAACCCTCCTTCCCAATGTCCCAATCTCCTCCGATGCAGAAAAACCAATGTGAGAACTTCCCCTTTCTCGAATGAACACTCAACATCATTCTCTCTTTTTTTCCTGAACTGCACAATCTCGATAGCCTCCTTGGATCTTCAACCGACCTCTCGTACCCTCTCTATAGGTGTGTCCCCCTAGGACAGTGTTTTTATTCCATTTTTGGTAATTTTTGGGTTAGTTTTTGGTTTATTTTGGTTAATTTATTGTGTAATTGATCATATTTCTTGACATTAAGGCTTAGTTGTTTTGTTTGCGGTGAGATTGAAGTGTGGTGGAATTTGCGCACCAAATCTACGAAGTTTTTCTACACCGGGGTAGATGGTTCCACATATAACTATTGATTGATGGATTAATTTTCTTTTTCAATTAATATAGCATGGCCTTCCATAAATTACATGGGTGTGAACATAGTTTTTAAAAATAATTTAACATGCATTGATTTATTTTGTAGCATGTTAGTGTATTGCGTAGTGCGTTTTAGTGAAAAAACTCAATGATTCATTTGATTGTGCTATATAAGTTATGCAATTAGTTTATTGAATTTAGGATGTGATTTTAATGGGATTATGAAGTGTTTATGTTGTGAGTTTCATAATAAAAAGTGTTTTTTTGTGTCTGTTTTGTGTGTGAAAAATCATGTGACGTCCCTTGGAATTGTATTATAGAATTTCATAATGGTTTATGAAATGATATGGAAGTTTCAAATTGGTTTTGAAAAACTTCATGGGGTGCACATCATTCCATAATGGACAATTTTAATTTAATCACTAGTATCATGTTTACGCCATATGAGATTTACTTTTCTGTGAAAAAAACATGACGAACAATTTACTATTTAAAAAACTATATTGTTACTTTACTAAAATGATTAAGGGATGTATTGGTTTTTTGGGTGTGGTTTATATGTAATCTTATTTGGATCTTCATGGTTCAATTTTTATAAAATGAATAGTGTATAATTAAATTATATTAGTGGTACAAATATTATTTTGATAATATTATACAATGTGTTTTGTTGTGAAAGATGGTTTGGGTCAGTCTAATGTGTAAAGAAGTGTTTTTATATTTAAAATAAATTTATTGTTTTATTAAATAATTATTAAGGGTAAAAAATAGTTTTTTTAAATTTTGTAAATGTTTCTAGTTTGTAAATTCATGCGACTTGTGTGGAAAATGTTTAATAAATTCTTTTAATGGTTTGTTTGAGCATGTAAGTGCTTTCTTTGATAGTGCCGTCATTAATTTGTCGTGTAAGTGATGGAGATTTGGTTTTGGGATATTTTTATTATGCTTATTATTTATAAAACATTTTTTTGTGTCCTGTTGTAGTGTTGTTTAGAGATAACACATCATTTGTTTTGTTTGTTTGTGTTTGAAAAATGTCATGAACTCTATACTACTTGAGAAAAAATGGGAAGCATGTGTACCAGGTGGGTAGACTGAGACTAGTGCTCTAGTGATACAGAAGTGGAATTAGTCTGGTGTCACTTAGTTTTATTGACGACTACAAAACTAACTAATATTTTGAATGATATTGTGAGACCAATAGGTCATGGATGGGTTACCCTACTTGTGTCTCGTGCACGAGAACTTATATTATTGTTTTTCTATACCATTTCTCATCAAGAAAAAATTTTCTATAGTCCCACTTCTCAATAGTATCTTTAGGGCCTCTCCCATGCATTGTTCTCCTATTTTTCTTTGCACTCATCGTCGGCATACAATGTCACATTGGAGTTACTATTAAAGTGTTTTTGTGTGTGTGTTTTAATTTAAATTGATTTTCTTTAAAGTATTTTCCTTAAAACAATTTTCATTAAAATTGTTTTAGAATTTATTAATTTTTCAAGTGTTAAATTTAAAATCTATTTGTCATTTAAAAAGTATCCATGGAACCTTTTCTTGGTGGAATTGTACTGGGAATTTAGATTACACCCTATATACACCTTTGGGTTAATGTAGATATTATTTCTATTGAATTCCATGTTGAGGCATCAATAATTGCATTGGCTGTTTGGGTTTTCAGTGACATCCTCGTGTTTGTACAGTGGTGGTTGCATGGGGATGTGACTCCTCATGTCGCACTAGGGATTGAGTTGGAGTTTTGGTTTTCCATTGATCTAGTCTCTTTTGGGATTTTAGTTCATGTTGTAAAAATTAAATTGGACATGGTTTAAGGGACTTTTTTTTCTGATTTTAGTTTCCAATAATTCATATTTTTGTTAGTTTTATATTTATTTATTCAGTTAAATCATTCCCATGTTTTATTTTTGATACCCAGACACTTGATCTAACCCATGGGGATCCGAATCCCCCTTCAGGCCTTGCCGAGAACTAGGTCGGCCATCTGTTTGGTGGAGACCCGATTCGGTTCATGTCATTTTAACCTCAGAAACATTATCAGAAACAATACTAATAAATAATGAGATTATAACATACAATCATTACCACTTGGGTATATTTTAATCATAATAAATAAGAAGGAATAACAAAAAATTATATATTAAATATCATGATGTAAAATAAATTCATGATATTACAAGTAAATGGGATATATACACACCTCATGAAAGAATATAGGTGTATACAATAACATACTTCTCAATGAATTAAAATTGAGAAACAAATCCATTACAAATTTAGTAAATTTTGATCCTTAAAGTTCATTAAATAGATATATTAAAATGTAACTGTAAATCCAAATAATATTTCGGTTAATAAAGTAAAATAAATTTATGGGACTCATATACAACACATAAATGAAATATGTGTTGAATATAGTATGTGTCTCAATAAACTAAAAGGAGAGATGGATATCCATTACCTGAAGTCATGACTTCCATCAAAAATATTAAAAAATTATATATACAAAATATAAGTTCATTATAAACATATTATAGAAATATATTCATATATATAACACATTATTCAGTATTCCAAGGACATTTTGTTACAGGTTTGATAATAATTCCACATTAAAGTCATGTTTTTTCCAATAAGTGCATTGCTTTTCATAGATGTTTTGATTTATTATTTCTTAACACCTTAATTGAATAATGGATTAATAATACAAATAATTATAACCATGATATAAATATCATAAATATTCACTATATATGTATTTGAAGTAATCCCTAAAAGATAGATATATAAAATTGAATACATTGTTCATGGAGGTGGTAGGTTGTACATAGTCATGATTGTTGTTTCCATTTTCTCAGCGTATTGAAAGGGAAAAAAATAAATGATATATTTCCATTAAAAAATAAATTTTATCATATATATATAAATAGAATATTTTCATTAAAACCATCCTTATTACCATCCAAGTAATGTGTGAATGACTCACATTGCATCACGGGGGGGTAGACCACTGTAAAAATGAGAGACATTATTGTATTAAAAAAATGAAATCATAAAGGTATGTGTGATATTGTATTTTAACAAGAATAATAATTTCGTAAATATAATATATAAAAAATAAATCCATCATTATTTCCAACCGTGAGAGAGGGTATTGGGAAAATTAATGCCATCGATTTGCAAGGAGGTAGTCTGCCATACCCACAAACAATGATTTCAGAACACATTTTATGGAAGTATAGATGATTGAGGATAATTAACATAAAATAAAAAAACTAATTATATGAAATATAATTATATATAATATAATTTTCATATTATATCATAATTGTATAAAAATAATTTATGTAGGTGGAGTGAGAAATAAAACAATAATGCTCGTTGATGTACATTACCTCTTTTTCGGTGATCCTCCATAGGTTTTCAATAAAAGAATTCATAGGTAGTATTTGTGTACAAAATAATGTTTCTAGGATGATAGTAGGAAATTTTTGGAAGTTTTGCATCATTTATTAGTAGAACTAATGGGTTATAATTTTTTAAGAAGATAGAAGAAAGGGTGACACTTTATAACCGAGGGGAGTGGCACAATTGTAATTTTTTTCAACCGAATGAATTCCACCCATGTTTTATTTCTTTTCATATGGATAAAAAATGGTGTGTTATATTTAATAGAAATAATAATATCAAAATATTTCAATAAAATCGGTGATGGACATGTTTTGGGTCATTTTTACCATTATTATTTTAGTTTAACCCGTAGTAAAACCATATTTACCTTAACCTAGGTAAAGATTTTTTAGTATTTAACTATTAATTTTGGTGAAAAATTATGTTGAAAATATTAGATAATAAAAATTATTCAAATTCCCAATATAAACCCAATTTTTCAAAATAAATTCATATATTTTAAAATTGTTATTTTAAAACTAATATTGTATACATGAGGAGATAATAGGATTTTAAAGGGGAAATATTCAAATGTTTGAAATGTTTTCATATAAAAATTAAAATTTAACATGATCCCAATTAATTAAAAAGGTTTAATTTATTTTTAATTTAAATAATAACACTTTAAACCCAATTTAGAATATAATTTTTCATTATAACTTTATTAAATGAAAAGTAAGCTTTGAAATAAAATTCAACATTTTTAACTATTCAGCCAAAAATGAATCTTTTCATAAAAAATTCCATAAATTCAACCGAAGATAAATTAAAAATTATGAGTCAAAAAATTAATTTTATTTTATAAATATATCATTAATAAATTTTCCAAAAATTAATTATTTTATTATTCAAAAAAGTATATAAAAACATCTTTTTTTAGAAAGAACTATTTTTGAACCCAATATTGACCTTACCAAATTTTTTAAATTTATTATCAATATGTTTTCTATATATGAAACTATATTAATACATATTTAAAAGTTAGTTATACTTAATAAAATATATATGTATTATGGCTATATTATATTTTTTACGATTAAATAATTATTTCAATAATATATCATCATTTTGTTAAAACTTAGTGTTGCATGTAACCAAAGCTATAACAATGTTCCATGTTGTGTAAGATTAAATTGGTGTTATGTGTAACATATGGTATATAATATATTTAATTTATTCAAAATAAATAATTCATAAATACTTATGGTGTTAAATAAAGGGTAAAATAATGATCCTTGTATATTCATGCCTAATAGAGGTTCCATGAAGGAAGGTAGATATTTCCATTATAGAAAGCTTAAACAATAGAGATGGAATTTCCTAAAATAATCGAATCCTATTCAAAATATCCATGGTGAATACGATTTTGGAATTAATCTTATAGAAATAAATTATTTTATTTTTAAGGGTATATGACAAGAACTATGAACTGTAAAAAAGTTTTTAATATATAAGGAAGTTTCTAAGTAAGAATGAATGGATGTCTAAATCTTGAATGATTAATTTATGTGATAAAAAATGGTTTCTACATCAATGAGTTTTATAGACTACTTTAAAACAATGATGATTATAATAAAAGAATTTTTATCGTTTCTCATTTGTTTTACTTGTATGTAAATTTAGTGGTTGTAAAATATGTTAGTTTTTTTATAAAATGAGATTTTGTTTTTAGAACACATGGTTCATGTTTCATTTAAATATATAAAATTCAGGAAAAGAAACGATAAAAGGTGTTATTTGTATGATAAAAGTATCATATCAAAGAATTATTTTCATATTTAAGTGAATGATTTACAACTACTCATATGTATAATTTTTTTTAATGAATACTGTTTTTTCAAGTATATTAATCTAAATATATAAAATTTCTTATAAGATATTTATATTGATAAAATATTGTTAAAATATTATTCTTAAAATAAATAAGTGTTATTTCATAACATATAGTGTTTTTTTATTAAGAATAAAATTTTTGGAAAATATATTTTTTTTAAGGCTAGTGGATATATATTAAACTAAGTGATGTTTAATGTGAAATAAATAAATGTAAACACTGGACTAATTCAATGTAATAGTCATATTGTATCCCTAAAGTTTTTTTGATATGTTGTAATGAAAGACATAAATATAAAAAGTTTCATTTGATTTTTTTAGGATCGTATCTCAAATAATTTCACAAGGTTATATAATAATGATAATATATATCATATAAATAGTTTTAAGTATTGATTGTATTTTTTTAAAATTATAACATTGAATGCTGTGATGTGAAAAAGATAGAAAATTATTTTCAATGTGTTTAACATTACGATTATCAATCTTAAAATCACCACTATTCAAAAATAATATTTCTTCACAAATGTTAACCCATTAAATGAGTGTAGTGGGGGGGGTTAGATGGTCACAAAGATATATAATAAAAATCACAGACTGATGTAATGAATTTCAACTAAAACTGATCCCAAACTCAATTCCATATTTGTTAATGCTCCTTCCATAATGATTGGGGGGAAGTAGTGTTGGATTATCCAATCTAAATGCATAAAATTTCATCCTACATATATGTTATATAATGACGAGTCTCTAAAAAAGGTAATGATTCTCAATTTAGGCATGTGAATCCCAACTAATTTGAATTAGTCTATCCACTAAATTATTCCACGTGTTCAAGAATTAATGTACCAAGGTAAAAAAACTAATGTTGTTGTGAAATTATTTTGAACCTATTGGACATGAATTCATGGATAATGATAGATTTGAGGAATGGGAAGAACCGAAGTAAAAGTGGAAGAAGATGAAATCTAATGGAAATGATTCTCAAGGTGTGTAATGTTATCAATATATGAAAAATAAATCAACATCAATATTTGAGATAATATCTTAATTTTTCATTGTAGGGGATTATTATAAGGATTGTGTTACACAAAAGATTTTATTAAAAAAATAAAGAATCTAGTAGAAAAGACGTTCAGGTGGAAGAAGTGTATAAATATCATACAGAGGGAATTGATAAATCGACTAGTCAATCGCAAGGGTTATATAAAGAAATAAAACTATACTCTCGTAGTGATTTGGGTCTCATGTAAAAAATATATTGATAAGGTTATAAAATTTCAATTAAATTATGATTTGTTCCAAGCTGTTACCCAATTAATAAAGGAATGAAAACAAAAAACATACGATTGACTATTAAAAAATAACAAAACTAGAGCCCACCAGGTCCAAAAAGAGGGATATAAGTCACAAGGCTACTGATATATCTCTTCTTATTGGGGATGGTTTGGTAATGGTGGTTCCATGTAAAAATATCCCAAAATGGTTTTGCACCTCGAGAGTGAGTAGGGTGTTCTAATAGTTTCATTGGAACTATGAATTAAGGATAGTACTAAAATGACCATTTATTACCCATTAAACTAAGGGACATTGTTGACAATGAAACTTTGTGATGTGGCCAGGTAATGCTTTCAAATGATTAAATTGAAGGAATTTTAATCAAGGAGCGGACCACATGGGTGGATATATTCTTTAAGGTGTTTTAGTTGCTGCCTCCTCGTTATAATAGAATAAATCCAAATTATACACTAGATATGATAGTACACTCAAAGGAATAGGTTGAGGCTATATATATCTATTCTTAAATGGAACATATCTATATAATAAATGACATAATGATATTATTCGAAAAATATGAGGAATAATTGGAATGGATCCAAAAAACCTATGAATTTATCCCAAGGATTTGATAAAGGAATGAATAACATAAAATAATTTATCATGATGTAAGATAATATGGCCTATAGTTTTGAGTATTTATTAAAAGAAGATATGTAAAAGAGGATTGGTCCTAATTTATAGATATTTCATAGGATTCGAGAAACGGAGTTATTTATGTTTTATGAATTATCTTATGATATCATATGTTTAATTTCAATTCTATCTTGGACTTCTTTTAAGGGTTCCCATAAATCTTACAAATGTTTATTATCGTAAAAATAAAAATATTTAATTGGGTAGGTATAATATCTCTTCAGTTGTCTATCATATGTGATACAATTGTTCTTACAATTATGTATTGTAATTTTCAGTATATTATAAAATGGGTTTTTTAAAATATAATATATATCATGTTATAAAATAGAATCTTCTCATTAAAATTATTTCTTGTTGTCTACAAACATCACAATAATTGAAATAATAATTAACCTCTAAAATTATGGAATTGAATTAACTTAATCCATGGTCATTATGGATAGTTAATGTTTATGATGAAATATAATTATTTTTATGGGTTGGTTTTATATGGAGATGATTATTTTCAGAATGAGGCTCAAAATAAGTATTATGTAGTAGATGAACCAAGATGTATACAAAAAAGGTTCATATTCTGTATATTTGGAATACTAGGTAGTATGTTTCATTTTAAACCCCATTATATGTGTTTTAAAATATTCTTATATTGAAAACCTTACTACTTTGATAATGTTATTATGTCATCCCTACGGCTAATATAATCAATTGTGGTTGGATTTACTGCTAATCACAAGATCTGTTAAGTTTAACCAAGATGTGATATTTCATATCATATAATGATTACAAAATTAGGATACACGATTAAGATATATTGAGAGAGTCTATGAATATACACAGATAAATAATATTTTATGTGATTATCTATTTAAATGAGGGTCATGTGATGTGGTCATCCATCTTGGGGAATTACATGTGACACATTCATCTATTTGGATAGTTTATACTCTGAAAATAAAATATTTATGAGTTGGATATATATTAATGACATACTTTTCCTACAACACACACATTTTTTATAAATATAGTTTATATAAATCATAATTACTTTCATCTCTACAATGTTCTGTGGGGTAACATATCATGGTTTTATGAATGAAGATTTTGTACTCACAAAACTCAAAGTGATCCATAAAATGTTTTTGGGAATATATTTAAAATAATATTTGTATGGTTTTTTATTATTCATTATGTATGATGTAACATTTAGTTAACATGGATGATAACTTATCCAAAATTTGTTTTGAATAATATCATCAATGTGTTTTTGATATGATTTCCCATGTTTTTCATATAAGATACAATATAAAGTTATATTTTACAAAATTCTATGGGGATTTATAAAAGTTATAGATTAAGGTAGACATTATAGAAATCCATGAATCATAAAATATAAACTATTTATATCATATATAATGATATAAGACATATCAAATTCTATTAACTTTGACATAACTTTTCGTATGATATGCGGATATTAGAGAAAATATATTGCAGGTTATATAATGTGACACATGAAATAATAAGGTATGGTGTTAATGGAATTTTATTTAAAACATACATACATTTTTATCATTTAATATATACTTAATATTTTAAGATACTTATTAATAGTTTCAAAAGGTTTATTAAATGACATAAATGGTTCAATTATAAACAACTGATATGATATATTATACAGTGTAGTATTTTTATAGTTTTTTGGGTCCAACTTGATGAAAATATAATTAGTTCTAGACCATTCAGATGGTAATGTATTATGTTTGAGATATCATAAATAATCTCTACACCAAATCACTTTTTTCCTTTATTCCATTAATAATGGTTTGAATATATTTTGGTCTAATGTAATTTCTTCCGAATAGTTATGGGAATTAATTGAATCCTTAGGAGGAAGGATCCCTAAAAATACATTGTGATCCTCATAAATATAATAACCCAAGCTTCACCTATATGTTCATTTCATTTCTATTTAGGAATACACAATACATGACACAAATAGATGTCCAAAGACTATATTAGTTTACTTCCTTTTGAAACATGGAATATAATCATGTATCACAATGAAATATCATCAACATCTTCTATAATGATATTACCCTTTATTATTCCTACCTAAAACCTTTCATTATATTCTGGGTAAAATAAAACAGAAAAAGGGTGATCTAAAATGTAATATAAGGGTAAAAAAATAAAAAATTAACCAAAAGTTAACTTAATAATCTAAAAATGTGAACATAAATTTTGAATATAAAAATCATGAGTGATGAAATAAATCATGGTAGTACGTAAGGAATATGTCATAAAGGAACATTAACCATGATTAAATATCATTGGAATGAAACATGGAATTTTGAAAACAAATAAGAACATACTATGATTTCCATTGTAGGAAAGGAATTACAACGAAGACCATCATAGTGGACAATGTCAATTAATGAACTGGGTTTACATACCGTTCCAGCCCTATATTACTAAACTAGAATTACTAGTCGTTCTAGACCTGTATTAATGAAATGGATTCACATGAAATTGTAGTTATGTATATCTCATTAGATATAATTCTATACCCAATTAATTTAGTGGAAATATAGCTCCCACCCATCACATAATGAAGTCATTCTTAGATGTACCACAAAAACATAAATCATTGATCATTGCACAACCCATGAAATAAAATAGGTTTCTAAAAAATAATTCAATAAAAACATAATATATATAAAATTTCATTTCCTCATCTAAAAACTTAGATAATAGTGGTAATAGGGATTAAAACATATCCCAATTTAAATATCATCATCATAGATGGAAAATAATTTTGATAAAACACTTGAACATAATTCTTGAGGAAAATATCATTTCTTATTCCAATATGTTTTCTTTTCAAAAAATTTCATATAATATTAAAATAAAATAATTTAATTGAAAATAGATGTAAAATCTTGTAATGGAAGCTTCAGGTATATAATGCACTATGATAGGGTAAAAATCCATTCATTTCGTATATGTTAAAAAACATTCTCCTCATACATCTGTTGGAGAAGTCAAAAAGTATCTCATATGGTAAAAGAAACAAATATTACTTCCAAACCATGTAGTAAAATTAATAAATGTGTACATATAGATTTAAAAATTCATATAAGAAGAGAAAATATTTTTTGAAAATATTTTTAGAAAACATGGACATGGATGATAAATATACCCCCTGTAAATACTAACGAATAAACAATCTCAGATAAAAATGATATTGAAAATTTTTCCCTTATATTAAGTCTTATTCCCTCCATATATGTCCAAAACATTTTTATAGTGGTTTTAAACATATTATCAACTTGTAATAGAGACATAATAATAATTATGGTGTCATATATTATTCACTTATTAAATTATATTACTTATTTATTTATCAATTCAATGTTAAAGGAACTTTTTAGATAATAATTTTTTTATTTATTGTACGTGTTTTGACCTATAATTCATGATAATTTTACTTAAATAATGATATAAATACTTCAATAATGTAAAACATTATTAATATATCATAAATATTCAGTATATTAATATATGTAATAGATAGATAAATGAAATGGAATACATCATTTATGGAGACGATAGGTCATAAATACTCTAGAACGTTGTTTCAGTTTCCTTAATAAATTTAATGGAAGAATGTAAATGATATATATATACATAAATCATGTTGTATTTTATATTATTCATGATTATTTAATATATATACTCTATAATCATTCTTTAATGGTTAACGTGGAGAATAAATCTCGTAGTGGTGGGGAGACAATAGCCCATACGTATGCATGAGTGATGATATCATTCACTTAATAGTTAAATGGTGTGGAATTGGATGGTATATTAGTTGTAAAAAATAATAATCAGGTTATATTGATTAATTAAATCAATTTTAATCATCATTATATCCATCTAAATTAAGTATCTTTGAATTAAAATTACACCATGATCTGGAGAGGATAAGCCTTACGTACACATGCACGATGATATTGTTATTTGTAGGATGGCTAAAAAGGGTATAAATTTATATAATAATTATAATAACATTTCATAATGTATAATATATTTGATTAATTACTTTTTTCTGAGAAAATTATAAGAAGAGGAAGTAGAATAAGTAAATAATTTTTAAATAAGTTATAAAACAATTACCTCTTTTTCAAGTATCACCATTTGATTTGCACAAAATGTCTCCCTAGGATATATTTATGCTCAATGTGTGGCCTCTAGAAAAAAGGGTTGGATGTTGGGAGGTTATTGGAGTATATTTTGGATGAGCTATAGTGATATAAAGGTGTGATTAAGTGGGGTACAAGTGGTGGTCTTTTATAAGAGGGAGGTGAGGCACTTTAGAAATGTGTTGAAATATTATTATATAACAAATTTATTTTTGGTCTATCGTTGTACCAAACTCATTTATTTCAATGAATAGATGTGTATGGGTCGAAATTTTATTAAAAAAAATTTAGACAAGTTTTTATTTTATTTGAAACCATGTAATTTTTATTTATCCTTATTTTATATATTTCATTTTATTTGTGTTAATAATATTATAAATATTAAAAGGTAATAAATATTTAATCATGTGTTTTAAATTTCACATAATTTTTAAAATTATAAAATTTAGACCATATTATTTTCACTTTAAATTTTTTAAATATTTTTGTGATTTTTAAATAATTTAATAATATGAAATTTTTATAAAATATCAATGGAGTCAATTTTGACATTATTCATTTATTTGAATTTAAATAAAATCCACACAAAAGATAAAATAAAACCAAAATATTTAACATAATTTTAACATATCATATTCACCTATATTATCTATTTAGAATATTAATTATTCAATATGTTATTTATTTTAATATTTTTAAAACCCCTTATTTTATATTTTTATTAATATAATAACTATTACATCCCAATTGTGCCACCAATAATGTTAATTAATTAATCTCTAAAAATTATAAATAAATTCTCAAGATGTAGATAATTTCATTAGATTTCTTTATAAAATTTATTCTAAATGTTTGATCATGTTTATCACTACATTAAAATTATTATATTTATAATATATAAGAGAGTGACGTGTTGTCACTTTCTATTGTTTTAATTATAATTTTATTACTTTCTTTGAAAAAAGTCATTTGAAGGAATCAATTAGAGACCGTTAAGTGATGTTTTATATATTTAATTCATCCAATAAGATTTTTTTAGGTGTTAGAATAATTTTATTATCTTTATTATATTGTTTTTACCATAATTTACTTGATTTACCACTAACAAGGGTAAATAAAAATTACCATAATTGCTATTCATAATATCCAAAAAATAAATTAACCTATTAAAATAATTTGGACCCACTAATTCCAAATATAGAATCTATATTTCATAATTCTAAACAAATAATTTGGAGTGTTTAATTTAAAATTTTTTGTCATTGTCAATACCAAAAAGAGGGTTTTTAAGAAGTAAAAAACTAATTAGAAGATTGACAAGTGTTTATGTATATTTTAAATGGGAAATTACATAAATTACATAAATTGGATTCAATTATAAAGTCATAATCCAATTACACATTTTTACTAATCAAAAATATAATCTAACTATATAAATTAATTAAATGAAAAGGTATTTTTATATTAAAATGTAGTATTTTTCACTATTCATTAAAAATATGATTTTCATTAGAAAAATACCAAAATTTTATCCATGGTAAATTTTGTTGTCCCACTTCCAAAGAAGAAGAATATTATGTCAAATAGTACTTATAAAAGTATAAAAAATTATATTTAAAATGGGTTCACCATCAAAAGGTGGTAAAACTACATTTTTTAAATAATACGTCATTTATCCATAATATTGAATTTGATCTTATATAATCTCTAAAAAATACACAATATTAATGGTACTATTATATAAAATAAAAAATATTCTTAATAATATTCATATTAGACAGTTTATATCCCATTAAATAAAACTATTTTAACAATATATTGTGGTTTAGTGAAAATCAGTATTATGTACAATGGAAGCTATCATGATTGGTCACTCTTTCATGTCATGAAAAACAATTTAGGGTTGAATTTAGTGAAATATTCTTCTAGTGTTGATTATAACATAATCCAAACGTAGTTCTTTTATACATTGACAAAAATCTATATACAATGTTGTGTGTAATTAATTCTATCAAATGAACTCGAAATTATGTGTAAAACAAGACAAGTATAGTGATATGTATACTAAAAGATAATAGAGTGTTATGTATAGAGTAATAAAATATTGTTGTAGTGTAAAACACAATTAATCAAAGAAATAAAAATGAATCTATCTCATAAAATAACGGGGTGTTACATTATACACCCCTTAAAATGAATTTTTCCCGCAAAATTCATTAGGGTTACAAAATATTTAATACTTGAATGTTTCTTTCATAGAAAGCCACCTCCTAAATAATAATAATAAATGTTAATTTTAGAAAAGAAAGTTATAAACATAAAACATAACCAAATTAACTCATCATTGAGTTTACACATATTATAACTTAGGTGGGAAGTAAAAAAAATGGATAGAGAAGAAAAATCTAACAATCATGTAGAGATGGATTGCGATAGAGAAAAATTATTGGAGAATGTTAACAAAAAAAAATCCATAAATCAGCAATGACCTTATGGACCATATGATTCATTAGAAAATAAGGTACTAAGATAACATTTTTGGTTTTCAAGATCCTTTCCCAAAAGTTGAATAATTTTTCATGAGAATAAATAATTACATTATTTTGGTACAACCACACCATTGTATGTTCCTTGAAAAATTTCCACTTCATCTCAAATTTATATAAATGAAGTTGAATTTTTCATTCTGGATATGTTAGTATATCCTATGATATATAAATATAATGATAGGTCATTCAATCCGTCTCAACAAAAATGTTATCACAAGTTATCAAATACGAATATGTACACCTATAGCAGTGTAATACATTAATATAAAAAACATCAACCATGGTATAACTTATAAAATCCATTAATGGATAAACTTACAATTCTTCCAAATAATAAAAATTTAAAACTTTAGAAATAGGTGAACTAAATATTCATAGAATTCCCATATCTCATTTAGAATTTCTTGGTTTTCACATTATAAACATGTGAATACCATAATCATGTATTCTATTAACCATACACCCTTATTGAAAACATGCATGATTCATTATTAATAACAAAGTGGATTAATATATAAGTCCCAAAAGGTTGTATGCTTCATCCATGATAGCATAACTCTCTTATTGAAAAATCCATAATTAGTTCCAAAGAAATGAGCACCATCATATTTACTTATTAAAATATAATATATCTTTATCCAAACATCATTATCTTAACATAAATGATATATTAAGGGTTATTTATCTCTTAATAATGTTTTTTCCAAGTATATCACATTACAGTAAAATAACTTTTTGTGTCCTTAGAACTATTCAACCTATCCTTTCCAATCCTTAATGAGAAACTTATATTTAAAACACACATATATGCCACGATTCATATAATGTAATATTTGAATTCCCAATAATATTCACCTCAATCATCCAACTTTATTATTAAACCATTACTCAGGATCCATCATCTCGGTCTTTCTTAAAATATGAATCACGTCTTATGGTTTCTCAAATGCAGGCTTTTTTAGGTTTAATGTAATCAATTTTAGAAGAGCATCGCATAACACTCACATGTCTTTTATATCCAATCTATCCTCAGTAGTACGACTAGTACTCATACCATCGTCACAATTACCTTTAGGCTGTTTCTGCATAGGAAATTAATCTTCATAATTCCAATAATTTTCAAATATGAATATTTAATAGTTAACTCTGTTCTATGTAGTTCTGGATATTGAATTATACTAGAACGAAAAGTGTATGAAATACATATCAGAAATTATAAACACATAAGTAAGGTAAATTACTTATAATATTTAAATCTAGGATATCTTTCGTTTTACCATATTTTAGCCAGGATTATCATAAAAACCCTATGAGTGTAACCTATAATTAACTTATCCTTAATAAATCACATGAAATGTACTTAGAAATATATTTAGGGATCTCAATTATTTTTTCGCATCATAGTTTCTAAATTTTGACTAATCCTTTACTCTGATAGAAAATCTAACAGCCCAATCTTGACGGACATGGTCATTACATTTATTTTTTGGAATATATAATACATGACACAAAGAGATGCCCAAAGACCTTATTAGTATAATTCCTTTAGAAACATGGAACATAATATTATATCTTGATGAATGATCTTAAAAATATCACATAATGAACATTAACTTTAGTTTTCAAACATAAAAACATTATTTATATGACGGGGAAAAAGATAACATAAAAAAGGGTGAGCTCAAATGATCAGTATGGTTAAACAGAAATAAAATCAATCAAAACATAAACATATGAATGTAAAAACATGAACATAAATTTTGAGTATCAAAATTGTGATTCATGAAATAAATCTTTGTTTTACGTAAGGAATATATCATAGAGAAACATTAACCATGATAAAATATCATTCACATAAAACATGGATTTATGGAAAACAAATATGCACATAATATGATTTCAATAGTTGCCAAGGAATTGCGTCCAAGGCCATCATAGTGGATAAAGTCCAATTCTGAATATCGTTTACTTTTAATTACATACATGTATTACTGAACCACAGTTACTCTCTGTTCCTACCATGTACTACTGATATTTATTCACTTTTTATTCCCATCATATCTATCTCCTGAAAGATAAATCTTTACCCAATGCATTGGATGGAGATATCATTTCCACCCATATCATAATGAACTCATTCTTAGACATCATTCCATAATAAGAAAATCCACATAAAATATCATTTCCTTATTAAAACACTCAAATAATTGTAATAATTGGGATAGAAACATAACCCTATTAAAAGGGAATCATCATAGATGGAAAATAATTTTGATAAAACACTTGAACTTATTTTTTTTGAAAAATGTCATGTATTCCTCAAAAACGTTTTTTTATCAAAATGATGTAAAATTTTAAAATAAAATAAACTAATTGAATATAAAATTGAAATCTTGTAATGTAAAATGCCTGAAAATAAGGCGTTATTAATGTGTAAAAATCCTATCATGTCGTATAAGTTAAAAAAACATTCTCCTCGTACTTTTTTTGGAGAAGTCACAAATCAACTCGTATGCTATTTGAAAGAAAGATTACATCCAAACCATGTAGTAAAATTAAAAAATTGGTAAAAATAAATTTAAACATATATTGAATAATATTAAACATTTTAGGCTTTTTTAGAACACATGGTCATGGATGATAAATATAACACTGATAAATATTTGGGTATAAATAATCTCGGATGAAAATGAAATTGTAATATTTCCCTCACCTTAAATATGATTTCATCCATATGTCATCAAAACATCATTATTGTGGGATTAAACATATTATTATCTTCTAATAGAACCATAATAATATTTATGATATAATATATGATTCACATATTACTTTATATTATCCATTTATTTATCAATTCCATGTTAAAGCAACATTTTGGGTAATAATATTTTTATTGATCGTACATGTTTTGGCTTGTTATTCTTGATCCTATTACATATATCATGATATAAATAGTTATATAATTTAAAAAAATTATATATTATAAATATTCAGTATGTAAATATATATAATTGATAGATAAATGAAATGGAATACACCATTCATCGAGACGATAGGTCGTACATACAGAATAATGTTGTTTCCATTTCCTTATTAAATAAAATGGAAGCAAGTAAATGATATATGTATATATAGTATTATGTCATATACTTAATAATTATTTATTATATATAATTGATAATCAGTCTTTAATCGTTAATATGGAGAATTAATCTTTTCATATTGTAGAGATGGTAGGTCGTGCGTACGCACGAGTGATGATATCATTCCCTTAATGGTTAAATGAAATATAATATTAATTATACACAATAATTATCATGTTATTTGTTTTTTGTAAATCCATTATACTCATAATTAGTACCATCCTAATTATGTATTGTTGAATAAAAAATTACACCACGATGTGGAGACAGTAAGCTATACAGACACATGCATGGTGAGATTATTATTTGAAGGATATGTAAAAGAAGGAATATGGTTATACCATAATTATACTAACATCTCATCATGTATAAGACAATATATTCATTTCATTATTATGAGAATAACATAATAAGAGTAAGTAGAAGAATATTTTTATTTGAATGGGAAGATAAAACAACTACTTATTTTTCGAGTATCTCGTTTTGATTTGCACAAAATGTCTCCCTAGGATGTATTTTTCCCAATGTGCAGCCACTAAGAGTAGAGGAGATATATTACAAGATTACTTGTGAAGTGTTTGTATTAGACAATGTGCATGAAATTTGGGACTAAGTGGGTATAGGCGTGAGCCTTTTATAAGTGGGAGTAGGGGCCCTTTAGGGAAGAATTTAAATATTAATTTATTATAAGCTGATTTTCAGTTAATAATGTTCCCAAACTCATTTGTTTCTAATATAAGATGTTTATGGGTCAAAATCTGATCAACCAAAAAAATTTGAACCTGTTATTATTTTATTTTAAAACATATCATTTTGATTTTTACTTATTTAATCTATTTAATTTTATTTGTGGTAATAATATTTTAAATATTAAATGGTTATAAATATATACTTATTTGTTTTCAATTTTCCATAATTGGTTATATAATAATATTTTCTTCCACATATATTTCAGTTTGTAATTTTTTAATATTTATTTATTTTAAAATAATTTAATAATATGAAATTTTTATAAACGATCAATGGAGTCAATTTTGACACTATGTAATTATTTTAATTTAAATAAAATCCACACAAAAGATAAAATCTAACCAAAATATTCAATACAATAAAAACATATCATATAACCTAGACAATTTGTGGACAACCTAAATTAGTACATATTTTATTTTATTTGTTATATTTAAAACATTTATTTGATATTTTTTTTAAAAAAATAATTTCTACATCACCATTGTGTCACCATTATTAGTAATTATTTAACCTCTAAATATTATAAACAATTTGACATGATGTATATAATTAATTTTCGTTATGTTAAATTTTTATGTATGATGTTTTATCAATTTTTTCACTAAATTAAAATTATTATACTTATAAGAGATAATAGAGTAACATGTTGTGAGATACTATTGTTTTAATTTCAATTACATCACATTCATTGGAAAAATCCATTAAATTAATTAATTTGGACCTTTATGTGATATTTGTTGAATTTAATTCATCTAATAGGATTTTGGAAGGTTTTTGGGTAATTTTATTATATTGATCGTATTATTTTTTACCATAATTTACCATATTTACATTCAACTCTATTAAAGATAAATTAATATAGTTGTCACATCCCAAGATTCCACAGTACATTTCCATTTGAATAATGCAATAACTTTCATAGTACGGAACTTCGTGATCTAGCACACCACGACCAATAAAACTAGCTATTATGACTTGTAATACCCACTTTTTGAAAATTGAAAAATTTTATTTTTCAAAATTGTGTTCATTTTAGGATTCTGAATATCAAAATTAACTTTGGATGAATTTTTTGTATTTTTATGAAAACATTCAATTTTTAGTGAATAGTAAAAAACATTGTGTTATTGTTTAAAACCTACCTTTTTTGAAATAATTAATTAATTTATTTAAATTAATTTTATTTCAAAATATATATATAATACATATATAAGTTCAATTTAACTCATTATAGTCATTTTATAATAAAATTAGCAGCATAAATGTTTATTGAACAATTTAACGTCTTTTACCCACCTTCTAGTCACATTTAGAAATTTTCATAAAACATAAACATACAACATATTTCAATTAACTTCCATATATCTGAGAGAAACTATTTACATCTATATGTAATATTTTGTTTAATGGGATGAAAATAATTTTTGGTGAATAGTTATTTCTGAATTTTATTTACCTCGATTAAAAGTAAATATGGTAATGAATGGTAAAAAATATATTATAATTACCATAAAATATTTCCTAATACTATTTGATATGTATTTTTAGACCAATATAATCCTTTGGAATAACATATGATCCTCTATGATCCACTTGGATTAGATTAGGACATTTATTATTATTTTATTTAATGAAGAGTTACAAGTGTTAAATTCAAATTTTAATAACTAAATCATTTTTAATATAGAGTTATACATAAGATAAATTCAACTATAAAAATTATTTATAAATATAAAAATATTTACTAAATAATGGTAGTTTATTTATAATTTTTATACATTAAATAATTAAATTTCTATATGACACAATGATGATTTAGTAATTACCTTTTTAATAATGGATTAAAATAATTGATATTATAAATATAAAAAAAAATGTAAATTGAATGTTCTGATGCATTCCACGAATTTTATCAGTTAATAAGACATTTTATGATTTATTTAATTCATTTTTTTAGAATTAATAAATTCTTTTGGACTTTCACAAAATCCAGATACTAAATAGTGTCAAAATTTACATAAATGTGTTTTTAAAACAAATACAGTATTATCAACTAATATAATATTCCTAAAATTCTAATGTTCTTCCAAAGGACTTATATAATGATATATATGTCATTAATGAACCACTTTTGGGTTTATTGGAATGTTATAGTATGTTTACTAACCATGTAATATAAAATTACAATAAGACATTGTTAAAGATAAACTATTTAACTAAGAGTAAAATATTAAAGATACGGTTAATATGGTGACCTAAAATTTTTTAAAACCTATTTATTGAGAGGATTTAGACCCATTCCCACCTTATACTCAAAATAAAAACTTTTTTATCCATTACAAAATTAATATGATTGTATAATAAATTAATATTTCATGATTTTCCTAAAGTGAGCCTCACATCTCTTATAAAATGGTACTTCCCCTTCTCTCAAAAGTACGCCTCCAAAGCCATTAGTCTCATCCAAACCCTACTCAAACATCTTTCCAACTACCCTCAAATCACCCTAGAGGCCTTATATTGATCATAAATCTGACCTATAGACCCTTCTGATCAAATCAAATGGAAGCACCCGAAGAAGAGGAAATAATTTGATCACTTATTGAAAAGTTATTTTCTTCTTCCACTTCCTCTTTATTTGTTTTTTCCATAACAAAATAATAACTCCAGTACCTTCTAAATATTGTTATGTTATTAAAAATTTGGTACAACCATATTCATTATTCTACCCAGCCAATGAACTGCAATGTCACCAAACGTGTGTATGTATGGCTTACCGTCACCACCTCATGGTGTAGTTTGTTTTTTAACAATTCATTATTTGGATGGTTATAATAATGAGTATAATTGATTTAAATATTAACAATAACTTGTTAATTATTCTGTATATATGATATTCCATCCAATTACCTATGATTTCACCATTAATTGAATGGAATTGTCACTCGTGCGTAATTACAAATTACTCCATGAATGCGATGAGATTCATTCACCATTGTAACCATTCTAGAATAAATAACTTTTTATGATTAAAAATAATATTTATGCACTTAATATAATTCGGGATTTGAATCCAATACATACTATACATAACAATCATTACTTATGTAAAGATACATATAAAGGAAAAAAAATCATTTAACACACAAAAAAATGATACTACAAAACTATTATTAAAAAAACAATATTAGAAGATCATATATGATATTACATTTATTTATGTGGTTGTTTTATAATTTAATTACTATGATTTAACTATTATACGAATGTTAATGTAATCCTGACCAATGAAAAGTACAAGGTAAGGGTTAATTTTACAATCTCTTTATTATCAGAGGTTGTTTGTACGTACGTATCTACTGGAACCTCTTTACATTCACATTTGTGTTTCTTAAAAATGTATATCAAAACATTTTTGTAATTCCTAGAATATGGTTTAATGTCATTTATACACTTGTTTTAATTTTTATAAAATGATTTGAAAATAATCTTTCTCTCGTTTTTCCAAATAATGTACTTTATGACATTTTTGACAATTTAAGGTAATAATGTTTTTTAACGTATACAGCAGGTGCATCTATTTTCCATCATTATAACATCTTCAATGGTTCCCTTATAAGCTTATAATTTTTTTTCACATAAATGTTTTCTTTTATAATTATTTGACATTTAAATGATTTCAAAATTGAAATAGATATTTCTCTCAAATAGTTTTTATTTCTTCTATGTCAACATACTTTGATGGATTTTACACTTGTTTGATGTTTATTTATTATAATGAAATCATCAATATTGTATTGATGGTTTTATGATATGTTTGACTAAGGATGTTTTATTTTTATACCATTTAGGGTTTATAGATAAAGTATTAACATTTCGTATGCTAGTTTTAATACAAATGTTTATGGTATGTTTAAACCTGTTTATATGAGGAATTAATTGGACTTAGTAAATGATGGGTGGACCCCCTACTGCTCCTTGATGCATCGGTAGGTCTCATGAGATAAAATAGTGTCTTGTCAGAAGGCCTTGACAAAATATAATTTGTAGTCAAGGTAAGATGCCTTGACTATGTCGTTATGATGTCTGGTATTATGCATTCCACCATTATGAAATTACCTATTGATACTACATTTAATTATTCGGCTAGTAGAATATCCATGTGAATAAGTAAATGGAATTATTTGATTTATCATTTCCATATTATGTTGATGTTTAATTTTAAAAGACATCTATCTTAGTCTTAAATGTTGCCTTCAATGTTTATGGATATTAATGAATGTTTCTACTATATTGTTATCCTTACTAGGAAGCTGATCTCATCCCTTGCTTATGTTTTATTCTTCATCGTATAAGAAGAAGTATATTATGATTGAATTTCAGGGATAGGAAATATGATATGAGTGTATGTAAAGGATACACAATGTTTATTTTATTTCATAATTTAATGTAAAACATATGTATGTATCTTGTACTTCCAAGTCTATTAAACTATTCAGTCTTTCGAAACATGATATCTTGCCACCATTCCAATGTTATGTAATAATTCACTGACTCTGGGTAACTAGGGTCGGGACATTATAGTTTTATTAGATAAATTTTAGTACAAACCTTGGAATCTAGATGTTGAAAAACACTTATTAGACAACATTACACTAATATAGACTTTAATAATTAGTATAGAAGAACATCCATGAGTTTAGGTAATATAGATATTTTGTGCATTTTCCTTGCAATGCATCCCTGTCTGAATATGAGTAGGTAGAGGGGGCTCTGGCATAGATGTACCTTGGTTTGAAAACACTAAAAAGGAGTTTTGGGTTTGACCTGGGGTATCCTAGTACACGACAAGGGTCCTTGTTGCACTCTTGGTTATGAAAATCGCAAGATATATGAATAAGATAATTCACATTTTCATTACTAACCATAATTAAAGATTTATGAATAAATACCTCCTCAAAGAAAACATTTTTTATGATTACATATTACATGCATAAATTTTTCAATTTATGTTAGTTATTTTAATAGTTTAGAATTATATATTATAATTCATAAACTAATCTTGTGTATGTCATTGTTTAGAAATGGAACATAGTGGAAGGAATGAAAATATTATCAATATACGTAATCCATGTATGTATTTCCCTTCTACTCACGATTATTATAGTGGAGTAGTAGATGAAACCATTGCTAAACAACATATAACCATACTATGAAAAATCACTCGGGTTATTTATAATAACCTTTCCAGTATGTAGCACCCTGATCCACAATGGAGGGGATCAATGTAATAAAACATCATGAGGAAACAACTACCAATATTCAATAGGACTACAAATACATTTGTATCTGAGAAATGGATATGTTCTATGGGGAAAATATTTAATGCTTTGTGGATTAGGTAAAGGGAAAAAGTTATCATGGATGTTTATCTTCTCACAGGAGATGCAGATCAATGGTGGTCATTAATTCAATACACAAAATAGGATGAAGAAGTATCAAATATGGAATGGAGAGAGTTTATATATATTTTATTATATAAATACATTCTGCGTGACCATCGAGTAGATATGGAATGACAATTTCTGAGTCTGAGGTAAAAGGAGAATGTGAATGTCATAAAGTATGAGGCTAACTTTACAAGGTTTGTAAGGCAAGAATCAGATTATACACGTAACCAAAGGAGCAAGATTGATTTATTCTTGGATGGGTTAAAACCATTTCTCTATTGATCATTAGACTCACAATCCTTCTCATCGTACGAAGATACTATCTCATGTTTTATCAAGATAAAAATGGAATTGTCTAAATATGAAAACTTTAATGAAAAGAAAATGAAGAAGAGATCCGTTGAACACTCTAAAAATAAGAATAATGGGAAGAGGAAAAACATTAATTTCCATCTTGTAGTAATTTTTGGAAGAAACACCCCGGTACTTTCACGAAGGGACTGTGAATTTGTTATAAGTGTAGTGAAAATGGCCACCAAGCTTGTGATTGTAAGAGAAAAAAAGAGGCTTTTAATGATGAATTCTTCAATTGTAGATATATGGGTAATTATACATATTATTTTTCAAATCACCAAGTAAACATACCTTAGAAAATGACACGAGTGAAATTCTAGGATTATGTGATAGATAATTCTGAGGTTGATTATCTGAATAACATTGTGGAAGGAAATTTAATGGTTTCCTCAAATTTTGACAATTCTTTATTTTTTTCTAGATCATAAAATTGTTTCATATCATCCCAGTTTTCTTAGAAAAATAGATATTTCAATTTTATTTAACAAGGGATTTGTCATTTAAAACACTTATGGGTAGTATAACTGCAACAATTTTTCGTGAATATGTTCCCATTAGGGAATATAAATGTGATTTATCTTTCAATATCATCATCATACCAATGATTTAATTTGATATATTCATCGATATGGATTGTCTTTAGTACCATTATGTGGAAATTTGTTTTATGAAGGAGGAGGTTACAATTTTGGATGATGATATGAAGTACGTTATCTTTAGAGAAGAAACACCACCATCTAATTCTCATCTACATCCATCCCCGGTAGCTCTACTTAATTGAATTATTATGGAGTAAGAGTGTAAAAAAACTATAGGTGAGGAAAAGAATGTTCATATAGAGGATGCACCTATTGTGCAAGAATATGTTGATGCGTTTCCACAGGATTTACCAAGACATCCTCCTGAATGAGAAATTGAGATTTCCATCGATTTAATTCTTGGTTCAAGGCCCATATCAAAGACCTCTTATATAATTTACACTGTGGAATTAATGGAAAAAAGAAACAATTATAGGAATTGAGTAATAAAAGGACTTATTTGACAAAGTTTTTCTCCATGGGGAGCCCCTGTTCTTTTTGTAATGAAGAATGATGGATCTATGAGGTTGTGCTTTGACTATAGAGAGATCAATGCTATAAAATAAAAATAAAAAGTTCCCCCTAACTCAAATTGATGATTTATTTGATCAACTTCAGGGAGCTCGATATTTTTCAATAATTGACCTTCGATTTGGATATCATCAGTAGTCTGTGAAGAAGGAAGACATTCTGGTGTAAAAATTACATACCAGGTAAGGGCATTACCTATTTAAAGTACGACCTTTTGGACTAATTAATGAACCCTCTATTTTCATTGATCTAGTGAATAGAGATTTCAAGGAATATATTGATGACATTGCAGTAGTATTTATTGATGATATCTTCATATACTCCAAAAGCTACGAAGATCATGAAAATCAGTCATGTACTATTCTAAAGACTCTTAGAAGAAATGATTTATATGGGAAGTTTATCAAGTGCATTTTTTGGATTGAGGAGATTTATTTTTCAGTCATATTGTCTCTAAGGATGGAATCTATGTTGATCCTTATATGATAAGAGGAATACATGAATGTCAAGCACTAATGATTATAACTGAGGTATGCAGTTTTATTGGATTAGCATGTTATTGTCATCATTTCGTCCAGAATTTTCCTATTTTTGTAACCCATTAAAAAAGATCACTCGTAAAGGGGTTAAATGTTTTAGGACCAAAGGATATGAAGAATGTTTTAAATAACTAAAGAGAATATTAGTCAATGATCCTATCTTGACTCTACCATCATGGAATGATGGGTTTGTTATTTATAGTGATTCTTCAAATAATGAACTTGGTTGTGTCCTTATGTAAAATGAAAGAGTTATTTCCTATGCATCATGAAAAGAAAAAATTCACAAAAAAAACTATCCCACTCATGATCTTGAGTTAGCAGTAGTAAGAATTGATTTGATGATATGAAGTCACTGTATCTATGGGGAAAATGTGAGATATATACCGATCACAAGAGTTTAATGTATATTATCTCTTAGAAAAAACTCAATAAGAAGAAAAGATGAGGTCTTGAACTATTCAAGGATTATGAATGCACTATACACTACCACCCGAGTATAGAAAATATGGTGGCATATGATTTGAGTAGAAAGGATTATGGAGTTTTGAATAAGATGAGAGTTGAAATGGATCATATGTTCATGGATCTAGTAAAGATGGATATGGGAATAATCATGGAAGGTGATTCATAAATACCTTTTAAAATAGTTTCAAAAACATCATTACTAGATAGGATAAAATGTTCTCAGATAGATTATGAGGAGTTTCAAAAGAAAATTACAGCTTTGAATGATAAGAGATTGATTGATATTGTATATGAAGATGAAATTTTGAAATTTGGGAAGAGAAATTGTGTTCCTACCATACCTGATGTTAAAATGGAATTGTTGGGTGTTGCTCATAGCTCCAATTTCTCTATACACCCTAGTAGCACTAATATGTTTATATATTTCATGGAAAATTTTCGTGGGACCTAATGAAGAGGGATATTTGTAATTATGTGTCAAGATATATGGTTTTTCAATATTTGAAGGCTGGAATTAACATCCTAGAGGAGTCATGCAACCTCTTCTCATACCTGAGTGGATATGGGATGAAATTATGTTGTAATTTCTCATAGGGAATCAAAATTATCCTAGAATGAATGATAAAATTTGGGTCAATTTTGATCGTCTTACAAAGTCAGCAAATTTTCTGGAAACATGGGAAGATTTACCACTTGGATGTTTATCAAGACTATATATTAATGAAGTTGTAAGACTTCATGGAGAACCCCTACAGATATTTTATGAACGTGATCCCCATTTTACATTAGGATTCTAGAAAATTATTCTGTAGGCCCTAGATACTGATCTTCTTTTGAGCATTACCTACCACTGTCAAAATAATGGAAAATCTAAAAGGACTATTCAAATATTATAAGACATGTTGAGATCTTTATCAATTTATGTTCAAGGTATGTGCGATAAATATTTACCATTGGTAGAATTTTACTATAACAATAGCTTCCGTTCAAGTATTCAGATGGCACCAAATAAAGTGTTATATGGAAAGAATTGTTCCACACCAACTTGTGGGAATGTTTTCGGTAAAAGAAAACTTATAGGCCCATAAAATGTTGGGGAAACAATGGAAAATTTGTCGTTTATCCAAACCCACAACAAAGTAGAACAATGTAGAAAAAATAGCTATGCTGATAACTGAAGGAAGGATTTGGAAATCCAAGTAGGAGATAATGTTTTCTTGAAGGTATCTCCATGGAACAATGTTATACTATTCGGCAAGAATGGTAAATTATGTCCTAGGTATATCGGACCTTTTGAAATTATACAATGAATTGGAGTTGTAGATTACCATTTGGCAATACCTCTAATTCTCTCCAAAGTTCCCTATGTGTTCCACGTATCACTGTTGAGAAAAGACAAGCCTGACCCGAAGCATGTACTCACCTATGATGAAATGGAACTGGAACTCAATCTATCTTATTTTGAAGAGTGTATTATGATTCTTGATACCAGAGAACAAGTGCTGAGAAAAATGACGAATAATCTGGTAAACGTTCTATGGAGAAACTATATGATTAAAGAGGCAACGTGGGAACCTGAGTAACTTATAATGAAGAACTACCCAAATCATTCTATGTAGTATTATGAAAGAAATTTCTAGGATGGAATTATTTGAAGGGGGAAGAATGTAACAACTGAAGCTTCCAGAGTACGTTTCTCTTTGAATAATACAATAGCTTGCGTTGTACAGAAATTCGACTTCTAGCACACCATGTCCAATCAAACTAGTCTTTGTGAATAGAAATACCCAATTTTTGAAATTTTTGAAATTTTATTTTTTAAAATAGGCTTCATTTTTGGATTTATAATATCAATATTATTTAAGGTTTAATTTTTTGTATTTTTCTGAAAACATTCAATTTTTGATTAATAGTAAAAAACATTGTGTTATTGTTTAAAACATACTTTTTATTTAAATAGTTATTGACTTTTTTTAAATTTATTTTGGGTCCAAAGAGATACATAATACCTATATAAGTTCAATTTATCTCATTGGAATCATTTTATAATAAAATTAGATGTATAAAATTTTATTGAACATCTTAGTATCTTTTACCCACCTTCTAGGCGCAAATGAAAATTTACATAAAAAAAATTTCTACCACTTATGGGAATTTAATTTGAAAAATCTGAGAGAAAAAATTGAACTCAGTAATTAAAATTTGGTTCAATTGGATGAAAATAATTTTATGAATAATAACTTTTGAATTTTATTTACCACTATTAAATGTAAATAGGGTAATTAATGGTAAAATGATATTATAATTACCCTAACACATGTAATAATTCTATTGGATAATATTTTTTCGACCAAAATCAACCGTTGGAATAAAATAAGATTCTCTTTGTTCAATATGGATTAAATTATGACATTTATTACTATTTTATTTAAAGAAGAGTTAAAAATGTTAAATTTAAATTTTAATAACTAATAGATTTTTAATATAGGGTTATACATAAGATACCTTCGACTATAAATATTAATAATAAAGATAAATATATTTCCTATATTATTATACTTTATTTATAATTCTTAGTCATTATATATTTAAATTTATTCATGACACAACGATGATGCATTAATTACTTTCTCTATGAAATATCAAAATAATTGATATTATAAATATAACAATAAATGTAAATTGAGAATTTTGATTCATTCCACGAATATTATAGGTTAATATGACATGTTCGGATTGATTTAATGCATTTTATAGAAGTAATGAAGTTATCTTGACTTTTAGAAAAACCAAATACTAAATAGTTTCAAAATAGACATACATGGGTTTTTAAAACATATACTATATTATAAAATGATATAATATTCATAAAAATATATTTTTCATCCAAAAAACATATATAATGATATATATGTCATTAATGAACCAATTGGTGTTCTCTTTAATTTTATTGTAGGAAGACATTGTAAATGTTAAACTATTTAACTACGAGTTAAATCTAAATGATAAGGTTAATATGGTGACCTAAACAGATCTAAATCCAAATGGTTGGGATTATTTCGTCCCATACCCACCTTATCCTCGAAATAAATCCTTTTGGAGCCATTATAAACCTAATATGATGGTATAATATGTTAATATTTCATGATTTTTCTAAAGTTACCCCCACCTCTCTTATAAATGGGTACTTCCCCTTCTCTCATAATCACACCTACAAAGCCTTTTGGATTTGCCAAAACCTACTCAAATATATTCCCAACTACCCTAAATTCATCTATGAGGCCTTACCTTGATCAAAAATCTAACTTAATTTTCCCTTTGATCAAATCAAAAGGAATAACCTGAAGAAGAGGTAATAAATTCATCACCTCTTTCAATGTTATTTTCTTCTTACACTTCCTCTTTCTTTGTTTATTTCATACCAAAATAATAACTCAATTACCTTATACATACTTTTATGTTATTATAAACATTTTACAACCATATACATTATTATATCCACCCTATGTATGACATAGTCACCATAATAGCGTACGTATGGCTTACCGTCTCAACGGTGTGTTGTAGATTGTTGTTCAACACTTCATTATTTGGATGGGTATAATAAGGATTATAATTGATGTAAATAATAAATATAACATGTTATTGATTCTGTAAATACTATATACTATCCAATTACATACAATTTGACCATCAATATAATGGTATTGTCAGTCATGCATACATACAAATTACCGTCTCCAAGAACATTATGAGATTCATTCTCCATCGTAACCATTAACTAATAATTTTAATTTTATGATTAAAAATAATATTTGAGAACATAATATAATTCTGGATATGAATCAAATACATCCTATCCATAAAAATCATGTCTTACAAAACAAAACATATAATGGAAAATGAATTTGTTAACACCCAAAACAATGATACTACTAAAAAATTATTAAAAAAATAATTTTAGAAGATCGTATATGATATCATATTTATTTATGTCGTTCTTGTATAATTTAATAACAATATTTTAACTACTATACATGAGTTTAACTTACCCTCGATCATGGAAAAGTACAAGTTAAGGGTTAATTTTACAATTTTTTGTTATCCGAGGTTGTTTGTACGTAAGTATCTACTAGGACCTCTTTATCATCCAGATCAGTGTTTCTTAAAAAAAATTCAAAACATTTTAACTATTTCCTGGAATATTGGTAAATTTACTTGATACACTTGTTGTACTTTTTATAAATTTTTTTTAAATGAATATTTTCATCATTTTCCAAACAATGTACTTTATATCCTTTTTGACAAATTATGTTAAGAATGTTTTTAACATATACGTCAAGTGACGCTATTTTCCACTATTATAGCATCTTTAAAGCTTCCCTTACAAGAATATAACAATATTTTCAAAATAAATGATATCTTTTATAATTATGTGACTTTTAAATGATTTCAAAATAAAAAGAGATACTTATCTCCAATAATTTTTATTTAATCTATGCCTACATCCTTTGATGGATTTTACATTTGATTGAAGTTTATTTATTATGATACAATATATTGTATTGTATTAATGGTTTGATTGTATGTGTGATTATGGATGTGTTATTTTTTTACCATTCATGGTTTGTGGTTAATTTATTATCATATAGTATTCTAGTTTTAATATGAATGTTTATGGTATGTTTCATCCTTTTAATATGATGAATGCATTGGACATACTATGTGATGGGTGGAGCCCACTATAGCTCCTCGATTCATTAGTAGGTCACATGAGGCAAACTAGTGTCTTGAAAAAAAAAGACAAAATGTTATTTGTAGTCTTGGCACGATTCCTTGACTATGTGGTTATGATGTACGACATTATGAATTCAGCCACAATGAAATTAGCTATTGTTGTTATATATGATTATTCTACTACTAGAATATCCATTTGAATAAGTAAATGTAATTATTTGATTTATGTTTTTGATATTATGTTGATGTTTAGAATTTCAAGGCTTTTGTTTTAGTATTATACATTGTCGTCAATGATTATGCTTATTTATAAAAGTTTATGTTATATATTTATCCTAACTGAGAATTTGATCTCACCCCTTTCTTATGTGTTATTTTTTCAAGGATGTGAAAAGTATATTATGATTGACCTATAGAGATATGCTATGGGATATGAGTGTGTTCAATTGAGGAAAAATTTTGTTTTTTATTTCATAAGGAAATATAAAACTTATGTATGAATCTAGTACTTACAAGGCTACAAATCTAATAAGTCTTTCGAGACATGATCTATTGTGATAATGCCAATGTTATGCAACAATGCACTGACTCTAGGTATGTAGGGTGGGGGCGTTACAGTAGTTACTATTCATAATATCAAGAAAGTAACCTATTAACATATTTTGGGCCAACTAATACCTAATATAGAATCCTTTTTTCATAATTAGAAACAGATAATTGGTTGAAATTAATTTAAATTTAATTTCCTTTTCCAAAACACATAAGTAGGATTTTAGAAAATAAAATCATATAAAAATATTGACTGGTGTTTATCTCCAATTAAAATGTGAAATTTATTCTAATGACCCTAATTGGAGTAAATGATAAAAAATAATAAAATTACACATTGAAACCATTTTAAAATATAATATAACTATTTAAATAAATTAGTAGAAAATATAGGTTTGAATTAAAATGAAGTGTTTTTCACTACTCATTAAAAAATGAATTTCATCAGAAAAATACTAAACTTTCAACCGAGGTAAATTTTTATGTTTTTTGTCTAGAGAATAATATTATTCTTTCAAATAAAACTTATAAATGTGTAAAAAATATTTAAAATGGGTTCTCCATCAAAAGGGGATAAAACTACAATTTTTAAAAAATACTTCCTTTATCCAAAAAATTGAATTTGTTCTTATATCATCTATAGAAAATAAATAAGATTAATGTTAGTGTTATATAAAATCAAAATATCATTAATAGTATTAATAATAACAAGTTTATATCATATTATATAATAATAATTTAATTAAAAATCTGTGTTTAGAGAAACACAGTATTATGTACAATGCAAGATATCGAAAAATGTCCCTCTTGCATGTAATGAATGTCAGGTAATTTTTTTAAGAGAAAGCTTCCTTTCTTTCGTATAACATAATCCAATCATAGTTATTTAATACATTGAAAATACTATATACTCATTGTTGTCTGAAATATATTATATAAAATTAATATGAAATTGTGTGTCACACAAGCGAAGTATAGTTTTTCATATACTGAATGCTAATACAGTGTTGTGTATAGGGAAAGGTAATCTTGGTGTAGCGTACAACACAAGATATAAATGTAATTACAAAGAATCATTCTCATAAATTCTTAGGGTGTTACATTATACCCACCATTAAATGAATTTCTCCATCAAAATTCATTGAGGTTATAAAAGGTTCACTACATGAAAGTTTCATTTATAGAAACCCACATCACAAAAAAGATTAATAAAAGTGAATTTTAAAATCGAATGTTAGAAAAATAACACTTAAAAAAAGTAACTCATCTGTTGGATTCCATATAAGAGAAAATATGTGGGAAGTGAAAACAAGGATATAGATGAAAAATATATCCATCATGTTCTTATGGATAGTTATAGAGAACAAGGTTTGGAGAATGTTAACAACTGGAACGTCATAAATATGCAATGATTTAAGGGAAAATTTGATTCATCAGATAAGAATGTAATATGATAATCTTTTTGGTTTTTAAGATTATATCCCTAATGTTGATGAATATTTCATGAGAATAAATACTTATTAGATTTTTGTATATTCTCACTATTGTTCGTGCCTTGAACAATTTCCACTTCATCAATTATTTAAGTAAATTAACTTAAATTTATCATTAATGAAGTGTTAGTAGATCGTGTTATCCATAAATATATTGATATTTCAATCCATCTGTATAAAAAAATTATTCAAATGTTATCAAAAAAGAATAAGTCCATCTATAGAGAGACATAACATTAATCTAATAAACATCAAACGAAGTATAACTTATACTATCCATTAAATGGATATCCTTACAATCCTTTAAAAAATTGAAAATCTATAAATTTAGAAATAGGTGAACTAAATCCGCAAATCATTCCCATATATCATTAGTCATTTCTTGGTTATCACATTACACACAAGTGAATAACTTAATCATGTATTTTATTTACCATACATCCTTATATAAAACATGCATGTTTCCTTGTTCCAAAAAACTGTGGATTATTCCTTAAGTCCCCAAAATGTGTATACGTCATCCATGATATCATACCTCTCTTGTCGAAAAATCCATTATTAGTTCCCAATAAACATGAATCATCAAATTTACATTTTCAAATATGATATATCTTTATCCAAAAATCGTAATCTTAATATAACTTATATATTAAGGGTTGTCTTTCATATAATCATGTGTTCTCCATGTGTATCACCTTACCCTTAAATCACATTTTGGCTCCTTATAAATGTTCAACATATCCTATCCAATCAATAATGAAAAACATATATTGAAAACCCTTATATATTTCATGATTCATAAAACATAATATCTAAACTCCAAAACACATACACATCAATCATCCAAATTTATTCTTAAACCTTTATGTGGGATCCATCATCATTTTATTTCAAAAAATATAAATCATGTATTATGATGTCTCAACTGCAAGAATATTTGGGTTATTGTAAACAATATTAAAAGAATATGGCATACCTTTCACATGTCTTTTACAATCTATTTATCTTTATTATTATGACTAATACCCGTTCTATCATCATGATTCTCGTCATGGTGTTTCCACATTGGAAATCAGTCTTCATAATTCCATTACGTTTCACATATGAAACATTCAATTGTTAACTATGTTCTATATAGTTCTTGATATTATCTAATACTAGAAAAAATGTGTGAGAAATAAATATCAGATATTATAGTCACATATGTAAGCTAACTTACTTATAATGTTTCAATCTATAATATCTTCAATTTAAACCATGGTTAGTCATGATTATAAAAAAAGACCTAGGATTATAACCAATACTTAGACCTATCTATTGGACATCCCTAAACATATAATTAGAAATATATCTATGGATATCACTAAGTATTTTCATACTAGTTTCCAAAGGATTATTAAACCATCACTCTAATACCAACTCTAATTACACATGTTTGATGTACATTGTCATTACACTTATTTTGTAGAATACCTAATACTTGATACAAAATGATTCCCAAAGACAATATTAGTTTAGTTCCTTTGGAATCCTGTAACATAATCTCTTCTCTTGATGAAAGATATTCAACATCTCCCATAAATATCTTCCCTATAGTTTTTCTACCTAAAAAATTCTTCATATCGTAGGGAAAAGAAAACACAAAAAGGGTGATCTCAAATTCTCAATAAGGGTAAACATGAAAAACATAAAAAAACATAAACATAAGACTGTAAAAACATGAAAATAAATTTTAAATGTCAAAATTTTGAGTCATGAAATAAATTATGGCAGTATATATGGAATAGATCATCTGGGAACATTAACCATGATAAAATAGAAGTGGCATAAAACATCTAATTTTTTAAGACAAATAAGCACATAATATGATTTCCATAGTATCCATGGAATTTTTTCCAATACCATTATAGTGGAAAAGTCCATTATTGAACCAAGTTTACTTGTCTTCTATCCATGTATTACTGAGCGAGATTTCTATTCCTGCCCTATATTATTGAAATATATTCACTTTCCATTATTTTCATGTCTTTATCATGAGATATTATAATTTACCCAATGCATTAAAGGTAGATATATGTCCCACTCATATCATAATGAAATCAATCTTACATGTACCATAAAAACATAAATCATTGATCATAGCATAACTTGAGATATAAAATGGTTTCTTAATCATAATTAAATTAATACAAAATCTATATAAAATATAATTCCCTAAATAGTGAACTCAAATAATAGAAAAAATATCGATAGAAACATAACCCTATTAAATAGAATCATCTTATATGGTAAATAATTCTGATAAAACACTTTGAACATAATTCTTTAGGAAAATATATTATCTTCTTCAAAAATGTTTTCCTCTCTCAAAATGTCCTGAAATATAAAAATTAAAGAATTTAATAGAAAATAAACTCAAACTCTTAGAACATAATATTCATGTAAATAAGGCATTATGAATGTTTAAAAATCCATTCTTTCCATATATGTTAAAAAAATTCTCCTCATACTTTTGTTGGGGAAGATAAAAGTTACTCATATGGTAAATATTAGGAAGATTCCTTTCATACCCTGAAGTAAAAGTAAAAAATGGGTAAAACTGACATTAAACATACATAGGAGAATAATAGAAATTATATGAAAACATTTTATGAAATCATGGACATGGAGGATAAATCTACCATGAGTAATAACTTACGTATAAACAATCTTGGATAAAAATAAGATTGCAAAATTTTCCCTTACCATAAATATGATTTCTTTTGTATTTGTCTAAAACTTTTATATAGTGGTTTTAAACATCTAATTAAATTTAAGTTGAAACATAATAATATTTATGATATCATATATGATTCACTAATGACTTTATATAATGCATTTATTTATCAATTCGATGTTAAAGCAATTTTTTTGTTTATAATCATTTTATCTATCATACATGTTTTGAATTTAAATTATTTATCATATTACATACATAATTATATAAATAGTTCTAGAATATAATACATGATTTATATATCATAAATATTTTGTATATAAATGTATATAATAGATATATAAATGAAATGGAAGACACCATTCCGGGAGACGGTAGGCCGTACGTATGCATGAAGGATGTTTTTGTTTCCTTGTTGAATTGAATAGAATAATGTAAATGATATATATATACATAAAAAATACATTATTATGTAATATATTTCAATATTACTTATTATATATAATTTATAATCATTATTTAATTGTTAATGTTTATAACAAATCGCATTGCATTGTGGAGCCGGTAGGCCATACGTATGCACAAGCGATGATATCATTCACTTAACGGTTAAATGGTATAGAAATGGATGGTATATTAATTATAAAAAATTATTATAATGTCATATTCATTATTTTCATCCATTAAAATCATAATTAAACCCATCCAAATTATGTATTTTTGAATAGAAAATTACACCATGATGTGGAGGAGGTAAGTCGTACGTACAGACGAATGGTGATATTGTTATTCAAAAAATAGATAAAAGAGGGTATAAGGTTTTACCATAATTATAATAATATCTCATAATGTATAAGATACCTCAACAATTAATTTAGTATAATAACAACATAACAAGAGGATATAGAAGAAAAAATAATTTAGAAAGTGCTGATAAAATGATTACCTCCTTTTCAGGTATCTCCTTTTGATTTGCACAAAAGGTCTCTCAAGGATGGATTTGGGCCCACAGTGTGGCCTATAGAAGGAAGGGAGAAATATTGGGAGATTATTTTAGTATATATCGGATGAGAACAATGTATTTAAATGTGTCGGTAAGTGGGTAGAGGTGGTCTTCTTTTTTAAGAGGAAGGAGGGTCACTTTGGGAATGTCTTGAAATATTAATTTATTATAAATTGGTTTTTTGTTTATAATGGTCCCAAAATAATTTATTTCTAAGATTATATTATTATGGGTATAAATGATATCATTATAAAAAGTTATACATTTTTTTTTATTTTATTGTTAACATTATCATTTTGATTAATCCTAATTTAATCTATTTATTTATATTTGTGGTGATAATATTCTATATATTAAATGGTTAAAAATATTTATTTATTTTTTGTCAATTTTCCATAATGGGAGAAAACATAACATTTATAACCATATAATATTAACTTTCTACTATTAATTTTTTTTTGAGATTTTTAAATTATTTAATAATATGTTATGTTTATAAATTTTAAAGTGTCAATTCTGAAACTAGTCATTTATTTGAATTTAATCAAAATCCACACATAAGATAAAATCAAAAAAACTAATTAATACAATATTAAAATTTCATAGTCACCTATTACATTTTTTTATCATTAATTAGTTCATATTTTATTTCTTTTATTATTTATATAAACCATTATTTGAAATTTGTATAAGAAAAGTAATTTTTATATCACTATTGTGTCACCATTAATGGTAATTATTTAATCTCTAAAAATTATAAATAAATTCACATGATGTATATAATTTCATTATATATCATTATAATATTTATTTTGTGGTTTTATAACTTTTATCACTATATTAATATTATTATACTTATAAGAGATAAGAGACAGAAATATTTTCACTTTCTTTTGATTTAATTATAATTAAATATTTTACATGGAAAAGTCCATTAAATGAATCAATTCAGACCATTAGGTGAAATTGGTATAACTTAATTTATCCAATAGTATTTTTATGTGTTATAGTAATTTTATTATATTTATCATATTTTTTTTACCTTAATTTACTCGATTTACCTTTAATTGTTGTAAAAAAAAAATTTCATAGTTACTATTTATAATATAAAAACAAAATAAATTTGACTAATTAACATAGTTTTGACACACTAATTCCAAATATAAAATCCATTTTTCATAATTCAAAACATAGAAATGGGTGAAATTAATTTAAAATGATTTCTCATTGTCAAAACCAAAAAAACAGATTTTTAAGAAATAAAAACTTATCAAAAGATTAACATGTGTTTATGACCAATTTAAATTTTTAATTGCATCCAATGACCAATATCAAATTAAATTAAATATACATATTACAATGAAAAATCAAAACCTATTAAAAAGATAATCTAACTATATAAAAAAATTTATATGAAAAAGGCAGTTTAAAAATAAAATGCAGTATTTATCACTATTCATTCAAATATGATTTTCACCAGAAAAAAAAATTTCAAGAAAGGTAAATTTTTATTTCCCTCTTCAAAATTAGAATATTATTATGTTAAATATTGATTATAAATGTGTAAAAAAATATTAAAAATGGGTTATCTCTCAAAAGTTGGTAAAACTACATTTTGTAAAAAATACTTCTTTTATATGAAAAATTGAATTTGTTCGTATATAACAAGTATAAAATATATAATAAGAATTTTAATGTTATATAAAATTTAGTATTTTAGTAATAATATTGAAAATGAGTAGTTTATATACCATTAAATAGTAATATTTTAATAATATATCATTGCTCCGTGAAACTCGGTATTACTTACAATGCAAGCTATCGAGGAAGGTCTCTCCCGCGGGTAATTAATGCCAACTCAGTTTTGCATTTAATGAAACATTCATTTGGTGTTTCATATAACATAATCCAAACCCAGTTCTTTTATGCATTGAAAAAAATCTATAGTCAACATTTCATAAAATAAATTCTATCAACGAACATGAAATTGTGTGTAACACAAGCCATGTATAGTGTTGCGTATACAACAAGATAATATGGTGTTGAATATATGAAAAGATAATCATGAGGTAGCATAAATAAAAGATATTAATTTAATTGAAAAGTATCTATCTCATAAAATCATGGGATATTATAATCAATTATTGTGAAGAAATAAAAATTAATATTTCAACATCAATTATTTAATGGTATATTATTCATTTATATTTATTTATTATGATTTAAAAAAATGAAAATGGGATTTTTTAGGTTTTTAATTACTTATACGTCATTGGATAAGGGTTATCATTCCCTTAGATAAAAAATAATTACTCCAGTCATTTCCCTAATTTGAGTATGGAGAGAATAAACATTATCAACAACAAAAATATTAGTGTCAAACTTATACATATTATATAATGAAAGCTTATTTGGACCATCCCAATATGTTATCACTTGTATTATCTCCATTCACACCAAAATAAAATATATATTATTTAATTTAATATCAACAAATTCATTTATATCAAGCATGTTAATTGTGAACATGAATTCCCCACCACAAAGGAACAATGTTGATTTATTATTAATAACCTTATGTGGTGTATCAAATGTTAACAATATATTAAAGGATTTACCTGTCATTATTTATTAGAAAGTATGAAATGAAAATATAGTAATTCCTCCCTTAGTTAAACTTGACACTATTCTGGTTGTGATTGTCTCTTATCATATAGGCCCAATATAAATAGTTATGATATAGTGGTTACTTTCATCACCTTAATCCGAAAGATATTAGTATACAAATGCAAGGTTAATAATGAAAATCATTCCATAACATCTTCTTGTGACATTTAATGATTATTTACAAAGGTTTAGTACTTAGGTCTTACACAAATTATTTACTATAAGTAGCAAATAATGATGGAGGACATACCCATCATCAACAGGATTGTATATTACTTCTTAGTGGAGTTATGATGGAGATATTTTATATATCTTGTATGCATATGAATTTTTTGGAAAAATTATATTATATAATATTAATATATCATATTGTATGATTTTTATTTCACTAAAGGAACATCGTATCCCTTGTTGGAATATTTTTGGGTATGATATAGGGTATCATGTGATGTCCCAGACCCAGATGCCATTTCTTAGGTGCCCTAATGCTATTGGGCCACAAGGCCTCAAGTGAATCTTCCCAAACACTAGAGGCTATTGACCGGCAATGAGGGACTAAGGTTTTTCCATTATGTGACTATACCCTCATTAGAAAAGTGTAGATATATGGTTAAATATGATTAGAGGTAAATAACATAATAAATACAAGTAAATAGAAGGTACAATGGAAAATAGAGGATATCGTAATAATATCTGAAATTACTGGAATAACATACAGGAATACAACAACTAATTAAGATAATTCATGTCACTATAAAACTAGAAAACAAGTATTCAAGAAAGAAGGCATAACATGTTCCACCAAAGAATAATAGAAATCAAAAGATTGTTCCAAGCATCCTAAGATTCTACTTAGTCATCTACTATCATAATCTATCCTAAATTACAAGAAATCGTGTATTTGAATCCATATACATCCCTTTATCAACAAATGTATTCATCTCATATTCTACGAGTACCAAAAATTTTATGAAGAGGGTGTAAAAAAATATCAATGGGCCACCACTAATAGTCTCTACATCATTCATCTTATGTATTTGAAATGTAACAGTGAGTAAGCATGCATATATAAATTGAAAAAAGACTATTTATCTAAATACACAAGTTCCTACATCATACCTCAACTGGTTTCTAAACATAAACAAACAATTACCTTCTTATTACCAGTTTATAAATAAGTCAAATGTTAAGAATATTAAAGCATCTAAATTGTGACAAGGAATTCTATAATGACATTTAATAATGAAGCTCCAAGGTAATGACCAAGGAAACATGGACCTCAAGGTTCTCCAACTCAGTAATAATTATAGTCCAGCTAATAGAAAGAGGGTAATCCAAGATGCATAAACCAAGGAATTCAATAATAATATTCCTACCAAATCCAAGGTGACCTTCCAAGGTTAAACATGCCTAATAAGAGATAGGGCCTTATGGGATATAACCATGGAACCTAATTTTCAATGATGAATCCAAGGAGTGTAAAAAAGTAATCCTTTAATACTTTGTGAGGGAGCCTACAGTTTCATAATGAGAATCTAATAATAGTCAAGGATCGAGATCTAGGTGGGTCTCTACCAAAGCAAGTTGTATCCTTGAATATAAATGGGGTTCCCGAGTTCTCATGGAATTCCTTGATAAGAATCCAAGGTGAGATAGAGACTGTCCACTCTTGTTTAATAATGAAGTCACATAATATTTTATTTGGTGCAAGCCTCTATTTTCATTAGTGTGAAAAGGTCATGTATCATGTATACTTTTATTCATTTCATATTTAATCAATAAGTTTATTTGGTTCAATCCTGACCTTTTATTAGTGTGACAAGACCATGTAGCTTGAAAATTTTATTAATTCCATTTAAGGTATATTAAATAATTAAAATTCATTCCACTACCTTCCATTAATATGGTAAGGGTTCTTATGGACATGAAACCTATTAATCATTCACATTTAAGGCCATTCCATATACATAGTATAATTTCTAATTTATGTTTCCCATTAAATTTTCATAACAGAATCACTTACCTTCGGCAGGTCCAGTGAAGAGAATACATGGTACTTTCCATTATATAGCTCACATTACTAAACAAGATCATTAATATATAAAATAATACCCTTATAAAGGTCAAGACAAGGTACAACCGAATGATGGCCCAAACATGTCAAAACACTAAAAACCCAGTTGTCGATTAACAACCTAAATGTTGTGTTGGGAGTTGTGGATATAGCTACCAAAATCTAATCAGATATTTGGAAAGATAATAACCATCATGTTCTTACAACTATAATCATGAATTATAAATTAAATAAACGACACCTGATGAAATCGGTGGGGGATACCTGATAATTCCAAAATCAATGAACTGAGGATGAATTATATACCACCCACCTTAGGGTTTTATGAGAATTAAATTCTGATATAGACCTCTAATTATTCTTAGAATTTAAAACATATGAGAAAATGGGAGAAATACTCACACCTCAATAACTAGGTCGGTAGCAAGAGAAGAGAATAACTACTAATAGGGAATAATGTATTTGTCATTGGGTATTCATCATGATGATAAGAAGGACGATAGGATATCGGATGAATAATATATTTCAATCCCTACCTTAGGCCTTAAAAATCATCAAATGTGAATAAAAATTGGTGAAACTTGCATGAACTCAGACTCGGAGGATGAAGGAGGCATTATAACACCATTAAAGGAAAAATAGTAATATTACCCATAAAAAATTCCCTGCATGGTTTGAGCGGACATGTTGCCAAAAAATGCACTAAACCTTCATGGGTACCTTGTATCAGACCATAAAATTCATGGTTAGGTCACACTGTTAAGAAAAATGTGTGGTAAGGCTTAGTATAAAAACATGCCACCCAAACAGTTTCCTCTAACTGTGCGCCCAACATGTTTTTCCCAAAATGTAGGGTTTCATCCTCCAAAAAAGACCTAGACACCCTTGGGACCTTCACTAACTCATTGGGCATCGAAAACCCAGAATTAAAATTAAATTTAAAGGATCTATACTTGTGGTAAAATCGTTGTTTTACAGTCTTCCCCCTTTAAAATAACTCATCCCCTTGTTCACATAATAAGGGTTTAGAAACACTATATGAGTACATGTATGGCCACATTTCATGTATGTCGGCCTCCCACTCCCATGTCTCATCCTGCATGATTCCATGATTCCATATCACCTATACTAGAGGGACAAAGTGTCCTTAGGGAACCTTCATGCACTAGTCGATGATTCATACATGATACTCCTCAAAGGTATAATCAATATCAAACTCTAATTCCTCAAGATCAAATCTATGGGATGGTTCGACATGATAATAGAGAAGCTAGGAAACAAGGAAGATGTTATGCATGAAATGGTGCCTCTAAGGTAGTATTAACTGATTGGATACTGGCACAAATTTTTCTAGGACCTCAAACTGGTATACATAACAAGGAGACATCTTCCCTTTATTATGTAACCATCTATGACCTAGCCTGGGTGATACCTGAAGGAAAAAATGATCTCTATCCTTGAACTCTAAAGGTTCTCAACAATGACCGACCTAAGATTTTCGACTAAACTAAGCAGTATTCATACACATCCTAATAATATGAACCTTCTCTAATGTCTCCCGAACAAGATAATGACCTAGTAGGACTACCTCCCCTGCCTCTAGCTAGAACAAGGGTGAATGACATGGCCCACTATGTAAAGTCTCAAGAATATCCAATTGAATTGTCACCTAAAAGCTATTATTATAAGCGGACTCAATGAGAGTGATATGATTTTCCCAATAACCTCCAAAATCATGGAAACATGCCTGAAGAATATCCTATATAACATTTGTTATCTATTCTGATTTTCCATAGGTTTGATGGTGAACATCTGTGTTTAGAATCACATGTGTTCCCATAGCCTTCTGCAATCCCAGCCAGAACCATGATGTGAAATGATCTTCCCTCTCCGAAATGATAGAATGAAGGACCCTGTGGAGCCATATGATCTATTGAAAATACATTCTTCCTATCTCATCAACTTATAATGTCTCCAGGATAGGAATGAAGTTGGACACATTCCGTAGTCTATCAATAACAGCCCATACAACATCACTACATCTTAGTGACCAAGGTAAACCAACTACAATTCCTATAGAAAAAACTATCTATTTCCATTACAGAACTAGAAGCGGTTGTAACAATCCTACATTTATTTGGTGCTCCATATTCACCTACTGATAAGTGCAACACCTGGTGATAAAATCCTGATATCTAACATTTCATCTTAGGACACAAATACTAACATCTCATGTGTCAATACATCATCAATATTCATGGATGGACTGCCTATTGAGAAGAATGGGACTCTTTCATCAACTCCTCTCTCATGTCTGTAGGAACCTAGACACGTCCATGAATTCACATGATGTCATCTTGTTCCATAGACCAATATGAAGGTGTGTTATATTTTGATATACTTTAACAAAGAACTATGCCTTCATTGTATTAAAATGTTATACTCTTCACATTCATGAGGATAGATATAATAGTTATGGATGAGAGGTAAGACTACCCATGAATTTCATGAAAATCTAGATGAAGCACATAAAATTGGTCCATTAATAATAACTCATCATAGGATTCTCATACATCATGTGTATGAATTTTCCAACACATCGCATCAATGACTACATTAACCTTTCCAGGTGTATAGGAAAGCCCAAAATTAAAGGATTGTAGATATTTGACCCACCTTCACTGTCTAAGGTTCAAGTTACAATTTGAAAATATATATTTGAGGATATTTTGGTACATATATACTATAAAAATCTCAAAAAATAGATAATGTCTTCATCAAAATAAGGCATGAACAACTACTGCGAGCTCAAGGTCATGCATTTGGTAGTTACTCACATGAGGCTTCAACTACTGAGATCCATACACAATAAATTTTTCTTCATGCATCAACCGTACTCCTAGGAAAACTCATGATGCATCATGGAAGATAGTATATCCAATTATTGGTTCTGGAAGAGTTAGAATAGGTTCCATTACAAGCCTTCCATTCATCTTGTGAAAGGCATTCTCACATTCTTCTGGCCATAGGAACATGACACCCTTATTTCTAAGACTAGTAATAGGTGAAGAACCATGTAATAAGGCTTATAGTAAATACCTATAATATCCATCCAACCCCAATAAACTCTATATATTAATCTTGTTTTTGTGATGGTCCTAGGAAACTACAGTTGTAATGCCCTAACACTAATTATATAGAGTCGGTGCATTATTACATAACATTGGCATGATCACAAGAGATCAAGTCTCAAAAGACTGATTAGATTAGTATCCTTAGAAGTACTAGATACATACATAAATTTTACATGAAATCAGGAAATAAGAAACAACTTTGTGTCCCCTTGGAACACACTTTTATCCTTTAGCTTATCCCTACATGTTAATAATAATATACTTCTTCACATCCTGGGATAAAGAAAAAAATAACAAAGGGGTGACCTCAAATTCTTAATAAGGAAAATAATATAGTGGAAACTATCATAAATAATCATAAACATTTATGGAAATGTATAAAAAATAAAACGCAAGCCTTTTAAACATAAAATTCATCATAATACAACAAAGATAGTCAAATAATTCCATTTAATTGTTCATATGGATATTCTACTAGTCAAATAATCACATGTAACATCAATAGGTAATTTTATAATTATGGAATGCATAATGAGGGACATCATAACCACATAGTCATCTCCTTGTTCCAAAACTACATTATTATTTTCTCAAGACCTTGTGCCAGTACACTAGTTTGTCTAATGAGACCTACTGATGCGTCGACAAGTTATAGCGGGCTCCACCCATCACATTGTAATTCCAACGCATTCCACATATTAAAAGGTTCAAACATAATCTATAAATTTATATTAAAACTATAATACCAACTATCAATATTTTAACCACAAACCATCAATGGTATAAAAATAGCACATCTACAGTCAAACATAACTCAGTAAATACAATATGGAAGATTTTGTTTTAATAAATCGACCACAATAAATAATAATGAAGGATATTGACATAGTTGAAAATAATAAGTAAAACAATTTCAGATAAATGACCCATTTTTCTTGAAAACAATTAAAAGTCTCACTATTTATCAAGAAGTTGTTTAAAATAGATTTTTGAATCAAAGTTTTCTATAACACATTGAAACATTTCCATGTAATTTTAATTTTAAAACAATAATGTCCATATAAATTAATACATAATACTGTTTTTAAAACATGGACATTAATGAGAAATATTTAGAAGAATAAATAATTAAAACATTAAAAATGATACTTTTTGTAAGAGTTCCAAACGACATGAGAGACTCTTGAATAAAGATAATTGAGGTAATAAAAACTGTATAATATAATGATAATAAAGTGATTCATGATATAATATGTCAATGTAGATTATTTACACCATATAAAATTGAATTGGCGGAAATCAACAATGAAGACTCAATGGAATGTAAATTGAGATGAAATCGTTTATAAAGACTGTATCCTTAGGCTAAGGATAAATAAATGACATAATTTTGTATGGAAAATATAAATTCACTCAATTTGATTAGATATTCAATGTAAATCAATCATAGGAAATTCACACATACTCAGGTAAAAACAAAACCAATGACTTGGATGGTTAACTCAATGGATTGAAATTGAGTTAAGATTACTCTTATCATGTTCATATCGATGACTTGAAAAATTTATCAATGGAGTGATTATGTGCATCAATAGCATATCCATTCAATGGTTAGTGGAAATTACTAAATAAATAAATAAATAGTGATTTTACACATAATCCTGGAGTAAAATAATCAATGAAGTATGCATAAAACCTAATGAGTGGAAATGGAAATTAGAAATTTCCTTACTGATTTGGTGCCTTATGAAAAATACACCCCATGAAAAAGGGATCATACAATTTAGATGTTAATACCCATAAATTAAAGTATATTAAACAAATAATACAACTATGAGAAGTATATACAACACACAAATAGAAATAGTGGTAATATAGCATGAATCACACGAGAATAAGTAGTGACATGAAAACCCCTTTCTTAATACATTACTTTAGTCGATGGACTATTTAAAAAACTATAAAATTTTTAACTAATTATTATTAAATTATAAATTAACCTCATAAGTAAATATTATATCATTTATGTTCTTGTAAATATTTCATTGTGAGTAATATTTCAGTAGTATCATCGTTTCAGGTGTTAACAGATTCGTTTTCCTTTATATGTTTTGTTACATAAGTCATGTTTGTTATAGATAAGATGCATTTTATTCCTATATTTAATGATATTAAGTTAAGAAACATTTTTTTAATCATAAAATGAAATTTTTTCTTGAATGGTTATGACGGGGAATGAATCTCATCACGTTTGTGGAGACGGTAATCCTTATGTACGCATGAACGACAATATCATTATATTAATGGTGAAATTTTGTATAAATGGGTGGTATTTTACATATACATAATCAATTGAATTCTATGTCTATTTTAAATTATACTCATTATTATACCGATCCAAATAATGATGTGTTGAATTAAAAACTACACCACGAAATGAAGACAGTAAGTCATAAATCCACACGTTTGGTTATTTTGTCATTCATAGAATGGATAGAATTATGAATATTGTTGAACCATATTTATAAAAAAATCATATTATGTATTAGTTAACGGCGTTATTATTTTGGAATGGAAAAAACAAAGAATGAGGAAGTGGAAGAAAAAAATAACTTTGGAAGAGGTTATGAAATTATTATCTCTTCTTCAATTGTTTCCATTGGATTGGATCAAAAGGCCTCCATTTGTTAGAATTATTAGAAAAGTAAGGCCTATAAATTTAATTTAATGATGTTTGGATGATAGTTTAGCAGGGTTTGGCTGAGCCAAATGTTTTTTGACGTGTAATTTTGGGAGAAGGGGAAGTACCCTTTTTAAAAGAGAGGTGAGGGTCACTTTAAGAAAAGCTGGAAATATTATTTTATTATAAAGTCAATTTCTATTTCTAATGGCCCCAAATGAATTAATTTCTTGGATAATGAGATTTTGGGTCTAAATACTCTCAACCAATAGGTTTTAGTTTTGTTTATGTCACCATATTAACCTCATGTTTTACATTTTACTATTAGTTAAATAGTATATCTTTTATAATGTCTTGTAGTATTTTTATATTACATGGTTAATAAAATTACTATCAAATGACATGATAACCACAAGTGGTTTATTAAGGGCATAAATATCATTATATAAGTCCTTTTGTCGATCCATAGATTTTTTAGGAAAATTATATAATTTAATAAAATTCTATTTTTTAAAAAACTAATTTTTGTCAATTTTGAAACTATTTTGTATTTGGTTTTTATGAAAATCATTAAAAATCTAATTTATTCGATAAAAATACATTTACTCAAACCTATCATTTCATATTTACCTATAATATTCATGTAATTCATCAAAAGGAACAACATAAATTTATTTTAATATATGCAACATCAATTATTTTAATCATTCATTAATAAAGTAATCACTGCATCATCATTGGGTCATATATAAATTTTATTATTTATGGTCAAAAAAATTATAAATAAAATGCCATGATGTAGAAAATAATTTTATATTTATAATTAGTATCAATATTTTAATTTATCATATGTATAACACTATATTAAAAAGATTTTAGTTATTAAATTTTGAATGTAACACTTCAAACTCATCATTAAAGAAATTATAAAAAATGTCTTAATATAATACAAGTTGATCAAATAGGGTCATATTATATTTATAAATTTTATTTTGGTTGAAAAACACATTTCTAATAGAATTAAGACATATGTTAGTGTAATTATAATATCATTTATATCTTTCATTTTCATATTTACTTTTAATCGAGTTAAATAAAATTAAAAAGTTACTATTCCCCAAAAATAATTTACATCATATTGAACCAAATTTTACATAATGATGTCAATCATGTCTCTCTGAATATAGAAATTCAATTCACCGAAGTGGTATATTTTGGTTTTATACAAACTCACAATTGTGCCTAGAAGGTCGGTAAAAAGCGTTAAATAGTTCAATAAACTTTTATATATCTAATATTATTATAAAATGAAATAGATGAAATAAATTTGACTAATATAGTTATTATGTATCTATTTTTACTTTAAAATAAATTTAAATTAAAATCTATTATTTAATTAAAATGTCAGCTTTAAACAATAACGTAGTGTTTTTCACTACTTATCAAAAAATGAATTTTTTTAGAAGAATACCAAAAATTCACCCAAAAATAATTTGATATTCCAAATGAAAAAATGATATCTATTTTTCAAAATTCAAAACATAGATTTTTTACTAATTAATTTAAAAATAATTACAATTTTCAAAATGAGAAAGTAGGTTTTTGAGAAGTAAAAACTATCAAAAGATTGAAATTTGTTTATGTCCAATATAAATGTAAAATTACATCAAATGACCAGAATTAGATTAAATTATAAAAATATAATCTAATTATAATTCAAACCCCTTCAAATTTAAAATTTAAAACTAATAATTATTTTTATTAAAAAAATTTCTTTCAACTAAAATTTAGTATTTTCACTATTCATCAAAATATAAAAGCTATCAGAAAAGCACCGAAAATTGATTCAATTTAAATTTTTATGTCCACCTTCTAAATAAGAAGTTTATCTTGTCAAATTGAGTATATAATAGTGTCAAATATTGGATTTTAAAAGGGTTCTCCATTAAAAGGTTGTAAAATTGCATTTTTTTAAAAACGCTTGTTTTATCCTAAAAATTGTATTTGATTTTATCTTATTCCTAAGAAACACATAACAGGGATGTTATAAATAGATGGAGTATATAAAATTCAAAATTTTGTTAATACTATTCAAAACTTCTTTTTGAACGGCCAATTTGGTAAGTGGTGGTGCCCTCGAGCACAGTGTTGTGTGTTGCGCAAGATATTGAATTACTTTAAAGAAAATAACTTAATATGAAATCATGGGGTGTTACAATCTCCCTTCCTTTTGGAAATTTCATCCTCAAAATTTTAAAATTGGTCTTGGGAAACTCATTGAATGTCCCACATACAAAAAAGTCAAAAAAAAACTATCACTTTAAAAGAAAGAAAGAGAAGTACAAATGTCAGCTGAGATAACCAATAATATGATTCCATGTTTGAAAAAATTGATATGTAAGATATCATAAGTGTCATCATATAATGTAGAGTGATATAAAACATGATTAGAATAAAGGTAACAATAAGTATACAACAAAATGTTGGTGTTTTTAATAGTCATTAGTTTCTCAGTAGGAAAAGTAAATGGACAACATTTTTTACTTTATGTTACATTTTATAATGATAAGGAATTTATTTAAGAGATTGGCTTAGAACATAAAGAGATATAATTAATTTTAATGTAGAGTATCTTCATTAAATAAATTTATACCATTAACTCATCTTTTCTCCAAACGATGAGTATTCAAGATGACTTGGTCACACCTGAAGCACTGGAATCAACTTCTAGAGAATCACATAATCCACAAATGACGAAATATATATTTCCATTTTATTTAGAGATTAAAAAACCAAAATGGTTAGTAAAATATGAGATTATCCCCAAAATGGAAAATCCATTATAGAAATTAATACTAATCTAAATTTCCAAAATTAAACTAACAATACCCAATGATCAATAAAGACAATTCAATAAACAATTTTCCATAAAATCCTTCAATATAATCCAAACAAATATTGAATCCAAAAACTCATAAGAACTTAATGACATAGTATTTTATAGTAAATCATAACATTTATCTAAAAATTACATCAACTACACTTAATGACTCATACTGAAGTGTAATTAACAATAGAACATATTCATTATGATTGGTTAATCATTTGCATTTATAACCTGAATCTCTATAAGTCCACAATAAATAATTTTATTCTTCCATAATAAAAATCCACCATTAGTCCTCAAATTAAGTCCCATAGTATTCAATTTTACTTAGGCATATAGTGTTCCTAATAAAGTGAGCAGCCTCAAAAATTGCACTTATCAAATAATCACCAAACCATTTTCCTATACTATGGATATCCATTTGATAAAACATAAGATTCCACATCAAATTATTATCAATCAATAAAATCATTTTACTAAAAATAATTAGTCACACTAACCAGGGAATTCACTTAGTTTAGTGGTAGGTGATAAATCTCAGTTTAACTTTTATTGTGGGTTCGATTCCAGCAGCGTTTTCGGACGCGATAGGTTGTCACACGGTCTGCATGTTGTCTTTTTTTTTGAAACAATATTTTATAATATTCTTAAAATATAACCATAACATAATTTAACCCCAAATTGAATATCATAACTTTCATTTTCATCCCCAAAATTAATAACCTGTAATATCCTCAAATTTAAGGATCATATATACCCAAATTTTTTTATAACTATATTAAAAAAATAAATGATCATTCTTCCTCAAATAGAATTCTCACGTAACAAACTACAGGGTTACACATAAAAGAAAAAGTCTTACAAACTAATCGCATCAACAAAAAAATTAATACTTTTAACATTTTCTCCATCCATTTATTTCTACATAGGATCTCCCTTGATCAAGTGCTTATCCTGTATAATAGGGAATTGACTTCGGTTATGCCTAGGTCCCCTGCCTTTATGGGAAACGACTATAAATGAATTCTTATGGTCTCCTTCCACATTTTCTGTATGATGGAAATTGATCTTTCTTTTCTCCAAAGTCTCCACTAATATAGATCTTATCATTCTCTAACTTTCTCTTCATTGTTGAGTTTGTGAGTTGGTTAATGTATTTGTTGTTGATAATATTTTTGGAAACCTCCTTCCATATGAACAAGATATAATTTACGCCTATAAAATTTCTATTTTGTTTCTTATTTCTACCCTTGTTCCCACCTCGTATATCATGTTCAATGTTACCATGACTTATTTGGAATCCAGGCACTAAATTAAACCAGAAATCATAGTCGGCGTAATAATAGTCATAAAATCATTTAGAGAATATCATGACACCTTAGTTTCAATCTAAAAAAACTTAAGATTGACCTAGGTTATTTATTCTAATCTTATTTTAAAATCCTTCAAATCTATTTATAAATAAAATGTGAATTATCCTAATCATATCCCCCGGGAGTGTAGAATCCAAGAGTTCATCGAGGCCCATTTTTGTGCACTAGTTCCCGTTCAAGTTTTTCTCAAAGTGATGTTATCTGGTTTTACCCCTAGATACATTATTTATAGTTCCACTTATACCTGCTCATATCTATAAAGTGAAGTTTTTCATAGAAAATTTAAAAAATCTCTACGTTTCCAAAATTATAGGATGTTCTTATATTAAAATCCTCAAAGTCTATCTTAGGGTAACGTTCTCTAATCCGAGTTTTTCTAAATCTAGTTTCCAAGGTATGTACTAAACTTCCTCTAATACAAAATGTAATGCCCTGACTCTAGTTACCCAGAATCAATGCATTATTACATAAAATTAGCATGATCACAAGATATACTGTCTCGAAATACCGATTACTTTAATACACTTTGAATTACTAGATACATACATATGTTTTATATTACATCATGAAATATAAAATTCATTGCTCCCCTTTGAACACACTCATATCCTTTGACCAATCCCTGTAGGTTAATAAAATATACTTCTTCCCATCATAGGAAAAATAAAACCTAATAAAGGGGTGATCTCAGATGCTCTGTATGAAAAAAAATAAAGTATAAACTATCATAAAAAATAATAAATATTTAAGGCAATGTGAAAGACTAAACCACCTGCCTTTAAAACTTAAACTTCAATATAATATGGAAAAGGTAAATAAAATAATTCCATTTTCAAATTTATATGGATATTCTACAAGTTGAGTAATCACATTTAATATCAATAGATAATTTTATAATGATGGAATGCATAATTACGGACATCATAACCACATATTCAAGGCCTCATGGCAAGACTAAAAATAAGATTTTGTCAAGGGATTGTGCCAAGTCACTATTATATCTCATGATACCTACTGATGCATCAAGGAGCTATAACAGGCTCCACCCATTACTTTCTATGTCCAATGCATTACTCATATGAAAAAGATGAAACATAATCTAAACATTCATATTAAAACTGTCGTATGAAATGTCCATATTTTAACCACAAACCATGAATGGTATAAAAATAGGACACCCAAAGTCAAACATAATTTGATACAATATGGAAGATTGTATTATAATAAATCAACCTCAATCAAAAAAAATTAAACATATTAACATAGATGAAAATAATTAGTAAAACTATTTAATAGAAATATCCTTTTTTCTTGAAAAAATTTAAAAGTCTAACTATTTATAAAGAAGCTGTTAAAAATATATTTTTGAATCAAAGATTCCAATAAAAATAGAAACATTAATAATAATAATAATTTTAAAGCAATCAAGTTCATATAAATAAATCTTTAACACCAATTTTATAACATGGACAGTAATGAGAATGATTTAGAAGAATAAATCATTAAAAAATTTAAAATGATATTTTAGTTAGAGTTCATAACCAAATGAGAGACGATTGAATATAGATAATTGGGGTAATAAAAATATTATCATATCATGTGAATAAAATAATTCATGATATACTATGTCAATGTATAGTATGTACACCATATAAAAGTGAATTGGCGCATAACGACAAAGAAGTCTCAATAGAATGTAAATAATGATGAAATCCCCTATAAAGACTAAATCCTTGGGTTAATGATAAATCAATGAAATAATTATGTGTGAAAAATAAAAATACACTAAATAGGATTGGATATTACATGTAAATATATCGGAGCACATTCAAACATATTTTTGTAAAAACAAAACCTATGACAAGGATGTTTAACTTCATGAATGGAAATTGAGTTAAGATTACTCTTATCAAATTAATATCAATGAAATAAGAATTTATCAAATGAATTGATTGTGTGTATCAAAATTATATCCATGAAATGGGTAGTTGAAATTACTACATAAATAAATAAATAGTGATTTTACACATAATCTAGGAGTAAAATAATCGATGAAGCTTGCGTAAAACCCAATGAGTGGAAATCAAAATTAGAAATTCCTTTACTGATTTTGTAACTGATGAAACATACACCACAATAAATAAATATCATAAAATGAAGATGTAGATAACCATAAATTAATGTATATTACCCAAATAATACATTCATGGGTCGTACACACACCACACAAAAGGAAATAGTGGCAATATAGCATGAATCTCAACAGAATACCAAGTGAGATGAAAACCCCTTACCTTATACATTCCATTAGTAGATAGTATATTTAAAATACTGTATAATGGTTTAATAATAGTTATTAAATTATAAAATAACCACATAAATAAATATTATATCATATATGTTCTTCTAATGTTTCTTTGTTAAAAAATTTCAGTAGTATCATTGTTTCAAGTGCTAATTGATTTTTTTGTTTATATGTTTTGTTACATAAGTCATGTTTGATACGGATAGGATTTATTTGATTAATATCCAGAATTACATTAAGTTCTTAAACATTATTTTTAGTCATAAAATGAAAATTATTCTTGAATGGTTACAATGGGGATTGAATCTCATCGCGTTCGTGGAGACGGAAATCTGTACGTATTCACAAGCAACAATACCATTCTATTGATGGTTCAATTGTATGTATTTTTATGGTATATCATATATAAAGAATAATTAACATGTTTTGTTTATTATTTACATCAATTATACTCATTATTATACCCATCCAAATAATGATGTGTTGAAAAACAAACTCCACCATGATGTGGAGATGGTAAGCCGTACAGACGCATGTATGTTGACTTTGTCATTCATTGGATGGATAGAATAAGGAATATGGTTTTACCATATTTTTAAAAATATCAAAGTATTTATAAGTTACTCGCGTTATTATTTTTGGTATGGAAAAAACAACTAAATACTAAGTGGAAGTAGAAAAGAACATTGAAAGAGGTGATTAAATTATTACCTCTTCTTCAGGTGCTTCTTTTTTATTTGATCAAAATGGATGCATAGGTTGTCTCTTTGATAAAATATAGGCCTCTAAATTAAATTTAGGGTTTTTAGAGGATATTAGATTAGGTGTTGGACTAGAAAAATGGATTTGGAGGTGTGATTTTGTGAGAGGGGGAAGTACCCTTTATAAGAGACGTGAGGGTCACTTTAAGAAAATCATGAAATATTATTTTATTATAAAATTATATCTAGTTTCTAATGGCTTAAAAAAGATTTAGATAGAGAATAATGTGGTGATGTGTCTAAATCCTCACAACCAAAAGGTTTTATACAAGTTTAGGTAACCAATAAACTTTATTTTTTGGTTTTATCTCTTACTTAAATAGTTTAACTTTTATAATGACTTCGTTATTTTTATATTACATGGTTAATAAAAATACTATAAAATGAAAATAGAACCCCAGTGGCTTAATAATGACATATATACCATTATATAAGTCCTTTATCTGAACCATATCTTTTTTAGACTATTATCCAATTTAATAAAATTACATATGTTTTATAAAATAATTTATCTCAATTTTGACTCAATTTTGTTTTTGGTTTTTGTGAAAGTCATAAAAATATGATTTATTGTACAAATATTCATTTAATAAACCCTAAAAATTTCATACTTAGCTAGAATTTTATTTGAATCCATCAAAAGTCTAATCTAAAAGTTATTTTAATATTTATAACATCAATTATTTTAATCTTCCATTAATAAGGTAATTATATTATCATCATTGTGTCATAAATAAATTTAATTATTTAATGTATAAATATTATAATTAAAATACCCTGATGTAAGATATTTTTTATAGTTTTAATGAATATTCATAGTCAAATTTATCTTTTGTATAACACTATATAAAAATGACAAGGTTATTAAATTTTGAATTTAACACTTTAAACTCATCATTTAACAAAATATAGTAAATGTCATAATCTTACCCACATATATCAAATAGGATAATATTTTATTCCTAATGTTGATTTTGGTTGAAAAAACTTATCCAATATAATTAGGAGAGGTGTTAGCGTAATTATAATATAATATTTACCTTTAATTACCGTATTAAATATTACAGTGGTAAGTAAAATTCAAAAGATACTATTCACAAAAAACTTATTTTTATCCTATTGAACCAAATTTTTCATAAAAATTTCCACTGTTTCCCTCGGTTTTTTGAAATTAAATTTTTAGAAGCAGTAAAATTACATTTTATATAAATTAGCAACTTTGCGTAGAAGGTGGGTAAAAGGCGTTAAACAGTTCAATAAAAATTTATATATCTAATATTATTATAAAATGACTTAGATGAATTAAATTATACTAATATAGGTATTATGTAACTATTTTGACATTAAAATAAATTTAAAATAATAAATAATTATTTAAATTAAAATTCATCTTTAAACAATAGACCATGTGTTTTTCAATATTTATCAAAAATTTAATGTTTTTAGAAAAAAAACAAAAAATTCACCCAAAGATAATTTTGATATTCCAAATTCAATAAATGATATCTATATTACCAAATTAAATACATATATATTATATTAATTAATTTAAAAATAATTACTATTTTCAAAACCAGAAAACTGGTTTTTTAGAAGTAAAAACTATCAAAAGATTGATTTGTGATTATGTCCAATTTAAATGTAAAATTACTTACAATCACCAAAATTGTATTAAATGATAAAAATTTAATCTAATTATAATTCAAAACCATTCAAAATTATAATTTAACATAACAAATTATTTTTATTAAAAAAGTTGTTTTGAATTAAAATTTAGTATTTTTCACAATTCATCAAAATATTTATGTTATAAAAAAATCACTAAATATTTATCCAAACTAAATATTTATGTCCCTATTATAAAGAATAAGTTTATTTTTGTCAAATTTAATATATAAGAGATTCAAATATTGGATTTAAAAAGGGTTTTCCATTAAAAGGTGGTGAAATTTCATTTTTGTAAAAATAGTTCTTTTATCAGAAAAATTGAATATGTTCTTATATTATGTCAATGAAACAAAGTAATATGGATCTAAAAATTATATGTAGTGTATAAAATTAAAAATTAAGTAAATAATATTCATAACCACTTTTTAAACGGGTAGTTTGGTAAGTCATGGTGTTTTCAAACTCGGTGTTGTGTGTAGCGTAAGCTATTGAATTACATTAAAGAAACATACTTAATATGAAATATTGGGGTGTTGCAATAGTACTAACAATTTTTGGGTCAATATATTGGCTTGATTTTTAAATAATATGACAGATGAAGTTAATTTTTTTGATCTAGAAGTAGAACTTAGAAATCATGGTATAAAGATGATGCCCTCTTAGTGTACTCTAAATGATCTCAAAGTGTTTAGTATGGTTGCTACGAGTGTTATAATACATAAATATGTCATCCAAAAAGACCACAACAAATGATTACAACTATGTGTAGAATACCCTATTCATAATATCCATGAAAACAGAGGGCGTGTTCATAAGACTGATGAACATAACAAGGTACTCATACAGTCCATACCTACTATTGAAATCTGTACAAGGTATTTCTACTGGCCTGATCCACACCTGATGAAATGCCAAAATTAGTTCAACCATAGAGAAGACCCTATCACATCAAATTCCATCAGTGAGATCATCTATTTGAGGTAGTGGAGACCAATTCATGATCATAAGCTGGTTCATCCTTTTATAATCCATGCATATATGTAATGTTCCATCCTCCTTCTTGGTAAAACCCATAAGAATTCCCTAATTGGATATATTGTTATATATAAAAACCTTGGACTCTTTATCCTATAGATGTCTCGTCACTACATGGATATCAGTAGGTGTTAGCTTGGTTGGAGGAATGGCCACTTCAGCTACTCCTGAAACAAGTTCTATAGTAAACTCTACCTCTCTCTGAAGAGGTAATCTAGAAACATTGTTTGAAAAGATGTTCGTGAAATGATCCACTATATGAGGGAAATCAATTTTATGTAAACACTAGTCCTCCATAAAAATATTTTCTATATGGGAGGTCTCTCAACCAATCCCATGATGCTCTAGTCCAGCTCAACCATGATGGGAATCCCACTCACCCTTATGTAGATAACTGATTCCCTCTAGTGATGTAAACGATACACTACTGTGATAGTAGTCCAAAACATCATGATATTAAACTAACCAATCCATCCCAAGAATGTTATCAAGCCCTTTAATCTTGATAACAATGAGGTCTCAAAGAAAGGGTAACTTTTTACCTCATGGTATAATACCCTAACTTACCGCATAGAAGGACAGGTATTTATAAGTGCACAAGTATATGTTTCTTTCAATTTTTACATTTAATTACAATGTTTAATCTTTTACCATTCATAAACATGACAAGGAGTTATAATTATTTCAATACAATTACTTTTATATGTGATGACTCACTTCCTAATGGATACCCATTCTTTGTGAATCAGTTCCCATAAACCTTATTAGTGGAAATGACACCCATTTATTTATAGATTAATAGATTAACTCTGTAAATTTCTCATCCCAACACATGAGGGCCCATATACTCATGAATTGTGATAATAAATCACTCAATCGAAACAATGTGTAATAAATGAATTAGTTAAGTATCACAACATCACTCAAAAATTACATGAATAAAAAGAAATGGAAGTAGGGATATGAACCTATGTGGAATGGAAATATGAATGACATGTGAATTCTCGATGCCTATAATGATGCATGTGACAATGAAACTTTCCCTCAAGTCATCGAGCCAAAGATAAAATATAATTTCAATAAGATGAAAATCAACAAGACCAATAAACTTGTGTGTCACCCAATGGAGAAATAATTTAAGTAGTAATTGAAAAATTTAATGACAATTATATTTTGGGTGACTAAGATTTTACCCCGAACCTGGATTCGTGACACTGAAGTATGGATAAAGATCATGTTCCAAGGGTTCCTAATCTCTAGTCTATTGTCTCTAAATACTAAATCATGAAATAAACCTCCTCTAATTCAACATTATGACGCCTCAGACCCAGATGCTACTTAATAGGTGCCCCGGTCCCGGTTACCCACAAAGCCTCAACCACATCTCCACAAAATCAGAGGCTACTGACTAGTAGTGAGTGCCTAGGGTGAGTCGATGTGGAGACTATGCCCTCAATATAAATGTATATCATAGTAGTTATTTATGAATTAAATAAAATAATAGAGGAAATATAAGTAAATAGAGGGAACATCTAAAAATATACACAATAATAATAATAACTGAAATATAATGAATAACATACAAGCATTAAACAAATGATGATGATATTTCATGTCACCAGAATACATGGATACAAGACAACATGCATAACATGTTCCACCAAAGAATAATCTAAATAAAAAGACTATCCTAGGCATCCCTAGATCTGGATCGGTCATCTTATATCATGATCCAACATAAACAATAAGAAATCTAGTGTTTGAAACCACATTCTTCCCTTTATCAAAACCTCTATTCATTTAATCTAATCCATGTACCAAACGGTGCCTAGAGAAGGTGTGAGATAAATCTTAGTGGTCCACCAACAACAGTGTCTATATATTATCCATCTCGGGTATTTGAAATTTAACTGTGAGAAAGAATGAATATATAAAGCAAAGAAGAAGAACGAAACTAAATACCCTAGTATAAACTTCAGCCCTTAGATGGAATCTGAACATAACCATCCCATTAATTAATTATTCTAGGTTAATAAACAAGTCACAAGTTAGAAATAGTGAAGGTTCCTAGTTATGAAAAGGAAACATATAATGACATTTTATAAGAAAGTTCCAATGTATTAACCTAGGAAATGTAGTCCTCAAGGTCTTCCAACTGAGTAAAAAATTTATCCTCTCTAAGGGTAAGAGTGTAAACCAAAGAGAATAATTGATGCATTCAATAATAATATGCCTACTGAATCCAAGGTTATTGTCGAAATTAAAATGGGCATAAGCAGAGACAGAGATCTATGGGTTGTAAAAATGGATCCTATATGTCAATGTTGGATACATGGAGTGTAACCAAGGAATTCATTAAAACTATGTGAGTGATCCGACTTTGTCATACCAATCATCCATGTATAGACAAGAATCATGATCATGGTGGTTCTGCACCTTGTCATGCCATATCCTTGAATCAGAATGGGGTTCCTGAGTGCTCATGGAATTCCCTAATAATAATCCTAGGTGAGATCATGTTAGGATACTCCTGTTTAATTACAAAGTCAAATAATATTTAATTTTTTAAGCCTTACTATTCATTAGTGTGACAAGGTCAAGTAGCATGTAACCATTTAATCAAGTCAATAATTAATCAATATGTCTATCTAGTCTAAGCGTTGCCTTTCATTAATATGGAATCACCATGTATCATGAAACCGTTATGAACTCCATATAAGGAATATTCACTAATTAAGTATCATTAATCGACTTTCCATTAATGTGTTAAGGGGTTCGATGGACATGGAACTTGTTAATCATTCCCATTTGAGGATTAGTCATATAATTTTCCAATTAACATTTCACATTTAATTTTAAAAATTGATGCACCTTCCTTAGGTGGGTCAAGTGGTAAGAATACATGTTACTTTCCATTATCAAATTCACATTTTTAAACAATAAATTTAATATATGAAATCATAGCATTAGAAATTTCATGCCAAGGAACAACCAAACATTGGCTCAAACGTGTAGAAAAACTAAAACCGAAATTATATAATAACATCCTACATGTCATTTTGGGAGTTGGGGATATAACTACCAACGAATAATCAAATATTTTGAAAGGGTGTGATATAAAGTTCTAAAAAATTTATTCAGGACATATAAATTCGATAAACAACCCCCAATAAAATTAATGGTCCCCACACAATAATTCTAAAATCAATAAATAGGATGGATGATTAATAGACCACGCACCATAGTGTTGTATGATCCATATCCTTTTAAATAATCCTCTAATTCTGCATAAAATGAATAATATTTAAGAAAACGATAAAAATTCTCACACCATGATAACTATGTCAAGAGAAACAATGGAGAATAATGTCGAAAACCGACTTGAGTACTTTCCGTTGCACAACCAACACAATGAAGGATTTCCCGATCAAATCCCAGATGAAAAAGATATTTGAATCCATACCTTTGACCATCAATGATCTCCAAATGTGATGAAAATTATGTCAATCTTATATAAAAATATATTAGAAGGATGGTGGAGGCTGAATTAGCTCCTCAAAAAATAGTATAATTACCCATTAAAAGAAGGTGTGTGATTTTGCTACACAATTCAATAAACCGTGCGCTAACCATGCACATGTACCTAGAAAAGAGAGGGAACATGCACCTTTAGGTTACTTGGTTAGGTAAACCATGAATTGACTGTGTGGTAGGGATCTATCCAAAAACATGTTGAACACACAATTTTCTATAATCATGCATCCCTCCCATGCTGTTTACTATAAAATTTTCACCCTGAGTATTTTCCAAAAATGATGTGTTCTCAGCTCCCTACATTCCCTGAACAACCTCACGAATTTAATGAACTCATTACGCATACAAAATGAAGAATTAGATCTAAATTTTAGGGATCCATACCTAAGTGAAAAACTGGGTTCTTAGATATCACATCACTCATTTCAATTGAAAATCATTACATATAATATATTATATCATAAAAATTTTAATATTAATAAAACATATTTTATTGTAACACAATATTCAATAACATTAAATATTATTGTTTAAATATCTTTCTTATCACATATCATAAATATTTTTTACTCATTGATAATCAAAGAAAAATTTATGTGATGAATATTTTTTTTAATATCAAAAACTAGATAATAAATAAATTTACTCATATATTATATACAAGGAAAACCAAACTTGACATATATAAATATTTCATCATTCTAGATGTATATTTAATACATTTCACTATAATAAATTCAATGACTATAAAGGATTAATATATTTAAATACTTGATACATAATAATATTATTTCATAAAACATCTTCAATATTACCCATGAGGTTATTTTCACATAGTACACTTCTTAATTATACCCTACCTGAATCATTTTTTTATAACATAGGTAAATGACACCAAAAAAACGTGGGATGAGATGATGATTAAAGGTAAACAAGTGATATATCAATTGACAATCATAAATGAGCATAAAATAACCATAAGGGTATTAGAAAATGATCTTAGCAATACAAAATCATTCACAAAAATTCATAGATCTTAGACATGTGTAATATAATAATTATTCGATAGTTTATAAGACATAAATAATAAGGATATATTGATTCATGAGAACATAACATTTGCCTAAGATAATTTTGTTTGATTATTGTATAAAAATTTGTATAATAATATAAAACATATGTCAAGGTGACCCACTGAGACATTAATCATATAATATAGTTTGGAGAACCACTCATGTTGCTTCTTTAGGCTTGGGCCAACCAATCATGTACCATATTTGGGATTGGTATAACTATTTGTGGAACCTCTTTGGGATTAAAATAACCTCCCATGTACCATTTTACATCATAATAATTAAACATTACCTAATGCATTGTATGCATATAATAAACCCACCTGTTATATAATCATATTCAATTCTTATGTATACCTCAATATTGTAAAAAAAAATTATTATTTTTTAGAGCTTAACTAGTGAAACATAAAGTTGTTCAAAAATATTTCATCTTCATAATCATCAAAAAATCCATATAATTAATAAATATGGTATTATTATATCGTATCATTAGTGAATCACAAGTCATATAAATTTTTATTTTGCTTGATGAAAAAACACTTCTAATAACATCAGAACCTTTCTTGGGGAGAATAACAATTTAATTTTGAAACACCAAATTTAAAATCATAAAATTTTCTTAAGATTAATAAAAAAATATTTCAAAAATAAATTTTAAAATTTTAATGGAATACTCCTAGAAAATAATTTTCATTATCGTGGTAAATATAGCCCTGAGGTATACATTAAAAAAAATACTTCATTCACATATTTAGAAAAAAGTTCATCATTTAGAAAAAAAATTCCTTTTAAAAATAATTATATAAAGTAAAACATGGGAAAAAATAAATTCAATCAGTCATTTTAGAATAATAAAAACATTTTGGAAATTTTATAAATAAATATTGATAAGGATGAAAAAGATTCCGAGATGAATACGGAAAATCATGGTTACCCATAAAACATACTTTTGTGATTTTGAGTATATAAAGGGAGGAATAGGGAATAAAAAATTTTCATTTATGGAAATAAATAGAGGTTAAAAATACATATTATATATATATATCTCATGTTATCTTATCATCAAAAATTGAAGCATAAAAAATTTGATAAAAATTTATATTGTAAATAAATTCCTTACATTATTCCCAACATACATTGTAAGTGATTTTATCATCTCATATGGAAACAATAAATTTATAAAACATAAATAAAATAATAATAATAATATCTGTAATTCCATAAATGGTATTATTATAAAATAATACCACCTTTTCATCAATAAAATTACATTATCATCCTCATTTTGGGTGTTAATTACGTTGTTTTCCTATTCTATTTCTACGTAGTAGTTATTGTCCATAATGATTGATATATTTTTAACATTATATATATAATTTTAATTGTGATATAATTATCATATATATTCATTATATACAAAATTATAACCTTCTATAAATTAAGGATATTAAAAAAGAAATTACACATTTTATGGGGATGATAGTCTATGCGTACATATAAACACTATTTTTATTTTCAAGAAATAAGATTGAAATAAAGATAAATAATAATTTTTTATTATAGACTAATAATTATATTGTAAATATCAAATATTTTTTATAAATATATCATTATATCCATCAATGTGATGTGGTGATGAATAATAAATTATATCGCTACATGGAATTGCTAGTCCACAGTTGCGCTTGAAGAATAATTTAAAGTCCAATTTGATTGAAAATAGGTGGAAAATGGTTTTCCCACAATAATAATAAAATATCATTATTTTTATGATACATGATTCATAATTTTGGGGTGGATTTAATATTTCTATCAGAAATAGAATATGTAATAATATTTGGAATAGTCTAGTACGATGATTATCGCTTCTTTAAGAGACATCCTTTGGAATAATCCTTTTGCATAATCAGTATTATATTAATAAAATAAACTAATATAAATAGTGAATATAAAATACTATGAATGATTTTATGTTTGTATCATGGTAGATATAGGACTCATAATTTGTGAATAATGGAGGAGAAAGGGTTTCCTTTTATATATTTGGGGTGCAAAAAACATGGAATGTAATAAAATATATAAATAATATAAAGTCATTTCCTTATGAACATTGAAATAATTAGAAATTTATTCAATTTTATAATTTTATAATCACTAAATATATTCATCTAATCATAAATAGACATATTTATGGGGAATTTTTCCCCTTTCCCTTAGTTTAGCCGCTTTTGTTATCCAATTTTAACTGTATTTGTGGTAATATATTTTCACAGTTTTTACTAGTAATTATGAAAACATGAATGTGTCCCTAGAAAAAAAATTAATAAATTATGATTAGGAATATTTAATAAATACTTTAAAAATTAATTTCTATATTTTTTAAAATATTACTTTAAAATAATTATGAAAATTCAACAAAAGTAATTTTAAGAGAAATTTATTTATACATAAATATTTAGTTTTAGTCATTTATTACATTATAAAAACATTAAATAAACGTCAAAATATTTTATTGAATATATAATATAAATTTTTCATCATTATCATTAAAAAATTGTGATTTATTTGATTTTTTATGACAAAACAACATTATGCACATAAAAAGTTTTTTTGAAAATTAATATTTTTTAAGACCAAATGATTTTATTTTCATTCCAAACCAAAGTAATTATATTATATGAATTATTAATAATAAATTAAATATAAATATAATAAAAATTAATTTCTAATATGGATAAATATATTCTTTTATATAATAATTTAGAACAACTATAAATATACATTCCATAAGAAAGATTTCTATTATCAATAAATGATTTTATTAAAATTTAACGATTATATGTTAAGAATTTATCAATATATTTAAATTTAGGATACTATTTATATATATTTCATAATTGGGTAAATTATATTCATAACTTACAAAAAAATATCCTCGTTTTAAATTCTATAATATGTTGTGGTTCATTGACACTGAGTGGTGAATGTAAAGAAAGTTATTGAAACCTTAAATATTATTTTAAATGAATACATATAGAATTACAAGATGTTAAATTATACCCCCATAAAATGAATTTTAACATTTAAATTATGCTTTGGAAAAGTCAAAAAATTATGATACTTCTACCTCCTCACATCCTCTTGTTTTGATGTCACTTCCTCAAATTTCTGATTCATCCAAAGAACTATTACTTAGTTAGAGGTTTTTTTCTATAACACTTTGTCTTCCAAGTTAAATATTTATATTTATTTTTATTTGTATGAAAGATAATTATATAGAGGTATAACCCCGGTGTACCGTACATGTGAATCATCATGTATGTACATTCTCAAAGAGATACATGGACCACATCATAATCATGAGAGAGGATTGGTGGAAGAACTGAGTGATACACTACCATACATACTCAATAAATAATCTCTAAGTGTACTAAATAATTAGGGATAAAATTTATCTTCATTATGAATCTGATAACCTTATTTCATGATTATATTAACATTAATATCATCTCATTAAATTCAATATCCAAATATCACAAATTATTTTTAGAAAGACTCTTTTTTCATCTCTATGTTTCCTTGGCAAAAATTTTAACTGCACTAACTGTATATTCCATTACCTTACATATCTTAAATCCTAGTATAATTTATTATCTAACTTCATCCTACTTGTTAAACTTATATACTTATTTCTATAGAAGACTTCATAAGGATCCATCTGAATGCTTGAGTGAAAAAAATTTCTATAATAAAATGTGAAAAGTGGAATGTTTTGATCCCAACCATATTTCAAATCTTGATAATATGATATTATTATATTCCCCTGGGTTTAATTGTTTTCTACGACAAAATATCTATATTATCATGATAATAAATAATTAAATAGAACATTATATAAAAATCAAAAAAATAATTCCCAAATACATTAATGTAAACCTATGATCTCAATCATATATAATATAATGTTTTATATCCTGTAACCATAACAATTACATAATATATATTCCAGAAAGCTGATCATGGGAGAAATATTAACTTATGGTATTTAAATGTGATGAAATTTTATGACGATCGACTACAACCCAAATATCAATATGCACTTTTGATTTATTTCATATTATTCTAATGAAATCGATTAGATTTTTTTTAATTTTAATATAGGTAAAGGTTATTATTGTAACATCCTCTTAGACTTCTAAAAATGAGCCTGAACATTTTTTCAAACCATGTATGGAGATAAATAATATCTCTCTCAATGTTATCCCACTATAAATACCCCATAATTCCCATATACATATCCATATATATAGGATGAATAATTAATGATGAGATATGATATTCATAAAAAATATCTTCCCTTAATTCTATTATAACAGGGAAATAGAATTACTTTTTTAACTTCACTATTCCAGCCTAATAAAGGTAGAACTTATGAATATTTCGCACATTCTTTTATACCATTACATATTCTTTCTACACCTCTTTAATCCTCATATGAATATATGGCTGGTTACTCATTTTAGAAATATAATATTTATATTGTGCCTTCAAGATTAAAAATTCATAAATATTGTATATTTTTAGATTCTCATCATTGATAATATACCAAGAATCATCCAAATAAATGTATCCGCCAAATTCTTCAACTTCACATGGTGGTAATGTGTTCAGAAATCATAATATTTAATCAACTTCAATAGCCTTCAATAATGCATATTCAACTCTTTCTATGTGAACATATAAATAAAAATGTTATAGTCAATTTATATATAAAAACATTCCATATAAATATATTGACTACATATATTTTATGATCAAAATAATGTAGATTTATCCATGTCAAGCGTCCGATAGTTTTTCCCATGAGCTATTAGTTGAGGATATACATAAGCTTAAATTGCATCATTTTTTAGAATACATCCCAGTTCCTTTATTAACACATCACTAAAAACATCAAACCCTACACCACTACGGTGTATTGTGAGTACAAGTGTGTTAACCATCCTTCTATTTATCTCTATGAAATTTTCATCACATTAATCAATTCAAATAAAAATGAATCTCTTTCTTGTTGAAATTGTGAGTATATTAAATATATATGATAAATTATTTATGAACTGAAAATGATACATATATAATCTAACAAAACTAATGATATCATTCATAGTGGTTGATATTGTCAATTATTCATTGAAATCATCCAAGAAGAATGTGATGATACACCATTACTTATGATCATGTGTCCCATGAATAAAACATTTTGTTACTAGAATCCACATTTTTTGAATTTTATAGATTGTTTTTCCTTTATCAGGTACGTTAAGTAAATTCTCATTTATTCTTGATGCTATTCAAATATTTTTTATTACATAAGAATATAACCTATAAATACAAATAAAATTGATCAAGTTAATATCTAATGCCTTTATTGATTAAATACATGATGAAGTCAAGGAATTATTATGTCTAAATGGACTCACAATAAAATCATAGTGTCAATACATTGTATATAAGGTTTACATATGAATTAATTCACTTTTACAAAAAATTGATTTTATCCAGATAAAATGTTAGTTTAGGGAAAGTAATGATCATCTCAACATTGATCAAAAAAATAATAAATATGAGGTAATGAATATTTATTCATGATCATTATAGTGAGATGTTTTTGATAATCAATGAAGAGCGGTATTGATCCATATTTCTTTTAGAAAACTAACTTCTATATCCCAGGGTGAAGAACTAGGAAAGATGAATACGTTATCTTTATTTCTATTGAGTTTATTCTTCAATTATTAAACATTAATCAAAGAAAATATATTAAGAGTTCTTGAAATATTTGAAGAACCATATATGGGTTCTATTTAAAACTCATCTTCATGATTCAATGAAGGAATTATATGTTCTTTTGGAAAGAAATAAAAAAATAAAAAAATAAGAATATCATAAATGTTGGGTGTATACCCACCAATTATTGATAAATACCCTTTTATGAATAGTAAAAAAGAAACATAAAATGATTTTATTTTCCATTTGAATTTCATTTTCCTCATTGCACATATAAATTATCATTTGTTGGTTTGAAATATGAATGTGACTTCTATTCATTAAAATATGGTACAAACTCTATATCGATTAATATAATCAATGCTCAAATTCTAATTAAATTTTACTAAAGAAATGATATTAATATTTTCATAGGAATAATTCTTACACACAATAACATGGAAGTCCTTATTTGGAGTTTTGGATATGTTTTCCTTAATTATAATGATTTACTTTAGTTATAGACATGGGATATTCCCTCCCGCAAGGTAAGAGTTATCCTTTATATTAAGTAATTAACATAGATAATTCCATAGGACACCATCTATAGTACCATGAACAATAAATGATACCATATGATTTATATTATTAACTTCCACAAAACTCGTATTTTTTAATCAAAAATTATTTTATCTATGAACTTATTTTACACACACAAAACATATTCCCTTTTTTTAAGAAAATTTCCAAGGTTCTTTTTTTCATATTTTTATCACAAAGGAAATCAATCCTTATTTCCCCCATTTTCTATATAAACTAAAACCCTAGGGAACTAAATTTTTATATTATTATGTGTCTTAGGAAACACAACCATGATGATATTTGTAATCATGTATTAAGATATCTGGTTTGGAATAATCAAATTGATTCATATTAAAATCCATTTTCATTTTGTTTCTCTTGTGGACAGTAATTGAATTTTTCAACACATTCAACATAAACATGATTCGACATAGTTCTAGACATTGAATAAAAACATTAATAATAATGTGTGAAATAATAAACATATTTAGTAAATATATAATCATGGAAAAAATTTCATAATTAATCTAAATAATGAAACCTTCTTCTAAATATGTGACACATTATTTTCACCTCATTTTATTCTAGATTATCATTGGTTTGTATAGATTCCATACTCTCAAAAATCATAATGGTTTTTAAATATTAGGTGAATTAACACAGTTAATTCCCTCACGAGTTTCTTTCTAGGTGTACAGTATTCAACCCACACATCATGCACCATCGATGATAAGTTTTATACCCAACCCGCCCCTTTAGATTTGTTACCCCTAGTGGAATCTATTACAAAACTATATTCACACGAATGTATCAAAAAATGTATGCATTCTCTAGAAAAAAACAAAATATATACTTTATCAATGATTTAAGATGTTGTCAAAAACATATAAAAATCCATTTTATTTTCAAAAAATTCCTCTAATCCTAATTCTAAAAATTATTAAACATCCCTCTAATAAAAACATATGTTGAGAAAATAATAAATAAAAATATATTTAATCATTTTAAATGAATATTAAATACATTTCAACGAAATAAATGCCTAATGAACATAAAGGAATAGTGTCTTTAATGACTACATACCGGATCATCTTGTTTCATGAAAGGCTCTCAACATCTCCAACTATGTTATTTACACATGGTACACTTTTTAGACATACCATACCTAAAACATTTCTTTATAACATGGGGAAAATAAACATAAAGAAGGGTGATATCAGATGCCTAGTAAGGGTAAATAAGGTAGATATTAGTTGATAGTCATGATATAGTTGAAGATAATTGTAAGGGTGTGATAAGAAGATATTGACAATTGAAAATAACCCAAAAAAATTAATAGATTATATTAATGAGTTATGTCATACATCATTGGAATTTTATATGAATTAAATGATAAGAAATTAACTATCCCGAAAAATATTATATGAGAATAAGAAAATTTCAAAATAAAGTGGAATAAAATGTTTTATAATCATATAAATTATGTGTCTAGATTACCCATTATGTCATTCATCACATAATTGGCTTGGGATAACAACCAGTTTAACCTATTTGAAATTTTTTACAACCAATAAAGTACCCAATATTTACATGGGATAACCCCCATGAAACCATTAAGATTATAAAAATTCAACATTATGTAATTCATTTGATAAATATAGTGGACCCACCCATCACATTATCAAAATAATTTCATATGTATATCATAGGAGGTAGAATAATTTTGTTATTTCCTCATAGCTTAAACCATAGAATATAAAATAGGTTTCATCAATATTTAATCGTAATAATCATAAACTATACATATAATGAATAAATATATTATCCTTATAATATATACCAAGATAATCATATGTAACATCAATGGATGTTGTTGTTGATTAAAATATATTTAAATGATCACCATAACATTTCATAAGGAAAACACCCTTTTCAATTTGAAAAAGCATATTTAAAATATGATAAATTTAAAAAATGTTAATAGAAAATTTTATTTAAAACAAACCACAAAATATTTAAGAGGAATATTCATATTAAATAATATTTAGGATGATTATAAAAATAATTGGTTAATGTCAAAACTAAAATTATATTAACATATTTGGTAAAAAGTACCCCATTCGGGAAATAACAATAAATCAATTTTAATAAATTTTAAATAAATTATGTAATGGTTAAATTTTTTTAATGAATATTTTGTGAATAGTAAAATAATTATTGATAATTTTTTCATTCAATATGTAATTCAAAGAAAAATATTCCCAAATGAATAGAAAAACAAAAAGGGTTTTTCTCCAAAAAATTCCTTCCTGAAATTTTCATACCTAGAGAGAGTAAATAGAAAGAATAAAAATTATTTATTATATAGTACTATATAATAATAAATCATATATGCTTTTTGAGAGATATATCATATAATTTCATCATAAAAAATTTAACCATAAATAGTCTTTGTAAAAAGTGACATTACAACCTAAAATTCTCACCATAGGTCTTACATGATTCATAAATAGTTTTCAATTACTATATAATAAAATATAAATTTTTATATTTATTTGACAAATAATATTTATGTTTATAATACCATGAATGTATTAATGATAATATCTTTTCACCCATTTATTAAAAATCATTCATTATTATCATTATTTCATGTGTCAACAAATTCATTTTTCATGTATGTTTTAATTTGGTAGTTATGGCCTTTACATATGGATAATGGTACCATAATTTAAAACATTTTAATTAGGATATTAATAAATTTAAATTCATTAAATAAAATTTTAAAATAGTCTATAAAATGTATTAATATGAAAAATAATTACCGTACTCACGAATATAATAATTATTGCATACACATTAATGTTGTTTCCATTTTCAAATGAAATGAAATGAATGAGAGATAAGTAATGATTTATAATTTTATAAAAAAAAATTTTCCATATATATCCTATATATTTATCAAATCCATCATTATATCAATCCACTTGATGTGGTTAGGTAAAATCAATCACATCACTACATGGAGGCGATAGTCTAATGTACGCACGAGTTACACATTCATTTAACATTTGTTTGAAATGTGGTAGAAAATGGGTTTACCACAATCATAATAACATATCATTATATTAATGATACTATAAAAATTATTTTATCATGGAAACAATATATATCTCTTAATTAGAAGAATTATTAAAATTTGAAACATTCTGGTTCGATGATTGCATCTTCTGTGAGAGACCTCCATTGGCGTACATTGTATGCCTTCATATGATTTTCATTAGAGAAGAATGGAGTCTCAATAACAATTTTAGGGAATATAGAATGTTTTTGGGTTGTTATTGGCTAATATATGGTTCTAAATTATTATGAATAAGGGAAGATAAGATGTTCCCTTTTATAAGTGAGGGGGTATACATGGGCTTATACCAAATATTTTAAAAATAAAAACATGTTTTCTTATAGAAGTGGAACCGATGGGAAATTAATTAAATTATATGATCATATTTTTTCAAAAAATAATTGAAAAAAATTATTTATATTAGTTTAAGTGATAGTTTTTCCCTTATCTATTAGTTTCTCCTCCTTGGTTAACCTATTGTAACCCTAACAATCATAACACACTTTTACAATTTTTGTTATTCACTAAGAAAAAAATTAAAGTGTTATCATTTTAGAATTTCTAAATAATGATTACAAATGTGTAATTAATATTATAAAATTAAATTTCTATAAGTGGAAAAAATTTAATTTAAAACAGGTGTGCAAAACATTATGAAAACAATATTTAGAAAAATTAATTTTAAGGATAAAATATGATTTAATTCTATTTCATTACATGTAAAAATGATTATTAAGGTTAACTTTTTTATTTAATATATAATATATTTATTATTATTATAATTATTCATTAGTTATTAATTTAATTTTTAAATATAAAAAACACATTTTCCAAAAACAAATCTGAAAAATTAATAATTGTAACTTCAAAATATTTTATCTTTAATGATAAATAGTATATATCAAATAGATGAATGAATATTTATACATTAATAATAAATTTAATTAAAATAACTTTTCAATAATATAATTATATATATATATATATATTTATATAAAAATTCATAACACCTGGAAAATGTATTTTTCAGAATTTTTTTTAATCATTTATTGATTTTATTAAACTTTGATCATTATTTTATAGGAATAAATTAATAAATTTTATTTAATGAAATAATTTATATATGTATTTCCAAATCTATTTACTCATAATCCTACAATATAATATAACATCTAGATTATAAATTCCATAATATATTAAGGTTCATTTTGACTAAATATTTTATTTAAAGAAAGAAATAGAACTATTCAATTTTATTTACAATGATTATTTATAAAAAAAATATTTTTGTGTTACAACATAACATATATGTAAATAGAATATAGTATTAGAGGGTGTTCTTGATATATATCTAAATTGGATAAGGCATTGACTTGGGTGTGATTTTTAGGATCTAAGGTATTATAGAATAATACATATTTATATCAATTAATATTTACAAATAAGATATTAATTTTATGATTAAGGGGAAACATTTTTGGATAGCTTAGTTAATACGCATCAATTGGTTTCTCTAAATTTTTATGTCGCACACAACATTGAGTTATTACGAAAAATATAATATTATTATTATTTTAAATGGTAGTTAACCACTAGACATTGTATTAGTGGGAATGAATAGGACCAACTACACTATGATTATACATTTTTTTAATTGTTTTTCCATTTATCCAATAAATTTTTGAGGCTTATAATCGCAATGAATAGAATTTTAAGCATAAATTACTTTAATATTTTTAAAAGTTATTTTTTCATCCTTTTGAATGTAAACTCTATTTACATCGAGTTTTTTCACATTTATATGTTATATTTGAAAAAATAAAATAATTATATTTAAGAAGGATATAAAAATTTACATTGGTTAAATTTTAAGTTTTTTTTCTGATAAAGATCATTTTTTATGAATACTGAAAATACTAAAATTTAATTCTAAACAACATTTTCTTCTATTTTATTTATACAGTTAGACTGTTTTTTTAATTGGTTTTATAGTGTAATTATATTATTTTTTAAAATTTAATCCAATTTTGGTCACTGGATGTAATTTCACTTTTATGTTGGATATAAACACATGTCAATCTTTTGATTGTTTTTACTTCTTAAAACCCCACTTTTCCGTTTTGACAAATGTACATAATTTTAAATTAATTTCTTCAAATTATATGTTTTTTAATTTTGAAAATTAAATCAATATTTAGAATCATATGTTCCAAAATTTTAAAACATGTACCTTTAATTTGGGACATTATTAATAGTAACTTTAGCAATTATTTTTATTTACCATGGTTAAGTGGTAAATATAGAAAATAAGGTTAAAAAAAATAATATTATAGTAATATAAAACCACCTAAAATTTCTAAAAATTATTGGATGAGATATGTTCGATCATGGACATACTTAGATCGATTTTAGGACCCCATGTAACCACTTGGGTGTGATAATAACATGTCATAATTATTAATACAATGTAAAGGGAAATATGATATAAACATGTTTCTTTTAAAAAAACAATTTTATTATGGGGTTATATAATGGATCACTTTGACTATAATTATTCATTAGAATGTTAAACATATTTAATAAATCGTGGTATTATATTAATAATTTTTAGACATTAAATAAATAAATTTATTTTATGACATAATGATGATGGAGTGATTACCTTGTAAATGAAATATTCAAATAAATGAAAATATAAATATTAAACTAAATGTTAATTGAACATTTCTATTCCATTAAAAAATTATTTGGATCACTATGACATATTATATTTGATTTAATGTCCTTTTTTATAGGTAATCAAGTTGTTATGACTTTAAATAATCAATTTCTAAATAGTTCCAAAATTGACAAAAATGAGTTTTAAAAAATATTATTTTACTAAATGTTATAATAGTACTAAAAATATATTATATGAAAAAATTACTTATAAAATTTTCTAAATGTAATTAATTATTAAATTGTGATTCTCTTTTAATTTTATAGTACCTATTGAAACTGTATGTTATGAAAATACTAGAAGACATGGTAAAAGTTATTGTTGTTATCTAATGGTTAAAGCTAAAAGAGAAGGTTAATTTTGTGACCTAAACTTGTAAAAAAATATATTAGATAATATATTTTTAGCCCATTGTCATCTTATCCTCGAAATATATCACTTTTTAACTATTAGAATAGAAAAATAAATTTATAATAAATTTACATTTCATGTCTTTCATAAACTGCCCCTCATCCCTTTTATCAAATGCCACCACTTATTCCCACCCACTAAGACCTCTCAATCCCCATGGATCATCCAAATTAGGCTTAAATATTCTCACAAAGTCCATCAATTCATTCTAGAAGACTTAAATTGGGAAAAAGGAAATTCAAGAAAGCCTTTAGGCTTAAATCAAAAGAAGATACGTGATTAAGAGGTAATGTCTTCTCTCCACTTCCTTTAGTTTATTTTCTTTATTCACTACATATGATCCTATTATTATATGATTATATAAAAAATCACTATCCTCAATTTACTAGGGTGTTTTTAGTATATTTATTCAAAATACACTTACACACACCTCCATCTAATGGATACAAACATACTGTTTCTGTGTACAGCGAATTACTACCTCACGAAATGATGATTTTTGAATTTTCTCCTACCACATCTCATGGTGGAATTTATGATGGAACTATATTAATATATAATATATAATATATTTATATTATCTCTATTTGTTTGTATTTTTGTATTTATATTATAATTTTATGCTTTCCATAATGTGTAAATATGATAATATCATTTGAGGAACTGCGGACTACAGCCCCCTCAAAGTGATATTACTCATTCAAGCCATACATGGAATTTATAAAAGATGTAATTAAAAAACATAGGTATAATACATAACATATATTTTATACTGGTATTATAAAATAACTATGTATCATTTATCTTTCATTGATTTAGGATGACAAAGAAATGAACGTAGCTTTCATGCGTACCTACAACTAACTATCTCCATGAACGATGCATTTAATTTCTTATCTCAAAATGTTATGGACCTTTATAAATTGACATATAATGAATATTTAATATATTTTAATAATGAATATAATTATGGAGATGATGGACTTTGGACAACATGGACAATTTACATCAAAAAAAGTTCAATATTAACTCTAGTACCGAATATCGACAAAACGACTGATATGAACAAGAATAATTATGTCATAGTTATAATAAGGTAATAAGGCATATTTAATGAATAATAAACCAGAAATTGGTTCTGAAACATTTAGAAATTAACTTAAGTTTATTATTCATAAATAATAAAGAACATACGTGATGATTTGGACACAAATTAAGGGTTTCGTTTCAATCATTTTCATTGAGGAGTATTATGATTTATACATGAATTTATTTTATATGGTATATAGTAAACCCTTAAAGTTATAATTTAATTAAATTGTGTTCAAAAGGAATCTTTTTTTATTAAGAATTTTAATAATTGAAAATATGAAATGTTTCTTTTCATGTTATGTGGCCACAACGACCATTCTGCCACTACGAGCAGTACTTGATATTTGGATTCCTCTACAAGTCGTAATGTTTTTTAAAAGAAAACTAAATTCCTTACCAATTTTCAGGATACTTTGATATTTAATGTTCTTTTGAGAATGGATTTATTATGTCATAATCTTGAACTAATATATTGTGGTTGCAATGTGAAAATGTTTTCTTTCATTAATGCTTGTTTTATATGTTATGATTATGTTATGGTTATGGGTTGTATTTATGTATACAAGTGGATTCATGATAAAATGAGGGTCAGTGAGGTTGTGATAGCTCTCTATTTCATTGGTTATCATGACAGGGAGTAGAATTTATTTTTTATCCTAAGATATTTTAGTAATATAAATTGATGGGTATTCCAAATGTAACCATTAAAGATAATCCCTATATTGCTGTGAAATATAAAATGTATGTATATTTTGGATTCCACATGTTAGCTTTATAATTTATGATTTTTATGAGTTATTCTGAAATCTTATTATTTAATGAAGTATATTGAAGATGTTATGTTTTATGAGTGAAATTTATGATTTAATTGATTTGTATGTATTCATGGACTGATATTTTCTTTCCTTATTTTATAACCCTTACTGAGTTTTTACGATGGAGTCTTATAGTTGGTATCAGAGGTCAGTTTAGATAAAATTAAGAGTTTTGATATTATTAAATGAATATCTATAAATTATTTTTAATTTAAAATACAACATAATTGATATTTCATTTTATGATTACTATGTTTCTTTGTTTATGGTATGTTTTTCTTCAGAATAATTTTACACATAGGATATAGGGTAGCTATGATAGGATAACATCTAGAAGAAAACACCCAATCAAATCAATAGCCATAAATTTTCAGAATCAGAACTGAACAGTTTGTTATAGTGATGACATAGTTGACTCATGCTAGAAATAGTGGTAGTATCCATGCACAATATTGGCCACATCAAACACAAAGTAACATATCAATAGTGGATCATTTCATGAGCAAACACCCCCCATCATTCAGATGGTTATTTGACCATGTTCTAGTCGAAGGCTGGATTGAAGAAATTGAAAAGATTTTTGATATCATGGGGATTTCAAAACATCAAAAGGTTAGTCATTATATTTTACATTTTTAAGGTGAAGGTGATCAGTACTGATCAATGGTAAAAAATATCATCTATAGTGAATTTACTATTGGTCTTTCTTATTCTGAATTCAATGGCATGTTCTTTGAGAAATATTTCCATATGGAGGCTTGACTTAGGATGGAAAAACACTTTATGGAATTAAGGAAATAAGATTAATTAGTGGATTCTTATGAAGAAAAATTCACTTGACTGGAAAGGTATACTCCAAATTTCATATAGGATCATGATCGTAAAAACAATAATTTTTACATAGGATTTAATCTAATATATTGAAGGGAATTTTATTTTCGTGAGTTGAAATGTTATGAAAAACATGTTTGATGGGCACAGAAAGTGAAAATAGAGTATGTTGATGATTACTTGTTCTTTAAAAAAAGAAAATAAGAGCTATTGGTGGAAGTTAAAAGGGAATGACTCTTTAAAAAAGTCTGATTGTAAGAAACTTAAGTTTACTTGTTGTATAAATTTTGGTAAAAAGCACTATGGGGAATGCCATTTGAATTCTGATAAGTGATTATGATGTGGAAAAATGGGACAAAAGGCTCATAATTTCACTTGAAATGATAATGGTAGTGTTGAGCCAAAATATGATTTACAGTCAGTGAAATATTTTAAGAGCAATGAAATGGTTCGTTATACAAATAACTATCCGAAGAAGAACATAAATGATGAAATTAATCCAGACTACAAGTAGAAATGGTGAGGTAAAATCCATGGAATCTACTTTAGTAGATGTTGGGACATTGAATGAAGTAGTATCAGAGAGAATAGTATTTTTCAAAGATATAAATGATGTCAATGTACCATTAGTTTAATTTAAAGGAAATATACATTCTGAAGACCATGTTTCATACTAGATATGGTCATTATGAGTTTGTAGTGATTCCTTTGGGGTTAACCAATGCACCTACTATATTAATGGATCTTATAAATATAATATTCCATGAGTTCGTGGATATGTTTGTGGTTGTGTTTAATGATGGTATTTTGTTATAATATAAAATTAAATAGGATCATGAAAGTAATTTAATGTTTTTCTTCCAAACATTAAATGAAAAGAAATGGTATGGTAAATTCAAAATTTGTGAGTTTTAGTAACAAAAAATTCCAATCCCAGGTAACAATTTTTCTAAAGATGGAAACACTATTGAACTTACTAAAACAAAAGTTGTTGAGGAAAGGTCAAGAACCATAAATATAATAGAGATTCATAGTTTTATTGGAATGATATTATGTTTGTCTTGGGATTCCAAATTGAAGAAAGAGTTGTTATGTGAAGTTCCTTATTCTCTGTTTTCAGTTCATCCTAGTTGTACTAAGATGTATAAATATCATTAGTAGTATTACAGGTGGGATGGAATGATAAGTGATATTGATGACTTTATCCTATGATGTTTGATTTTTCAATAGTTTAAATCAAATTAGTAGTTATGAAAGGGATGCTTATGCTATTTCTAATGCCATAGTGGAAATGGGAAATTGTGTTCATGGATTTTAAATTGGGATTAACAAAGACATCTCATGGTAACAATGCAATCTGGGTTATTGTTGATGTTTTGAATAAATCTTATCATTTTATTTTTATTAGAGATTCTCTATATCTAGATCATATTTATCAATTGTATATTAATGATATAGAAAGGTTACATAGAGTTCCGCAATCCATTTTATATGATCATGATCCTAGGAACACTTCTAACTTTTTTAAGGGCCATCAATGGTAATTGGGTACTGAATTAATGTTTAGAACATCATTCCATCTGTAATCCTAAAGTTTTTCAAAATGAAAAATTTAGACATTGGATGATATTCTATATCCTTGTTCAATGTATTATTATGGAACTTGGGACCAATATCATTATTTGTTTGAGTTTTCTTATAATAAAATTCTTCATTCCAGTATACAGATGGAACCATTTGATGCATTATATGGATAGAGGATTCAAACACCATCATTTGGAGGTGAATTTGCTAAAATGATGTTGATGGGACCAGAATTGGTAGAAGAGATGGAAGAAATAGTTATGTTTATTCATAATAACATTAGAATACCTCAGAGTAGATAGACAATTTATATGGATAACTGGAGTAAGGATCATTCTTTTGAGGTATCTGATCATGTATTTCTCAAAGTTTCTCTTTGGAAAAGTGTGACATGTTTTGGTAAGAATGTAAAGCTGAGTCTAATGATCATTGGAACTTATGAAATCCTAGATAAAGGTGGATCGGGGGCCTATATAGTGGCTTTAGCTACAATTTTATCCCTGGTACATACTATTTTTCAGGTTTCACTGTTAAGAAATTATAGGCCAGATCAATCTCATGTTTTGTGTCCATAAGTAGGTTATTTGGAAAAGAATCTTTCCTATGAGGAACAACTAGTCAATATTCTTGACTAAAGATATCAAGAGTTGTAGAATAAGGTAAGACATCAGGTAAATGATTTTTGAAATAAACCATATGGTTGAAGAGGCTACGTGAGAATCTAAAAATTATACAAAGTATAAATACTGCCACATATTCAATAAGGAAATAAATTATTGGGAATCGATTTCAAAAAGTGGGGAATAATGTATGATCCTAGGTATTTATAGATAATATTTTTTTTATATCTATTGATATTTATGAATAAGATATTAATTTTTCATTAAAAGCGATACTTTGTCTAATAGCGTACTCAATACGCAATAATGGGTTTCTCCAAAATCTTATGTTGCACACAACAGTGAGTTCTACCGTAAAATAATATAATAATATTATTACATTAAATAGTAGTTAAGGCCTGGCCATTTTATTGGTTGGAATGAATAGAACAATATTATTATACATGTTTTTTAAATATTTTTACATTTATCCCATAAATTTAAGAGGCTTAAAATGAGAATGAATCCAATTTTAAGCATAAAATACTTTAATATTTTTTAGAAGGTAGTTTTACAAAATATTGATGGTGATATTTTTTTTAATGTAGTTATTAGCACTTTTATTTTCTCTATTAGATTAAATAAACATTATTTTTATATGTGGGACATCAAAATTTACTTTGGATAAATTTTAGGCAATTTTTAGAAAAGATACTGCATTTTAATACAAAACTAGCTTTTCATGTAATTTATTTATACAATTAGATTCTCATTTTAATTAGATTTAAATTTTATTTTGAATATTTTTTTATCATTTATAAAATTTTGTCCACTGTATGTAATTTTACTTTTAAATTTGACTTAAACACAACTCAACCTTTATATAGTTTTTACTTTTTAAAAACCCTCTCTTTAGATTCACCATTATGAATTAATTTTAAATTAATTTCTGAAAATTCTATATTTTAAATTTGGAAAAATGAATTCCATATTAGGAATTAGAATGTTCAAACTATTTATATATGTGGCTTGCTATTTTTGGACATTATGAATTGTCACTTCAGTAATTATTTTTATTTACCATGGTTAAAGGGTAAATCTTGTAATTAAGGGTCAAAATAATATTATAATAATATAAAACTACCCTAAAAATATCCAAATACTATTGTATAAGATATTTCCAACCATGGGCATCCTTGGGATGATTTTAGGACCCTATTATGAAACATCGTTGTGATAATGACATATTATAAGGATTAATTTAATGTAAAGAGAAATATAACATAAACATGTATATTTTAGTAATAAAACAAATATAGGGTTATATAACTGATATATTTGACTATAAATAGTAATTAAAAATATAAAATTTCATCATACATCATTGTATATTATTTATACTTTTTTAACATTAAATAAAAAAATATCTATGACATAATGATGATGCAGTTATTACCTTATTAATAAAATATTCAATAAATGATATTATAAATATTAAAATAAATTTAATATGAACATTTTTCGGAATTATCCATTATTTTTTTGGATAATTACAGGATATTATATTTTATTTAATTCCTTTGGTTAGAAAGAATCATGTATTTATGACTTAAAAATTTATATTACAAAATAGTGTCAAAATTTATATAAATGAGTTTTTAAAACAAATACTATTTTATTAAATAATATATTATTTATAAATACCAAATATTGGAAACAATGACTTATATAATGTTAAAAATTTCATTAATGGCGATCTTTTCGTTCTACTTTCATTATATATTATCTATAGTAACCGTATATTATGAAAATACATGAATACGTGGTTAGATTTAATGTTTTTACCTAGGGTTAATGCTAAAAGATAAGGTTACTTTTGTGATCTAAATTTGTTTAAAACTTATTGGATGAAGGTATTTTGATCCATTATCTTATTTACCTTCAAAAATATCACCTTTTAATTATTCATATTCGAAAATAAAATTATAATAAAATAATATTTCATAACTTTCTTAATGTTCCCACCCACCAACTTATAAAAGGCCACTAACTCTACCCACTTACTCACACCTCTCAATATTCTTGAATAATCCAAATTATACTCAAATACTATCCCAAAACCCATCGCATCCACATAAAAAGGATTAATGTGGGAAAAATCAATTCAAGAAATACTTTTGTCTCATATCAAAAGAAATTACCCAATTTTGAGTTAATGTCTTCTCTCAAGTTCTTTTCTTTTAGTTTCCTTCTTCACTCCCTATGATAATTATAATCATTCATTTCATAACAAAACATAAATCCTCAATATATTAAGTTTTGTTTAATTATAATTAATCAAACTACAATTACACACACCACAATCTAATGCATACAAACATTATGTTTCTATGTACGGTGAACAATATCTCGGGAAATAATGACTGTCAAATTTTCTCCTACAACATCTCATGGTGGAAATTATGATGGAGAGATATTGATATATGATATATATTATATTTAAAATTTCCCTATTATTTTGTATTTTTTATTTTTATAATAACTTTAGTCTTTCTATAATGTGAAAATAAAATAATTTCATTTCAGGAAGTGCAGACTACCACCCCCTCAAGCTGACATTACTCATTCATTCCATACATTGAATGTATATTGTGTGAAATTAATGAACTTATGTAAAAAAATATAACATTTATATTATTTTTTAATTATAAAATACCTATGTATCATTTATTTTTCATTCCCCTTAGATAAAAAATAAGTAAATGTAGCGTTCATGCGTACGTATGTCCTACTGTCTCCATAAACGATGCATTTCATTTCTTATATCCAAATTTTATGTACTACTATAAATACATATATAATATATATATATTATATCTAATTCATCAATACATTAATGAATATTATGGAATTATGGGTACAAGGACAATTTACATCAAAACAAGTTTATTTTCAACTCAAGTACAGAATATCGAAAAAATTACTAATAAGAACATAAATAATTATATCATTTTTATAAAAAGGTGAAATAGTGATATAAAGGGAATAAAATCCTGAAAAGGGTTCCTATAAAAGATGAAATTGCCTTAATTGTTTAATTTATGAAGAATATGGAACATAAGTTATGATTTTGACTCAAGGTCGGGAATTTAGTCTTAATCTCCTTTTATTGAGGCATATTTTGATTTTTATATGACATTACCTTATATGGTATATAATAAACCCATTTTACATTTAAATTAATTCAATGGTTTTAAAAAGAAATATTTTTTCTCTGAATATTTTTATGTAACAAAGAAAGACATGTTTCTTTTTAACGTTTGTGGCGACAATGACCTTTCCACCTCCTTGATGAATTATTTGATATTTGTCTTCCTATTTATGTTATAATGTACTTTTAAAGGAAAAATAAATACCATATAAATTTTTAGGGTATTTTGATATTTAAAAGAGTTTTCATAATAAATTTACTATGTCAATATCATGAACTAATATATTTTTATGGCAATGTTGAAATGTTATTTTTCATTTATACTTGTTTTATGTGTTAATAATATGTTATGATTCTTGGACATTGATTACATATACGGGTGGTTATGTGGTAAAATTATGATGGGTCAGCCGATGATAACTCTCCAATGCATTGGGTATTATGAAAGAGGTAAATTTCATAGTATCTATTAAGTGTTTTATTGAATACACTATGATGGGTATTCTAAATGTAACCATGATGGTTAATCCCTTTGAATATATGAAATCTACAATATAAGTATGTTATGGATAACAGAAGTTACTGTTATGATTTATGATTTGTTTGTGTTATTCATGAATTATATGATTTCATGAGGAATATTAAATAGCTTATATTGTATGAGTCAAAAATATGATTTCATTGATTTGTTTTTATTCATGGACTAATGTTTTCATTCCTTATTTTATAACCATTACTGAATTTTTTATGCTAATCCCAAGTATTTTTTTGAAATTTTTTCTCATAGGGAAGTAGGAAGGGAAAGAGAAATAATTAATTCAAGAATATTTTTATCAAAAAAAGAATTCATATTTTACATATAGTGTTTAATTTCTTTTAAAAAAATTGGATAGAGTTGATGTGTCTACATTTTAATATTTGATATGTAAAGTAATAGTTATAGCCTAATTATTTAAAACCCTAAACCAAAAAAGATCTTGAATGGGAATTAAAGAAAAATTATTGATTGATCAGTAGATTAAGTAATATTATATAGATGCAGACATATATGATTAGTCATGTGATCATTGTAGAAGTTTATATCAAATCACTTTGAAGATATATTCCTCTTATATTATTTGGTGACTGATGTACTAGAATACCATGGTTTCATGGAGGGAACTACATAAATTTAGGGGTGATTTAGATCATTCAAGGGGTGGAACATTGAAGGAAGAATTTGATGATTTATTCTCAGTAATATTCATTAATCAATGTGATTAAATATAAATAAAAGAAACCATCTTTTATGTATGGTAAAAGTTATCAATTTATATTATACATGGTTTTATTCTTGAATGGAATTTATATCTACTCAATGATGTTTCATATGTATTTTGTTTCCTAAAATAATTATTTTTAATCCCTAAAATCCCATCCGTTGTTTATAGAGGGGTTTTCCAGGATTCACTATCAAATATTTTCTAATTTTTTAATTAGTAACTATAGTAGCACATTACCTAGGTTTGATCTATCATTGAGGTCACTCACCAAAATGGGTTTGCTATTAGTATTATTTAAATTTAAATAAAAAATATTATGAAATTAAATGCCAAAATAATAGAGTTTTAAAAAAAATATTAATATATATATATATAAATATATATATTCATGAAAAATATAAATTATTCTATAAGGATAAGATGTTTTAATTAACATTATAGTGTGATGAAATCAATGTTTTTTTAAATTAAATAATTATCATTATTCTACTCAATAAAAAGATGAGGTCCAATCATTCCACAACATTTAGTGAAAAATATTATTATCTTATAATGAAACCTTTTCATGGAAAACAATATATCTGAAATCATCATAATTACGAAGGTAGACCATATGAATATTTACAATGATGAAGAAGAGTAGGAAAGGTGAACATGAAGAAGCATATTGCAATAGATAAGGAAACAGGAAAACACATGATATTATATTAACCACTATGGATTTATTATAATTAAACACTTATAAAATATTAAATTGAAACAAACTCAACATATAACTTTTACACCAACCCCTACCCCTGAATAACAATCAGAACTTGATTTATGTTGATATGGAGTTGAAAATTACACGATTGATGAAAAAACTAGTGAAAACAAAATAATATATATATGTGTGTGTGTGTGTGTGTGTGAATTAAAAATATAGAATATTGGAAAAGAAAAAGAATCCTTACATGGCATCATAAAATGGATAAATCCTTCAACAGAATTTGATGTATATATTTATAAATTATATAGGTGGTTAATATTCACGTTGATTTAATACTTCTAATGTTCATGCATGTTTTCCCATTAAATATTTGAATCATGAAATGTGATTTTATAGGAACTTATTCTTATTTTTTTATTATACCACTACATTTCTTATAAATTGGGCATGCATGGGAAGTATTCTGATCCTCTTACCAAAATAAAATTTTCAAGACTGGAATACTCTTTGATTTCCTAGGATCCAGTTTCCTATAAATTTATGGCCTAAAAAACAAATAAATATTAAGAAGACATATTTATTGATTATTTCTAATGTTATACTATATATGTTTATTTACGATTTTATCCCCTTTAGATTAGTGATTTTTGAGATATGGATCCATATTTAATACCAATTAAACCTATAGATTGATTTCCTGGTATTAATTTTATTAGACATATAAGATACCTACGGTTGGATTACAAAATTGATCTAGTTAAATGAAATTTGGTATAAAAAACATTAAATCCTAAAAAATAATTTTTTTATTTCTGACCAATTAGGATAATTTTATGAAACAAATACATGGATGATGTTATTCCCATGGAAATTAAAAAGTTAATAAATTAATGTTTTATATATTTTTATATATATTGAATTAAAAATGAGGTCTAAATGAAATATAATTAAATTATAAGACATTTTGTGACATTAAATACACAATACACATGTATAAAAAGGTAAAAATATAAGATAATCCGCTACATGGTCACACCAAAACAATCATGAAATGCCACTATTGGAAAAAAATCATTTAATATCAATATTAAATAAACATAGAATCCAATAAAATAAGAATTTATATGATTTTGTTTATAATATAATTTTAATATTATTTATTTATGAAAATAATTTCCATTTCCTTTTTTCTTATATTTTAATGTGTTCAACTCCATAATTACATTCATGATACCATCAAAACATACCTCAAATGGAAATTCATGCCACACTTCACTCATGAGAAATGTAATATGGAGTTATGATTTAACATTTGAAATGAATTTATGAATATATTCTTGTGAAAATAATCATTTTTTCACCCAATGAGACATATATTTGTTTTCATTCATGAGGTATTTTTCTAGTTGATTTTAGTTTCAAATCATTGGTGGGTGAAATATTTAAAAAATAAAATACAGGAAATACGAGTTTACAATATTATATATAGTATATTAATATTCAAGTGAAACGACCATAATTAACTCACTCAATTATTCTAACAATATGTACACAGGAATCCCCATAAAATTATATAGAACATGATTCGAACAATAAATGTGATGAATAACATCATCTAGGTTTTCTAAATTTTGAAAAAAAATTATTTTCTTTGGACGATGAGATGAAAATAAATTGTATTTAATGAAATATTGTTTAGGGATTTGATTTTTTATTGGAAAATGTGTAATAAATGTATCTATAAGGATTAATTCAATATCATCTCTATTTGTATAATTTTTTTGTTCTTCATTTTATTAATTATTATGATAAGTGAATGTTTTGAATGAAGTATAATGAATAATGACTGTTACAAATTATCTATCCATTAACAAAAATATTTTCACACACCCCACAATTAAATTAATTAGATGATTCACACACAACACATATTACATTCCATTCCCCAACACTCAAATAGGAAAATGCATGTAAATATATAAGATGGGAATGTTGGTAACAAAAAATTAACTTGTAATTTGGATTAAATAGATTACAAAATTCATTGATTATAATGGATACAAAATGGATGATTTAAATATTGTATTGAATTTAAAATTGTGGGATTGTAGAGAAGATCCTTAGTCATATCAATAATAGTTTAGAAAATTAAAATTTGTGAAAAAGTAAAAAATACATATTATAGTTGTCACCCAAAAATACAGGATTCACTCAATAAATGGAGGGTATTTGGAAGAATTTGTTCACATGGGATTATAGTACCCTTTTTTGGAAAAAATTATTGAATCAATGTTTTGTTATTATCTATTTTAAAATGTTATAGATTTTATAAAATGGTTGAAAAAAAAATTCAATATCATTAATAATTTAGAAATAAATATATTGTAAACCAAAGAAAATTTATCAGAATCAATTCAATAGTAATGAATGGTAAATAATATCCAACAAAACTAAAAGTTCATAAAAATTAAAAAAAAGAAAAATTCACAAAGATAATTATGAATGTTGAATCTGTCCAAACACTTTAAATTCAACTACCATTCATTTATGTTCAATCCCATGAAAAATAATTTTAAATATATAATAAATGAAATGAGAGATATGACATAAGTTTATTTTTGGGTGGTGGATGCCTTCATATAGGTTCCTACATGATTCCCATTTAAACTTACCAGAAATAAAGAAGACAACTTATTAAATTTATTAAAAGTAAAATAAATAATAGAATATGGGAAGGAATATTGGTTACAATCCCGAAGTGATTGTTGTATTATATATTCTCAAAAAAGGGATAGTTTCAATATTTATTCCCCAGTAAAAAAGAAGGATGTGGTTTCTTTTACATGATCCTCTAAATAAATTCTGATTGAGTGCTCTTTATCTTCCACTACATATAGAATACCCCATAGATAATGTATTTTAGTTATATCCCTTTGTCAATTAATTATATCTTGTATTGAGGGGGAAGAAAAATGTATAAGTACACTTCTATTTGGGACACTACTTATGTGGCATCCTCTTTAATTTTTAGAGAATTATAAATTATTAATCAATAAAAAATTTTATTAAATGTAATAATTTTTACAATTTTAATTAAAATAAAGTAAAAATATCATGAGTCAATATAAAAATATCCATCTTCATGTAGTCTAGTTTGTATCATGGTTTATTCTTGAAAGGGAACTGATAACACAATATCAATGGTTGTATCTTTATCTTCTTCATAACCCTACAACGAAATATGTGTCTTAAAAATGTATAAAAAATTCAATAAATGTTAGGTAATAATAAATTCTATTTAAAAAAATAGATAAAATTTATTTAAGGAAATGATTATCTTAATTTACTATCATTACATGAAATTATTTCTCAATAACGTGTTCCTTTTAGATTTTGTATTCTATATTTGGTGAAACATAGTAAATATCCTCAAATGTTTTATAAAATTCAAGCAAAGTATTTTCATCTTATTCCAACTACTTATAGTGGTATAATAAAATTGAAAATTCTTATTCAAAGAGGTGAGAATCCCTTATCAATTTAGTTTTAATGAAATCATCATATTAAATATAAAACCTTTCTGATCTTTGACATGTTCAATAGTTTGTATGTATTCTTTAAGAACCACTTATTGAAATGTTTGAGATAGGAAATATGGTAGATCGTGTAGGGGTTAACTAACTTCCAAATCACATTATTTGACTCAGAATGTGGGTTGAACAAGATTAACATTTTCTTTATCATTTTCTAGATTTTTTTCCATCTTTAAAGATTTCATTTCCTTCAAATATGTGCAATGTATCTCTATTTTCATGATCATTTCTACATCCACATTATATTTTTTGTCTACATAATTCTTGAAATATGATCCCTACTAGACTTATCTTGTCGGTTAATATTATAAGGATAAGAATAATCACTATTAAAGTTCTTCTTTGATCAAATAAAATAATGATAATCAATAATGATTATTTTTTTTAGTTTTTAAATTTATTTCTTTTCGTTATTTTTTCTGAAGAAAAATTCTTTCTAGAAATTCTTATCCATAGTGATGGATCGAAATTTATTAAATCATTTTTTTGGAATCCCTATAAATATTTTCATATTTCTCTAAGTATTCAGTATCGTGTAATATGACTGAGGGTTAATCACTCAAGGAGGAAACATGAAAAAATTATTCTATTATTATAACTATTAATATATAACTATAATATACTGTTAAATAAAATATTAAAATAAATTTTTTTAGACAAAAATACATATATAGGGAGATTAATTAAACCAAGACACATAGGAGTTAATAATTAGTAGTTATAGTCCTCTGGATTTCACTGTGATGGAAACAATTTTTCATTAATGAGGAATTTATTGTAACTATTTTACTTAATAATGATATCAAGACATATCAATCGATATCTTCCTATTATAATGGTGATTATCCTATGCTGATACCTTAAAATGTAGTGCAATATCTCTCACATCATAACCAAAATTCATCACAACTATATATAGAATTATGATGATGAATGATTATAGATAAGATGGACATGAAGAAAAGGTTAGTAGTAGGGTATGGAATGAGACTATACATAAGGTAATTTGAAATGGGTTTAAAGTATTTTAATTACATATTGAGGAAATATTAAATTGTAACAATTTCAAAGCATCATTTTCACCCCAAGAAAAATAGCGCATATTAGTTATCCAGAGGCATGGATTTGAGAAATATATGATTGGATAAAAAATAGAAAATAAATGAAAATAGAGAGAATGAGACAGAAAGTAATATTTATGAAAATATAGAATATTAAAGAAGAAAACTTCACTCCTCATATTCAGAAAATGGCTAATTCCTTGAATAAAAGTGGAAGAATATATTTAGAAGTTATAGATAGGAGTGATTTTAAATCCAATTATATTATTTAAAAGATCATTCTTGTTTGGAACATGAAATGTAAAAATCTAGAAAAGTGATCTTATAGTAATTTGTTTACATATATCATAAATATTCTCTTAAGAAATTACATATCTATTTTAAATATCTATAAAATTGTGAGAAATAATTACTAAACACAATTTTTTTATAAATCTAGACTCTATAAATTCCCATGTTCCTATTTATTATAAATATATGTCCTTACGAATGGAAGAATATAAGGAATAAATAGTTATTGAAATTGTTCCAGAAATTTTTTTCTATATTTATGAACAAATTATTGCTTTTGGACTAATTTTTTAAATGATTTCCATCACTAAATAACATGAAAACTCTAGATATATTTTATGTCCCCACACGTGTCATTCATTTGAACCACCAATGATTACATGTATAAATTATCTACCTAAAATAATTTCTTCATAAATAAATGTAATCGAGAAAAAATTAAATTTTTATTAGTTTAGATAACATTATGAAAAAAAATAAAACTAATGTTTTTCCATGGAGAACTAATTAAATTTTTATTTATATTTATTTTTATAAAATGAAAGAAAAATGACAGTTGAATGAAATATTATTATATTATATGTCACAATACCACAAAAAAGACATAAAAACTATGAAATGGTTAAAATACATATAAATTCACTTTGAAATTAGTGGTATTAATAACTTTCCAATCTCTTGATTCCTGAAATCATGTTCAAAAATGATTAAATTGAACGTTTTATTAGTAATGTATTTTATGTCATAAAAAGTGATATGTGATTATGAACACCTCTATATTTTATGATATGTTATATCATAATAGTAGATATGATTAGAACATATTTTATGTAATATTATTTCCAACGGAAAAGTGAAGTAATTATAGTTTTCAATATATGATATTGTATGATATAGATAATCATAGTTTTAAATTGTGAAAATTTATTTTTGGAAAACAAATTGTCATATAACTTTAGTGATATTAAGGATATCACCAATTCGGATAGGTAATTCACGAATTAAGGTATCTATATATCATTGCATATAAACAATAATGGTTATTTTCTATCATACACATCTAGGATTCCAATTATTAAAAATTATATAGGTGTAAGTCCAGACATCATATTGTATATAGATATATCATAAAATACAATACACAAAAAAAATAATTTTAATTTCTATCAACATGAATTTAAATTAATATATATATATTATCATTTTAAAATATGGAGAAATAAATTTTATATTATTTATTTAATTTATAATTTTTTATAAATTCCATAATTATTAAATATCTATAATTAATTATTAAATAGTTTATGAAACATTTAATAAATAAATATCTATAATATTGATGTTAATATTACATTAATTATTAAAATTTTATGGAATGACACATAAATTTGGTATAAAATGATTGTATATAAATAATCAGGTTAATTTATAGAATTTATACAAATTAGAAAATAATTTTTAATATAATGATTTTGTATTAAATTGTGAGTTCTTCATAATTATTTATTTTAAATTTTTAAAATTAAACAAACTTATTTGATGAATTATTTAAACCATATCCTAATGTGTTTTATTAATTATATAATCAAGGACTAAATAATAAATATATAATCTTTTTACATTTACATAATACCTATGAATAGTTCTTATATTGAATGTTAATATTTTATATTTAATTATTTTAAGAAAATTTTATATAAAAGGATAATATGATGTGTTTATATTAGAAATAAATATAATTTACATAGATTTATTTACTTATGGAATGACCATAATGCATGGATAAATTTTAAAGTGTTCTTAATTTTTATTTATGAATTTATTATAAATATATTATATCGTGTCTAAATATTTTAAAAGTACCCTAATTTAGTTTATTCACTTCATGATTCATCATTATAATTTTATATTGTGAATGGATGTGTGATTTACTTTAATGAAATTAACTGCTTCAATAAATTGGCATACATGAATATAATAAGTTACATGCTCGATATGATAATTGATTTAGATTTATTCAATTTTGACATGGTCTTGTTCTAGGTTATATAATTTAATTTTATGGTCTTTTATAGTTTGTAAATAATAGGTGTTATAATTTTTATGGAATTGAGGTGTCTCTTGTGTAATATATATTTGTATTAGAGGACATTAGGTTGGATTATTCATTGCAATGGAGGCATATTCCATGTTTAGATAAGTGTGGTTTATTTATCTATTTCGTTAAGATTACACTTACATTGATTGATGGTTTCATAGAATTATAATCTATTACATGAAAAAGATTCATGTATTTTATACATGAGATTAATTTGGGCATGGTTGAATATAGTTCTCTTTTAATTTTCGTTAGGATAAAAATCCATGGGTTTTATTCAAGGTTAAACATCAATATTTTTTGTTATAGGAATGTGATTTTTTTATTTTCTAATTCACATGACCAAAAAGTGAAACTCTAGAGGATATAGGTCAACCTATTTGAACTAGAAGTAGTGGAAATCCAATAGTAATTTTTTTTATAAATATGATATATTAAAATGTTGAAGTGTATAATGTTCATTTATCTAGATAATATTTGAGTGGATGTTATCAAAACATGTATAATATTTCCTAAATGATAGTTACATATGTTTTTTCCATTTATGATTCAATAAAAATGTAGTTACATAAGTTTTTTAGGATGTTACATAAATGTTACCTTCTCATTTCATTGATTTTTGGAAATCAATGAAGATATTTCTATAGCAGATAGAGGTTTCCTTGGTGGATGATGTGTTGTCTCAAAATGATAGAAGGTGGTACATCATGGTAAATATCTCATGAAAAATTTAAATGTGGGATGTGTCTTGTTGTAAATATGTTTATGATAATTTAACTAATTCAATGAATTTTGGATTGAGACTATAATCATATAAATTATGAATAAATAAAAAAATACATCAATTTTGTCTTATCGACGTAAAAATAATATCCAAACCATGTAAATATTATTTTTTAAAATAAATTTGCTTCATATATTTTGGTTTATTGTTAGTTTTTCTTCTTCGTGCAATGATTTAGGGCTTTGATTAACTTTTCGTATCCTATTGCACCATATATGGGGAAATCCTTCCAATATAGGGTGTTTCTAGAACTATTTCAACAATTAATAACATTTCAAAGTGTAACATTGATTTATTATTAGAATTTTATTCCCAAATAGTGATATCAGAGCTAGTTTTTAGACTAGTGGCAGAAAAACCAACAACAAACTTCTATAATATTCACTTTTTATACTACTATTTTTATTTTCACTACTACAAAAATGGACTTTAAAATCACAAAAAAATCATTTTTAATAGAAGAGATGATAAAGGGGGTCCCCTTTATACGTTTTAAAAATTTGCTGATAAAGGTTTTCCTTTATTCTTGCTAAAGAATCATTGATAATGAATATATTTTCTCATTTTTCAGTATGTTAGTTTTTTTTTACTAAAATGTAATTTCAAACTGGAAATATAGATAATTAGTCATACATACCACAGTGTGGGTCGGATTCAAATGAGACTACTTCATACACATCAAAAATTACTTATGAATCATTGTACGAAATTATCAAGACAATCAGAGTGTGATTTCTATGTTTTTAGTGATTGAAACTTTTTTAACTACAATGTTAATTTTAAGCTAATAATAGAATCTTTTCATCATACGGGTCATACCATAAAATATATTGAGGACTGGTAGACTCCTACTTGTCAAGAATGACTCGTGTAACATTTTCCTAATATATAAAATCAATCCAAATTTGTTTTCTATGTTTTCAGTATGTTACATATATTTTCATAAATTAATATTTGTTTTAAATAAAAAAGAGACACTTTGAGTAATAATGGCCACACCATGCCTCGTATAAAGGTGCAGCTGATACCAACACATCACAAATCACTAATAGATCATTTTTACAGAAAAATAAAAACAATCTGAATGATTCTGATCAGTTTTAAGTACGTCACATGATGTACTAACTTAAATTAATGTCAATTTAAAGTAAAAAGAGACATTTTTAGTCATACCAATCACACTAATCGTTAGATTGAGGATTGGTTGACTCTGAGAAGTCAGAAATGCCACATAGATCATGTTGAAAATGTTTCAAAATAGTATAATGGTGTTTCCTTAGTTTTAAGTATTTCACCAGTTTTTAATTAAATTAATGTCATTTTTTTAATAAAAATAGACACATTGAGTTATACTGGTCAGACCATGCATTGTATTGAGGTATGACTGATCCCTATACGTCACCAATCACTAATAAAACATTTTCCTAAAATATCAAAACAATATGAATTTGTTTTCATGGTTTTCAATGTGTTACTTTGTGTTTTTAATAAAATAAATGTAAATTTGAAATAAAAAGATACACATATAATAATATCATTCACACCATGCATTGGATTGAGGTGTAGTTTACATCTACACATCACAAATGACTAATAATTTTTTTTAAAATTACCAAAACAATAAGGATGATTTTTATTAGTTTTTAGTATGTCTCTTATTTTTACATAAATTGAGGTTAGTTTTAAAAAAAGTTACTCTTTGAGTTATACAGTTGACACCATAAATTGTTTTCTGGTGAGGATGATTTATACCTTTCAAAAGTGTCTTATAGGTCATTTTTCTAGAGTATCAAAACAATATGAATATGTTTTCTCAGTTTTCAATATGATAATTTTCTTTTTTTACTAAAAGGACATTTCAAACTGGAAACACGCATTATGAGTCTTAAAAGTATCAATTTGTGTCAGATTAATGTGATACTACATCATACACCTCAAAAATGACTTATTAATTTATGTTAGAAATTATCAAGACAATCATAGTGTGTTTTCTTGGATTTCACTTAGTGACATGTTTAGAACTAAAATGTCAGTTTTAAACAAAGAATAGATTCTTTTACTCATATCAATCACTTCATGTATTGAATTGACATATGTTTGAATACTGCACATCACAAATGAATCATCGTTCATTTTATTGAAGTATAAAAAAATACAATCTGTTTTCTATGTTTTTAGTTTGTCACTTGTTATTTTTGATAAATTTAAAGTAAATTTAATATAAAAAACAATCTAAAAGTCATATCGGCCACATCATTAATTAGATTGAGCTTCTATTTATTCATACATGTCCAAATGACTCGTGGATAATTTTACTAAAATATCAAAACAATAAAATTGTCTTTGATCAGTTTTTAGTATGCCACTTGTTCTTTTTACTAAAAGTAATGTCAATTTTAAATAGAAAGGAACTTTGAGATAGACCGGTAACTTGATATTTTTTTCAATATTGAATAGGTCTATTTCTCTGATACCAACTATATCGACCCAAACATTTTTTTCATATATATCATATGTTAGTTTATCATTATTATTTACATAACATAATTATCGATTCTATAATAGTTCAGATCTAGTGCTTTTAGAAACATGAAATCATAAAGAAATAGTTCATAAGTGTCTCTCATTAAGTTATTCACTAAAAGAAACCATCTTAGACATATCATTTTCAAAAAAATCTTAATAACCTAAGAAATATAAAACGTAAGAATGGGTGATCATAAATTCTCAATATGTGTAATAAAGGGAGACATCATTTATCATATAAGGATAACATGAGCATAAAGATGTAAGAGGGAGATATTAACATTAGAAATGCATACCATGTATATCATAGATCATAATAATGAGAAATGGATCAAATCATGGTAGTTTATAATACATTAATCTTAAAGGATCAATGAATATTATAAACTAAAAACATAAAATTAGAGTCACATATTCAAGTTATATGTTTACATTCTTTCATTAGGTGTGCTTTCAATTCAATATTGAGCACATATATATCAACATGTTAATTTAAGTCTTCTAGAATGTCAAAGTAATTCAAGAAATATATATATATGAAAAGGATTAATAAATATTTTATATTAAATAATTATTATCTTTGGAAATACATCTTCAAGATGTTGTTTTGTTCATGGAATATGATCTCTCTCAAAAATTTATTAACATAATAACATTAATATTTTCCATCGGTTTGTTTCAGACACTATAGAAACATTTTGGAGAATAAGTAATTTTTTTCATATGTGTTTTTATAGTGATATCATATTATATATACGTTGGTATTTATCCAATTGTATTATATGTCTTCAATCGTATAATTATCCCCTGGACTCATTCCTTTTTTAATCCAATATTGATGCACCACCCTATTATAGTGGAATCCTCATTAAATATAAAATATATAGATTGATGTTTAGTACGAAAATGTTTGATATAGTGTATTAAAAATTTGTGAATACCTTTATTTGTGGATGATTTGTTGGATATCCATTCATTAAATCCAATAAATAAATCTTTTGATTATCAAAATATATAATAGTGAGCATCCAATGCTGCCTAAAAACACCAAAAGGAATAAATAATTAATGAAATGGAAATATATTTTTTATGATTAAATTATAGAGTTTTACCCCATCATCGTTGGAATTAAATAGAATCATTCATTTGATTTTTTTCATTCAAAATATTTGATCAATTATTTCACCATTTCAACATTACTTTTTCATTTATTTGAATTTATTCTATAGAGGAGATGTGAGGACTAACAGGTTCAAAAAAATTTAATTGAAAAATACCTTCAATTATTTTCCTTGTATACACCTTCCAAAAATAAGAAATATATTTAGTCTTAATTAACACAACATCCTAGATTTTGGAAAATCAAATAATGAAAACTTACCTCATATATACATTTTAAACTGAGGCGCCTAGCTAATCAAAGTTGAGTATTTTAGTTTCACTCTCAAGACCAATGAAGTCTTTATCTTTCTATTTATACATATTTTCTTCATATTCAATTAAGTGGTTTTCACCATATTTTTACTTTGTATTGACATGATAATAGAATGATAGTAAATGTGCCTATAGAATAGGTGGTGTAATAGTGCTTCTAGTATATATTTTTGATTGGTTGGTTGATCCATTATATGGGTTTGAGATGGTCTTTCATTTCATCACCTTCTCTATTAACATCTGTAATAACATTTATATTTTTATATGTTTTTTTAATAAATGTGAATAGTTTACCTTGAAAAGTAAATTCCAAATGAATACCTCTTTGTCGAAATGTTTTTTGACAAGAATTTATATTCATAAAGTGAATGTTACAAAAGATTTTTTAATCATATTAATATTGTCCTCATGAATTATAATACGTAGCTTTGTGCTTGACTCATGGGATACACTGATCAAAACTCATGCATGCCTTGTTTTAAGTGATATGGTGTGTAGCGTATCGTTTTGAATGTTGAACACCCTATCTGTCTCGACAGGGTGATGGGTGGTTGTTTCTAGATATAAATCCAAGTCATTATCAACATATATAATATTAGTACAGGAAAATTATTACTATCTACTTAATTCACATTTCACAAAAAAAATATTAGAACATTGATTACCAATACTAATACATCTGTTTAATGGGAATGTCTAGCCACATTACTGCTAAGGGGTGGGGTGGGATCTTTACAACGTTGTTGTTATTGAGTTTTTTCTTCTCTTTCCCACAACACCATTAATGCTTCCATCATATCTATATGTTATTGTAATTGTCCTTAAATGGAAGATATTATTTCACTCATCTGTTTTATTAATTTACATTGACTGTCCCCTTGTTTTTTTTCTCATAATATGTTCAGGGTGTTACCCTAAAACACACACCTCTGATATGTTCATACTATTCTAGCCACCTTAGGGCCACTTATAGTATGTGTTCATCTGTTATAGTTGTTACTAATTCTTGTGAAAATGTTTGATATAAAATAATGGAAAATAAGTGATGACTAATAAATAATAGTGATTTAAAGAAAAACAATTTTTTACTATGTAATATTCACTCATGTTTCCCACACTTTTGTGTGTTTCCATCAATTAGTATCCCATCATTATTTACATGTTCCTCCATCCATTGAAAAAGAAATGTGATAAAATTGGATTTGGATTTCAAGTCACCAAACTTCATATAAATAAAGGATCATAACTGGGTGTTTTTAAGGTATTATAAATTTATTATGGTTGATTTCAAATGTGTAACAACATTTATTCATGTGAATAATAATCCATAATTGCTTTACGGTAGTGGTATGTGTATTTTCCTTCTTGTTCCTTACTTATATCACTTATATGGCATTTCAGAAATAAAAAAATTTCCATCAATGTAATGAATACATGTATCTTTAGACAACATATTTCTAGCCACAATGTACCTGAAAACACAGATACACATAACATCTAGTAAGTACATCCCATGCTTTGTGGGTTATCAATGAGCTTAGATAAGTGGTGTGTGAAGGTTTATTTTCCCTTCAACAACTATAAGAAAATTTCCAATTATAATTTTGTGAAATCCTCAATGAATTTTTATAGAAAGAATTAATAAATACTTATTATGGTAGTAATCTACTATATATTTACTCTATAATGGTTGATGAAGATTAATTCAATTTTTTATTATTTTATTTTTCAGTAAAAGAAATGAATTATATCATAATGTTATCATAATATCTTCCCACATAAGTGTATTCAACCAGAACACTACATGGTGCCATGAATCTATGTCAACCAGCACAAGTTATTGAGTTATGATCCCAATATAACTTATGAACAAGTCCATCTTCATGTTAACATGTTGACCCCTCACATTTCATCCCACCTAGAATTTAATGCCTTTTACTTTCATCTTAATTAGTTTGCTAAAAATGTCAAAATATGACAATATTGATTATTGTGAGATGCCAGTTCATCATCACCAAACATTTCCCCAGAATCAACATGGTCTATGTGTTCCTATAGAGTTGAAACATCGGCATGTGAAGATTGTCATTGTACCTATACACTAGGTGTAGTAATTGGTTTAGAATCATATTGTTTCTTATTAATGGGAGAAACAACACATGTAGAAGGACTCTCTTCTACACTACGAGTAGTAGAATCTTGAGAAATCGTTCGTTCCTCATGATTTGGAGTGTTATCATGTGAATAAGGTCTCTCCTCCACACTAAGAGTAGAAGAAGGTTGAGAGAGATGTTTTTATATAGGAATCAGAGAACCAACATGGTTAGAAGGTTTCTCTACTTCACTACGAGAAACAGTAGGTTGATAGAACTATTGTTCCTTTGGATTGGGAGCACCAACACGGGTGGAATTCATTATTTATAGAGGTGGTTTAACATTTAATTTAGTTTATATAAATGCAGTAGTAGATGTATAATAACAAGAGGTAACATAATGTGAATTAAGGAAATGTAACATGATTATTAAACTCTCTTTTCTTTTTTAACGGCTAAGTGGATTTGACCCCTCTAATGATGATAAAAAACCCTTCACTATGGTCTCCTCTAATATAATAAACATCATCTTCATTGGGATTACTGAAATATGATTGTGACATCCAAATGAAAGGGTCATACTTAGTGGAATTTTTATCTGACCCATCAGTGGGTTTGGTCGTAACAAAAAAATTGACCAATTTAGGTTTGTTGGATCGGGAACATAAAATACATGTACTACCTCTGATGCCATTATAATCTATTTTTCTTTTTACCCTTCCTTACTAAAATAAACATTCACGAATCCCAATTAATCTATTTTAACACCACTTATGTTATTTACCCACTTGCATAGAAAAATTGGATCTTGGAATGTTATATAATCGAACTACCATATTTTTTTGATGATACCAAATTATGACATATGCTTGTAAATTGGATTTTAATCTATAGTACTAGAAATGTGAATAGATTTACCCAAAAGTATAACTCAACTATTTTTCATTGTACTGTCTTCATCTGTATAATTTATATAGAACATATAACCATTAATTACATAACCATTGTAAAATAATACATACAAATCGGGTCCTTCGACTATCCATCGAAGCTGTTCTGAAAATGATTATATATTTTCATCTGGCTCGTTTAAAATATGGCCCCAAAATCATCCAATAAACTATTTATTATATGTATTATATATCCATCTTTCATCCATTGATGGACTCAAATTCCTAATAATTTATTTTCTCATTTCAATATATGGTAAAACGTCCAAAAAAAATTTTAAAAAAATATTTGTTAGCCTGCTCCCAATCTGAAAAATTATCTGTGATAACATCTCTTAAAGAAATTCCTTCACCCACAAGATTCCATGTGGGATGAGATTTTTATAAAAAAATATTTCCTCAATGGATAGCTATGATGCATAAAATTCAACAGCTTCCTCCCCAATATATTTCTCTATAATAAAACCCTCTAGAAGACATTGATTTTTTACCAACCCTTTTAAAATATTCATGTCGGATTCAATTTGGTACATCCATCTATAGTGTACATGACCACATAGTCAAATATCTTTAACCAAGTGAACAATAAAATAAAGCATCATATCAATGAATTTTGGTGAGAAACATATTTCCAAGTCATATAATATGATGGGAATTTTTTTTCTATACATTGATATTTCTCTGGGTCTGTAACATTTCTACGTATAGATTTAAAGAAGTAATATATCTTCATTAATGTATGACGTGAATTATAGGGTAAAATTAAATGTAAAGATATAAGCGTTAGATCTTGCATCAAAACAAGGCAGTCATATGATTTCAGGACCTTTATGTTTTATTCGGTCATTGACATGATATTATTGGTATTCTATGAATACTCTTCTATAACCTTTACTTCATTCAAACAGTTGAAAAACTAATATCCCTCTTGTTTGGAAAAAGTCTAAGTATTTGGATGAAGAAAAGTCTATTTTTCACCCTTCTCTCTTGCTAATAATTCTCATATTCTCATGTCAACCATTTCTAACAAATCCTTAATTTCATCCTTTTTTGATGGGTGATTTAAAAACATGTTTATGACACAATTACAAAAAAATTATTCAACATGCATAGAAAAAATTAATTTTCTAACATACAGACAAATCCTGTGTGGTAATAAAAAATAACTAAACTGTTTTTCAACAGGTTTTTGTATGTTTTCTCAAAAATAGTTTACCAAAATTAGTTTCCACATCTTTTACTATCTCAAATAGTTGATCACATGATATTGGAGATAGTGTCATACATTCTTCTAAACATCCATCGATTGGTGTCGTCTAAGATCATTACTTATGTCATTAGGGTAGAAATATATAATATATTAGAAACCCATATTTAGATAAATGTTTTAACCAAAATTACCATGTACCTTGTTCTAATATGGGACACCCATGAGTCCCATTAATGTTATATCCAAAAAAATTACATAACAATGAAAGTTATATATCATCTTGTAAAACATATATCTTAATATGAAATATTCATTTCTATAATAATTATACAATGTAACACCATAATCCTATAATAATTTCAAATCCTTGATCAAGGGATCCAACTAAACATCAATATCATTACATGGTTCTTTCGGTTATGATATAAGCATTGTTAACATGATGATATTTTGTTTCAGGCATAACCACATGGGCATGATATAATTTACCAACATAATCAGTCATGTAATGTGAGTTCTTATTTGAAAACCAGAAGGATCACTCCATTTGTAGATAAGGCTTGATGAATTTTTCTTGAATCGTTTCCAAAATCCGGATACCCATGACTGATTCTATTCCATTGAGGAGAGTCTATCATGTGATGTTGTTTCCCATCTATATTTATTCTATCTACATTTTACATTGACTCCCCTGTAGTCTCCTCACATCCATAATGGTGCTTAAAACATGGAATGATTGGAAAGTACCATAAAACATTCATAGGACCAGATTCATCTTTCCTATATCAAGAAGAATGACACTTTGGGAAAATCTATACGTTATTTCTAGTCCTTGTGAAGCAGTATAAAGTCATTCAGGTAGGTGTGTATTCTATCAGATATCATACCCAACAAGTGTAGCATTCGTTTGACATATTATACGCAGCTCAAGAGCTTATTATCGTCTAGGATCCTATCATTCAAGAGAGTTAGTAAATTTCTAAAACTGGTGTCACTTTATCCACTACCTGATTTAAAATTATATAGTTTCATTATGGCTAACAATGCTATATATTTAGTAAAACCACCATACAATGATGACTTTTCACAACTCTTTAACTACTCAATCAATTTGGGGAAATCAAAAAGTTCAACTTCAATTGTCCTTATCATTTACTCAATTATATATTCATCATCATTCTCATCTGTAATCACATCCTCTCTATGGTCATCTTCATTTTCCACACTTTTAATCATATCAGATGATCCATAACATTTATTTCTATCCCAGCCAATAGCTATATTCTCTCTATACCTGTGTTTATTCCCAAATAAATAACTTCAATCTACTCCAGGACAAAACAAGTGTTCTTGCATCTTTTATGGAATAACTAGTCTTGAATAAAAATAGTGTAAACACAATCAAAGGATTTGAGAAGGTTCATAAGAATGATATTGTGAAAATTTTATGATCTCTTTCACTCTATATTCATAATATTTTGACAAATGAGTGGAATATATCCATTCTTTGTTCATATACATCCTATATAATTCTGTGATATTAATATTTATCTAAATAAGTACACTAAAGTCGATTTAAAAATTAACCATGTCTAAAAAAGATAATGAATTTATGTCTCCATTGAAAAATATTTATAAAATCATAGTTGAAATCGCTTTTAAAAAACCAACCATTTACAGAAATTACTCTTTAAAATAACATGCCCTTTAAAACCCAACAATTTACACAAATTCCTCTTTAAAATAACACGCCCTTTTAAAAAAACTATCAGTCTAAAACACTCTTTCTCAAAACCCAATTTCCTTTTTATAAATAATTCATGGAAACTTCATTACCAAATAATTATTATTATTTAAAATTAGAAACAAACATCTATATTTTAGAAATGTTCATTTATAACTTCACATAACCAATATTTAAATTAAACCATAATTACGTATTCTTTCAAAACATTCAAATCCATTTTTTAAAGCCAACCAGGTGAGTTGAAAAACACTAGGCATGCAACCACATTCCATGAAATGTTTTTCAAAAAAATTCATGATATTTAAAACAAAAAAAGTCATTTTGAGCACATATTATTTTCATGGAAAATATCAGAACACTTATCATCATAAAATATCCACTTAAGAATTTTCACAAAGATATAAATCCCAAGAGAGACACATTATAAAGGATACATGAATAAAAAACAACCAAAATGTTATGAATTATAAATCTACAAAAGGTTTATCATGCCTCTAATTATTAAATAGTATGAATCCTATAGTTTACCCAGATAATACTATCCAAGAGTGAATAACTAATAGATAAAGACATAAGTGTCACATTGAAATGATACTAGTGAACATAAGGTCACATGTCTTCATGTGGATATCTATATTCCAATTGTTGCTGGAATCATGTACTACCTAATATTGACCAATCCTTTATTTCTATTCATTTTATCCGCACAAAATCTCAGGTAACCACTTCACCACTCTAAATTAATCACAACATCATATCACCCCTTTCTTATAAACAACATCTCTTCATGCCAACTATAACAAACCAAATGAAACACCAAAACTCATCACCACATAAAATAAACCAGTACAACCAAAATCATATCCTTCCTATACAACCACTAATTACACCACAATCTCTCAAAATCAATATTTCATCCATCACTCAAGCCCCAAAAACAATTATTCACCACTACCATATCAATAATCACAACTTATTAGGATTATTAAGGAAATCAACCACCACACCTACTTCATAACACATTCCAACACCAAAACCAACCACAATAATTACCAACTGAGACTACACAACCCACAGTAAAGGTAACGCAACCAACCCAAACTACCCCAACAATGAAATAGAATAGTTAATCACCCTTTATTTATTACTTTCACATGCATTAAGTGTGTTCAATACAACATCGTCACCAAATTCTATATTTCTAAATAGCATTCTCAAAACCCTCTTTAAAATATTTTCCTATTATAGAATTTGGCCATATCAATTCAATCAGATAAATAACACATAATCATGATAGGAGGAAATATCACTAACATTGATCAATTCACATAGATTTCAATTAATCATCATTGAAATTAGAGACATACACTCAATATAGAGTAAATTTTATATTAACTAGCCTTTAGATTATCAAATTATAGTTTTAGGAAAATAGGCTACGAAAAAATATATCATTACCTTATGGAGGAAATAATAAAAAGGACGATGAAAATAAAATCCTCATATTATATAAAATAACAGACGTTGTAATTCAATAACACCACTAAAACATGTTTCTGGATTATAAAAGAAATATTTTACTTGAATAAATATTATGATTATTTATTAAAAAGCATAAAATATGATGAATTAAGCATTTAGTAACAAGGAGACATGCCACACTATTACTTAAAGGGTGACATACACATTCTTCTATACTTAGGTGCAACAAGATCTATAGATAAACATGATTGAGAAAAAATGAATTAGTTATTTCATAATTATTCATGAAAACATATAATCATTATACATCCTTCTAAAAATATATAATCTATATCTTATCCTTTGTATGTCACCTACTCATTAACATTTCAATTAAACTACACTTGTAATGGAATTTACAATTCAATAGTTAACACATAAATATTCTAGTATCTGAAAACCATTACTATGCTTGGTAATGGGAAGACACAAGTTCATTCATGCAGAAGTCCTATAAATTCTATGGGTTTTCACATAGGGAACTTGGAAGGAAATGTGTAAGGGTAATTGGAAGGTAATGCATAAGGTAACACAATGTGTAGAGGGAAGTAAAAAAAAATACCCAAGATTCGTGTGGAGTCGGAGGAGAGATTTGAAGTGGTAGGGTGGAGGAGGGCACGTGTGGTGGCGGGGAAGGTCTTCACAGTGGTGGAGGATGATGGATTTGTGGTGATGAGTAGGATGAAAAGTTAGTGGCTGTAAGAAAGGAGGAGGAGGAGGAGGTGGAGTCGGGGGCAGTAGAGGAGGAGGTGGATAAGGATTCATGACGACAATGTGGATGGGGAGGAGAATGATTATTGACGGCATGATAAGGATATTGTGAGATCTTGAGTCGTGTGAAACAAGGAGTATACTATTATGGTTTTTTTAAAGAAAATAGGGGGAATTATTTATCTGCACTAGCTAAAAAATGCAGATAATTGATGGTTTTATCAGTGCTAAATTAGAATGCACAAATAACAAACCCTTTATCTGTGCTAAAATTTAGGCGCTGATAAAGGCCTATCATTATTAGCTCTAAAAAAGCTAGAATAAAATGATAATGACAAAAACTTAATTATATTTTTATATATATTTATAAAATTATGTTTTTAATAAATATAAATTTATTTATTTATAATTATAACTATAAATAAATATATATTTTGTTATATAATAAATATGAATTTCTTTATAATTAATATATATATTAAATAGACATATATTTGAAATAAATATAAATTTATTTCATAACTAGTTCAAAACTATTTAATTAATATATATATTTATATTTAAACAATAAGAAAATTACAATAAATATATTTATTAAATATATATATATATATAATTAAATGTATATATTTTCAAATATACAAAAATATTTATAAATAACTATTTTAATAATATATAGTCATATATATATAATTAAATTATGACGAAATTAGAATAAATATATCAATTATATATATCCTTTATAATTGTGTGATTGTTGAAATAAATAAATATTTATTTTTAAATAGTTATAAAAGTACAATAAATGTATTTATATTGAATATTTTTATTATATTTATAATTACAAATATAAATAAATATTTATTTATTTATAGTAATATATATATTTAAATAATAATAAAACTAAAATAAATATATAATTAAAATTTTATAATTACTTCAATATAAATATATACTTATTTAAATAAATTTTAAATTATAAAATATATATAATTAACATTTATATTTTAATTTCATAATTATTTTAAAAAATATATATGTATATATTTAAATTTACAACTATAAATAAAAATATACATATTTATAATTATACTTATAAATATAATAAATATATTTATGACAATTTTATTATTATTTAAATATATATATATTCTTTATATTTATAAACATAAATATTTTTATATGTATAAATAATTGTATATACATATATATGTATATATAAATGTATTCATTGAACAATATATATATAAAATAATAATTTTAATTATAAATATATATATATTTAAAAGGTATTTGTGTATAATTATAAATTTGATAAAAATAATAAATACATATAATTATCATTTAATTAATTTTTTCTGTAATTTTATAATCACTTAAATATATATAAATATAATTGAAGAGATATTTTTATATAAATAATTTTTTAAAATTATCAATACAATAAATAAATTTATTATTTAAATATATTTATCTAGATTTTAAGTATTTATGATAAATAATATGTTAAAGGGAACATGAATCATATACACTGAGTAAAGTATAGATAAAAAAACGGGTCATCATATATATGGATGACATGAATAGTAATGAGGGTGTAATGTTTAAAGGAGCATTCAAGATGAATGCTTAGTATATATTTGAACATCAATCATATTCCCACATCAATTAAACAATTCATTTGATACATATATTTATTTAAATTTAAACGTATATTTATTTTATAAACATATAAACATAATAAATATAATTAAAATAATTATAAATATATATTTATAAATTGTCTATATATATATTAAAAATATAATTATATAATATTATTAACATGTAATTATATAAATATAATAAATATTATAAATATTATAAATATATTGAATATATTAAAAATAATAAATATACTTTTTATTTAATAACGTTTATTAAATATATATAAATTATTAAAATATATATATTATTTATAAACATGCATTTTTTAACTAATCTATACAAATAAACTTTATTTTTGAATATAAATATAATAATTTTATAAAAATTAAAAATATTATTTCTTAAAAACATTTATCATTGATAAACATAGAGCTGATAAAGGTACCCTTTATCAACAATTTTCTCTACTACTACTAATAAAACCTCCCATTTTATCCGTGCTTTCTGCTTAGCACTGATAAAAACCGGCAAATCCCTTGCCCAGATTTGTGGTCATGTTAGTGGGAGCCATTGTATCTGAATATATAGCATCTGGAGAAGGAAATATCTATATATGAAAACCTGAGGATGAAAACGATATATTCTAGAGAATTCATATGGATGACCATCCTATATATATTGACCTAGAAGTTTTATCAATCGGTTTCAAAATAGAGAAGCAGGAGAAATAAGAATGGGAAAGTCATGATATAATGAAACATGGGCTGATTCATATATCATTATTGTTGAATGTAGCCCTTAATATTTGTTAAGTAAAGACCAAAATGAAGCTGACTAAAATGATTGTTAAAATTTATGAGAAGATGACATATTTTAACAAGGTGTTCATGATATTGATGTTGTTTGATGCTATATTATTTAATGGAAGACAAGTGGAGAATATTATGAATCAATTTAATATTATTCGATGTCAACATGAAATAATTAATGTTATGATTTAGGAATATGTGTAGTCTATAAAGAAGATATTGATGTTACCATAATAATGGAATGTGATGGTGACTTTAATAAGAAACATTTCTCTAAAATTTTATCGTGTATTTCATGATTCCACGGTTATGATTTTCAATAAATTACATAGATAGAGAGTAATATAAAAACCTATTTGAACAGTGCTATATGTGGATGTAAGAGTATATTCCCACATTGGAATGGTTGAATGAAATCATATGAAAAGTCTAGAGAAAGGATTTGATTTAGATCGGCAATAAGAAAACATTTATGTTGGCACTATTAGTAGAGAATACATCTATGTAATGATGATAGGGATCATTGGTTGACATCTATAATAGAATATTTGTTATGATCAAGTTCCATTAATAAAGATAAAGGTAAAAATATTACTGAATTTTTAATGTTCTGTTTGAATCATGGGTTATTGATTTAGGGGCATCATACCAATCAATGATTGAGAAAGAGTTTGTAGTGAATTATGAATCTATAATGTTTGTAAAGGATCACCTAGCTGATGATGATGATCTTCATATCATGGGGAATGTGAATTTTAATGTTCTAATTTCAAATGATTGTTACATAAATCTTGAGGTTTCATACAAATACTTGTTTTATAGAAGAACCTAATTACTATTTGCGTGTATGATCATATATCCTTTGAAATAATCCTCACAAATTGGGTGGGGAAAATTAATCAATCTTCCAGGGTTGGGTCCAATGGTTTAAATGATGTATTATTTAATTTAGTGAGAATTTTAATTGGATCAACAGTTTTTAGAGTAATAACTTAAAAAGTGTGGCTCCCCCCCAAATAGTTCTCCCATATTTTTTTTCCAATAATTCTGCTTATTTTTTATAATTAAAAAAATATTTAATTTTATCTAAATAATTTACATCTTTAAAAACATTTAGGTCTATAGTAATGGATAATCATGTAACTATATTATAAGGAATAATGTTAAAAATATTTTTCAGAAATACATTAAATATTATCTCATAATATCTTTTCCTCACCAGCGTTAAAATTCTTAATCAGGACATGATCTACATTAGGATCTAATCACCACTAATTCTTTTGAACAAAAATTTTAAATATAGGATGATAAAAAATATTTATCAATAAGTGGGTTTAAAAATAAATAGGGAAAACCATTTTCAAAATCATTAAAACTCATTAAATAATTTTGTTTATGATGAACAATTTGATTGTGTAAAACATTAAGATTACGCTATTAAAACCAAATGGGCTTCTAATAAAACAATTTTTTATAAAATAAATGAATTAAAACCTACATTTTGGGAATTTATAATTATAAGCCTCTATCGAAAATACTTTTAAATAAAGACAATGTGCACTGTTTTTAATAAGAACATAAAATCATTCAATATATGTTTCCTTCATTAAAATGGAATCAAAGGATAATTTGTAGACATGAACATATATCAAGGAAACATATGGATCTAAAATTTGTATGGGGCCTATCCATTTGGGATGTATGTGTTACTCTCTAAATATTTATCACATTTACAGTATCTAATTTTAATTATTTTAATTAAAAACATTTGAAAATATGACCATTCTCATTAAAAATCTATTTAAACCATTTCCTTTATAATTTCACCTCATAAGCATACAACATTTACAAATGTACACATTTTTAGAAGAGAGTAAAAAAGTAAATCCTTTTAAAATCTCATAGATAGGTCCATTTTCCAAAATAAAAAATATAAATGGAATATCCATGAGAATTTATTATATGTACATTTAAAAAATTAAACAAAAATGACTTTCAAGGAAGAGAAGATAATTTTATTAATATAAAATTAATACAAAAGATATAATATTATAAGAAAAACATTCTCACATGAAACAATAATTTTAAATGAATCAATATTAAAATAAATATTTTAAAAAACCCCTTTTAAGAAAGGGATTTGAAAAGAAAATAATCTCCCAAATATAGTGGTTTTTGAATAATTTAAAACATAAATCCTGACAATAATCTTACAAATAAAACTGTAAGTTAACAATTCATTAACACCATTTTAAAGAAAGAATATTTTTTAAAAAATGTTTAAATCCTTTAAATGGAATTCTAAAATATTTTTCTATACCTAGACTATTATCTTACCTTAATGAATTTTCTATGAAGGGGTACTTATTTCAAAATATTAATCTTCTAAAACTCACTCTCTTCTATGAATCCGCCTCTCTAGATATCTCTCTACAATAAATGGAAACTACTAATATATATATATTGAAAATAGTGGGAAGAGAACCTTTTTGTAGACTGCTCAACCTATTTTGGATATATATATATATATTGTATTACCCGCATTTAAAAATCTAGTGGTAGGGGTGCCTTATCTACATTATCCAATATTTGATTCCTTCCATGACCTAGTTTAGTGAATTTTATTTAACCCCGCCATTACCATAACCTATATAGGTGAACTAAACCATATGTGCGTGTTATTTTCATAGTAAAAAACATGTTTGGATATATCACATTTCCTCAAATATACCATAGTTTTAGACATGGATAGTTAATATAAAAACATGCTTTACACAATATCTATCACTACAATCACACTTGGAATATATGTATTCCATCACCCATAAGAATCAGATTAGTGAGGAACCATTCAAGCAAGTACCATGAAAGAGGTAAACTATCCACTAAATTTTTGAGTTACTGGTCCTTGAAGTGGAGGATGAGGATGATGATTCCGTGATGGTGAGGGGTGGGAAGAAAAATTTAGCAGTGGACAGAGATTGGTGAGGGATATAATGAGGTTATGGGTCATGTGGATAGTGGTATGATTTCCTTGGAGGTGATGGTGACACAATAGAGTCACCATGTAGAAGAAGTTAACCAGACCTCCAATATTGCATCAATTTTATTTTTTCCTTAGTTTATCATTAAATATTTAATTTTATTTTAATATATATATATATATATTCTAAATTACATTCAATATTAATATATTTATATTAATTAACAAATAATTATAATTTATGAAATTATAATTCTACATTATTATACAATATATGAACAGAAAAATAACTATTAACCATTTAAAAATCGTAGAAATTTAAATTTAAATTTTCTAATTTAATCTCACATTTTTATATTCTAATTAAATTTTTTAAAAATAAATTTTTATTAATTTTTATTCTAACTCTTATATTTATTTATAAATACTTAAATTCTACAACCCACTGTCTATAATAAATATCATCCTACATTAAAAAAAGTTATACACTCATTTTTTTAAATAATTTATTTCTAGATAATTTTTATATATCAGTATTTATATTTCTAAATTATAAAATTTATATAGTTTATATCAACTTAATATTTTATAGATCAGAATATTCATATTCATCAATAAATATTTGTTTATATTAAATACTTATTTTATCTATATTCATTTGAATTTACATATTACTATCCACATTTTTATTTAAAATTTGTAGCATTCATAACATAACACTTATTTTTTCTCAGTATGTGATATATAATTATACATATTGTAAATTATTCTTCATATTGATCCATGGTTTCATTTTGTTCCAATAATTCAATATGTGTGTGTGAATCCATGCTAGAATAATTTTTACGGATTCATTCAATTACATTAGATGTCATACTTTGACTATTCTTTTTTATAATGTGATAATTTTATAATAATTTTTAAATGATCAATATATGTTCTAATGTCTGGATAATGTTTATAAAGGGTGAATCAATCATTTATTTTGGTCAAGAGGATATGAATATGTCCATTTAATATCATTGATTTCTTGAGGATGTGATGAAAACCATGAAATGATATTTTCATATTTTTTCTTAACGAGTATTAAATTATAAATTCCATAGAAATTTTTCTTATATACTATACATGATAGAGAAGGTATATCAGTTTTTTCATGGAATATTATATGAGATATTGGCAGTGGGGTGAGATTTTTATTGGAGTATTTTTTATTGTGCATACATTTAAAATGAGTCCAACCGTTAAAGCCGCATGGACTAAATCATCCCCAAACATATTGAAGGTGTTCTAAACTGCATGGAGGAGCCAATGCACACATCCCAAATGGAAGTAGGGGCATTGTTACATGTATAGGCCCATAAGAGAATGTACATGTGTGTGTGCACATGAAGATAGTTCAGAAAATCTGGTTGTTCTAACTTGGGTAGTGGGAACATCTGTGTGAGTCCTACATGTGAGTAGATATGATTTGTAATGGGTTTTAAATTTTTTTCTAAAAATTTCCAGGTTAATTTTTTTAAATAAATATGAATGAAAGGAGGAAGGCACCCAATAACCATTTGTTTTAGTACAAAGGTGATAGCGGGGCTGCCACCTTTCACCTAAAAAATATTTTTTTAGTTATTTATAAATATATATATAATTAAATATTTTAATTTTAATTTTAATTTTATTTTGTTTTTTTGTTTATATATATAAAGGAAACAAACATTTCAGCATAATTTATCAACTTTTTAATATCAAGGTGTGCTGTCATTACAATAGTCTAGATTCTAGATTCTAATAGAAACCCTCACCTGAGGCTCCCTTTTATAAGAGGTCTAGACCTGTAAATCATTTAGTATTTTTAATGTGGAATTTAAGTTCTCCCTTTCTGGCATAGAACATTATGAATTTTTATGTGAGATTATATTTAAAGTATGCGGCTTTAAATTACTTTAAAATATGAACTATAAGAACAATATAAATGAATCATAAAACATGGATTAAAAATATAAGAATTATTAAAATATAAAATGAATTTGGTAAATAATGTTGATGAAATATAATTTATAAGTTTTCAGAATAACCTAGTTTAAACATAAACATTTTTCAAGTGGGTGGATTTGAATGAATTTAAAATATATACTTTAAGATAAATATAAAGGAAACTTAAAACATGCATTAATCTTAAAAAAATATTCAAAAATTAATATAATTTAATTAAAAATGTTAATGTAAAATAATTTATATTATTTTAAATCCACTAAAATGATACATAAAAATCATTCAAGTATGTGAATTTGAAATCCTATAAAATATAAACTCAAAGAAAAATAGAAATGAAATTTAAAAACTGGATTAAATATATAATAAATTGTTGAAAAAAAAATTAATTTTGTAAAAAAAATGAGGAAAAATAATTTATATGTTTTCAAAACCACATACATAAAATATAAAAAATGTTTCAAGTATGGGGCTTTTAAGGAATATAGAATATAACCTATAAGGGGAATAAGTCAATATATTTATAAATTTGTGGTTTTTTATATAATGATATATATAGATATTGGGTTTGTTTTACGTTGTTTTGAATTATGTCAATATCATTTGAAAGTTATTATGTTTTATTTTTATGCAATAGATTTTAAATAGATTTAAAAAATTCTAGTTACTAAAGAGTTAATACAATAAAAAAATGGATACAATGAAAATTTTTTATACTAGCCATCCACATAGATCTTTATCACCACATGGTTTTTTCAACTGTGACACATAGCATTTGGTATTTCATTTGGGTCATTTCACCACTACCTTCTTTTCAAGGAAATTGCCTATTCCACAGTTATTCTCCTTATCCTTACGATATTAATTGATCATTTTTTCATTGGATATTCCTATACATTCCTTTTTCCCCTCACATCCATGGAACGATAGAGTGACATTGAATAACCTTGGTTTCATCCACATAACTTTTTCTGAATGACCTCCACTAGAGATCTGCTCATCACTCCATCATCTTAATTGACATCTCATCCTGCTGTACATTTCTAAGGGAGATGTAGTTCCTGTCATCAGCATGTAGTGTTTGGGATGAATTCATCATATCTATAAATAATTATCACTAATTAGAATCAATGTGGATATGTTATATTTTAAATTAATATATTTTTTGGATCCGAATTTTGAGACATTTTTACGAACTTTGTATGGGTTCCGGTTAATCTTCAAGTTCATATAAACATCATTGGGTGAAAATGGGTCTTTAAGATAAAATGGTCCAGGAAGAGAAAATGGTTATTTTGAAAGGTTCAATATCTAATTTATGTTTTAATGCATAATGTTCCAACATCATAAATATTTTATGAAAAAAATAAATTTTGGTGTTGACTTAAACCATTACAATGGTATTTATAATATTTTTTTACATTCCTTTCATTTTTATTTATTTATTTTATTTGTAAAACACATCCAATTTTCAAAAATGTTTTAGATGCTTAGAGAATCTATTAAATTTTATTTAAAATGATTTTATAATGTATATTTCTGATGATTTTAGAGTTAGATACCTGTAAATTATCCATATATTTCATATAGGTGACCTTGAAATATTATAATATATAAACTATGCCTAAAATATTAATGAAAACTGAAACCCTGGATAAACATGTAAAAAATAGTTGAGAGTAATAATAATATATTTATTTCAATTGACTTATAAAATACACATGAACATGTACAATAAATGTATATGTCTATGTATATGGGGGGAGATTCCATCCTACATAGTGGTCTATGAAGGGGACTCCTGAATCCAAATGGACGATCTCCATACTTTGGGGGAGTGACATTACCTGAATAGTGATAATCCTCAGGCACTAGAATATCGACCATCGCGTGCCCAACCTATGTGTCAGTAGGAGGAGGTGTGAAATTCATTTTTTACTGTGCTCTAGATTCTTTTTCCACTAGGGTAGTCGAAGGACCTGCCATGATTGTATTGGGGAATAAAGCATTCAAGGGATATGGACCCCGAGGATATAATGGATATGGACACCAAGGATATGATGGATCTTCACCCCATGTTGGAGTGAACCATGGATACATTTTTAAGAAATAATAACCCAGTACCATCAGAGGAACATCCTCAATCTGCTAAGGCTAGACCACTAGAGCACCGACCCCTAGAATAGGTGATGCCTCAAGTATAGCACGACTATGTCTACTTCTACATATGCTTGGATCCTCATCACCAAAAACTGATGGAGTTTGTTCTTCTTATGGATGTATCCTCCAATCTCTAGGATGGACTCTCAATAATGCTCTCAAAAAGTCCATGATAATATGACATCAGGTCCATCGCTTCAGCATAGACCACTTCCTAGCAAAAGACCCCCTCCTCTTCTTCATCTCTCTTGAGAAAAAGATGCTCTATGTGAGTTCCATGTAAAGTGATTCAAAATGAATAATAAAATGGTTCAATAAAAAACTAATGGAAATTTATTAACATACAATCTTATGAGTCTCTATGTCATGCCAGTTAAGATATAGTATAAACATTAGTCTATACCAAGGATAATACTCAACCTTCTGTCGAAGAATGTTTTTCATCATATGTAGAACTTGGATACAAAACTCTATGTGTCTTTACAAGAATTAGAGACACTTAGAATGTACTTGGTGCCTTTCCTTAACATACATCCCTTTCATCCTCACTTCGTGAAGCTTTTCTGTCGGTATCGTCAGTAATGTTATCATCTGAACATAGAAAAATAGGAGGATGTCACCACCAGGATACTACAACTTAATAATATATATTCTAATGAGGGGGATAATAGCCATAGCAACATCAAGTCCAATAGTATTTTATGGTTGAAAATGGACTAGTATTTGCTATTATGGCATCTATGTAATCTGAAAGGACCTGAAACCTTTTTTTAAAAAATCTCCATAATAAATACCAAATTTAATGATATTTTTAAAATTATTAGACAGTCATAGATTGTATATACATACCTGGTTGTTTTAGAGATAGTCCAACATGAGGTGATATGCGCCCAGATGGTGTGTTGAAACAATGCAAAAATTGTGTTTCTATGACCACTTCTAAAATTAACCATAGAATTGAACAATAATGAGAAATGAAATTCAATAACTAATCATACCACAAAAAACGAATATATATGAGTGATCATACTAGCGTCCAGGTCGAGTTTCATGTAGCACATCTATAGATATCGACAAACCTACAATCTGGGTGAGGAATGAGGGGACGTGTTCCCGTTCCAAAATCTGAAGAAGGAGGACGCATCCCCCAAGATCTATATGATCACTGCGGGATACCCTGCATAATTCCCTATTTGTGTATTCTATATTGGATGATCCCTAGTATTATATCTCGGCCTGATCAAAGCCCTCCAGTAGAGCTAGATTCATCATGTGCACATTCATCCCCGAGTGATCAGAAAATATAGTCCCTCTAAGGAGTTGTAATATATATTCATAGGCATAATGAATGACAGTCTACATGTTAGGGTTATCAGGTTAATGTAGAATATGGTCCTCTTTAATGATCAAAGATATTGACCCACCATATTTAGTCCTACGGTTGGCAAAAATTTCAATGCATAACAATCACAGAATATGTTCAATCCAAGATGAATAGGTCGGTCCAATAACATAGTCCCTTGGATTGGAAGACCCATAATCATTGGAGCATCCTCAAGGGTGATTGTCATCTCTCCCTCAGGCAGATGGAATGTGTGTGTCTCTGGTCTCCACCTCTCTATAAGGGATGTAATATGGTGATAGACATCAAATGTGAAATCAGGTATGAAAATGTCTTATAAGACATCATGGTGAAATTGTAGCATAATGGAATGTGTATGGTCCCTATGATGAAAATGGTGTACATGATGCACCCTGATCAGTTGAACCTCACCACCTTCGAACATGACATGGGAAACGTGCTTATACTTCTCAGTGAGAAGTATGGAATCATCCATTTAAATATAACAAAACTAAATGAGTCTTAAGTGTAAAATGTAAATATATTGTTATGTTTAATAGAATGTTATGACTTGTAGAATGTTAAACATGAATTTTTTTCGTATTGTTTTATGAAGTTATTTCTTACCCAAAATAGTGCAATGTCTTCATGTTCATCAAAGCATAGTACTGGAGTCTTTTTTAGATAAAATTTTACCTAGAAAAATTTGTTTTATATATTTATATATATAAACATTTTATATTCATTATGTATATGTTTATTAGAAAAGGGATTTCTTTGTAATTCATGTATGATTTTCCACATGATGGTATGTTTTATGATTATTTTCTCACATGTATGCTTTATGGTTTAGCCATGGATAGATTTATTATGCATCAATGTCACCTCAAATACACGTGTCATATTCCTTTCAAAGTTAGTATGATAGGCTTGTTGTTATTTGACTGTAAAAGTAGTTGGTGACATCAGACATTTATACGAAATGAAAAATTTTATTCACATATGCACATGTTGTGACACCGATCAGATATAAAAAAAAGGCCAAGTCATCAAACTAAGCAAGGATATTCTAGTAGTACACAACTAACAATACTAGTTAGTATAGCTGATTTTGTAACACTAAGTGAACTTTGATAAAGGAATCTTGGGATATAAACCATGGTTTAGGAGGAATGGTGACAACGACGATAGTGATGGAATGGTTTTACGTCATCACCATCCTATTCGTCACCATTCATCATGCATTGTAGTTTATTTTCAATGATTTCATTCTTGATGTTCAAATAGTCATACAGAATCAGATGTAAAAACCACTATTTTTGGTTGTGTACTCAAAACACTCCTTTCTAATTTTGAATAACCTCATTGTAGTCGTATACATTGGAAAAACATGATAATATACATCAAATATGGTATTTTGATAATTATTCTAGGAGTGTAACTAATATTGAAAAAGATATTTGGCCATATAATCTTTAGTATAATGAAATTTTAAAACATATTTTCAAACCATAATATATGATACTTTTGTATCATTATATAAATATTTTTTAGAATATCTGTCATATAATATTTTAGAATCTATTGTAAAAAAGAAGATATAACACCATATATTTTACAATATGAGAATATCAAAATAGAGACAATACATCATTGTTGCTAAGATTGTGAAATTGACCTAAAAATGTGAGGGACTTGATTATGGTTATGACCTTCATGATGGAATATGGTTCATATAAAACATTTCCCTTGTTCTTGAGTCTAATAAATATCATTATCTATCTTCCTGGCCTTCGGTCTCCCACGGGTACACAGCCGGATGAATTCAGACACAACTATTAGTTGGCCTTCGGGTAATAGGTATTAAAAGAACTACCCAATAGGTGTGCATGTTTTAGAAAAATAGTTAGTAATAGTGTCAATTTTCTACATTAGATCAATATATTCTTCCTATGATATGTTCACAGAGGCACTTGTTGTGATGGTGTGTGTACATGATAACTTTAAGGCCTGAAATATTCCCAATAGACATTTCCTGGTTTCTAGTAATACCACAATTGATTCACCAATGGTATCTGTGATGCGGTCCAAATTCCCTTGAATGTAAAACCTAGGATCATCTTAGTGGAAGAGTCTTACCTGACAACTAGAATCATCTTCAATTATCTTTTCAATCACTTGATGGAAGTGTATTTTATACCTTATCCACTACTGAATTTTATTTGAGGATATTTTTTCTCTATCAACAAAGTACTTCATGAAATGATATAATGTCTCTTGAACTATGTGATTTATAGGTAAATTAAAAATCCCCTTGAGGACACTAATAATTCAATGCATAATGTTTTAGGTCATATGTCTGTACCTCTTCCACCCATCATATGAAAATGTCCATTTCTTTTTAAATCTGCATCATTTAATCATAAACATGTTGATTAGACTGGGAGATTTGCTTAATAAATATATCAAATCACTTTTGATCTTGATCATATACTACATATATGTGATATTATTTCACATAAATTGTTTTTATCTCTATGTTAAAATAGTATCAAATAAAAAATTCATTGTATACATATCCTCATGATTTCCATCTTCTTAGGATCGTTGAGGAATATTTTCCACAAAATTATTGCAACGTGTTTAACACAGAACATGTTATGTGCATTTGGGGTTTATATATATCAAGGTCCAAATTGTTTGCCTCATTGATTTCCAGATAACAATTAGATATTAAACAGACACCCTTAATGCGGGTGAGATTTTAATTGATACATGCCAACAACCAACTCCAAGATTCATAGTTTTCCTTTTCTGCAATGGAAAAGGATAGCAGAGGAGGTCAATGGTTTCTATATTGGGGGTTCACAAAAAAAAATACACCCTTGTATTTTCTATATAGAAATGTTCAATAAAAAATACTATACTATTTGTTGAAACAAAATGTTGAGGTATAGCGGAGCAATGCCTAAAAAAATTGATGAAATTGAATAAGAGATGGATCAAGTATGTTATCCTAAGACAGATGTTCATTTGTGTCACGATAGAAGAAACCATTTTTATGGTTCCTTATTATCACTATAAATTGTGGAAACACTCGATATGAGGAATCACAGTGACCATAGACCTTCACAATTGACATCTATTTCACCATTCATGCCCTGTTATATGAAATATTATAACTGAGTGTTTGTTGTATCCTCTCTTTCACAAGGGCTATAAAAATATCTTGGCATGCCTTAATCATCTCAATAAAAATTGGTGACACAAATTATACATCCAATGAATTTTGATCTTTTGTCAGGTTTCGCTGAACGCATGTCTGAGCTACCTCAATCCTTAAGATTCTCCAGCCTCCAGATGTAACATCTAGAATTTCTTTCCAGTAGAATCTTCAATCATCCCCATACATGTCACACCATATGAGTTACTTACTATAGAAATTATCTTGAAAAATATATCTATATTTCCTCTCCATGAGAAGTCTCTCTTTAGTGTTCTTTTCAATGCATTTTCACTTAGAAAATTCCATCCAACATTTATGGTTTTTTCCAGATCACTACATCTATCTAGTACACCTTCAGAATACTCAGTTGTGGGTGTGAGAACATTGCATTGGAATTTAGGCACACATTTAATTGATTCTAACCATGATGTAATGAGTTTTTTATTTATTGTGGGTTGATGCTGCAGTAAAACTAATTAATTTCTAGAAGATTCCTCCCTAACATTAATTTCTCCCTCCTCATCAGCACTAATGTCACCATCAGTTCCATCATTACAAAACTCCTCATTAGAATTCTGATTGACTTGTTTATCTGGTAGATCATATAGTTGTTCCTCTTCTGCATCATTTTGAATAGACTCTATTTTTTTGCAGACCATATTCAACCACTCCTGTAAGTCTATGTCTTCGTACAACTAGTCATTATTGTTGTACAATAGAAACATCATCATATAACACCATCAAAGTCCCATCTGACTGTTGAGAAAATATATTTATTTCCTGGACCCATTTTGCATCATCAACCAATGGAAAATCAAGATTCCACATTGTTTTTGGGAACTGAAATTTTCTATAACTCATAGAATTGATCTCTTGATCATGTCCTAAATTTAAGGAACCCTAAATTCTATCTAGAAGGACACTTGAGGTTATATAATCCGCTCTACTAATCATTGTTTTTGGTTCTATAATAAAATAAAATCCATACTCATTTTGAATAACCTCCTTGTCATAGTATTCATGTGAAAACATAACACTCTATGTAATAAATGATTTTTCAACCATGATTATGATATTATAAATTATATTGAAAAAATGGTTGACCATATAATATTTATTAGAAAGAAAATTTTCGATCTTTTTTATCCCCTAAAATAGGATATTAATGCTTTATTACAGCAAATTTTATAATAATATAAGTCACATAATGTTTTCAAAACTGAGGTAACAAGTAGAGGAACCAAAAAATTAGATTATTTATCATTGATAAAAAAATATTATGATCAAATAATGAGAAATGAAGAAGAACAATCAAATTAAGAAACACATGAATTCATTATAGTATATCAAAAATTCCTTGACATTTTTTAATTGTATGTGGGTTGGATGAGATGATACTCGCATCAGGTATGAGGTAATTTCCATTTTATTTTCAATTGGTATCTTAATAACATCTTCTAAAGAGATGTACTTACCTTTTGAACATTCAAAAACATTATTCCTTCTAAGGAAATATCATATATTCCATATTAGATGTTATTTCAGAGCCAAAAACTTTTGAATGTTCATAATTTAGGTACCTATCCATTGAAGATGTTATTATACTACAAATTAATAATATATTATATTTTAACTCATGTCTGAGGAGGGACTCATCTCATCCAAACCACTTTCTATTGAAGAATATCAAGGTATTTCTTGTATGTGTAAACAATTCATTTGTTATTTAATGTGTTTTTTCTTATATATTTCACATTATATGATCATAAGTATCATCATCTAATATTTATTGGTATTTAATTTTAAATCCAACATTACTCATTAATTAATATATAATTATTCATTACAAATAATAACTATTAAATATATAATACTTTTTATACTAAATTTTTTAAACTTTTTCTTATATCCTAAACTATAATACTTATGCCTCTTAATACATTTTTACTATTTAAATCATTCATTAATCAAGATTTAATCAATAATAAGATATTCATTGTTTAATGATTCTTCAATCACTCTAAAATCATTCCATATCCAATCGTTAATCATTTGATAAACATCAGTCAATTAGTATTAGAAAATCATTATATTTTTTAATTTTTAAATCATAAGTTATTAATTAATTAATTTGTACATAATAATTACTAATAAGAAGTATTTTTCAGTAACTATATATAACTAACTATACTGCTTAATAATAAAAATCATTAAAACTAACTAAAAAATTCCATTACAAACAATATCATTCATTCTTTAATTTCTTTTTTCCTTGTCCACTTCATTTTATACCATCATAATTATCATATTGTCATTGATAAATATACTAATATGATTTTTCATGTCATAGGTATTTTTTTAGTTTATTAAGAAAATTTGAGTCATCTATTTTATATCCACAAGGAGTATCCTACCATGAGTACAATAAGGCCCATTATTGTCAACCAATTACCATTCGAGTCTAGCTCAAAGTGGTGTTTTTGGGTTTTACCACATTGTAAATTTGTACAAGAGCCACATCCACTTGTTTGTATCTAGATAGGGATTTTATTACATAGATAATCACATAATATTTATGCTACAAAATTTTTAGATCATTTAATCCAATGTTATCCCATAGTAAATCTATTCATAATAATTAGTAATAATAACTATTATTTCAAACTATATATAACTAAATAAACTACTTAATTAATGGTATATTAAGAACTAAATAAACTATATATAGATGAAAAATTTAAAACTAAAAATAATTCAATTAAATATATTAATAACCTTAAATTAATTAAAAAATACCTCTAAATAATGCATTGCATAAAATATGGTACTTCTTTTTGACCACTGGATCTACAACACTTGAGAATGACAATTTTTGGAGATAGAGTAGTAGTGGATTGAATAGAGATTGGGGAAATGGAAGAAAGGATAAGGGGGTGCCATTTTATAGGGTGTTGAGGAAAAGGTAGTAGCGGGGTACCCCCATTTTCCTAACCTAAAGGTGAAAGGTGAAAACCCGCTACCACCAATTCCATGTCATCAATCTAGGAAAAAATCGTTAGGGGAGGAAGGTGACAACTGGGCTGGTTCCTTTCAATGATTTTTCGTTTAAAATTAACCTGGAAATATTTAAAAAAAATTCAAAAAGACATTAAAATTCTCTATCATTACATGTATGTGATTTTTGATCCCCCAACGATATGTTAGATCTATATGGGAACAAAATCAATTACTATGTCCATCTCATCCCTCTTGAAGAACAATAATTTACTTTTTTATCATGTGATAACTGTTCCTATGTCATTAAAAATATGGATAGAAAGAGTAACTCACAATATGGATGATCAAAGACATTTTATTTCAATGAAAGATCATCATCATCCTCAAACATTATCCAAGAATTCCATTACACCAGATCTCATGAAAAACCTCTAATGATCAGACTAAGATTTACAGGATCATTCTATGCCTGATTTTATAAATTTATGAGGAATAAAATATAAATGAATTAAATCTCCATCTTTCAAGAATACAAATAACCTAAAGAATTCTCATCATTAAAAAAATAGATAATTTATATAAGGTGTTTTCACGAGCATTTATGTATGAAAGATTAAAATTTAGATGTATGCGATTATTAGCATATACATGCATCAAGAAATATGGATTTTTAACATAAGAAAAGGAAAGATTTTTTTCAATGTATTTTATATGAGAAATGATGATTATTAATGGTGTCTATAAAATCCTTGAAAAAAATTTATATTTAAGAACCTTGATATGATATTCTACTTAGATTAATATTAGTGGAATGTACCTATATATATCATAGAACTATTGACATGATAACCTTTTTTGTGAAGCCATTTAGAGGTCAGTGAAATCCTTATGCATTATCCTTTTAGTTTTCATGAACTACATGAGATTTTTGTGTGAATTTTTACATGAATAAGGAAGATATGTTTCATTTTGTACATGAAACTGTTATGAGTGATGTATGTTGATCATCACTCACATGAAGGGTTTTCATGTGGGTAGTGTGTTCATACCACACTTTCATGGTGGTTTTGCATAAATATTTAAAGATATATATAATTACCCTTATAGAGGAGTGTAAAAAGGCAATCAATGAGTGAATTTTTTCATGAAAATGTAAATATTGAAGCACTAGGATAGTTCAATGGATGAAGAAAGGCTTTCACACACTATAATTTATAAAGGCAGTATATAAAATCCTTGATAATTTTAATATCTGAATTTATTTAATCAAATTTAAGAAATATTATAAGATGATAAAGAATATAAAAAAATATATTCTACGGTTAATAACTTATGATTTCCATGAATATGATGAGTGATATGTACATGATTGAATTTAGTTGATAATTCAAAAATAAGTGAATTATTGTTGTACAAGATTATTCTTACATAAAATAATACTAAATATTTTTTCATCTCTTTCACATATCTAATAGATGATGGGGCTTTATGAGACAGGTGAATTCTAGACTAAGAAGACTTTCACTAAAGAAACTAACCAGATATTGCTGATCAAAATTGGTTGAATAAGACCGATAGCGTTGGAAAGTTGCATAAATGATATATGAGAGAGATTGATTTGGAGAGATTATAGATGAAGATAATTAAATCTTCCAGAAGTAGACCAGGACATGATGAAATGATAAAATCCCTTATTTTGATATAGGAGTAGGAGAGTATCTTTTATGATTTAGGAGAATAATTCTCAAATTTGGATTTTGGAGTAGGCCAATGTGGATTCTGGTAATACTGTGAGATGAAGTATAAAGATCTTCTTATAATCATTAAAAAGAGTTATGGTGTGGCTCTTTATTGACCATTATAATTGAATATAATATTATATTAGAGAATTTGTGTTGTGAAGAGTTATCAACATGGAATGAAGTAGGTATTTGTAGCAGACCTCGTAAATCCTTATGTACTATGGCTTTGTATTTATAGAATTATTCAAGTAAAGGCTGAGAGAAATGAGATGGGTGGATCATGAAATTAACCATTTAAATTTGTTTAATTTAATGGAAATATTTAAAAAAACAAAAAGGGACACTAATTGACCCCCTCCCTCTTAGTGATCTCAAACTGATCTGGGTGCTTCAGTTTATATTAGTGAAAAGGTCACCTCTAAAAGATTCAAAAGTCATCCAATTATGGAGAATAGTAATTTTTAAAATAGAAGGGGTGTTCCCATTTTCAATGGTGATAACTACCATGGATGGAAAAATATGAAAATATTATATATTCTACCACTTGGTACAAAAGTGAGAGTTGCAGTTATAACAGTATTTTCAACACTACATTGAGAATTCTACAAGGAATTATAAATATAATTGGAATTGGGAGATGGATTAAAATGATAAAAATGAATTATTTATGGATTTATTATAAATGGTCTAAACTAAAATGATGTGTCTCTAAACCTCCAAGGAAATATTTTATAAAATAAGAACCAATTATCATGGAAATTGTAAATCAATATTGGAAATAAGGGAAATCATAATTGAACATATCATAATGTGTGATTATAAAAGTGTTGAAGACTAACATTCAAGAGTAAATGAGTCTATTGGTAGTATCAATGTTTTTGGTGAGAATTTTTTATGACTAAAAAATATTGAAGGATTTGATTAGAAACTTTATCAACAGATTTGATCCAATTTTTTCACTATGAGACTAAAGAAATCTATATTTGGTAGAATGTTATAATATTATCATAAATTATGAATTGAGTAAAAAATCATTTCTGAAGTAGTAAAATTATGAGATAACATCTGGATCCACAATAATATGTAATTATAGATATTTAGAAGAACCATAATCATTTAATTATATGGATATGGATTATGAATAGGATTCCAATATAATGAGGTCCTTTTTTATAAAAATGTTTAATAGAGGAAGATGAGGAAAAGCAAATAACCAAATAATGTTCTTCAATTTTCATGGGTTTTGAACTTTTCTATCTAACAGTTTAAATAATAAATACAATGTCACTAATTTTGATTAAGAAGAATTCTAGTTCTTGATAAAAGATAAAAAATACAAAAAAGGGTCACTGTGATAGGGAAAAGAAGAGGCACTCAAAGAATAATTTATGAAATATTATGTGTATAGAAATTGATAAATATTCATCATCAATTAGTTGGATATTATATGAATGTCCTTTTAGAAATCATGAATGATTTATGGTGAAATCCAAAATATATTAAGACACATTTAAAGGTGGATATGTTAAAGAAAAAAATGTTCTATCATGGTAATTAAAAGGTATTCGAGAACGTAGTCTTGATAATTACATGAAGCATAAGAAGGGAGAAAGAAAACCCATAATTGTGAATAAAGAATGTGTAAATAAGGAGGAGAAATATCTTAATAAGATAAGGTAATACATGAATAATGTAGATGATCATAAATGGAAACTAAAATCATCTGAAGATATTTCAACCAGAAGAGAAAAACTCAAAAATAATGGAACCATATTCATTAAAAAGATCAATAAAATTGGATGTAGATAAATGAACATAAAAAATAATGAATGGTCTTGAAAAATGACTTTCTAAAATTGAGGTAGAATTATATGAGACACATTTATTGTCTATTTAATCTCAATGTGAGATGAAAAATAATAAATAATACTTCATTGAATATTTTCATCTTAAGGGTGAATCTTCTAAAGCTACTAAGAAGAAGGGTCCATAAGAAATGGTTGTTTCTATTCCAAATGAATTTAAATGTACATTTATTATTTAAACCAATGTAGGCCCAAACGATAATATTCAATCTGGATGGATGTAAAGATAAAATGATAAATCAAATTCCACAATGGAAGAGAAGACTATTTTTTCAAGAAGGATTCCTCCTAATCTAAAACACCCATAGTATAAGAACTGATTGAAAAAAATATCTACATATAAGAAAATATATCTATCTGTAAGATCAAGGTTCAGTGGATATATTTTGTTTTGTGGAGTGTTTGGTCATAATTTTTATTTATATTAGTATAACATGCTACTCTCAAGAATGAGATATGAATCTGGGGGAAAGGCATATGAGATCAGATTGTTAGAAAGAGAAGTATGTGACCCAGAATACACCTAAAATTTAATATAGATGATATTTTAATGATTAAATGAAGTCTATGGAAGATGTAATGAATAAAGTCACAAAGAGGAAACAATTATAGTTACCTCAAAATGTGATATTTATCATCTGATTTTGAAGAGAATACAACTATTGAAGAATTCTACAGTCACTAATATATTATGTGAGAATTTAAAAAATATTAGAATATTTTTAATGAATTATTAGTTATCTGTACTCATCAACATTCTAAGGATAATCAATTAGGTAAAGATAATAAATTTTCTAAGGAAAATAGAAAAAAGTGGAAACAGTTGAATGGTGTAATGATTATTATAATTCATCTAAAAAATTAGGACATGAAAATCATTAAAAGTATAAGTTTAGAAAAACATATTCCAGAAAAAAAATATTTTCAGACAACTCTACTAGCCTTATAAGAAATCATGAATAATATATGGGAATCTCAATATAATTCTCATGGTTCTAGAGAGGAAGCGACAACCACATCATATGTGTCAACCTAGGAGGATAAATCAATCACAAACTCTAGAAAAACCAAAAATAAGACAAATATCATTTTAAATAAAATATATAGAAGTCCCAATTGAGATTATGCACTCAATATTAATGTTATTTCGTATAACCCAGAGGTTCCACCATATTTCCCATTATATATTCATTTTATAAAAACATTCAAAGAATTTAATAGGGCAGATTCATCCTTTAAAGGGGAGAATTGGATAGATTAGGTGGTTAAATATTAAATTGGTGGTGAATTTATAACTTCTAAATATATTTGAAAAATTATATGTTTAGGTATTCTAATCACACATTAATCCTTAATTATTAATTTTAATAATAATATTAATTATGGTTGAGTGATTGGTTGATGGAAAGTTGAGAAAAATAGAGAGTTATATCCTTACATAATAACATTATAATGTGTTTATTCAAGTGTTCATGATTTTTAATTTATTAAAAAAATATGAATTTTACAACCCCTTCAATGATATTTAAGTCTTTCTATGAATTATTTAACAAGCATGGTACCTTATCAACTACATAGAAAACCATGGTTATATATCTCAGTTTTTCTACATTATGTTATCCCTTGTATATTTTAATTTGATTAACTAAAGGCTCTTTAATAAGAGAAACATGTGATATCATCTCTCCCTTATAAGTGTTCAAGAAATAATATTACAAGGAAGGAGAACATGTTATTTCACAAAACCCACATATCCTTTTCATTTATTTTATAATAAGAAAGATTATTTTTTTATTACATATTTAAATAAATAATATGTATTAATATTGAAAATAACAATGAAGGATATTGTTGAGAACATGTTTCATTTTTTTCAATAAGTAAATAATTTTTGGTGATGAAGTGGTTATTACTAGAGAATTTTTGTGGATTCATTCAATATAATTGAATGGTAGTGTTGGAAAATTGAAGATATTTAATTTGGTGATTATTAAAAAATTCATTAATATTCAATACATGTTCTAAGGTGTACATAATGTTTTCATTTGGTGAATCAATCATTAATTGTGGTGAAGTGGTTGTGAATATTTCCATGATATATATTCTATTTTCTTGAATATGTGAAGAATTAAATGAAAAAAAATATTTATATTTTTTGCATAAGTAGTATTAAATTATAAATTCCATGAAAACTATTTTTATATAATTTACATGATAGAGTATTTAGTTGATTTTTAATGGTATGTTATATAATATATTCATTATTGGATAAGTGTTCTCTTGGAGTATTTTTGTGGCCTTACATAAAAAAGGAGTCCAAAAAAATAATCCTTATAGACTAACAAGAGCCCACGCATAGGGGAGGAGACCTCAACCATAGGGGGAGACATTATATATATCCTACATTGAGATAAAGGTATGTGGGCCATTTATAGTCCCACAAGATTCTGTTCTTGTTTTAGCATGCAAGTAGATGGAAAAAAAGAGGGATGGACCAGTGGGTAGGTGGGTACACACATGTGGGAACAAACATGTATGGATTGTGTGTGAGTATGGGTGTATGGGTTTTGATACCTTACCACTATCTCAAATAAGAATCAACATATAATATTTTATTAATAACTACTCATCCATCCAAAATTCGAATTTGGTACATGTCACCATATGACCACTATTCCACCATCATTATAAATATGGATAGAATGACTAACGAACGATATGAAGGACCTAATTCATATGATTTCTATTAGTCAATATATTTATCCTCAGCCCTCATTTGAGGATTCCAGTGCACTAGGGCTCTGGATGAGACTAAAATGATTGAATTGATTCATTCATACTCATTATATGCTCATGATTGTGAAATGATTAGTCATAAAACCCTTATGCGTGAAATATACATATTGAATGTATGTAGATCACATGATGAACACACCTCGGCTGAATGAATAATAATTTACATAAGTATCATAAGCATTGATGTGCCTGAGATTAAAAAATGTGTGGTATGAGATTATAATAATTCACATCTTTCACAGAAGAAGACTTTGTCACACAAGAAAAGTAATCATGTATTTCTCTATATGTTAAATGATAAAATACAAGGTATATTTATTTTTATAAAATCCATGACATGCTCTAATTTTTTGGGGCCTTAACACAATAATTTTTATAGATCAAACGGTGGTGGAACCAACCAATATAAATCGAAGAAAAAAGGGTGAAATGTACTTCCGTGATATTTAGAGATATATCATTTTTGGAAGAAAAATTAATCACTAAAAACATATTATGTTTCATGATGGATCAAAACAATGCATATTCTACTAGCATGAGTAAGATGTGATATCATGAGGGCATTCAACTTATAACATGAACACTCAAATATATTCATAAAGAACTTGTTTTGTGATTCCATTTAGAGGTGTGTGATATCCTTATGCATTATCATACAGGTTTGCATGAACTGTGTGAGAATAATATAGGAATTTATATGAAATTGAGGAATATACACTTCAATATGTACATGAAACTGTTATGCATTAGGTATCTCGATCATCACTTGAATGATGTTTTTATAGTAGAAAATGTGTGCATAACACAGTTTCATGAATTATTTTCTTGAACAATTATGTACATTCGCAATTAATCATGTGAAGGAGAGTGAATATACCAATAATACATGAATACTTTCATATATAAGAAAATATAGAATCACTTGTACAATACAATGTAAGGAGAAAGACATGCAAAAAATTATATGTGTAAAAACTCTATATGCAATCCTTCAAAATTGAGATATCTTAATTTCATAAATCATATTTAAGAAAGAACACATGATAGTAAAGAACATAAAATATATATGTTATAGTATTTATAAATACATAACCCCATTAAATTTATCCATGAAGTGTACATTTATGAATTTAGATGATAATTCAAGAAGAAACAGTTTGAGGTTTTTAAGGGTTATTCATGTGTAGAATAATAAATAATAATTTTTGTGTATCACTTGCACATATCTATTTGAGGATATATATATTTATGAGAATGAAAAAATATATCATGAGTAGATATTCATTGAGGAAACTAATTAGATATAGGTGATCATAATTTATTAAGAAATACTAGAATATTTACAATGATACATGAACAGGTATATGAGAAAGTCAAATTCTAACAGATTAGAGAGAGGGAACAAAAAACCATCTTGTAGTGGATTCAGAATTATAGAAATGATTAAATCAATCAATTATAGCTAAGAGAAGGGTATTTAACTAGTGTGATTGTGCAGTAGAAGACTCTAGTGTGCTTTATGAAGCAGGGTAATGTGAATTATTTTATCATTAAAAAATGCATTATAATGAATCTTTTGTGAGGATTATTGAGATATACTGTGTGACTCTGTATTGACCAATGTAATTGATAAAAATATTGTACAAGATAATCCATGTTGGGGAGAATAAATAACATTATAAAGAGTGTTAAGTTGTATCGAACCTTGTAAATCATTGTGTTTTATACCTTTATATTGGTAGCATTATTCGAGGATGGGTTGAGATGCACAATACGTTTGGGTCAAAGATTTAACTACTCACATAAGACTAATTAAAAATATTTAAACAAAACAAAGGGATGACTAATTCTCCCCTCCATACATAGTGATCTCACACTAATATGTGCACTTCAATTCATTACTACATGTTATGTAATGTCTAATATAGCTCATAACAAAATAAAAACAAGTCATAAATTATAAAATGAATACATTTTAAAGATAAACATATTTTATAAAAAATAAAATTAAAATATAAATTAAATAGAAAAATGATCTATTTGATTTAAAATTACAGGTTATTTTGTGCTGAAATCATAGTGAATTACAGTATATTCCCTTAAACAAGTTGTATCCTCAAAATTTTAATTTTCTATATTAATGTTTTTTCATCAATGTTTACTGTATAATAAAATAATCACTTGAAATTAAAAAATTATACTTTTCATTTCAAAATTTATAAGGGGATAATCCAAGAAAACATTTCCCCTTCTATAAGTCGCTCCATTGATTCCTATCTTATAAATAATGAATCCCTTTATCAGATTTCCCTACTAAAATCATTATTTCTATTTAAAATAACCTTTATCCAATACATATAAAATATAGTTTATAAGTATTAAATACATTTTATAACATATAAATTATTTTTATCCAATAGTCATTATGATGTTCAAATTCTTATATTCCATTCCATTGAAACCAACTATGACACACTGGACCTACACTCTTGGATCTTGTTCAAAAGTTCCTAATTTTTTATTATAATATTTAATATTTTTTGAAAAATATACAGTATGAGGATAATTTAGGTCTACAGTTCATATGCTTTAGTAAAATCTATTACAAAGAAAAATATCACTAATTTTTTCAAAAAAATCTACAAATATTATCTCATAATATCATATATTTACTATTTTAAAACATTTTGATCTGGATGAGATAAAAATTAGATTCTAATCGCCACTAATACCTTTGGAAACATTTAAAAACATTTGGTGATCCCAAAACTATAGAAGTAAGGGATTTTAAAAATTAATGCATAAATTCATTTTTAAAATATTTATAACTTCACAATTTTTTTTAAATATCAACACTTTGATTTTTTAAAATATAAATTAAATCATTAAAAGAAAAATGAAAATTTAAGAAATTTTTTTTACATAATATAATTTATATCAAAATATACCTTTTAAGAAATATAAAATTTATAGAAATTTTTGAAAATCATTTTAAATAAATAAAATCAATGTTATTTTTATAAATACTTCTACTATTGGGAACTATATTACTTTGCATAAAATTGAATCTCATAATAACTAATAATAATGAAATAAATTAAAGGAACAATGAGTTACTGATGGTTGTATATGGATTACGCATCATGGAGGTTTTTGTTCACCCCCCAAATCCTCTTAATGTTATAATTTCCAAATACCAATACTAAAAGACACATGTGAATTTATTTACATTCACATTAAAGCTCTTTTTAATAATTTTCATTTCAAATATCATGTCATCACCATAAACCATTTATAATAGTAACTATTTTTTGAGGACACTAATGAAAATAAAAACTTTTAAAAAACTCATATAGGGGCTTGTTTTCCAGAAAAAAAAAAATTGAAATGAAATATCAATGATAAGTTTATGTATTTCAATATAAAAACTTAATCACAAATCCAATTAATAAAAAGAAGAAATATTTATAAATATAAATTTTATATCAAAGATATAATATTTTTTTAAATAAAATTAATGAATAAGAATAAAATTTCAAACATTCTAGAAATAAAAATATAATAATTTTTTTAATATAACCCCATTATAAATATGGATTTTGAAAATAAAATTCAATCCATTACATGGTGGACTTTGATGAATTTAAAACCTAAATTTTAGGAAAATCTTACAGAGAGGATGATGTGTTTAAAATTAATTAAAATATATTTCCAAATATAAATAATTTTATAAAAAAGGTAGACATAGAATAATAGAAATTTTAAAATATTTTCCCTTTCCTCAAATACTATACAATCTTATAGTAATTTCCAGGAAGGGATGCTTCTCCCATTTAGGTGAACATATAAAACCTAGTGTGTTCTTACTTTCTATCTCTTTCTCTATCACTCTACACAAGAAAGGGACAGTTCCCATATATGTATGTAAACATTTATTGAACACCATAGGATGGACTCCTTTTTATAGGATTTCCAACTAGATTTCGATAAAGATATATCTTATTTCTAGTAATGCAATGTCCTAGCTATAGGGGATTCATGTATACATCATTAATTACTATATATCCTTCATTGACAGGGTTTATTGAATTTTATTCCACCATAATAGTATTATAACCACTATAAATAAATCATACAAGATGTGGGTCATTTTTCGATAGTAAAAAAATGTGATTGAATATATTACATATTTTCAACCATTCAACTTTTGTATCTATAGATGGTAAACTGAAAATTCTAATTCACATGATATCTATTGTTGTAATCACACAAGTTGGATGAGCAAGAAATGAACAAGGATATTCGAATTAGAGAAAAACTCATTAAACCAGCTCAATAAGACTAGTTAATTGTCTACTAACATCCCATGTTATGGCTACCTAATGAGGAGGAGAATGATAGTAATGACATAATTGTGAGGTGTGAAGGAAGAAGGAAGTGTCCGACTGTGGAATGCGAGGGTGATGGGGAGGTTGTGGGAGGTTATGCATGTGATTAGCAGTCAGTGGTGTTGATGGTGATGCAACATGGTCTACATGTGGTGGAAGATAATTTCCCCCACAATTTGATTAAATTTTCATTTTTTTTCTCGATTTTTCATTTTTTATTCATTTTCATTTTATATATACATATTATTTTTTTAATTAACTCTTATTGTATATATATATTTCATAAAAATTATAATTTAATATATTATATTTCTATTACCTAATATTATCTTAGAACATCCAAATTACTATAACCCTATTAAAAATAATAGATATTAATTTTATTCTCTAATACATCCTATGTTTTGGTATTTTAATCTAAATTAATGAATTAAAAAATTTATATTCATTATAAATGTTATATTTATTTATTTTGACTTATATTTTATATACCACAGTAGAATATAAATATTATCAGAAATTCTATTTATATATTTATTCATTTCATTTCTTGTAATTTATTTTGAAGTAATATTCATGTCTCAATATTCATATTTTTCAAATTATACTCTTATTATATTTTTATTCAAACATAATACTTTATAAATAATAATATTATCATTCTTCAATACATATTTTTTGGATGTTAAATACTTATTTTATCTATATTCATTTTAAATAATATATTAATATCATCATTAATATTTAAATTCATTAAATTGCATTACATTACAATGTTTTTCTCAATAAATGATATATTATTATACGTATTATTAATTTTTATTCATTAGTTCATGTTAAATATTTTCCAACATAATTCATAATAAAATATGATAAATTTTTTAATTCAAAAACGAAAGCATTTTACATATAACTTCATGTTTATCGTAATGAAAATTCAAATATATATTTTATAGCAAGATTACCTATTTAATAAACATTTATTTTAAAAAATATGATAAAATTTCAAGGTGTTATAGGATGTTTAATATAATATTATTTCATCCATGGGCACCTAATTGAAATGAATATATGATTTTTTTGAGCAAAGGGTCATCAAAAGCTCAATAAAATAGATTTTAGATGTTTTGATATATTTTCACTCATGTAGTAGAGATTGGTTTTATTGCACAAGAGTAGAACAACAAAAAAGTAGCCTAAGCTAGAGATAATTCACATGGATATTTGGGGGATTTCACCAGTTTGATATCATTGTGGTTCATTATACATTGTGAAATTCATTGATGATTCAATAAGTAAATTTTGGTTGTACTTATTAAAAAACTACTAGGTCTTCAAATTTTTTGTTCAATATATTTCTATGGGAAATATTGATACTAAAATTAATACGAAATTCCTAATAACAAATAATGGTGGAGATGGAGAGAGGATAAACAACGGTTTCTAGAACATTTTTCATAATAAATATAAGGAACCGAGCTAAGAACATTACATAGTCTGGAGATTTTAAATAAGATAAAATTATCATCCAACCCTGATGTCTTTTTAAGTTTTATATTTTTAGAATTCTTGGTCATAACTCTTACATAATAAAACTAGACACTAGAATGTTTAAATTTACATCGAGTGTCACTTTTTTCAATAATATAATAATTTTAAAATGAAATACATATTCATTTCATTATAAATATTTATGATTTTCAAATTCACATCATTATTTCTCTTACTCATCCTTATAGAAAATTGAAATAATTATAAAATAATGTGTGAGAAAAAAATTAATAGTATAAGATATAAACAATTAATAAAATAAACTCATTATTCCATTTTAAAAACATGTGATACTATTGGAGAGTTTACCTATTTCATAATAAAAATTGTGCTCAAATAATCATTTACATACATATTAAATCAAAAATATTACACAAATTTTATCATAAAATCTATTTTAATAAAACATATTGGAAAATTCAAAACCACGAGGGATTATAAAAAAACATTATAAATAGGGAAAAAATTGATAAATATATAACCTTTTACCCAAAAGGGAATAATCAATGATTTAAACAAAAGGTCATTATTTTTCCTTATTAAATCAAAATATTTCAATTAAAAATCATTAGAATGTATAGTAAAGTTACATCATACACATTTTACATCATCTCTGTAGTACCCTTACAAATGGAATAATTTATATGAGTAATTCCAACATAATTCTATATAGAAAATAATCTTTTTCCAAAGCATTGAAGAGATATATCAGTCCCATCCAAAATTATATAAAATTTACAAGGACCATAACATAAATAAAAAACATATATTATTATTTTTACATCACGAAGTATCATAAAATATTCTAATTAATACCTATACAGATTCACCTTTTGGAATTACATAAAAAACTAGGATAAGAATCCTTTTTATTTGAAAAAAATATTAATACAATTCCAAGAAGAATTAGAAATAGATTATTATTTTGAAATCCCATGAAAACTTCTTTCGTAATAATGTTCATGGTGGAGGGAAATTATGCGCCTGTTGTATGTGGTAAAAAATATTACTTTCACACTTTCCTAAAATTTTCAAATATAAGTCGTATAAGAAAAAATAAATGTATTAGTTTTTAATCCCATTTAAAGATGGTAAAAAGATACATGAAATTTAATATATAATTTTTTATATCAATATAACAACATCTACAAAATAATTTTTAGAATATTTACATTGATTTTAATTACATTGAATAAAATTATTTACAAATATAAAATTATATTTCAAGGTAAATTTACCCTTACACAATAACATGGATTCTTTATATTCCTATTCTTCAAAAGCCTCGTTATTCTTATACATTAGTCTTCCTATAACTCCATTATGATACAAGAAGTTCCTATAGAATTTTTTATGGATTTTACAATGGTTTTTGGGTATTTATTTGTAGATAAAATATACTATTAAAATATGAATAAAATAGACTATGGTGTCATTTTTTAAGCGAGGGAGATGAACCATTTTTAATTTTTTGAAAGATTAAAATATATTCATATCTTAATCAAGAAAATGGATACTAAATGGAATATTAAGTAATTGGAAATAAAATGTTCTTGAATTATTAAATTTCAATATTATTTAGAAACAATTTAGGTCATTTTAACACTTATGGTTAGGGGTTTAACCCATTTATCTTGTTTTTACTCTTACCTTGTTAAATGATTTTTTTACTAAAGTTACAATTAAATAATGAATAGAAATGAAATTATCTTCATTAATATATATGGAAATGATGATTCCATAAATTGAGTCTAGGTTTCAAATTCAATTTCAATAAGTTGTATAAATTACATTAAAAATATACCTGTAAAACATGATAAGAATATGGATTAATGAAATTTTACAAAAAAAACCAAAAAAACGAGTTTATAAATTCTTTTTAGGGAAACAAATTTCATAAAAATATATAATTTATACTACTATAAGGAAAATAGTATTTTTGGATATATTATAGAAAATTTTCTCTGATATTATTTTCAAATGATAATATAAAATATAACATCTTTTTTAATTCAATTTCATAATTTAGAAAATAATATTTTAAATATAACTATATAAAACATGTAAGAAAATTTAGTACGATTAAAACTATTTAATTAATGATTAGGAAATTGTGTGTTATTCTTATAGTGAATATAAATATATTAAATCAAATTCATGATTATATATAATGAATGAAATTAATATATTTTAAACATTACCAAGGTCAATAAATTCTTCCCCTTATAATTTTAAATTATGGCTTTGCAATTATATTCATCACATAAACAAGTGATGATATTTTTCATTCATTTAATTTTATAATTCAAAAAATTCATCCTAAAAATATATGTTTCCCCCAAAACCATTGTTACTACCCGAGATTTTATGAGATATGTTCTTTTTAATTCCTTTGATTTTACCCCACACCAAGATTAGCATGTAATATATGCAAAACCATATTAGCCTGCAGTATACACAACACTATTCTTGGATCGTGTTACACACAATTTAAAGTTCTCAATATTGATTGTATATATATATTTAATGTATAAATGAAATATGGTTAGACTGTTTTATAAAAAACTAAAAAGGAGTCGTGTACTATACACAACCCTGAATTGGCTTGCAATACACACAATCACGACCCTCCTCGATAGCGTGTGTTGTGCGCAATATCGGGTTTCAATAAACAAGGATATATAGTTATACTATTATTATGAACCAGCCATTATGAATAGTATTAAGTAAATTTTTAATTTTATAACATTATTATTCATCTTAAACATTTTCTGTAACATGGTATGTGAACAAAATAATTTATTCGGGTAAAATAAGTATTTTTCAAAAAAAATTAGTTTTACCACCTTTGGATGGAACACCCACTTTAAATATAGTTTTTGATATGTTTATAAGTTCAATTTTAAAAAATAAAATTTTTCTGTGGAATCAGGACATAAAAATTTTATTTGGATAAATATTTCATATTATTCTGATAACTTTCATATTTTAATGAATAGTAAAAACACGCTATATTTTAATTAAAAACAAATTTTTTCATCACAACAATTTATATTGTTATATTATTTTTTTAATAGGTTTTAACATATAATTAGAATATTTTTTTACTATTCAATTCAATATTGGTCATTGGAATGAATTTCACTTTGAAATTGCAGATAAACAAGTGTCGATCTTTTTATAGTTATTGTTTCATAAAAACACGCTATTTTTTTCATAACGGGAATTTCTTTTAAAATTAATTAATGCCACTTATATGTTTTGAATTTGAAAAAATAGAGATAATTTCTGAATTCTGAATATCAAATATATCTTAGGCTGAACTTTTGGTATTTTTTTGAACAACTTCATTTTTTGATGAATAGTGAAACCACTTAGTGGTAGTTAAAAAACTAAGTCTTTCATTTAAATGAAATGTTACCACTTCTGTGAATTGAATTTAAAAAATCCTACACACATGGTTGTTATCAATAAGTAAAATTTTGTTCAATAAGATGAAAATAATTCTTGGGGAAAAGTAACTTTTGGCTTTTATTTACTGTGGTTAAAGGTAAATAGAGTAATTCAAGGTTAAAAAAATTTTATAATAATTGAAAATTACCTTAACACTTGTGATAACCTTATTGGATGAGTATTAGACGACCATGGGAATCATTTGGTCGATTTTGGGACCCCAATGAGCCACTTGGTAGTGTTAATGACAATTTGGATTAATTAATTTAATGTTAAGACAAAAATGACATTTACAAAAATCATTTAGTAATTAATTTTTATAAGGAGATAAATAAATTATTTTTTCAACTATAAATATTCATTGTAAAGATAAAAAAATTTCTTACATGGTGGTTTATTTATAATTTTTAGACATCAAATATATTAAATTATTTATGACACAATAATGATGCAGTATTTACCTCATTAATAAATGATTTAAATAAATAAGATTATATTGATTAAAATATTGTCCAAAACATGTCCAATTCTGATGGGATGATTTTATTTCCGCCACGAGTTATATTATCATCATCTTTGAGGATTTTTGGACCTTTTTAAATCGAAAATAAGTTTATAATAAAATAATATTTTCACACTTTCCAATGATGCCCCTCTCCTCCCTTATAAAAGGGAACCTCCTCCCTCTTCTCCTCACACACATTTGAGCATTGAAGCTCAGAAAAACCCTGACCATTTCCCTTATAAACTTCCCTAGAAACATTATAGAGCTTCCGGTCTCCTCAAAAGATCAACTATAGTGCCTTAAGAGGAGGTTAATGAGAGACACATCAAAGAAGAGGTAATATCCTTTACCGATTATTTCCAATTTATTTCTTCTTCTACTTTTTTTCATTATTTGTTTCATCATAAATTAATAACATCAGTATCTCTCATATACCGATATTTTATTATAAATATGAAACAACCATTTTTAATCTTCTATCCATTCAACAAAAACAAAATCATCGCGCGTGCGTACGTACGAAATATCGCCTCCACGCCGTGGTGTAATCTGTTTTCCACCACCACCTTACTTGGATGGGTATAATGGTGTAAAGAATAACTATATATGGTTATTATAACATCATACTGATTCATATATATTATATCATCCACTCTAATTCAATTGAATAATTATGGGAATGATATCATCGCTCGTGCGTACGTACGGATTTCCATCTCCATGACGCGATGAGATTCATTCTCCATGTTAACAAAACAAGAATGATTATAAAGTATATATAATGAATAATAATGAAACATATGACATGATAAATCTACTAGATTTATGTGTGTGTATATATATATATATTTCATCTACTTACTTTAATTCTAGTAAATAAGGAAATGAAAACAGTGTTCATGCGTATGTACGGCCTACCATCTCCATGAACGGTGTATTTTATTTCATTTATCTATAAATTATATATATATATAAATATATATTGAATATATATGGTATATAAGTCATGATTTACATTCATGAGGTAATTTAAACTTGATATAAGCAATAATAATATCAAGAACAACAAGTCCAAACACGTACGAAAAATAAAACGATTTTACCCAAAACACTGCTTTAACATGGAATTTACAAAATAATGGGTAATATAAAGTCATATGTGAACCATATATGATATCATAAAAATCAATATGATTCTATAATAAGTAAATGATAGTATTTAAATCATTATAAAGGAGGTTCGGATATGTATGAAGCATATCAGACCTAAGGTATGGAATAACTTTTCCAATCTCGTTTTTTATTCGAGATTGTTTATTCATAAGTATTACCAGGGTTATATTTATCATCCATATCCATGTTTTAAAAAAATGGTTTCTTATTTGTTTAAAGTCCTTTTTACCCATTTTTGACTTTTACTACATGGTATGTAAAGAATATTTCTTTTATTTATGTTATGTGGATCTTTTTTGACTTTTCTGGAAAAAGTATGAGAAGAGTGTTTTTTTAACTTATACGTCATGAACAGACGTTTACAGTTTCATAATGCCTTATTTCGATGAAGTTTACTCTACAATATTTCATGGTTATTTTCAAAAAAATCCTTTTCTTTTAAAATTGCGTGGCAGTTTGTGAAAAGAAAATTATTTTTATGAAGAAATGATATTTTCCTCAAGAATTATTTTCACGTGTTTTATCAAAACCGGTTTCCATCTACGATGACATTATTTCATATGTTTATGTTTCAAGAATAATATCTCTAGGATTTAAATGGTTTCACTTTTCATATGATGAAATAATATCCATTTGTTTTATATGGATTATGTTATGATGGGATGATGTTTATGAAACGCATTTTATTCTTTGGGATATAATGAATGATTTATGTTTAAATTGTGGCACAAGTAAAAATGATTTCATTATGAGATGGGTGGGACCTATATCTCCCTCCATTACATTGGGTAGAGATTTATATCTCATGATATTGACATGGCTGGAATGGAAAGTTAATCTGGTTCTGTGATATAGGACTTGAACGAGGAGTGAACTCATTTAAGTAAGGGACTTTGTCCACTAAGATGGTCTTGGCAGCAATGCCTTGGATACAATGGAAATCATAACAAGTGCTTAAAGATTGACATATTTACATGTTTTATTCCCATGGTATTTTATCATGACTGATGTTCTATTATGATCTGTGCCTTATGTACTTCCATGTTTTATGTAATTTATCTTGATTTTGATGTTTAAACTTCATGGTCATGTTTTTTTGTTCAAATGTATATGGTTTGTTTTATTTTCTCCATGCTTACCCTTACTGAGAATTTGAGGTCCAAAATTATATGTTTTCTTTTCCCCAGTATATAAAGAAAGGTTTTAGGTAAGAAAAAAAGGGGATATTTTTATGGGAGATGTTGAAGACCTTTCACCATCATTAGAAGATTATGTTCCGAGTTTCCAATGACACTAAACTATTACAGTCAGAGTGTTGGTTTTTTTGTTATGTATAATGTATTCTGAAAAAATAAGGTAATATCCATGTACGTCAGGTTTGGGGTCTCTACAACCATGACATGACGAATAACCCTATTCAAAATAAATTTATTATTGTGATCAGGAATCTAAAATGTCTATTAATCATAAGAAATTTCTCTCCAAATTGAACTAATTCAGGAAACAAACATGATATAAATCTAAAAAATACTTATTTAAAAATAAATAAGAAACAAATCATATACCTATGATAAATTTATAGGAAATAGCATTCAATAATAATATGATCCAATGTATTACAGAATCCCATATGGTCAAAGGATCCTTAGACATAAATTTCCCATATTACCAAAACAGATAAAACCATTCCATGAAGATACATTAATAAAAATATAGTTGTTTCCCTCAAATAAAATATATTTTATCCAGTTATTAATATAAAATTTATAATTTTTCCACATCATCATAATATATTTTTGAATCAAATTAACTTTATCAACCATTTATTTTTCCATTTCAGTTCTCTATAAATTTCCATCACTAACTCCATCCAAACAATTTAGATTATGACACAACATTCCATGTTATTTTTGAACGCTTTTGTAAAAATTAATTGGAAATATAGGATCATGATCAGATAAAATAGAAAGTTTGACTCCATAAATATTCATTTCATCTTCAACAATATTTCAAGAAGGATGGTCAAATGATATATATTCTCTAATATGAAGAAAATTTGAATATTTATTCAAATGATTAACAATAATCTATATCAAATTAATACCTCGAGATTTCTTTGGTAACCCAGTCCTGATATCAATGTATATATTATCCCATATGAATTTTGGAATTCGAAATGTTTAAATTATCACCTTCATAAAATTTAATTCCATTTAAACTTGTTAATAAGAAAATAATTTTGATGGTGATGTTAGAAATTTATTTCATTATTCATTCCTAATAAAAATATTTCCAAAGATATCTATACATCATTGTGTTACCTGGATGAATAAAAAATAAAGAACTATGAGCTTCATTCAAAAACTATTTCATCAACTAGGAATCAAAACTCACACACAATCTTTTTTAAATCTAAAAAATACATCATTATAAATTTTATATCTGGCCAACATACCCTTTCTAACCAATTAAACATTTTCATATAAAACATGATCCTCCTTATGATCCTTCTTACTTTTGTATGAAAATAACCATTGTACTGACACCTAAAACAAAACATAATGTGTTGATGCATTAATAATTTATATACTAACATTAATAAAATCATTTACCAAACGACCATGGGACATACATAGTATAGTTAATGTTTCATTATCTTTCTAAAATAAACCATAAGACACTATGTTTTATTTACCAGTATGGTAATGAATCAGGTATTTATAATCCTTAATTAGTTTTATTTATCTTCTATATCTCATATTTTACTCTTCATTGAATGAATATATACTTAAAACTATTATGATTAGTATATATTTTTCACTTTAATCCATAAAAATTATTTCTCTAGTTTTTTAAACTAAAAACCACACAATTTATTTAAAGGACATGTGTAGGATAAATTATAGCATGATTATTTAATTTATGTGAATACAAAGAAATTACATAATCAATATACAATAGAACATAATCATTTCCCTTCAATGAAGTATGAATATAGATAATGAACATATTATATTTGGGTAAAATGTCCTTTACTTGAGCATTCACTAATCTTCTTTTGAATTCCTAAATACAATCATCAATATCATTTGTCTAGATGAATTTAAAAACTTTTCTAGTTAACATAGATAGTGAGATACACAATATAGAAAATGTTTCAACAAACTATTTGTAGTAATATATTAATCTATGAAAATTACGAATCTCTATAAAATTTTCAAATATCAAACACTCTTCAATAACATTATTTTTAACAAGATCAGCAGTTATTCCATATTATCAACAATATTCCCATGGAATTAAATCTGTTACAAAAAAAATCACATTTTATAAATTTTTTATATACATTCTTCTATTTTTTTCCTTTTAGACCAATACATATATTTTTTTCAAGATCCATATAATTTTTTAAATATATGAAAATATAATTAATGAATAAAACCATTAAAATTTTTATACTAATTTTATTAATATTGATTTTATTAAATATATGAGACAATAGATACTTGTTATTATTAGAGATTTTATTAAAAATTTTATAATTAATGAATAGAATCATCTAACTATCATTATTTTTAATAAAACATAGATTCACACAATGGAGATGTTATAGGTTGAATAAAACCATTATCACGAAACCATTGTAATAATATTTTTAATCCCAAATTCTATACTTATTCCATTCAATAAGTATTTTATGATATTATATTAACAATAGAAACTAATCAAACATTTAATTAAATATACCAATCATGTATAATACAATATAATTAATAAATAAATACATCTTTTTTTATTTACTACATGAATATCATAAATTTGAATAGTTTACATTTTCTCGATAATATGTTAAATATATAATTCATTCCTATCATTAATAATATTTTTATCTTCTTGGTATGAAATCAAAGTTATGAATTCATTATTGTCTAAAAAATTAAAAAAATCTGAAAAATAATTTCTTTAGTTTTATAATTTAAATTGTCATGATAAATAGAAATCCAATTTATACCTATAATAACATGTGGCTACAAAATTGATAGAAAAATAATTTTTTTAGGTAGAACCCTTCAATAAAAAATTACATTAATAATCATATAATATATTATTTCCTTAAAACTACCCCATTTTTTCTCCAATGGTTTTTGTTTCATATAAAGAGGTGAAATTTCGAATTTACCAATAATGTTTTTGAAAATAGATTAATGTGAAAACCCTGAATCAAAAAAGACAATGGTGTAATATGAATAAAAATTTAATGTACATATCACCGCATTTTTTGATGGCATATCATCATACAAATATCTTTCAAAGGATATATCCTGATCATTCCTCTCATGATATTTCTGACCACCATCCATTACTATTATATTTCGATAAGTACTCACAAAATAAATATCTCAATATAATTAAATAATATTATTGTTGGCATTTAAATATTTATATGATTATTTTTTTATCCTTTTCATTATTTTAATATGCCATATATCCAAATTTCCTAATCAATAATAATTTCAAATATTAAAAATATATACATCATGATTCTTTTTATCACACATATCATAAAATGGAAAATTTATTTTCTTACCTTAAAATTTATTTGATGAGTACTTCCATTTTACATGTTATTTGGACCAAAATTTTTACTTACTTTCATGGAACACATGATCATCAGAAAACTATATTTATACATTTTCAACATATAAAATATGATTCTCATAACTTTTGACTTCAATATAATCCAATGATATTTGATATCTATGATTCAATATTCATTAAAACCAACTATTTTTACTATCAATATCAAAAAAAAATTTGTGGTTCTCCCTTACCTTTTTATGATTTTTCTTCTTTCAAAGCTAATTAATCGTCATCATTCATCCATTATTCCAATATCTCTTTTTTCATCTAAATTATAAAAAAGTAATAAAATACTTCTTTAGGAAAATATTCATAAATTCACCTCATTCCAAGGAATAAATATATTATTTTTCTCTGATATTCTTAACCACATACAACCATTGATCATATTGAACTCAATATGGTAAGTAACAAGAGTTACATTTTACTGTTTTCAACAAAACATGACTATAAATATATTCTCTAAGTCATCAACCCATCCATCAGCTATCAAAAGGTCATATGATCCATTAAATAAAGATTGATGTTTTGTGAAATAATATGTATTATATATATTTCTTTATGTTGAACATGATTACTTTACCACATGGATACCACAAAATTTTATATCCTATGTACAATAATCCATAATTAAAAAAATCTCTATTATCATTAAAAACATTCAACATTTTAGATTTGGAATGCTATTTTCCTCTTGGATCCTTCCTATTTTAGCTTCCCAAACTCCACCTTGAAAAAAATCTGAATAGACGTATTTTTGATAATGTAACAGGGAAAAATCAAATGATATATCATGATAACAATAAATTATAATCTCTTATGATTAAATATTTAAATTATATTAACCTATAAATTTATCTAACCTATTATATGATACCAATTATAAGAACCCTAGCATAAAACAGTACATAATCTTGAATTTTGAACAAATAATTCGGGTTGCTACATTATTGATGAAATATTTATGTTTTTAGTTTAAGACAATTACGATGTAACTTTTATATAACAAAATCATATAATAAAAATTTGACACCTTGGAATAGTATAAATTTTTTAAATGAAAAACTAATTTTAAATTGATCCGAACTTTCTTTTCTATATACATAATCATGATTTTCAACATGATTTTTTATTGTTCATACTCATCATTAAAACACTATAAAAATATTAAAAAATGTGATGATAATAAACATAAAAAATGAAGAAAATAAACTTGTTATACCATTTTAAATCCACGTGATAATATAATAATGTTTTCCTTTAATAAAATAAACTTGGAGAATAATTAATATTTTACATACAAATGAATTCATTATTACTAAATGATTCATTAATAAATCACATTATTTAAAAAATAATAAAATAATCATAACAATTGTGGTTTCATAGAAATCCTAAAAACACATTTTTTTAAATGATATTATTTTAAAATTTAATGTAATAATCATTAATTGGAACAAAATATCATTATATTAACTCATGAAATCGAAATACTTCCATGAAAAAAATTATCAAGAATATTAATGTCATTTATGTTACTTTGGAAATCATATCTATAAAACCAATACAATATCCTTTACAAGTATCCTTATAAATTGAATAACCCACTCTTTTAATTCCAATATAATTATTTGGATAACATAATCATTATCCAATTCAATGTAGATATATATCAAGTTCACTTTTTTAAAAAATAATGTCTAATGGAACACCTGATTCTCTAATACAGTAAGTAAGTGACGTATAATAAACTATTTATAAATATCCCCATTAATAAGGCTTTATTGAAAAATTTATTTAAAATTTAAAATTCAGATTTTTTAATTTACCAAAATAAATAAATTTTTTAAATATTGATATCACCATTTTCATAGAATAAAATTTTGATCTTTTTATGAAATGTTTAGTTTTTAGTGGAAATTTATTGTTTTCAAGAAAATTATAATTTTTATAATTCTACCATTAAATAATATTGAACTATATGTTGAAAACAAATTTTTAGAATCAAATTTTTGACCAATAAATATTATTTTATATTTTAAAATATCGTAGATGTTAGAAAAAATAACGAAATTATATTTAGAACTAATTAAAATTTTACTGCATGATAAAAACTATTTTATTGGTCTATCCATAGAGTCATGAATTTTCAAGGGAGATTAGGTTATTTATTTTCCTAAAAGATTCATAATTTTTTTTTATTTTAATAAATATATTAGGTCATTAAAATCAATAATTTTCTTTCTTATATAATAATTTAAAGAAAAAAATGTTATTTCTAGAAAACATTTTTACGAAATTAGTCATGTATGTTTTGAAATTTACAATTAACACCATTAGAAAAAAAAATTGATTAAATTTTTTTTCAAATATAATATTTTAAGTACCAAATTAGGTAATTTTATCAATATTAATAGCATTCCTTTATAATAATTAATAGGCTTCATAATTAATAACCGATGTAAAATTGGAAGAGTTAAATTGAGTTTAACCTATTGTAAAAGTCATAAAATATTTAAAAATTGTTCCTAAAATTAAATGATTGAGCTTACTATTTAAAAATAAATGTTTTTAATAATTTTTTTTTCATTTTTCATGTATTGACCCCGGAATAGATGCATGTCATTATTGAAAAATGTAAAGGTGTTCCTAAAACCACCATTCCATTCAGTTATAAAAGGGAAACATGATCAACACGTCTAGAAACACTTCTCATTATAATTTCTCCATTAATAAATTCCATTTTAATATCCCTATATCCTTATTAAAATAAAATAACCCCCTTGTCACTCATTTCTATCATACACTATTAAAATTCAAGGATAATTATAATGAAAAATCACGCCGATGAGATGAGTAGTATCAATTGCATAGCTTTCTTATCAATTATATTATTTTAAATATATTCCAGACACACTAATATAATTAAGTTGTTATAATTTATATACTTTAATTATACTACAATAATGATATTATAATTTTTTATTCATATACCCCATCCATTAAGAAATAAAATATTGTTGTTCTAATGTTTTATGAACTACAGTATCCACAATATAATGAATTTTGTTCCTCTACACCACTATAAAAGGGTTGATAAATATTAATTTTATTATATAGTTATTGTTATGTTGTAAACCACATAAGCACCTATTTTTTATATTATTAATAATAATTCATTATTAAATTATTTGTTTAAAATTTTTGTATTAAGAGGATAATATTTTATTAAAAATTTTCAATGATTTCATATAAATTAGTTTTAAATATTTTTCATTTAATTTATTTTTTATAGCACAAATAAATACTATATAATATCATTAATCTATTTTTATACTTATATTACAACAATAAAACCTCACAATAATTTATTAAAACTATGTATGCTCATATTTTGGTTGGTTTAATCTCTTACATGGACAATAATTTGAATTTATTCCATGACTAAAAATTATAACATAATTAACAGTATAAAATTATATAAATTTGTAATTTGTTGTTTTTTTGTTATAGAGATATTATATCAATATCTAATTCCTCCATTTGGGAAACACATTCTCTTTATTAAAAATCACAAAAACATTGTTAGTTTCAAATTCATCATTTATGATAATTTCTAAAACTCTCTTGAAAGGGATTTAATGAAACAAAAATTATTAATGATATTACCAATTGACATATTTAAATAAATTATAAAATTAAAGTATGGGAGAATAATTAATATGATCACCACAATTTTGAGACCCCAAAAAATGATCTAAAGTATAAACACTAATGTCCATTGTAGGAAGAATTCATATTGATAATGGATATTTATGAGGATTATAGATGAATATTTATATATATATATATATAAGAATTATTCTAAATTAATCAACTAATATAGTTATGTTTATTATTCATAAGGTTACATTACATTCAAGGATGCTGAGATAATAGGTAATGGGTTTTCATCTCAAAATTTATATACTTGTTATATGTGTTGTAATAGAACAATAATTTCATTTATATACTGTGTATATTTAATATTCATGATTTTATATTATTAAATTATTTTATTCAATGTATTTTAAGATCATTTGTAAGAGTTATTTTTTAAAGAGTTTATGATTGAACTGTTACCCAATATATAAGTTGGGGTTTTAAGTCTGAATTTCATTTTTCATGAGTCATGTTTCAATAACATTCTGTTTTTGTTTGTGCAGTGTATAAATTTACATGGAATACAATTTTCATATTATCCATGAACTCAAAGAAATTTATAATTCTATATTTTTATCCTTATTTCATACTCCATTTATTTAAGTGTTACCCATTCCATGGTGGAAAAATCATCATATAATTTGGAAAACTAAAAGTGTGTGTAATTTCATGGTATATATTTCCATGTCTAGATACTATAATGTTGATGATGTAATAGAATATATAATAAATGGGTTTATCACCCTAAAAATGGATGGTTGAGAAATGACTATATCATTACCCTGATGCATGATGAGTGGGCCTAAGGCTAGATGTTGGTGAGAAATTCATATGAGATTTGATCTCATATATTTAAAATCTATTAATGAACCATGATGGTGGATTTTTCCAATGATTACATTTTTCTCATATCAATTCAACATATATAAATCTAATTAATATATTTAATGTATAACCTAGATAATATTATGCTCCCTCACAACTATATTTCTTTGATAAGGTTACATCAAGTTACATTGATGATATGCCATAAAATCCAAATTTATTAAAGGATGATATCCTAAACATCAACATTATTATACTAAATGTGGAAGTATTTGATATACATATTTCTCATTATATGGATAGCCATGTCATTATTATTATGAGGTTTCTTATGGAATGATATGAAAATTCTTGACGACTCTTATGGTGATTGCATTGGAATTAAATAAGTGATGGGTGGGAACAAAAATTATATACACCCAAAAGGCATTAAAAGGTCTCATAATACAAATCAATATTGGATTTAGTGTATTCCTCTTCCCATCATAGGATATTGGATTTATTTTTCTCTCAATGATGAGTAGATTTACATAAAATAATAGCTCAATTTTTTTATGTCCCACATTAGGCATTCAATTAGTATGATATCAATAATTATTTATATTCATGTTTTCATTTATTTCCAAGGATATAGAATTCCCTGTGTTTTAAATGTTATGGATTCATGTTGTTCATTAAAAATTTTCATATCTGTTATTCCATGTTTATGTTGTGTGTGCTTCAATTTTATGATACTAATCACTGAGAATATAAGGTCATCCTTATTGAAATTTCATTCCCCATGAAACCTAGAGGATAACTATTTCAAATATTCACTGATACTATGGACATTTTTATCATGTATTCTCAATATATTAATGTTGTTTCTTACTTTTTTCAATTATAACTTATGTATGAATCTGGCCTTCCAATTATACGAAACGGTTTGATCCTTTAAGATATATTGTACATTGTAAAAATATATTAATATAAATAATGAATTAGGTTATAAAGAGTCTTGAATGTTACAATTGGAATCAATGGATGATTACTAGAAACTATGGGGATTAGATTTATGTTAACCTAGAAAGATGAACCAATTACTATGAAAATCCATAGTGAATTCTAGTAAACAGCCTAAAAAAGATAATAAAACTTTTATTTTACAATATCATGATTTAATTATTCATATTCCATTTTTGAAAGATGTATCCTGACAAGATGGATGATAACTATATCAACACTTGAATTCAGTGTATGTATATTCCTATTTAATAGGTTTATGAAGCTAAAGTTTGTATTAATTAGATCATAACCATATTAAATAATTTGACCATATATGTTAATAATAATCTCCCCATTACAGAAATATATGTTGTTAATAAATAGGGTGGGACTACATTAGACTATATCGTGTGAAAAAACCTCCAGTATTCTATAGAAATAATAATCCATTTATTGCTGAACAATAGATCGAGTCTTAATAAAATTTATTAATCATTTTGAGAAGTAGTGAAATGGAAAAGGTCACAAGGATGTATATCATATTAATGGAGAGACTTTGACACCCTTATACTTTTCACAAACACTCCAAATATCACTCATTAATGAAATTCCAGGTAATGTGGAAGATTAAGTGTGATCTATGGATTAGTACGAAATCATAATTATATAATATTTAACCATGGTAAAAATATTGATTGATGTGTTTAAGGATATAATTTCCTAGACATACACAAGAGCGTGATGTTCAATTCTTCATTGAAATTATTCATGGTGAAAACGTTTTATTTAAGAATTCATTTTGAATATAACAAATAGAGTTGGTTTATTTATTCAAATATTATTGGAGTTTAGTGATTATTTATGTAAATGACATAGTGTTTCACCATTGGGGGTATATATTTTATTCATGAAAGATATGGATGGGTCTATGACATTGTGAATCGATTATAAAGAGATTTTTCCCGAAGTTAGAAAGAATAAGCATTATTTAAAATGAATTGATGACTTATTTTACCAACTTCAAGGATCCCAATACCATTCAAAAATAGATCATCAATCAAGTTATATTCAGTTAAGGGGGGAATAAAAACAATATACCAGATATATAATTTCAAAAAAAGAATTGACTTTAGGAGTTTGCAAAATTGAATAATGCACCATATCTCATTATGGATGTAACATCCCCAAAACTACTCACTAGTATCTAGTGCTAAAAATATAATCATTACATTCTTATATTTGATATATAATAATGTAACCTAATTTTTTCCATCTAAAACATTTAAAAGGAATAAAAATTGGGTCACTCACAATGAAAATGAATTTTAAGGGTTATAGTTTTAAATAATTAGTAAAAACTTTTAGCAACATGAATTTATAAACAAAAGATTCATAAAGATCAATGTAGTCCCCCATAAAGTTATCTACACATGAAAAATTTCCAGAAAAAAATCATTTAACATAATCCGTCATAAACTGGAGAAAATTAAAAATAACATGGGTGTGTTTATATGATCAATAACAGTAAATGTTATAATTAAGAACAATATGTTATCAATGCGATTAAGATGAGAATATAGATATGATGGCATAATCAATCTGCATGAGCATAAAATAATAGATTTCATACTCATCAATACATCGATCAAGAATCATAAAAAATGGAATAAGGAATTATTAAATACAAGATTCATAATATTCATTAATCATGAATGATGATATCTCAATTTTGATCAAAGCCGTCATTAAAACCAAATAAAAATAATGTAAATAATTTTTTTTGGTAAAGTTATAGAATCATATCCATACCCCATTTTAAACCCATGTGTGAGATAATTCCATCCATGATAATTCCATAGGAGAAATGGTGCGTGTGAATTTAGTACTTCTTTCTTTTCATGAAAATAAATATAACCTAATGAATTGAGGATCTATAATTGGGTTTACCATTAAAATAATCTATATCAGAATCACCTTGATTTAATTGTATATAATGAGGACTAACCAAATAAATAATATGCATTGATACCACCCATTTATCATATATAATTCTCATGTATAATATCATGAATAAAAAATCATAAAACTCTTGAAAAACAATTTGAAATGCATTTAAAAAACACTTTTGGGCACTATAATAACAATTCCATTTAAATCCGCATTTTTAAAATATAATTCACCCATAACAAGGGAGAGTGGGATTTTATTAAAAGGAAAAATGAAAACTATATTTGAATTCTCACATCAAATAATGCTTATGTTCTTGAGAAAATTTATTACTTCCATATACATTAAAATTGAGAATTCAATTCATCACTCAATTAAATAATGGAAAAGAATGATTTCCATGAAAATCTATTTTCGAAAATAATAATCCGTCTAGATAAATAATAAAGATGATACTATAAAAAAATATCATGAGTGGATAAAAAGTGAAATCAATATTTTTTGGAAAATGTCAATGAATTGACAATTTAAAAAAATTTAAAAGACTTTATAATATCATTTAAAATAGATTCAGGTAAGCCATAATTTTTATAAAAGAACATTTTATAAAACATTTTCTAAAACATGGCTATGGATGATAATGATTCTCTATATCAAAGATGATAAAAATATTTGTATCACTTATAATTTTTTTTATATTTTTTTAATCAAAAAGATATGAAATGGAACCCAAAAAATTAAAATAAATACCTAAATATATGAGAGTAAAATAGATTTGGTTTATCAAAGTAATAGCATATTATTCCCCTCCACCAAGGAACCTTTAATATAAAAGATCCCAAAAAGAAATGGGATTATTTGATAAATCATTTTCCACTTCGGTAAATTTTCAATAATAAGATTTGTGTAATAATAACAACAAATTAAATATTATCTTTATTAAAAAAATATCTATGATAAAACATGAAAAAAGAGATGTATATACACCTCATCAAAGAATATAGGTGCATATAATAAATTTATGTCCCGAAGAAATATAATTTGATATGAATTATCCATATAAATATCATATCATTGAATTAAGAATTAATCAATTGAGGGGTTCATTGTAAAAAATATAAATAAACAAAAAACAAGTGGATATATATATAAAAATATATATAAATATACTAACACATTATAATGGAATAAAAAATTCAATTAAAGAGAGTTATTTCTCAATAAATGGGAATTAAGTTAAGAAACCATTTTACAACTTATTAATATTCAAGTCAAATATATTTGGATAAAATAATTCATATTGAAACATAAAATAAAACTAATTATTAGGGATTCATGATATAATATGTAAAATGGATAATATATAAACCTCATAAAACAAAAACGGTTTGAAACATTAAAATATTCCTCAATGAAATGAAGTTGAGATGAAATATGTTACGTTGATCACATACATGCTATATATGACATTTAACAACTATATAATATACAAATATCAGTTAATTTTTTTCTTAATAACATTATATGGGTTTAATATTTTATATTTAGTGAATTTATTTTAGTTATTTTAATGACATATTTAATTACTTAATTATTTAATTTCATGTTTTGTGTATTTAGGACGTTCCATTCATAATTTAAAAAACATTGTTGTGTTGTAAATGGAAAAATGGGTCAATGTTTCATAATATATAGATAAAATTATGATTTAATTATAATTTTTATACATAAATTATTCTTTTAAAACTAATCATGAATCATTTTAATAAGAAATGAACTATGTTACAATAATATAGAAGGTTGGTCTTAAGTATGCTTGAGTAACATTTACTATTTCCTATGATCAATAAAAATAATAATTTCAGAATAATTTTGTGTTTATATAATGATAATAATATCATAATTACAGTATTATTTCATTAAATTAATATTTATATATTTTCAATGATATGTGTGGAGGAAAAATGAATTGCATTGCTTCATGGAGGTGGTAGTCATCTCGAAGGAACAAACGATGCTACAATTTTTCAGTGTATAGAAATTTAAGAAAATATAATATATATTATTTATATATAATTATAAATATTCCATTATAATATATATTTATATATATATATATATTAAATGCATAATTATAACTTTCCATGAGAGGTGGGGATAGAGAGTGAATTGCATTATTCTGTGAGGTGATAGTGCTCCGTACAAATGAATAATGAATTCATCTCCTGCGTGGATGATGTTAGAGATAGATATAGATTATGGAAATAATATAATATAATTCTAATATATTGGATATATTGAATTTATATTGTCATAGCATTTGAATAATATTTTAAGGGGGTTGAAGAATAAATATAATGAAAATGTTCAATTAAGAAATATACCACATGTTCAGACAATCTCCTTTTCATTAAAACTTAATACCCCTATGATTAATATTTTGATTGGAATAATTCCTCTAGAATGTGGTAAGATGTGATAATATTGGATTTTTTTGTAAAAAACTAAGATTTTATAAAACAAAACAATCTTCGATAGCATATTCGTCATTGAATACCAATTATAAACAGCCCATAGAATATATAACTGTTATAACCTAGCTTTTAAATTGAAGGATAGGAATAATATTAACTACTTTATGAACTATATATGTAAATATATATTTATATATATTCTACTAAATATATAATATTTGTAAATTTTTTGTAAATAATAAATCAATTTTGATTAATGTAATTTCATTTATAAAACATTTGTTTTCTTCAAAAATGATTTTCATTTATTTTCCTGAAATAATATTCTAATTATTTTTTTAAAATTTTATAAAATATGTTTTATAATATTAATTATTTTTTTTAAAATTTCATTTAAAAATTTACATTGGAATAAATTATTAGATTTATTTCGGAAAATATTGATTTTTTGATGAGTAGTAAAAAATTCAGATATTTTGTAAAAATGTCTTTTAATTATAATAAATTTAAAAATTTAGAAATCCCATTATTTTTCGAATATTATACAAGGTAACATAATAATTATATTATTCTATTTAATACTATTCATTTCTATTGAATTAACGTCATATTCGATTTTAGTGTTGGTTTTTCTTTTGGTTAAAGAATGGGGTTTATCTAATAACATTTTAATGTGAATAATTAATATTTTTTAATAAATTAATAAAACCAATTAAGTAATAATTTATTTGATATTTAAATATTATATATAATTAAATAATCATTTATATTCATAAATTAATTAGTATTAGTCATATATTTAACATTAAATCATATTTTCCATAAAAAATTAACTATTTGAAAACACTCTTTTTCATTGCATTTACAAGATAAATTTTAAAATAAATTTTACCAGTTATGTCAATATAATTATGTATAAGGGATTAAATATTATAAATAAACATTTTTTATATTATTTTTAATTTAATCAAAATTTTTATCACTAATTAATATTGAAAACATTAAAAATAAATTACAATATTTAATGTGAAATGGGATTTACCACAGAACCAAAATGAAAATAATATAAATGATGGGAAAACATGTATAAAATTTATTAGCTTGAAATAATTAAATTTTATCATTTTAAATCTCGATAAAAATCAATTTTGGATCCTTTTTCCATTTTAAAATTATTCGTACTCTTTTTTCTTTTAAAAATTATAAGTATGCCACTCACCTAACTGATAAAAGGTCATCCCCTCTTCCATTTTCATAACACCATAGACCACTTTCGGATCAGCCCATAACTACCCAAATAACATCCCAAATTACATATCATAATACTTGAATCTTTTTTTTGGGTAAAAAATATATTCACAGAATACTTTTCATATAATCCGAAATAGTTGGCCTTAGAAGATGTAATATTCTCAATTATAAGTTTTCGTATAATCTCATCTTCCACCTCTTCAAAATATTTTTCAGAAATTATAATATTAAAAAGTATTAATTATATACTATTATTTTATTATATTAATTTCATAACTTAATCCATCACCCCTTCCAACAAAATGTATATGAAATAATCATTCGGGCGTAAGGTTGGCCAGCGGCTCATGAACAGATATAATTTTTTTCCATCATCACCAATCACATATTATTGTAATTATGGATTTAAAGAATATATATGATATAAATATATATATTACTAGTGTTATTTTATTAAATATACATTTTTTACTTTCTATTCCATGGTGTATATGGTAAAATTGCTTGTGTGTGTGGTGGACTACCACATCACGAAGCGCTGTGGTTTGTTTTCCCAAATGGTTTTTATGAATGGCAATACAGTTAATTATATTTTATATATGGGATATATATGAAATAATAGTGATATAATCTAAATATTTATCCTTATGAGTAGATTATATATCATTTTGTTTATTACACTGAAAAATAGTAGCATCGTTTGTGCATGTATATACTACAGCCTCCACAAAGATATGTGATTTGTTTTTCATCACAAAATTATAATAATGATATATATAAATATATATATATATATATATTGAAGTACATTTAAAAAAAAATATAATATTTATGATATTCAAATAATTATAAAATTATAGAATAATTCATACCTTCTTTCTATAATGATAATTGAAAAATGGAAATGTTCTTCGTGCGTACGTACATCCAACTGTCTCCATGATCCTAACAGAGTTTTTTTTCATAACCATTAACCATTATTGGTATTAATATAATAATTTATGAATAAATATTATAATTATTTTATTATTATTATTCAATAATTTCTGAAATAATCACTTCTTTGACCATAGTCAACATATCAAATCCATTTTGATATAATAAACTAAACATTCTCCAGACACCTGATATGGAGTTAAGTGATTTTGTATTCAAATATATAATTATAATGAAATAAAAAATTGTTTTGGTATAAGTTATTTAACTTGGAAATTTTTATTAAGAAATAAAATGATTGATATAATATTTGTATACACAGGTTAAAGGACATACAATGAATATTTAGACTCAATGTAAGTGTCCCCCATCTCACTTTTTATTTCTATGATACATATGTTATATTCACCAATTATTTATATTTTTGTGTAAGTACTTATAATTTTACATTTAATATCATCAATCCTTCATATATGAAGGTATTTTTATGTTTCAAAATGAAATTATTTCTTCCAAATTGATTTTACATTAATCTTACAATGTGGAATATAATTTCATTGCTCAATTTCGTTTCAATGGTTTAAATTACTTATTCATTAAATTTTATATTCTATGATTATGTGGGACTTAATATTATATTATTATGTATTTATACTTTTTTATTCGGATTTACATTTTATAAACCTAATCGATTCATAAACCAATTCCCATATTCAATTATATGATTTTAGTAAGGGTTATTCATCTCACATTCTCTTTCCTTGAGACATACTTTTATAATATGAACCTATAGTAATTTTTTATGTGTAGATACTACAATTTTTCATGTTATGTAATTTAAATAATTTTTAATGATATTTAATGTATCATTTTATGTTATACATTCATGGGGATTAAAATTGAGGACTTACCAAACTGGAAAAAGCATTATGTTACAATCTAAAATCTTTTAGGTTTGTTTATTTTCAAGGTTCCTTTAGAGGAAATAATATCTTATTATTTTCATGAACTGAAAATAATCTCATCTCATATAGTCAATTATGTGTTTCAAATATTTAATTTCCATTTCATCCCTTATTTATCAATTAAATAGTGAGAATTCATTTTTAAGTGATACTAACCTTATATCTTGTTCATGATCGAGTATATTTCTATTATACGTCCATTTTTTCTAAATTGTTATCTAAAATGTTATTTTATTAATATAAATTATTTTCTAATTAATAATTTCAATATATTTTACCTTCTTTTAAAAATATTTAAAATGAAATTTCTTAATGTTTCCCAAAATGGTTCACTTTTTAATCTATTTATTAAAATAATTTGAATCCAATGTTTATTTTAACATTTAAGACTAGAATGAATTTTACCATAAACATGTACATTATATTACTTGTTTTTTGATTTATATATTCCCATGTTATTCTTAAAGATAATAATTTTTCCAATATTTTGTGAATTTGATCTTTGAAAAGTGATTTTCAAAATGAAAAGCATATTTTACTCAAATTGTTTTTAATGATATTTTAATGGTATTTTCATTCAATAACCATAAAATTCCCTATTTTTATTTATGATACAATCAAAATATTTTATTAGGATTCCGTCCACAATATTTTTCTCCATTGATAATGATATTTTAAAATATATTTATAGTGGAACTCATATTTTCCCTGGCCTTATCATGATTCAAAGTGATTGTTAAGTAACCTATTTCACTTCCATGGGTAAATCATCTTCAAAAGATATCATTATGAAATCTATTTATTTTTAATGATTTAATCATATTATAAATAGGATATTTTGGAAATTCTTTCTTTTAAATGTTTTAATAATATTTCAATGATATTGTTATGGTGCATATTTATTTTACATTGGAAAATAATATTCCAAAAAGATTTTTATATATATAGTATCATTTTTATGGGATAATAATGTTTTAAAAATAAATAAAGTTATATAAATTATTTTTTGATGAAATGAATGATCTATGAACTTTATTCCTAATATAATTCATGGAAATCATTTATAACGATGGTTGGTTTAATTATAAACCAAGGACATGTGGTTATGCCCTCAATCATGAATGTGTGATTCTATGATAAACTGAGGGAAGGTGGTTCTATGATAAACTAAGGATTTGTGGTTCCATGATATCCCTTCAATGTATTGGGTACTTTAGATATGGAATTGTTCAATATTTTCTATTCAATTTATAATATTGATATAATGATAATGTTCCCAATATACCAATACGTTAAATATATGCTTTCTTTGGGTTTATAATGTTTATTATGGAGAGGATTCGTATGGGTAATTTTGGTGACACATGTTTTATCTTATAGATAACCATGGTATTGAAATGTGATTTAGTTACTAAGTTACTAATAGTATCTTAAAGTGAGATCTCTATATTTCATTATTTTAAGAATAAATGCATAAGATAAAATTTTATTTTTTATTGTTTTATAATTTTTTGGTTAAATAGGAATGATTTACTTTGACTATTGTGTTTTATTATTTTATTTTTGAGATTAATATATTATTTCATTATATGATGGTTTACTCATTCTGGTAATCATCTAACCATGTAATAACCATTTTGGGTTTGGATAATCACTAATGATTGTAGGAGTATATTTTTAACCCATTTATGATAATATGATCTTTCAAATTAGATGTTAGAGCTTAGGGCATGAAAATTTCATCTTGAATACTCATCATTTAGAGAAAAAGATGAGATTATTGTGAAAATTGGATAAAGGATGACATTTCACTTGTAAACTAATTATATTGAACTATGTTTTGATTACATATAGTAAATGAATTCCAAAAAACATGAAAAATAACCCTGTATAAAATGTTATCATAGTTTTTTTATTTTTATGAAATGATGATATTTTCACCCATTGCAGATTTACGGTTTTGAGGTCCTTAACATCATATTGATCATTAAATTTCATATGATCAATGATATCTATCATTCAACATACGTAATTAACTTTTTCAACAATGTCCAATTCCTTACATCCCATATTTTTTCTTTAACTCATAATATGACTATTATTTATGATATATTATCTTCATATGTCTTTTTCTCTCTTATAGAGAAGATGTTTTATTAACCAAAATTATGTTGTGGGTCTCCGAAAAACATATTTTAAAACATCCAAAAACTTATTACTAAGCTAAATTTCCAATATCAGGGTTGAAATTTGTTATAGTGGTTAGGATGTAACAACCTAGTATTTTAGAAATGAAATATATGTTCAATAGTGTATTCAAAATGCAAGACCAAGCTTAAAAAACCACAAAATATATAATTATTATAACAAAGCTGATAGATTTTCTGGTATGAATATAATTAACTATATTATGATATATTTATTTATTTTTGGGAGTGTGTGTATCCTAAAAAATATAAATTACAAAAAAATTTCAAAAAAATTAATGAATTTTAAGTAATGTAATTTTATTCTTCCAAAATATGTCTTCTGAAAAAATATTTTTTATTTCTTTTCCTAAAAGAATATAATAATTAATTTTTCACTTTTATAAAATTTATTCGATATTAAATATGAGGCTTCATCCCCAATATTTAAAAAAATAGTGAAAAAAGTGAAAATAATTATCATGGTTACGGTGAAAATTGGATTATTAGCGGTTTAACTAAAAGGATATGGGTCAAAATAAACAAAAAACTGGTATATAAACTATCAAGAAATATTTAGATTTTATAGTGGAAAATTTCTAATAATAATTAATTTTTTATCCTTGTTGAATGTCAAAAATGTGGTATAACATTATCTTTTAAAAAAATTTCAAATGTTCCACTCCCCACACTTTTAAATGGTCACCACTATTCAATATTCTTGACACCTTCAAACCATATTTTATCATTCAATAACTGACCAAATAGCATCCAAAAATCGATACTGTCATCCTATAATTATTATTTTCTTTGTAAATCTATTCTATGAGTACATTATGTATAGTCTTAGAGAGGTGGTTCAAAAAGAGGTAATATTCATAACTATGCGTTTCTGTTTATTTCAACCTCCTAAAAAATATTAATGAAATTTAATGATATTGAAAAAAATTATATATAATAAAATTTTATGTTATTATATTAATTTCAAAACCAAAATCCATATCTTATTCCATCAAATGTGATATGAAGTCATCATTCGTTGTAAGTAGAACTAGCACCTTACGAATCGATGTCATTAATTTTATGTCATCAATTCTAAATATATATTGTAATGATTTATTTTATTATTATTAATATAATATATTTTTAAAATATTTATATATATTGAGTTATGATATGAAATAAAATAAAATTAATTTGTATTTTGTGGGGGATACAATAATGTCCCTCATGTGTACGATGAACTACCACCTCACAAAGCAATGCGGTTCATTTTTCACTAACGCTTTATATGGAATATAATAAGGATATTTTTAATGAATATTTTTTATATAAATCACATAATATATATATTCATTATATTTTTATAAATTGGAAAAGATAATATATCATTTTATTTCTTACCCAGAACAATGATAACATCGTTCATTTATGTGTGGACTACCACCTATAGGAAGACATATAATTATTCTTTCATGAACACATCATGAGAATGATATATATATATATATAATTATAATTATTAAAATAATATTTTGTTTTATTGTTTTCTGATTATTATGGAATGATAAAACAATGCATAGTCAATTTCAAAAATGATTATTGAAAAAAAGAAATGTTACACATGTGTTTGTTCGACCTACCATCTTCATGATCATAACATTGTTCATTTTTTAATAACTATTTCTCGTGATTAGTTTAAAAATTATAATTGGTGAATAAATATGATAATTATTTTTATATTAATATTTTAGAGATTTTGAAATAATTACCTTTTTGACCATGGCCAACACACCCAGAACATTTTGAGATAATGAATCAAACATCATAATAATGTCTCATGTGGAATTATCTGATTAAGTATTAAAATATTTACATCTAAAAAAATAAAATAAATGTTTTACGTGTAAGGTGATAATCCTGGAAACTTTTCTTAAGAAGTGTAATAATTTATGTAAAATTATTATACTAAAGTTAAAGGACACTCAAATAATATCTCGGCTTGATTTAAGGGATTACCATATCACTTTTGTTTCCATGAGAAATATGATATATTCACCACTTTTTATGTCGATTAGTTTATATATTAACCCAACTTCATATAATATTTTGAATTTTTTTATGTTTCAATTTATTTATTTCATCCAAGGGTATTTTACTTGAATGATTCCAAGTGGTAAAGAATTTCATAACTAAATTTTTTTTCATTGTGTTATATTATTTCTTCATTGTATTTATCATTCACTGATTATCTATTTAATGTATTTGTAATATATTATATTGAATTTTTAATTATTTTTTTGGGAATTTAATTTTAATACACATAATCAATTCATTGACTAATTCTCAAATTCAATGGTATGATTTTTTTAAGGGTTATTCATCTCTAATTATTTTTCTCTGAGACACTTGTTTATGACATAAACCTATATTCATTTATGAGGTGTATATACTACCATTTGACATGTTATACAATGAAACATTATATATTAATTATATTTAATTTATAATTTTGTGGTATTCATTCAAGGATCATAAACATGAAGAGTTATCAAAGTGGAAAAGGATTTATGTTACAACCTCCTCTCTTTTGTGATTATTTATGTTTTTAGTGCCTTTGGAGGAAATCATATTCTCTAATTTTATGCAAAAAATATATTTGTTAATATTATCTATTTATAAATGTGTCTCACCTATTTAACTTCCATTTCCTTCATTATATATTAAAGAAATATAGTGAAACTATCTATAAGTGATACTGATCTTATATCATCTTCCATATCATGTATCATTATTTTTTATACTGAAGTTTAATAAAACATTAAAAAATGAAATTTTATACATATAAATTATTTTCCAAATAAATTTAATATGGTATCCTTATTTTAAAAGGTTTTATAAATAAATTTTTTATTTATATCCTAATGGGTCACTTATGGCTCTAGATTTCAAAATGTTTTGAAAAGAATGTTTACATTTAAAATTTATGAAATGAATAGATTTTCTGAATATATTTTCCATTATTTTTCTGAACGTTTCACTATATGTTTTCAATTTTATATTAAAAGAAATTTATTTTCCCAATATATTCTAAATTTTTAATTTTTAAAATTTATTTTCAAAATAAAAAGGTTAATTTTCTCAGAAATGTTTTTAATGATATTTTAATGGCATTTGAATTCATCAATGATAGAAACCGTTTTTGTCACATATGATCCAATGGAATTATTTTATAATGACACCATTTTCATTCTTTATCTAGATGGATTAATATTATTACAAATAGATTTATTAATGAAACTATTTCTTTTTCATGGGTTAATCATGTTTCAAATAGATTGTTAAGGAACCCATTTCTTCTATACAGGTTAGTGATACTTCAAAAATATTATTAAAGAGATAATTTATTTTCCAATATATAATCATGTTTCAAGTAAATTATTATGGTACCTATTCTTTTACATGGTTTAATCATGTTTCAAATATATTTTTATAGAACATATGTATTTTATAGGGGTTAATCATGTTTCAATGAGATTGTTATGAACATTTTTATTATAAATGGGTTAATCTTGTAAATAAAAGATTATAATTGATTTAAATGAGTTTATCATTAAATTAATTATCAATTTACTTTATTTGAGATACGGTTAATGGAATTTTTTTATAATGATGTGTGGTTTCATTATCAACCAACGAAGGGTGGTTATTTTATTTATCATGGATGGTTGGTTCTATAATAAAGAAAGGACACGGGGTTACATGATAATCCATGGACGGGTAGGTCGGTAATATCACTCCAATGTATTAGGTACTCTAGATATGGATATCATCCATATAATCTATTCTGTTTTAAAGAGTGATATGATGATAATGTATCAACGATAAAAATACAATTTATCTGTTCATTCAATGGTTTTATAATGTTTCTTATGATCAATATTAATATCACATGTCTCATGGATATTGATTCGGATGACTCACAAACATTATTAATCTGTTTACCATGTTTTCATGTTTAATGATATAAATATTGATTGGTATTAATATTATTATATTACACTCAAGAAAATTGATTATTTTATCACACTGATATGTTTTTGTTATGATCACTGATTAAATTTCATTCTTAATGATTACATTTATCCTTACAGGGCATTTGAACCCAAATTTGATTTGTTTCTTTTCCCCCAGGATATGAATATTAACATTGAATGAATTATTTATAGTTGGGATTTCATATGGATGATGAGAATGATGACTAAATGTTAAATAATTAAATAAGGTTTATGTGATAGATATTCAATTAAAATATATGGATATTGTTTATATATGAGTTTATCCTAATTCTATGAAACTCGAAACCTAAAAGGACCTTGAGAATTTAATCAACGTAAATGTTCTTTTTGATTTTTTATGGTCTGGATCGAAGAAATTGGTAACCTTCAACAGCATTATATACAAAAATAATTTAAAGTTCATTTTTTTAGTAATAGATCCAAGAGTACAGGTTTTGGGCTATTATATTTAGGTAGAGAACAGATGAGAAAAATGATATTAGTGGTGCAATGAAATGACAATAAGAGATTTCCTATTATGAGAAATGGGAGGGGCACTTTTGGAATTTCATAAAATATTATATTAATATAATTTAATTTTGATGTTAAAGTAGATCCTAGATGATAATATTCAAATATAATATAAGAATGAGTTTGATAAATCTCATCCAACCAAATTTTGAAATGTTTAGATCTCATTTATACCCTTATATTTTTGTTTTAACACTTTTGAAACCATTTTATGTTTTCAATGATATCAATATTTTTTACTCATATATAGTTAATATAGTTACTGTAAAAGGAAAAATGGACCATTAATGGATCATGATTGATTTCATAAACTACATCCCATTCAATTAGATGAAGATAATATTTTTATAAGTTTAATGTTATTTAATAAAATATTATTTAATATAAATTATTATTAATTTCAATTATAGATCTATTCATTTACATTGAAAATAATTACATCATGAAAAAAGGGATTCATATATAATTCAAAAAAACCACTATAATTTGTCATGATTATCTATAGAATATTGTAACACAAAGATTAATTCAAAATATATAATTATTAAAAAAATATAAAATCATTTATTTTGTTTTCCTGTAGATTGAATAATTAATACCTCAGTATTATATATGTTTTTAAGGTAATTAATTAATCACTAAAATTTAGAAATAAATCACCGTGATAAAAAATAATTCAATTTTCAAAATACAATTTTGGATTTAACATAAACACTATTTACTACTACTTTAAAACTATTTTTTTTATTAAAATCCATAGTATGAAAGATTTTGATTAATGTTAACATAAATATTATAACTTTAAAAATCATGTAAAAATTGAAAAATGCCATATAATACTTTTTGGGATTATTGCGGAAGAGATATTCACATCCAATAAAATTGTAGAAAGTGTTGGGATCATTATTTAGTCCTTATTGTTTTACATTTGACTTTAATTACCCAATTTACCATTTATTGTTGTTGTAACACCCCTAGAAAAACATGTGTTGGAATGTGGGGATAATCATTATTCATATAAGAGACCCTAGAGAGTAATATCATGTGGTTTGATGGGAAGGAAACCAATGTATTAAAGTAGACTCTTGGTTTTTGATGACTATGTTCATTCCTCGAGGATAGTCGGGACATGAAACGTTTTATATGATCTAGTACCTATTTGATGTTGTAGAGGCATTAGATGGGTTTTGAGGCTTTGGTATATAATGGGTGTGTTGCGATTTAATGGGGCGGAGAGTTTAATGCCCTTGGAAAAGTGAGAATTAACTGGAAAAATGTCACTACCCATTTTAATAATGTGAACTAGGATTTTTAGGAGATTTCATTATTAGAACTATATAGTTAGTTACATTATCTTGAACTAGTGATCAGGATGGGTGTGGTTTTGGGAATTTTCTCAGTGTGTACGTGTGAGTGAGGAAACAACACACTAAAATATCATGTGTTACACTATGGGGACAATCATTAGTTTGATAAAAGACCCCAATTAGTAATATTATTTGGTGTGTTGGGATTGAAACCATGGTATTAAAGGTTACCCACATTGTTAGATGAACAGGTTGAGGCCCTGAGGAAGGTCGAGTCATGATAGTGGTAACATTAATTATTAAGGATATTATATATATTAAAAAAATAAAAGCTAAATTTAAAAAAAAATTGGTCCTCTTGATTACAATTATTGAATCAATATTTTAAAAATCAAACCATAGAATTAGGAAAATTAAATTTAAAATTATATTGGAAATATGAAATGAAATAAAAATTTCAATAAAATTCTATTTTATGTGAAAATAATGTTTTAATAATAAATAAAAATATAAAATTCATTTAAAAAAATATAATTGTATTGTGTTAAATAAATTTGAACTAATAAAATTATAAATTTAATCTAAATTAGAATACGAATTAATAAATACATTAAATTAAAATAAATTTTTCAATAATAATTAGTATTTTTCTATATTCAGTGAAAAATAAAACTTTTTATAAAATTATAAAAATTTCAACATAAGATAATAATTATTTGTAAATTTTAAATAAATGATATTTATTTTATAACCTAAATTTAAAAAAAAATCTTAAAATTAATTACACTATTTTCAAATGAATAGAAGTAAAAAAATTTATGAACAACAAGATTTTGATTTATAAAATGACATTACTAAAAATTGAATGATTATTTTCTTAGAGAAAATCAACAAATTTTAATTTATTTGGACGAATATTGATTTAAAAAATCAGTATATCATATTCAAATACAAAAATTCAATATGTATGTAATAGTAATGACATTTAAATAATAATATTTCACAGTTCATTTATGCTTCGTGTTACACGTCTTATACACTATTAATCATAATGTCCATATTTTAAAATATTTTAAAATTTCATTCTCCCCACCATAAATAAATTATTCTCTCACAATTATAACATACACACTGTAATTAAGGGTTTGATATTTGAAAATCCTTTTTTAAAACAACATCAAAAAAATATGTCAATAAAACTTCTTAAAAAGAGGTAAAAGAAAATATAATGGTCAATAAGAATTACATGTATACCGGTTTACAAATAGGAAAACATATGTGGGATTTGAACATTTGTATATGGAAGTAAATAATAATTCAAAAATAATGATAGATAGTGATATATAACATTGATCATAATAATGATAATGATTATAGGAAAATTTGCAACTACAAAACCATAAACTAAGTAGTCTGAACAAGACTATCGATTCATCAAAAAATAATTTAATAGGATAAATATCTTTCATGGTTCTTTAACCTATGTTTATGATTTACATTACTATATTTAAAAATAATATAGTTAAATATAAATACTTTTCATGTGAAATTTTATCCATTATTTAACTTACATCACATTCTCTTCCTTCACTCCAAAAAATTATTATTTATGATCAATTTTTCACATCTGAAGCACTAAAATAAACTTTTAATTGTTAAAAAAATATTTAAAAATTATATGGAGATATTCCAGTTGTCTTGAGAACAAACCAATTTGGTCATAAAAAGTTAAGATATTTACCAAAACTAATAAAACTTTATATGAATAAATTATACAACAATCTCAAAAATTCAACAGTAATACAAAAAGATTGAAATAAATTATTCCATAATAAACAATCCTTGATAATGTTCTTTATACTCGTAAAAAATATTGACTACCAAAAATTAAAAGGATTTTATCACACATTCATCCATGAAAAATTAAACATCTATCTCCATATAACGTTTGTCTCTCAGAATGTCATATACCAAAAAGGGTATATATAATAATAATATTATCTCTAAAACATAATAATCATTTCCATTTACTACCCAAATCACCATAATAGAAAAATAAAATCATATATTATTCATAAAGATAATTCAACATTTAATCCTGAAATAATACTCCATGTTAGATGTCAGGGTTACATATATCTCATCCCAATAAAACATCTACCAAAATATAATTGGTCACATTTATAATACATAACATAAAATCTAAAAAGTGGTGTATATGATACTGATCTTATGGTAATCCTTAAACTCATAAACTCGTAATGGAATCCATAACTTAAAAAATAATATCTCACGAAAAAATAATAAACACAAAAAATTTCTATACACATCTCTAATACCAAATGTAACAACCCCAAACCCACACTCCTGTGTCTGATAATGAAAACAAAAACATTGAATTTATGTATTTGATACCAAATAACTTGAAATAATTATTTCCATCCTGAACATGAAAAATAAATAGGAAATATTTAATCAATTACATACCCAAGGCCCTTTTAGGTTTATATTTTTAGTGAATTAGGACAAACAACTATCTAGTTGGATTCATAAGAAATTGGTTCATAAAGAACTAAATAATATTCCATAAAAATCACCACACATGAAACATTTATAAACACAATTAATTTATCATCATCTTTAAAATCATAGTGATAAATAAACATATGAACGATGTGCTTAAATTTTCAGAAATGGAAAACAAAGTCATTAATAGTTGAATGTCATAAATGAGTGTAAAATTAGAATTACAGTATATATACATAATAAAAATGCTTGAACATAACATAATAGAATACATACCCACGAATACTAATTTCATGAATCATGAAACAAGTTATAAATATTTAAAATTTATGACTTTACCAGGATTTAATAATCAAGATCCCTGGGATGTCAATATTGATCAATGGAAGTATTAAAATCCTATTGAAAATAAATAAATTAATTAATAAATTAGTTCACGTAGAACATCATATTAATCAACCATTCTAAAATTATATTATAAATATCTAGATACTATTGAATTTTAATAGAGAAACCACAATGTTCAACTCCTTCCATTATTTTTTTGATTATAAGGAACATGACCCAACTCATTGTGTAGCTATAATGGGTCTTACCGAGCATATAATTTTCATTGTGTTCACCCATTTTTCATGAGATAACCATGCCTCAACCCATTATATAAGCTATATAGAGGTTTTTTGATTCTCATATATAATTAAATATAATAATATAATGAATAAAACATCACAAAACTATTGACAAACTCATTTAAAAACATATGAAAAACACATTAAGATATTGAAATAGCCTTTTCATATAAAACCCCATTTTCATAACATAAATAACCTAGAATAAGGGATGTATGTTTATTAATTAAATAAAATATAAAATATAATATGGGAATCTAAACACTAATAAATGGATATAACAGTGTCAAATGTCATTATCTTTATATATGTTAAAATAGATAAACCATTTCATAAGTTGAGTAACCTGTGGAAATGAAATGTGTTCCGTGAAAGTGCACTTTAAAAAATTTCAATCCATCCAATAAAATATTTAGGATTATATCATTTCAAAATACCCATAGTATATTATAAGTGATATATATGATTTTTGGAATTTATTAATCTAAATATAGTTATAAGATCAAGAAAAATTCTTTCTAATAGGAAAAATACATTTCGCTTCGAAAATGACCTTTAAAATTAATAATTCATAAAATTTTGTGAAATTTTGTTTATTAGAAAATAAATTTGGAAACATATAAAGTAATTTCAAAATAAATTAATTGTTATAAAATCGTAAAAATCATTTCATGTTTTAAACTTTGAAAATAAAAAATCGTACAAACCATTTTGTTATGGGAGTCTAAAGTGAACCATATAGAAAACATTATGAAATTTCTATTTAAAAACATGTTAATATTACGTCTAAAATATTGGTTAATAGATTAAATAAAACATTTATGATTATAAAATAATGTGTATGAATATATTTTCAAAAAAAAATGGATATTTAAGGGAATGATTCTCGGCCTAAAAAATATTCAAGATTGGTATCACATACAATCGACTTTCTTGATGACTCTTAAATAATTAAGGGAGGAAATGGAAGGAAAACATGTAAAAAAAATTCAAAACCACAGGAGAGTGAACTATATGTGTTTTGAGAACTAATATCATATTATTTCCATCTAGGTAACCTTGATCATAAAAAAACATGAAAACCAAAAATGCTGAAACATAATGCCTCTTCAACATTGTCAACTTTTCAATTATAATCCCCTTGAAAGAATATCATAAAATGAATATTTATACATAATTAAAATCATAATATTAATGATATAAAATTTCAAATTGGATTTATATAAACATCATAAAATCATGTAGTTTAATAACATAAAATTATTTCCCAATGAAAGAGTATTTAAGATGGATTGCCTTTAAAAAGATCGTATCATTGAATTTAGAATTAATCAATACGAATATATTCTGTAACTATTATATATACAAACAATTAATGTGTAAATAAAATATACAATAATTTATAGATATATTCATATATAATAATGGCATAAAAAATAAAATTAAGAATCATTGTAACCCAACATATGGAAATTTTGTTAAGAAACACTTTACCACATAGCAACATTCTAGTAAAATACCTTTTGAGAAAATAAATCAAATTTAAATTTAAATTTAAATGATTTATAAATTATTAATGATATTATATTTTAAATGGGTTGTACATACACCTCATAAATTAAATTAGGTACACACAATTAAATTATTCCTCAATTAATGGAAATTGGGACAAAATCTATTACATATAGTCCAGAAATTAAATATTTGTCAATTTAAAATATTATATTAACCTTATATACAATATTTTATTTAATAATAAAATAATAAATGTTTAATATCCTATATTTAGTCGATTTATTTTATTTGTTTATATAAACATTTAATTACTTAATTAATTATTGTCCACATCAGGTGTTTTGAGGATGTTTCACTCATAACTTCAAAACAACTACATTTTGGTGACTGTGATCAAAGGGGTAATTGATTCATCATATAAAAAATAATATTCATAAACTAATTATGATTTATATCGATAAATTATACATTTTAATCCAGCATTGAATATTTGTTAAGAAAAATAAAATATTTTACATTCAAGGCGATGGTAGGCCATACAAACACATATATAACGTTACTATTTTTCAATGATAATTAATTAACGAATGTATGTACTCAATTATCATTAAATAATGATCATAATATCTTAAATAACATACTATTTATTTAAATTTACATATATATATTATCCATTATATGTGGTGATGAAAAAAAAATCACATCACATTGTATAAGTGGTGGTCCATTACAATGCAAGAACACCTTTACAATTTTTCACTGTATGGATGTTCAAAAAAAGTGATGAATTTTTTTTCTCAATAGTGATCAATATTTTATTCCTATAATATATATACATTATATCCATAATTATAACCATCCTTTATAGGTGGTGATGGAATATAAATTGCATCGGTTTCTGATGAGGTAGGTCACTATACACATGAATAGTGAACTCCTTTCCCAGTTGATGGAGGATGGAGATTGATATAGGTTATTATACTAATATAATAACATTATAGTACATGTATCACAATTATATTGCTATCTCAACATTTTTATAGTCAATTTTAAAGAGGATGAAGAAGAAATAAACTGAAAATGCTTAGTAAATAACTATACATTTTATTGGGAGATTCTCATTTTTATTAAACAATAAATCCTACAATATATGTATTATTCCAAACTAAGAACTATATTATGTGGGGAGGTATTTTTGGAAAATATTTTTTTTGGAGTTTTTTGATCCAAATGGTTAATGATGTTTGAATACATGAGTGTAATAGGTAACCTTTTCTAGGGCAGGGGAGATGCACTTTGGGTATTTCCTAAAAAATTAAATTATTATATATTAATTTAGATGTCCATGTTTTTCAAAATTGTTAATATTCAAATATAATATGATTTGGAGTTCAAATATTCTCATAAAATAAAATTTTCATTATTTTTGTCAAATATGTACACTTGTCATTTTTTTATGAACCCTTTTTATATTTAATGTTAGAATAATGTTTATTGTAATTAAGGTGTAAATATATTTCTTATAAAAGGGAAAATGTCCCATAAATGGATTGTGGTGGATTTATTAACCATAACCCATTTACACGGTCAAATATAGATGTTTTAGGAATTTAAAATAATTTAATTAGCTATATTTTATTATAAAATATCATTAATGTCAAGTGTAAAACAATACATTTAGATGTAATTTAGTAACATCATGAAAAAAAAAATTCAAATCTGGTTTATCTGTGTCTATATAATATATCATTTTTTTATAATAAAAAATATAAAATTAATATTCATTAAAATTATATTATTTTCAAAATTTCAAGGGTTATTTATTTATTTATTATATTAACTGAATAATTACTTCTTTATCATTATGTTCCCTTTTATGGACGTTATTTTTTCACTAAAAATTAAAAAATGATTACCCTATTAAAAATCAGTTATCGATAAAAATATTATTTATAATCATACATATCCACTATTTTCCCCAATTTTTAAAATATTATAGATATTAAAATCAAGAGTGCAACATTTTTTCCTCTATATTTAAATAAATATTTTAAAGGAAAAATCATATCCAAATGAAAAACATGATATATTATTATTTTTCAAAAAAATTTATGATATATACTCATATAATAATATTAATATAAGTTTTAGTGTCATTTTTTAGACTTTATCATTTTAATTTTAACTTTAGATACCAAATTTACCATTTAGCATGTTAAAAAAATTTCTAAGGTTACTATTTATGTTGACCAAAAACAAAGGGGAACTATTTATTATATTTGTATATCATGACTAAATATATGGAATAAATTATTCAAAATTCCAAATAAATAATTATAATAATTTAATTTAAAATTAATCCATCACAATATGATGAAAACGGTTTTTTTAAATTGCATTTTTTACACAAAATATCTTGGATCCAAGTGAAGACAATAACAAAAAATTATTTAAAAATATTAAACATATAAAAGTTTTTCATTACAATGGAGTTTTAAAATCTAGTATTGAACCACACCTCACATTTCCTCATCTACCAATGAAGTTAAATATTCAGGTTCTCTAATGGACCACATTATGTTTCCTTCAATGATTTATCTCTTTGAAAACCCATTGGACACATGTTTAGATTCATTATATGCATGTGAAGCAATAATATTGAGTTATGTGACATGATTCATAAATCAATCTAATGGGGTAGAATAATCCATGGTACATTATTGGTTCTCTCTCATAGATCTATAAAAACAATAATAGAATCAGATTGAATCCAAAGGTTATTGAACATATGATGGACAACATGTTTGATAGCATACATCATTACCCATAATTCATAATCACATTCTATTCCTATTCCAATATAGTAATGAACTAAACTTTTAACAAAACCTCATGTGGTTTAGAAAATACTTCTACATCCTGAAGTTCTTGGAGATCTAGAGGTTGTACCATCGAAATTGGCTTCAATCCACTAGTCAATCAAAAGATTAAACCACATATATTTGAGAAAAAGTGGATGCTTTGGTCTTCTTATATGTCACAAAAATATTATAATATTCAGATCATCCATACTACTATTCAATTCTCCCCACTATTTTTTTAATAGCATAGGACTCCCAATATATATACAATGGTCCAACATAGATAAAGATTTCCAAATCATCAAACAACATTGCAAGAAAAGACCATTTAAAAGTATAAAAACGTTCTTATAATAAAAGTTTTATTATTTAAAATAAAAAACATTAATTAAATTTTAAAACTAGTCTAGAAAAGAAAAATATATATAATTTCATTATTTTCTAAAAAATTATTATTTTCTCTATTCCCTAAATAACTTTCTTTTTAGAATATTCTTAAAAATTTCATAGTATGTTTATTTTTATGTTATGATTTAAAAATTTATTTTTTAATCAAATCATTTTTCTAAAACATCTTTAACATAATTACAATATCTAATCATGCAAATTAGAAAAAACAATTTTTTAAGAAAACAATTGTGGAATATAATGAATTTAAAAAAAGAAAATAATTTATTATTTACTAAGAAATAATATATAAAATTTTATTTTTAAGGATATATATTTATACATTTTTAAAATTTTGGTTCACTCTATTAATACCCATCAATTCAAAGGCTAGGTTATAACTGTCACATTTAAATAATAATATTTGATTGTTTATTTATGCTCGATGCAGTTTAAAATAAATAATAATGAACATAATATCCTTATTTTAAAATATTGGGAAATTATAATAAATATTATTTATAGGTTATTCAATTATTACATTGATAGATTTGTAGTTTTATTCATTGATGATATCTAGATATACTCTAGGAGTTTTGAAGAGCATGACAGTCTTCAACTATTAGCTCTGAAGACCCCAAAAAAATATGGGAAATATAATAAGTGTGAATTTTTTATCAATAATGTTATTTTCCTAGATATAATATCTCCATGTATGAAATATTAATTGAATCCTCAATGAAAAATTAATTTAATGAATTTTATATAAGGATGCACATAAAATAGGTCTAATGTTTCTTAGGCATAGAAAGTTACTATTGGATGTTTGTTCCACATTTTACCCGATTTTAAAAAATGTTAATAATGTTTACATGTAATGGGGATTAATTAATATGGTCAATAGAATATAAGTAATGTTTTTATGAGATTAAGAGAATGATGATTAATTCACCTGTATTGACTCTAACATCACATAAGTAAGGATTTTAAATTTATAGTGATTCTTTGAAGAATGCATATGGATGCTTTATTATAAAGAAATAAATTGTAATTGGATATGAATCAATGTAATTAAAAATACATGAAAAGAAAACCAAATAAGGATCTTGAGTAGGAAGATGTCATATTATCATTGAAAATGCGGATACGCTACCTCTATAGTGAAAGATGCGAGATATAAATGTAATACTAGAGTTTCTAGTATATCTTTTATCACATGGATCTCAACATGTGGAAAATAATATGGTTTTAACTTCAAAATTACTAAGATTTATCGATGCACTACCAGCTTAGTAAGGGAAACAAGGCGAATGATGCATTGAGTAAGATTGACCATGGATTTCTAAACCTTATGTGGCTTAATAATTATCTCATTCATAGAGATCTTGTAAATATGTATATAATGATTTCAATGAAAGTAGAACCATGTTTCCTTTTATATTAAATTGATAAAACATTCTAACTATAATGGATAGACAAGTCTCATATGGATGTAGGATACATACCAATGAAGATTAATGTATAGATTAATGGGAAAATGACATACATTATCTACTGAGATAGAGTGTTTAATTTTTGAAAGGGTTTTTGTAATCCATCCATACTGGAGTTGAAAGTATAACTTCTAGATGCTTCAGATTGTTGAAATTTTACCATAAAACTAGGTAGAAAAAATAAATATAGGGATTTAAGAGAAAATTTACAGTGGGATGGCATACAGAGGTTAATTTCAGACTACGTGTCCAAATTCTTTGTATGCTAGAAGGTGAAGGTAGAATGAAAATATCCTAATGGAGTCATGATCATGTTTTCATGACATGTCAAATTGTTTATGATTTTAATATTTATTTATAGACTACGGAAGACCCTAGGTCATCTCTCGAGGAGCATTGATAGGTTTTGAGTATGTATTTTTAATAAGAATTTCTAAAAGAGGTGGGAGGTTTTGAAAACAGATTTAAGTAAATTACATAATTAAAGAGTTAAATAGTTGATAAATAAAGGTTGTGTAGTACTAATTATGAGATAATAAGGTCATTTCATGTTCACTATACATCTTGGATAGTTCATTGTTCAGAACATTTAATATGGTTTGTTTAATTCATTGGTTGAAGGTTGTCAAGATCTTGACCCCCCCTATTGCCTCTTCAAATGATGCTTAAAGAACCAACCCTTGGCACAACAACCATGACTCCACGATTTGGTTATCAAACATATAATAAGAGGTATAACAAATCATACTTAAATATTATGTATGTTTGAGATAAATAGGATTATTGTGTTGTCCAATCGGAATAACCCAAGATTCCTACTTGAAATATCAACCGAATCAGTGTTGAAATAAAAGAAATTCTACTTAATTATATCAAATGAAATATTATCATGGGGAGGTATGTCAAGGAAAAAAAACTGAAATATTAATCACAAAAATTATACAATAACAGTAGAATAACATGTGTTGGAACTCCCTCCCATGTTTATGAAGCTCCCTCAAAATGATCGTCCACCGTTTAGCTTTCCATCGAGAGAAAGAGAAGGCTCAGGTGGAATTCCCTCTTCTTACATGATTCCCCTATGAGGATAGGGGCCTCTTGAACTTCGTGGATGATAATAGGACTTCTTTGGGTCTCAAAAATACCATATATTTTCCTCCTAGCCGAACATACAAATGGGGAGCCCAAGGTTCCATTTTATAGGAAAATTAAAAGGTTGTTCTGAGCACACAAATTTCTGAAATCTACTTGTCACATGAGTTTCGACCTCTTGAAAGCCTTATATATATTTTTATAAAATCATAAAGTCGTATAAACACCTCTTGGATGTGTCCACATAACTTTTGGCACAATTTTACACCAATATCTAGAGATATAGACAGATTTCATCACACCACATTTTACTTCGTGCAGATGCGGTGTGCTGGAGAGATCCGGTGAGTTGGGAAAACCTATGGCTAAATGTGTCTTTGGTTTCTTCATATAAAATGTATCCCAATAAAGTATTGACCATCCATCAATATGTTAGCCAATTTGGATGCACGGTTCATGAGAAATGCACAGATGAGTCCACTCTTGTCCATGGATCTTGCGCAGTTTGGCCCATTTTTCTTAGACATCATCCTGGGCCCCCCAAATCACCTCCTCTTGCAATGGAATCACCAAAAAAACTAACATTGTCCTTTTTAACAGAGATAAACACAAAATAGATTATTCAAACCTAAAATGAGGCTTGTACTTATTTTCATAATTCTCAATATAAAACAATTTTAGCATAGTGGTGTAAAGGTGAAAAATACATAGTGAATCGGGTTACGATCACACCACGACACTTAAACATTTTAACTCCAAGGAAAAGTCACATATCCAAATAAAATGATGCAAATATATATTCCCAACATCATGAATATTTATCATTTGTGTAAATTTTAATTAATTAAAGTAATTTGATCAATGCATGAACCACACCAAGGAGTTATTCCCAGTGAAAATGGAAAAATATTTCTCATAAATCATATCACAATGAAATTAAAATAGATTAATGATACCGACATGATAAAGGAATTTAAAAGTCATCCATTCCATTAACTCTCCATGTGTGTGTGTAAAAACCATTCCATGCTATTCTTTCCACTTTCATTCCCACAAATATAGTTTATTTTAACATTATTCAGTTTTAAATGATTTTTTCACCGAACCTATCCCACAGTATTTGAAATCATATTTCAAGACCCACTTTCATATGAATTTCCAGAAGTCATACTATAAGCTCCCGACCTAGATGTCCCAATATTTTTCACATTTCATCACACCCCTTATGTTTTTGATAATATTATTTTCTTAGAAGTTTCATTTGGAACAAATCTCACACAAATCTCTCAATCCTTGTTTGATCTCCTCAAGACACTAATTGCAATAGTTATAACAAGATAAAAGGTTGAGGAGGAGTGATTTTTGACCTACCAAAGACACAAACCAATAAATTGTTTTTGAGGGCATACAATAGTCAGACATTAGGTACACATGCATAGGTCAATCTGGTATAACAACAAAATAGATCGGATAAAAAATAAACGTATGGAATGTTCATTTAAAGGATAAAATATTAACCTAACGTATATTTACCTTATATTAAGTAAGAAATATTCAAACATTATGGTTTGGTACAAAAACATTGTAGAGATATTAGTGACATAATTTTCCCAAAAACAACTCACACAAGGGGAATCAATCATCTCAACTGTTTCACAGTGATACAACCATTTATATCAATGACTGAAAACCAATTCACTAAAAATAGCTCCCTAATGTTAAATTCATACAAAAATTCTTTTTCACTTTTATTGTGGTATTTTTACATTCCCCGCTTTATGGTCACTGAATCATGGATCTTGGAAATTTTTATGGGGAAAATGAAAATACCATAAAGAATGTGAAAAAGGGAAGAAAGAAAGAGAAAAAAATAATAGAAATTCATAACTAATCCATAAATATACACATCCCCACACACCTAGAATGTTCAGTCTCCTTACTATAATAATTGAGAATGTGAGAAGGAAGGATAAAACATGGTGTGTTTCACTGGTATGTTGCTTCTTGATCACGGAGTTCCTCCATCTGGATCTCTAGCAGGGATTCGAGGAAGTGCTTCAGCCACTGCCCATAGACAGTGAATGTTTGCTTGGTTTCATCATTTTGAACATGAACAAAAACAACTAGAGATACATTAATAACAGTGTATGGGATAGACCGATAGGAACGAAGCTGACCTGGACGCAACATAAGCCTTCAATTATAAAGGACGACCTTCTACCTAATTTTTAGTTGATGATGAAGGATGAGACGATCTTTGGAAGCCTTGGTACACTGCTTTTAAATCCTAGAGTTCTCATATGCATCTCTTCTCATTTCTTCTAACTCATGAATCTGCAACTTCCTTTGAGCACCTACACCAGAATTATTAGTATTATATTAATTGATGGCCTAGTAGGCCCAATGCTAAATCTCAACAGGTATGTGAAAAATCCTTTCAAACACAAGATGATAGGGTGGCATTCCAATTGGAGATTTGAATGAAGTACGGTAAGACAATAATGAATCATCCAGAAGAAGACTCCAATATTTTCTATTGGGTTGAACTATTTTTTAAAGAATCTATTTTGACACTATATTTGACACCTCGTCTTGACCATTGGTATGTGGGTGATATATAGTAGACACTCTATGACCGACCCCATGTCGACACAAAAGTGATTGCATTTTTCAGTTGCAGAAATGAGAACCCTGGTCACTAATGATGAACCTAGGTAATCCAAACCTATAAAAGATCTATGTTCTCAAAAATTACACAAATGTTTTGGAATCATCTCTTCTTTTAGCTCAAGACTGTACCCATTTTGACAAATAATTGTCCTCCAGAAGAATGTACATGTTTCAAAAGGAATTGGAAAACATACCCATAAAGTCAATGCGCGAAACAAATAAAATGTTATGAAAGAACAATGGTTGTTATGGAATTTCATTTCCATTAAAGAAAATACTCATTCATTGACAATGGGGACAAGATTTAAAAAACTAATGGGCATCCTAAAAAAATTTGACTAAAAGAGACCAGAATCAAGGACCTTGCGAGCAGTCCATTGGGGACCAATGAGGCCCACAAAAGGCAGAGTGTGACAAAATCTAAGGACCGAATGAAACTCTCTATAAGGAAAAAAACGCCTAAGTAATTGATCACTACATGTGTGCCAGAGGTATGAGTCATCCCAAATGTACCAACAAGACTCATGTTTTATACCACTGTCTTGGGTTTTATTGATATTACTAAGAATGAATGGTGTTTCAAAATAATTTTCAATTTTTTCATACCATGGAATAACATCGTGCACCTAGTACAATTTATCATCAAGAAACATATCATTTATAGGAATAATGGGGGATGAGTCAATGTACGAGGATGGGGGAATCTTACTAATATGATCATCCACCACATTCTCTAATGATTTTTTATATCTAATTTTTAGATTAAATTCCTGAAGGAGGAGCATCGAGTGAATGAGATGAGTTATTGCTTTTGGTTTCTTAAGGAGATATCGAAGGGCCGCATGGTTAGAGAACACATTGACATTGGACCCCAAATTGAATGACCTGAACTTTTCCAAGGAAAACACAATGGTGAGGAATTATTTTTCAATTGTGGTGTAGTTTTCTGGGGCAGGGTCTGAAGTACGTGAAGCATGGGCAATTACATGTGGAGTTAGATCGACCCTACTGAAAACACTACCGCAACTGCATAGTTAGATGTGTCACACATGAGCTCAGATGGTAAATCCCTCCGTGGTGGTTGGATTATTGGGGGAGACATGAGACTCCATTTTAACTTATTAAAAGATTCTTCACATTCTTTATCAAAAATAAATTCTTTTTATTTTTGGAGTGACTAGGAGAGGGGGAGTGAAATTTTACTATAGTCAAGAATGGAACGATGGTAAAATACCACATGACCTAGGAAAGACCGCACATCCCGTACATTTTTGGGGAAAGATTTCACATTGGATTTATCCACTAGGATACCATACCTAGAAATGAAATGCCCCAAAAATATACCTTCTATCACCATGAAATGGAATTTCTCATAATTTAATATAAGTTTATTTTCAATAAAGAAATTTTTTTCTAAACCAAGACTACTTAAACATTAATAAAAAGAGGAGATATAAATAGTGAAATCATCCATGAATACTTCCATGCAATCCTCTAAGTAATCAAAAAATATACCAATCATGCAACATTGGTATGTACCCTGACCATTGCACCAACCAAATGTCATCCTTATATAGGAAAATGGGCCCATGGGGCAATCGAAGGTTGTCTTTTCTTGATCCTCGGGGAAAAATGGATCTGAAGGAATCCAGAATACCCATCAAGGAAATAGTAGTGGGACTTACCTGCTAGCCTCTCTAAAATTTGGTAAATAAATGGAAAAGGGAAATTGTCCTTCTTAGTGTTTTGTTTTATTCAGCGACAGCCTATACTAACACACCAAATATTATGCACATGAGTTGGAACTAATTTATTGTTTTCATTTTTGATTACTTTAAGGCCGGTATTTTTAGGAACTACTTGAACAGGACTGACCCATTGGCTGTCAGAGATGGGGTAAATGATTATAGTAGACAATAATTTTGTTACTTCATTTTTCAAAACTTCTAGGAGGTTTGGGTTTAGTCGACGTTATGGCTGCCTCACTGGATTTTACTCATCATTTAATAAAATATGATCTGTACAAATTGATGGGATGATACCAATAATTTTAGAAAGTGTCAATCACAGAGATTTTTTATACTCCAAAAAAATTATAAGAAGTCACAACTCATGCTTAGGAGGGAGTCAACTAGCAATTATGATAAGCAACTTGTTTCTATTCTCAAGATATGAATATTTTAAATATTTAGGCAATTGTTTCAATTCCAATTTAGGAGGATTTTGGATTGATAAGAGTGTGTGTATGAAAGTGATAGGTCACTGATCTCATCTAACTGCTCAATGCTATCATCATTAATTGAGTAATTAGATTTTACAAGCTTAGTAGTATCATCGATGGTTAGTGGATCCTCAGTTTTCAAAAAATCATCAATTAATAAACATGCATGACATTTTTCAAATCCACTACAACAATAATTTCATGAATCATTTCCCAGAATTCCAATCAATGAAGAAAACTCTGAAAGGGGATCGGGGGAAAGAAATGTTGTTTTTAGGGGTTCAGAGTACATCAATTGAATTAACAGAGAGAGAGGAATGTTCTTCTAAGGGGTGCTTCATGGAATCAATGATATTGAAATGGACTATATCACCACAATATTTCATAGATAATGTACCATTGTGGAAATTAATTATGTTTTTGGAGGGTTTTAATAAGGGTCTCTCTGATATAATTGGGGAATGTTCATTCATCCTTTCTTCCTCTATTTAAATCACATAAAAGTCAGCAAGAAAAATTAAAATGTAAACCCTCACAAGAACATCCTCTAACACATTAGAGGTGTGTGTGGTACTCCAGTTAGCCTGTTGAACAATAATTCCAGTGGCCTTTAGTTCTCCAACATGTAATATAGAGAAAATAGTGTGAGCCATCACATTTATCGAAGCACCTAAAACAATCATAGCATTAGAAAAAGAATACTCCCATATTGTGCACGGAATTGAGAATGTTTTAGGATCATTGTACATGGTGGGAAGTGATGGATCTATTAATGCTGAAACATTCCTCCCCATTCTCACTTTTACATCACCTTGAAGTCCCCTTCAGTGTGTGCACATATCCTTTAGAAACCTAGAATACCGTGGAATTTTCTTCACAACATCAATCAATGTGATGTTAACATGAACTTTCTTGAAAATATAAAATATTTCCTTATCAAGTTTATTTTTATTTTGTTTTCATAGTTGGGTGGCCCTTTGAGGAAATGGAAAAGGAATGTTTTGGCTGGGTTACTTATAAATGTAATCACTCTTTCCTCTGGAAGGGCTTCTGTCAGGACAATGTTCTTCAACATTTGGAACATTTTCAATGGTTTAGATAGAAGTTTCATTAGGATGGGATGAATCTAAGGAAGGATTAATTTTAATTTATATTTGTTTTCCACTCCTAAGGGTGATAGCACTAACAATTAATTTATAACTACGGTTAACTACTGGTTGAGAGAGATTTTAACCTAATCCCGGACTTTGAATTTCACCCATTGAGTTATCTTGTTAGCCTAATTGGGTTTTAAGGTCTTGTATAGCTTCCTGAGTGGTTTTATGGAATTGAATATTGTTGGAAGCCATTTTTTTCATTGTATATTCTAGGGTAGGATCAGGTTTTGGAGGGGTTTGTTGAAAATGCCTTTGGGTGGTTGAAGATTTCTGTGTGGTGGTGGTGGATGACTACTCTGACCATATTAGTTCCATTGTTTTTGAGGTTGGTTTGAATACCCCTTGACAATAGACATGGTTCTTGTTCCACCAAGGGTTTGATGGATATTATGGTTCTTGCCTAAAGGGTTGGTTATAGTGGTGTCCTAGAAATATTACCTCACAAATCGAAAGTGTTTCCTTCAATTGAGGACATTGGTCAGAGTAGTGGGTGTAAGAAGAACATATACCATAATGAATAGGAGGAATAGATTGGTATTTCCCTTGAGAAAGATAAATTTCTCGAAGAAGGGCACTTACCTCTTCGAACTTTGTGTCCACCTTCATCTCGAATTTAGTACATTGCACCTCATGGACACCTCAAATCAGTACATTGGACCTTGATCCAAATTGTTGTCTTTTTGGTGCAATGTTCTCAATCAGGGTTCTTGAAGAAATTGGGGTTTTATCAACTAAAACCCAACCTATAGTAGCATCGATCATATTTTGATCAAAAAGGATTAATCCATCATAAAAATAATGAATTTAAAGTTGATCACTTATTTGATGGTGTGGTAAACTTGAACATAACCTTTTAAAGCGTTCCCAATATTCATGTAATTTTTCCCCTTGAGATTTTCTTATCCCAAAAATTTCATTTCTTATTATTATAGTTCGAGAGGTTGGGAAAAAAAATTCAAGAAAAAGGATTTTCATTTCGTCCCAGCCTCTTATTGGGGAATTAACATAAAATAACCATTCTTTTTCTGTGTCATCTAATGAAAAATTGAATTCCCTTAACTTTTATTGTTCTTCATCCACTTTTTAAGGTTTTAATATACACAACAGACTGTGAAATTATTTTAAATGGTTGTGTTGATCCTCTCTAGGAAGTCAATTGAATCTTGGTAATAGATGAATTAAACAAGAATTTAGTTCAAAATTGGGTGCCTCTCGTTGTAATTGAATATAGGTGGGTTGGATATCCACATCTGGTGAGGTTAGTTATTTTAGTGTTCGATTTTTTTCATCCATGATATTCACATTAATTTTTGTTTTAATGTGGGTTTCCAAATAAGAAGACAAAGGATCAATATGAGTGTTGATTTTTTGTGCATCCTCGTTCAAAAGATCCTCTTATGTATCTCTGGGTCACTGATGCAGGATCCTATCTAGATCAAGTTTGAAAGGTTGTAAGTCTCCCGGAGAAGAACTTTTCTTACATAGAACCAACACATGAAATAAATTTTAACATATAAATAAATGTAAAGGTAGAAGATAAAACAAATAATCATTCAAAAAATTTACAAATAAAATTACCAAAAACAATCACGAAAACCAAAGCGCTCCCCGAAAATGGTGACAAAATTTCCAAACTTTGTCATGACACATCAAATTTATTATGATTTTAATATTGATTTATAGTCTATCAGAGACCCTACGATGACTCTCAAAGAGCGTTGATAGGTTTTGACTATGTATTTTTAATAAGAATTACTAAAAGTTGAGGGAGGTTTTGAAAACAAATTTAATTTAATTACTTAATTAAGGAGTTAAAAAGTTGATATATGAAGGTATTATATTAATAATTATTAGAGAATAATATCATTTCATGTTCACTAGACATCATGTATAGTTCAATGTTCTGAAAATTTTACATGTTTTTGTTTAATTATTTGGTTGTAGGTTGTCAAGATCTTGACTCCCCTCTTGCCTCTTCAAATGATACTTAAATTACCACCACTTAGCACATCAATCGTTTTGCCAAGATTTGGTTATCAAACATATAATAAGAGGTATATCAAAGCCAACATAAATCTGATGTATGTGTGAGTTAAATAGGATTATTGTGTAGTCCAATGAGAACAACCAAAGATTCCCACTTGAAATCACAACCCAATCGGTGTTGAAATAAAAAACATTCCACTTAATTATATGAAGTGAAATTTAATCCGGGGGAATCATGTTAAATAAAAAATAAGTGAAATATTCAACAAAAAAATTATACAAAACCAGTATATGAAAATGTGATGGAACTCCCTCCCATGTTTGTGTGGCTCCCTTGAAATGATCATCCACCGTTTAACTCACCATCAAGAGGAGGAGAAGGCTTGGGTGGAACTCCTTCTTCATCCTAGATTCTCCTATTATGATAGGGGCCTCCAGAACTCCATGGATAATGATTGGAATTTGTTGGGTCTCCAAAATAAGAGAGCTTTGCCTCCTGTTCGAACAAACAAATGGGGTCCCAATGCACCATTTTATAGGAAAATGGGAAGGTGGTTTTGAGCACATAGATTTCTTAAAACCACTTGTCAAATGTGTTTCGACCTCCATACAAACTTAAATAGATTTGTAGAAAATAAAAAAGTTGAATCCCCACATCTTGGATGTATACACTGAAATATTGTCACAATTTGGACATCTATATCCTAAGATATGGACAGATCACAACACACCACTTTTGACTTCGGGCAGATGCGATGTGTTGGATAGATCATGTCGGTTGGGAAAACAGATGGCCGGATGAGTCTTGGGTTTCTTCTTATTAAATGTAGAACAATTAAATCTGGACCATCCCACAAATTTTCGACCCATTTGGATGCATGGTTCAGGAGCAGTGCCTGGATGAGTCCACCAGTGTGCATGGATTTTGTGTAGTTTGGCCCATTTTTTTGGACATCATCATGGGCGCTCCAAATCACCTCCTCCTACAATGGAATCATCAAAATAAGTAACATTTCCATTTTTAATGGTGGAAAACACAAAATAAATTATTCAAACATGGAATGGAACTTATCATTATTTTTATAATTTTTAATATAAAACATGTTTAGCACAGTGGTGTAAAGGTGAAAATTACACATTAAATCGTGGTATGATAAAGTCATGAAACCTATACCTATACCCATTTGGATATGGGAAATTTTATAATAGGCTTTTCATTATAATTCCGAAGATTACAAGAGAGAACAATTATTTATGGGTTATCATTGATCATCTTACTAAGTCTTCTCAGTTTATCGAAATTAGAGAAGACAGTCCCCTTGAGAGACTTACATCATTATATATAAATGTAATAAAAATAGTTTATGGGGAACCTATAATTACTATATTAGATTATAATCATCCTTTCAGAAATAAATTCTAGAGAAATACTTCCAATTGGTCTCTACACCAAGATACGTTTAATCACCACATGTTATCCTAAGACTAAGGCGATGAGTGAAATAATTGTATAGACACTAGAATAAATAATGAAATCTTATTATCATGACTTATACAGTACATGGGATTAGTTTCTACCTTTTGTGAAATTTTCACAAAATATTATCTTAAAGTTGATCATCCAGATGGCACCATATGAAGCATTATATAAGAAGGGTTTTTGAAGACTGACCTATTGGGAAGAGGTCATATAAAAAACATTAGTTGGTCCAAAGAATGAGGAGGAAATTAATTTTATTATATATAATATTTAATATATAATTAATGCATTCCATATAAGAAAAAAGAGCTATACTTATAATAAAAAGGAATGAATTTTAATTTTATGATAGTGATCATGTATTCATAAATGATTCAAAAATAAATTCAGTTGTATGACTTGTAAAAAATAAGAATTTAAGCCCTATGTATATGAGGAATTTTTAAAAATTTGAATGAATTTGGGGATATATCATTAAAATTGGCTATGTCACAAATCCTTTCAAAACTACATGATTTATTACATGTTCAATTAATAATTAAATTCTTGATGAATCTAAAAGATGTGATCATATATGTGAGAATATAGTTGGAGACTCAAATTCCTTAAAATGTGGAGCGTATACATATTATTGACATGAGAGAGAAAGTATTATTGAAATAAACAACCTGTTTGGTATTAATCATTTAGAGAAATAACAAACCAGAAGAAGAAACCAAGGATACTAAAGAACCTAAAAGGAGGGACTATCCATTTTTTTAAATAGTTCGCATATAAACCAATTTATATTATGAAGTTATTTATGTGTGGGATAATGAAACACCTGAGACTCTTATATAGTAGCAAAATAATGATTCATGGACTATTGAAAAAATCCTCCATTTAAATAAACATTATCCAAGAAACAATTTAAAATTTATATTTTATAATTTTAAATTGATTATAATAATTATATTTTTTTAATACGTCATATTTGAATTAGCATAGTAGGAAATTTAGATATTTTTCTAAAATTTTATGTTTTTAGTCTAAAATTACTCTTTTCAAGAAACTATTAAATTTTATGATTTTACAATTATATAAGAATGAACTAGAAGTTTATAATCACGTTTATGGAGTGAAATATTAAAATATGGAATACAATTAAACATTTTAAAATCTTATTATACCTTATAAAACCTATGGAAAACATTTTTTCGCTGAATTAAAATGTTACATTAATATATAACTATGTTTCATTATTTTCATTTAATCATGTATTTTCAAGGGAGAGTTAGTTTTGGATTTCTTTAAAATTCTCATAATTTATTTATTTTACTACGATTAACTTTTATCATTTAAATAAGAAACTTAATTATATTATATTATATATAAATATTAATCATGAAGACAATATTTCTATAATAATGGTTATTTTTAGATTAAGCATATTTATATTAAAATTAATTGATCACATCATTGGAGATTTTATTTGATAAATTTATTTTAAAATCATAAATTTGGTTTATAAAATTAGGTGACATGATCTATTGTAATGTTTTTCATTACAAATAATTTTTAATATAAGAAATTATTTACCATGGTAAAAGTAAAAGGGGTCAATTGAGTTTAATGAATATTAAAATTCATCAAATATTTAATAATTGATCATAGAATTGACTATTTTTATATAGATTGAAAAATATATGTTCCCCCTTAAATTTTTTCCCTTTTTCCCATTGAAACATGAATAGTTCCACGATATTGTTGAAAAAGTACAGGTATTACCAAAACTACCTTCCCTTCACTTGTAAAAGGGGAACATATTCACCACTTGAAGACATACCTCCCATTCAAATTTATATTTGAAAATATTAAATTAATTTATAAATATTACCCTATAAATGTGTGATAATCCTCTCGTCACTCATTGTAATCCTACATCCTTCAAATTCAAAGATACTTCCATGGAAAAATCAAGTCCTCGATGTGAGTATTATGGACTACTTAGTTTAATTCTCAATTACATTCTTTAAAATTCAATTTATATGAATAAGTATAATTATATAATTATCATTTATATACAATAATATTAATATAATAAGGGATTATAATTTTTTATTCATATTCCACTTAGAATACTAAAGGAAAAAACACGTGTTTTTGTGTTTTGCAGACTACCATCTCTATAAGATAACAGGTTTTTCTTTTCCTGCACTATCTTACGAGGTTGGATATAACAATGTTGTTAAAAGATAAATATTATTTTAATGATATAATTAAGGTTATTTGGTGAAAAATTTATGAAATGGGAAGAGAAATTACCAACAAAAGTCAATTTTATTTTAATTTTTTCAGAGAAGAATACTAATAGAATAATATTTTACTCAATTTAGGTAATGTTTTTATATCCCCAAATTCATTCTATAATAACTTATAATTCTAATTTATCAAAATAATAATCACTAAAAAAGATAATTATTTTACTTATATAATTTTATTATAAACACCTACCTCATAATCATTCATTAAAACAATGTAAGTTCATGTTTTGGTTGGTTTAACCACCAACCTGAAGAATACATTGAATTTACACCATATATGACTATGTAAATATAAATATTGGTATAAAATTATATAAATTGGTAAAAAGTGATTTTTATGGAAATAATAAATATATATCCAGTTCATCAGTTAAGGAAACTCCATCCGTTCTTCATAAAACACCAAAACATGCTTATTATTGACATCCTATTCCAGACTAAATTATAAAAAACTTATGAAAGGGATTTGAAACATAATAACTTATTATAAATAATCCCTAATAATAAAATTATATAATTAGTAAAAATACACATTGGTAGAGTGTTGAATATAAACACCAATATTATGAAACACATATAAATGATCAAAACTATAAACATTGATGTGGATGTTTGGAACAATTCACGATGAGAAGACCTATTAATTAATAGTAGAGATAAAAATGGATATAATTATGGTTATTAATTAAGTTATTAATATTTTTATGTTTATGATAAAATGTTTTAAATTAGGTTATGGAAGTCCAGACAAGTGATGAGGGTTTCCATCTCAAATTCATCTATTTGATGAATTTATTGTAATATCCACCTGATTTCATTTATGTGATGTATATACTAAATATTTAAAATGTTATATCCAGAAATATTATATTCATTGTATTTTAATATCTTTTTTATTTTGATTTTTCCATGAGTTTATTCTATAATTGCTACCCAAGAAATAAGGGGATTTTCTTTCCAAATTTCTATTCCTTGGGACTAATGTTGTAATCCCCACCTATTTTCATTTATGAGATGTATACATTGATATAGAATAATTTTTACATGTTAATCATGATATTTAAGGGATTTAAAAGACAATATTTTTATCCCTCTCTGATTTTATATTGATTCAGTGGTAATCATTTCCATGGTTGAAAAGTAATCCAATATTTTGGTAATGTAAAAGTCTATATAATTTCCTCAAAAATATATCTTTATCTTGATATTGGAATGTGGATACAGTTATGGCACATATGAAACTATGTTTAATCACCCGTAAATTGGTCTGTTGAGCTTTTACTCGGCCATAATCTTGATGATTAGGCAATGTATTGTAACCAATTAGAGACATTAATTTGGGATATGTTTGGAATACCACAAGATTTTAACGAAAAATGATGAAGGATTTATCCTACCATTACCTTTTTCTCCTTTCACTAAAATTTGCTGAATATAGTTATTATCTTCGATGGATATCCTAGAATATTTATGTACTTATATACTATATTTCTTTGATAATAGTAATTCATGTTACATTGATGATACCCCACATGTTTCATATTTTTTAATGGTTTTTATTCATAACATCCACATTATTCTATTGAATGTGGTAGTACTTGATGATAATGTTTCTCATTATAGGGACTGAACGGTTTTTCCTAGTAAGATATTACACTAGGGATTGTATGAAAGGACATGATAAATCATATAGTGAATCCATTAAACATAAAAAAGTGAAGGAAGAGATATTTTATAGCCCCTATATTCATATGAAGGTCTCATTAAACAAAAATGTTTTTATTTTGGTGCATTCTTATTCCCATATTAAGATTATTTATTGACATTGGTCACCAAGAAAAGTAATGTTTCTTAGAAAAATTCCTTAAAAATAATTATTTCATGTCTAAAATTATGCATTACATCATTATGAGATCAATGATTATTAATATCCATGTTTTGAATTTTGTTCCATTGATCTTGAATGCCCCCTAATTCAGATGATTATGGGTTTCTATTATTTTTGTATTATTTATATATCATTTATTCAATTTATATATCAAGTAATATTCTATTTTATGATAGTATTTACAAATAATCAGAGGTCACCCTTATTTTTTCATTCCCTATGAAACCTATAGAAGTACTACGTGAACTTTTCATGGATATGCTTGAAGGGATAATCATGTTTTCATAAATATATTATATTTTATCTTATGTTTTTTAAGATTAATGTATATTTTTTATGCTCTTACAGGACTAATATACTTTTTGATGCTCTGAAAATTCTTGTACATTGTACCAATACTGTCATATAACTACATGAAAAAGGTATTTAGGGTTCACGATTTTACATCCACAGACTATAAGTTACATAAAAAACAAACAATCTTTCACGTTAATCAAAAAATCTTATAAAATAAAATTTTTATCACATATATAGAAATAATTTATGTAATTACATAATAATGAGGATAAAAATTAATTTTTTGATTTTTTTTTAAAAAATCCATGAATGAGGGGAATATGATTTTTAGAAAACACCTAATAACATTAAGTTGAATCTTCCAAAATAATTACACAATTGATGATGGGAAATTACTATTATATCATATACATTAAAAAATTATTCCTTTCACAGATTTTAAAAATTTCAAAGATAAATCTATATAAAATTATATAAAAAGATTCATTTTGATTTTTTTAAAGATAATCATATCTGACATAAAATGTACATTATAATTTATTTATTTATATATAAATATATTTATAAAAGAATTATAAAAATATAAAAATAATAGGAATATAATTATAAAATAAATATTTATACATTTTAAAACTAGTTTTTATGGAAAAATTTCTAATATGACATGTGAGACATGCCAAGTATGTTCTTTATTTTTAACATATTTAGACAAAATCCATAGGTTTATATCTAAATCAATCCTAGGTTTTTATTCTGATCAAAACAATACATAGAGAGAATGTGGGGGGATGTTAGGACGGTATTTAGATAATAATTTACTAAGTTAAGAGGCTATTGAAGTGCGACTAAGAGCGTAGAGGGGAGCCCTTTTAAAAGTGAGGGTGAGGAAACATAATGAATTTTTCAAAATATTAAAATATATTAACATCTAATGAAATAAGATTGATCTAAAATTTATTATTTTTAATACTATATAAAATATGGTAAAAATATGACCTCTTAATAGCATATATACATGTTTTTTTGTAATTTTAAACCTTATAATTTTAGTTTTAACCCTTTTAACTTGTTTTGTCTCTGGTCGGGGTAACTGGTATTTACCAATTACTATTTATAATTAAAAAAGTGGTCTTATTAACAAATTTTTATAAAATTATTAGAATTTTTTTTTGATTTTATCAAATTAAATTTTATTAAGGTATAGAAATTATTCTAAAATAAACCCTAAAAATGTGATGGAACCCTTTTTCCCGATAAAATTATTTTATGTTCGAAAATTTTCTTATACAAAGTTAATGTATAATATTTATTCCAATAAAATTTATAATATTATTTTTATTAAAATGGAAGTAATAAAATTTTAAAAACTATCCAAAAAAATTTGAGAATATTTAAATACTTGAATTGAAAATATAACTTTCTTATAAATTAGTATTTTCTACAATTTTCAAAAACAAAATATGGTTTTTTTAAAATATTAAAAAAATATATTTATGGAAATTTCCAAATAATTATATATTAAATAATATTAGTTTTTTAAAATTAACAATCATGAATTTAAAAATTCATTTTTTCAAATAAGACCATATAATACATTTAAACAAATTTAGTAAAAATAAAATTATTTTCATTTTCAATGAAAAATTATTCCATATTCTTATATTGAATATAAATCTGTTAAATATAATTTTTTAATTTTTATTAGGAATGAAATTAATATATTATATTAATGTTCAATATTTTTCTAAGAAGGTAATTATCATCTTGAATATTGTACCATGTACGCTAGTATTGAATATTATGTAAGCGATAATGAATTAGAAGTTAACTGAAAAATTGTTGAAATATATATAAAAGATAAAAAATTTATAGAGAAATTTATGTTTAATTTATCTATTTAAAATCATATATTTTTAATATAATTCCAATAGCATCAATGGATTAAAAGATAATAATGTATTTTTGGACTAATATACTAGCAGAAGTTAACCCCCTCAGTTTTTTTATGTCTAATCTCTGTCCATAATGATGTTAAGGATCATGAAAAACTAAAGGATAAGACCTTGAAATAGTTATATTTAAGACATGAACATTAAAATGACTCTGGAATAGTGACAAGAAGAAAATAATTAGAACTAGAACATTCTCTTTATTGGTAAGGGCATTTGAGAAGATTATAACCTTTTTTTAAAAAAGATGATTACAATGAAAAACAATGAAAAATACAAGTTGATACAAATGGGTGTTATAGAAGGAAATATGTCATTAATAGTTAAGAGGGTATTAAAAATTGGAATTTAGAACAATAGAAGTTTTACCTAAATACTGATGGATTGATGAATCATATTTCAGAGTACTGTAAGTAAATGTTATGAAACATGTAGTATCTGAAAAGGCTGTTCCATAAGTTGGATTGTGAACTTAAATTTGGTCTAGATGACTAATTAAATAGTTTATAACTAACATGAAATACTTTTTTTGATATATTTTGAAAATATTGATAGCCCATAGTAACTGTTTAATCAATGTAGCTCCCAAATTTGGAAGATACAAATGAAAGAGTATTTGTATTCATTGTAATAAAAAAATATTGGGAGTTAATTAATATGTAATTTGGGAAGAAATTGATTAAAAAAACTTGGTCATTCATTTTAAATAATAGGTTGAAGACATGAATAGATAGAGTATTAGGCTGGTTTTGAATGATTTTTATGAAATTGAATGATTTTACTTCTCTAATATTTATTCATTGGTAGTAAATCACTCTTCCATAAAAATAACTTTTAGTTTCATTTTATTCAATATATTTCATATGGAAAATATAGATGTGAAAATGAAATTCCATTTTGGTGAAATAGATGTAGAAATTGACATGTAGTAACCATATAGGATCTTGTTTCTCTAGAACAAAGACTATATGTGTATACTTATTAATATTCTTTATGAATTAATGTAAGCGACAAGGCAATGATTTTTTTTTCTTTTATAGTGTATAAGGGTTTCATGTAGAATAACATGAATAATTATAACTACTATGATTAATTTTCGTATTTTAGTTTCATCAACATTCTCTTGTGGGTAGATGACCTGGTCCTAATAGGTAAGGACTTATGTGGACTCAAGAGTTGAATAGTGATTTTTTTAGATTATTTGAGATGAAAATCCATTATAACAATAATAAAATATTGGTAATGATTATTTATATATATTTTAAGACCATAAGAATTGGTTTCTCTCAGATGGAGTACATTTATATGCAAATTGAAATATTTATTATGTCTATATATAATATATTTTTAACCATAATAGAGAGAAATTTTAAATTATAGAAGGATAAATAAATAAAAAAAGAATATGAGTTGATGTATAAGCGAAAAATCCATTTTAATTAGTGTTAGGTACCTTCATATACACCAGATTATGTATTTTATTGGTCAATTAAATTTATATGGTAGTTTCCCACTAGTTATGAAATTTATTAAGAAAAAAACGTGGATGTTGTGAAGAAAATTATATGATTTTTCAAAGGATTTTAAGTTATAGGTATGTTTTTATAATGTATTAACTTTAGTCTGGATAGATTAATGTAGTCATTGGTGTAAATGTAGATATGCAGAATAGTTCCATGGGCTATGTTTAACATTTGGATGATAGATAGCTAGTTATATGTCATGGTTGTAGTTAGTGGATACAATATCCCCATTTAAAGATGAGAATGTGTCCATTTAAGAACCCGGTAAGAGTTTTTATGTAAAATTTTATTAGTAATTGATATTACAATAATGTTAATTGTATAAGATTTATGTTGAAATCCATTGGGCCATGAATCTGGTGTTTCACTAATTGGAAAAAACATTAGCCTAAAATATGATTTAATCCATAAGATACTAAGGGATAGTGTGTTGGATCTACAATATATATGACGGAGTTACAAACTAGCTAACATGTTCACCAAGATTCTATCCTGATGAAATTTTTAGCAATATTGTGACTCATTTGGACTAGGATGATCAAAATGTAATGGAGTAATATTTTTCAATGGAATGAGATTTAATCTATTTGTTTCCAAATTTTTGGTGGTTTTTAAGGATTCTTTTATAAGTCATATCTAGTTTAGATATTATTAGGGATGTTAAATCAATTTTCATGTTCCAATTCAGATTAATGGAAATGGAACCTTAAGAAGATATGTCTTGGAATTTTCAAAGTAGAGGTAGATGAAATATTGTGGACTTAGATTAACTAGAAGATAATATCATGTGATGACAGGGTGTGTTCTAGTCATTATAAGGTGAGTTATATAAGTTTTTTAGCTGATACATAACATAAACATTCTTTCTTCACCATAAGATGGTAGTCATGGTAGTTATTTTTACTAGTGATTTTCAGTTTTCAAGCTGTATAATGAGTTCCCAATAATTATCATAAAGTAGTTTAACTAGTTGACGGGATGGGCCCAATATAATAGTGGGGTGGGACCACATCAATATTTGTGTTTAATTAGTGATCTAATTAGATTATTTATGAATGGATAATATAAACCAATAAATTATATATAGAATAAAAATTTAGTAGTGTTATCCCAGGGATATGGGAATAATGTATGAACCATATAAACCACGTTTTGTTTAATTCTTTAATTTCTCACTTGATTTTATTTCTATGAGTTTGTTTTGAGTGTGTGTGATTTTTTTGACTTGTGGTGATAATATAGGTTATGATATAAGTTTTTATGTTCTAAAACACCAAACTAGATAGAATACTTAATAACTGGATAGGTTTCTGAGATTTTTCAACATCAGCTATTTTAAGGTGATGTAATAGGAAAAATTAATATATTTTTTTAAATAGTATTTTCAAATATATTTATTTTCTTTGATATATTTCATCACACTCAACACTAAGTCATAAAAACCCATGAAAATCTAATACTTAAACCTGAAAATTATAAAATATTCATTTAAAATTTAATTATGAATAGATATATACTATTTTTTAATAATATTTAAAACTATTCTATAAAATGAAAATATATTGATGAAATAGTACTTCGTTTTTAGTAAAATATTTATATGTATTAAAAATACTATTTTCTCAAAAAAATCATTTTATGAAATTCTGTAAATAAATAATAGAAGTAAAATTTCAACTTTTATAAAGCATATTTAAATAAATAAACATCATTTTTTGAATCAACATGTTAATATTTTCATTGAGTGATTTTTTTATAATTTTTTGAAGGGTTAATTTTTTAATTTATATTAGAAAAATAATGACTTTAATTAAAACATTCTATTTCATTTGACGAATTTAAAATGTTAAATATTGATTATTATTTTTTAAAAGTAACATTTTTTCAATTATATATTTATTAATAGAATTTAGCTTTTCTAAAATAAAATAATAAATATTTTTTTTATTAAAACCTTCTATGATTATGAATCTTTTCTATTATAAAAGCCGCTTTTTTGTCATGTTAGAGAATTTAATTTTAAAATAAATATTTCCACTTATATGAATGTAATTTGTAAATACTGATTCATTATTATAAATAATCCTAATTAATATTATATAATAATCTCAACATATTTTTTTGTCAAACCGAATAGTAAAAATAGTAAAATTTAATTACTCTGGTTAAGGTTAAAACTGGTTTACAGTGGGTTAAAAAATAATAATTGTGGAATAAAGAGTGAGAAATTCTCCAACACCAAATTTATGGAAATATTTAGACAATATAACATATAATTTTTTTAATTACTCATTTTGAATCCTCTTTAAATTTGAAAAATGGGGGTACACTTTATTCTTTTAATATATTATAGTTGGGTCCTCTTCCCCACTTATAAAAGGCCACTCACTATCCTCTATTATTCACACATCAAAACCCATTTTTTCATCCAGTACCTACCCAAATATATTCCTTAATTACTCCCAAAAACATAAAGAACATATTTTTATTATGATACCCTCCTAATAATTCTTTAGTTTTAAACTTAATTAGGTTCTCTGAAGAAGATGTAAAATTATTAAGCTAGTGTTTTGTTTTATTTCCACATCACCTTCCAAAAAATATTATTAATATGTAAAAAAAATAAAAAATATCTCCCATATACTGATATTTTATTATTTCAATGTCCTTACCTATATATATGTGCACTTCAATCAAATGGAAAACAAAACCATCAGTCATGTGTACAGAAGACTACCGCCTCATGAATTGATGTCATTCATTTCCATCACCACCTATCACTGATGAATTTAATGTTGAAATTTAGGTCTTAATATTATATTTATGATATTATTTTACTTTTGTAGTTATAGTATAACCTATAAATTGTTACTTTTCATTATCTGATCATGTGATAATGTCGCACGTGTGTACGATGAATTTCTATATCGTGAAGGGGTGTGATTCATTTTTCAATTACACATTACATGGATTGTAATAAGAGTAAATTTTTAAAATTATGTGATATATATTACATAATAGTGATTATTTAAGGATATTATTTTATTTTCCTCCCTTTAATATTATTTATTATAAAAATGGAAATAGAATTCATACGTATGTACGACCTACAATCTCTATGAACTTTATAATTAATCTTCAATCTCTAACCTTAACGGTTTACTATAAAGACGTATATAATTAATATATAGGATATTTATATCATTGATAAATTTATTTATTTTATATAATGATGATAAAAATTAAATTTTCAATGATACTAAACCAAAACATACATGAAAATTGAAACAGTTATTACCTAAAACAATATTTTAATTATGAAATGTTTATAAAAAATGAGTAATATATCATAATTAAATTATATATTGAATGATATATATTAATATGTTTATTTAATAAATATATATAATAAAACTATATTTATATTACATGATGTATTATTTTGGATGAAATGAGTCAAGGCTTATGGTAGGATATTTTTGTCCCAATTTTTCTTTTATGGGACATACATTATATTATGCACAGGAAATCTTTTACAAGGTGAATACACTACCACCTTGAAATATTATAACCTGAATCTAAATATTTCCATTATATTTAATGTCCCATTTTATTTTATTCTTTATTGGGGATTACTATTCAAATGTTACCAAGAGATATAGGATTTTAGTCTCGCTTTTTATTTTTTGGAGACATGTGTTATATTCACCACTTCTATATTTTTTGTGGTGTATATAACAAAAATGAAAGTAATTTAAAATTTTCACCCTGAATTTATGGGATATATATATCCATTTTATTTTATGTCTTTTATTTGTTCAATTGTTCAAAAGTTACCAATAAGGTAATAGATTGATGTTACAATATCATTTACATCAGAATAATTTATTATTATTATATGGATGAAGAAAAAATGTGACTTTTCTCTCTATAAATTCATATATATGTTTATAATATGTTTATTTGTTATGAATACATGTTTTTTATTTAATTTACACTATTTAGGAACTATTTATTCCAAAAGAATTTTTCTAATGAAAATCGTCTTTATTTCATTCTTCTATCAAAAATCACTTTTTTCATATCTACATTTTCAAAACATATATTAAATAATTTTATAACATTACTATATGATTATTTGGAGTATTTTTTCTATTTTTATTATCTTTTTTATATTAAAATTAATATTCATCTAATTTTCCAAACAACCCCTTTATTTATTTTATTGAAAATGTAAAAGGAATAATTGTTTTAATGTGTTTGACATAAAAAAATATTCATCATTCATGACCAATGATTTTTTTGATGAACTGGGGATTTTATTTTTGGGAATTTGTCTTATTGGATCTAGTGAATGAACCAGGTAATGCATCTCAACCTGATTATTTCACATGTTTACTAGGAATCCAATCAGGTGGCAGAAAATTTGTCAAAGAAGGAGGCCATGGATTTGAACATCATGTGGTATTTCAAATCCATATATTATTGTGAACCACTAGTGTATGTTTACATGTGTGTTGTGTTTCATTTTCATATTTGTAAATATTATTATAAATCATCAAATCTAATTTTTTTTATTTAATAAATTTTGGGGACCATCCTTGGTCGGATCTTGGCCCTTCTTGGTAATGTGTTGAAGAATATTTTATAAATATCAATTTTATTTTCAAATAAAAAGATATCCAAAATATTTTTTGAATTTCTAGTTCAAAAAATTTATTTTTAAGGAAATTTTATTTTACTAATGAAATGTTCCAAGTTATATTTAAAAATAATTTTCCATCTAAGATGACATCCTATGATGTTACATAATATTTACTAGAGATATGATTGAATTGTACCTTTATTTTTCTTTATATTGATGTTTTATGCATATGATGACAATAATTTCATGAAACCAATTCCTTTAACATTGGTTATGTTATGATTAAATGATGAAATATTTATAAAACCCAATCCTTTTCAAAAATTTATGCTTGGATAAAGTGGTGAATTTTTTTGAGAACTCTTTTATTTTCCATTTGTTATGCAATTATAAAATGTTAATGAAACACATTTCATATAACGGGTTATGATATGATGATTTTATTATGAACATAGGTCACAAAAATTCATGGATTATGTGATGTGTGGGAACTATATCTCCCTCTAATTAATTTTTAAATGGTTAATGTTATATGAGATCAAATGGTACACTAGAGGTTATCCAAATCTCAAAAGAGGGTACACGATTGGTTATCCAAAGCCCATAATATGGTAAAAGGGGGGTTATCTTTTGCATGAAGTAGTTAAATGGGTTGTTATTTTAAGACCAACATGTTATGAATGTATTATTGGATATCCTTGAAAAAAAAGATTAATGCTTATTTTTATACTATAAATCAATATTTTATGCAAACCTTATGATCTCATGGAAAATTTTATTTGATTGTATTATGATTCCTGTATTATACACATCCAATATTTTTTAAATTTCTCATATATATTATGAATAACCTAACTCCAATAACCCAGTGTTAGTGGTTACTTTATTTAAATGGTATTAAAAATAAAAAATTGTATCTCAAAGGACTAAATAGTTTAATTATTTTGTAGAAATAGATGCATACATGGAACCTTTATTAAATTGTTAATTGGAAATCAAACATCAAAAATAGAAATTAAATGTCATGTTTGAGTTTATTCTAACATTTCATCTTCAAATCCTGGGAAAACGGGAACATATAAAACAACGATCTCAAATGATGATTAAGAGTTATATACAATAGTATCTATCTTTAAATCAATACTTCATAATTAATATGGAAAGGTGACATAATTAAATACACATTCCATTTAATTAAATAACTTTTATAAAATCATAATGTATGGATAATATCATTATGAAAATTTCAAGCATAAAAATAACAAAAATATTATTGGAGGTAATTCTTAATTATTATATGTCACGTTTTCCATGAACATAATACCTTTACCATCAAGAACATTCAAAAGATAGTTAAATGATTATGAGTAAAAACAATTATTTTTTTCTACCTTTGACATCTAATGAGGGTAATGATGCATCAAGGGTCTTTTATGTATATGTTCCCCATCCATTCTTGTAGGTTCAAAGCCTTACTCATACATTGAAATGATCAATTCATTAATCCATAACCCTTATAAATATAAGGACCCAACCTTAACATTAATTAATCATAAGATAATTCAATATTTTGACTTTAATTCAAATTGAGGAAATTTTCAGGTTTATTTCTTTAGATAATTAGGTCATAACTCATAAATAACAACTTAAATATTACAAGTAGACAATTCTACTAGCTATCAATTTTTTTCATAAAAACGTATCTCTTTAAAAAGAATCTTGGAATTGTTTCATGTTTTAAAAAGATTAAAATTCCTTAATCTCATCCATGACTCTATTATTCTTTATATCCTGTGAAAAAACATTTCAAAACATAGGATGAGCATTAAATTCTCAGTTAGGGATACACAAAGAAGGAAAACTGTTGGTCTTGGGAAAACATGAAACCCATGGATAATTTATCATAAAGTAATACTTTTTACCTTTATGAATTAGTAAATATAAATAATTGAATATAATATCATTTATTACCCTTTTTATAACCAAAATATGACCATAAATCCCATAGAAAGGAACATAAAACAAGTACTGTTAACTGGGGAAATAAACATTCTTAATTGGAATAACCATAAGGTCGACTTCCCCACATATCACTAGATGGAATATCCATACGGCAGACTTACATACCAAATGCATTGGTGATTATAATGTAACCACCCATCCTCGGTTTATCACAGAACCACCCATATTTGGTTTTCCACATAACCACCCATCTTTGGTATATCACATAACCACTAGTCAAATATCCAACTATTATTATATAATATTAACACATAAAATATTTGTATTATCAAAACTTTTCTCACACAATTTCATTTCCAGTCACAAGATATAATTTTATGATATTTAAATAGTAAACCCACTTCCAAAACCATTTTCAACACAAAAACACCATAAATGGGAATATATAATTTCTTTTCTTTTATAAAAAATTAAAAATTATAGAGGAAGACAAATATCAAATAATACATACTGTGAAGCAGGAGTCATTGTCACCACATAACATAAAATATACTCCATTTATCATTTAGTAAGATGATTCATAGGAAAAGTATCCCATTTAATGAATATAAAATTTAAAGGGATTTATTATACAACATATAAAAGAAGAAGGCGTGTCTTATCAAAATATTCCTCAATGAAAGATGATTGAGATGAAGTCCCTCACAATGATCATTTAATTAGATTAAATATAAATCAATGACATAATTATTTGTGATAAATATAAATACACCAAATATAAGTGGATATTCACTGTTAAATATTCAGTTGTTATTCACACATATTCTAGGAAAAACAAAACCAATGACAAGGATATTTAGGTCAAGGAATGGAGATTGAGTTATGATTTCCCTTAAAACGATAATTTAGGTAATAAAATAGATATATTATGTATATTTATTATAAATACCCATAAATAATGTATAAATACAAGATCTTATATCATAATTCCTTTGACACATAATCATAACATGACATAATCATGAAGTTGGAGATCAAACCAAAGAATGGAAATTGGGTTAAAAAGTTCCCTAACCATTAGTCCAAATCATCACGTTGGTTCATTGTTCTTCAGAATAAAAAAAATAAGTTAATTTATACTTGTTTGAGAACATTTTTAAAGTTTATTATTCCTTTTATTTCACTTATTACTATGTTATAACAATTACATATTTTTTTGTTAATATCAGTAATTTTGTTGATATTCCGTACTTGAGTCGAAAAGGAACTAGTTTTAATTTAAATTGTCGATATAATAAGAATTACATCATCAATAGAATGATATTAATGATTTAAATATCATATAATTATAGTATATTGGTATTTATATTATTCCATAACCTTTTGAGATAAGAAATGAAATTCATCATTCATGGACATGGTAGGTCATATGTACGCATTAATGCTACTTTCATTTCATTGTCTTATTAATGGAATGAAAACTAAATGACACATAGGTATATAATAACTATATTATAATTTTTATGTAATATATATTACATAATTTCATCAACTTCATCTTTTATATGATCCATGTATGGCAGCCATGAGTTATATCACTTTGAGGGGGCAGTAGTTTTCACTTCTCCAAACGAAATTATCATATTTACACATTATGGAAATCATAATGGTATGATGTAAAAATTAATTTAAAGAAGAATAGAGATGATATTAATATATAATATATCATATATAAATAAATTTTCTTCATAATGTCCACCATTACTAGTGGTTGGAGAAAATTAAACAACTATCATTTTGTGAGCCATTAGTTCGTTTTACACAGAAACAACATGTTCGTATACATTAGATAGAGGTGTGTGTACGTTTAGTTAGAATATGTCTCATAAAAAATATCCTAGAATATTTTTGATACTAGTGTTATTATTTAATCATATAATAATAGGAGAATAGGGATTACAGAATGAAAATAATGGAATGGATCTTGAGAAAAGATGTTACCTCTAAATCGGGTAACTTCTTTTGATTTTAGAGAAAAGGCTTTTATGAATTGAAATCTACCCAAGTTAAATATATAAGATAAAGGGAGGGATGATTTTATATTATTTGAGCAAAATTTATATTAGAAATGGGGCTTTAGATTCATGGGTATGTAGGTAGAGATGGGGGCCTTTTATATGAGTGGAGGGGGCCACTTTAGGAACATCTTGAAGTATTTTTTTGTTAGAAATTTATTTTCAAATTATGATAGTTTCAAGGTGATAAATTTCAAGTTTATAATGTATATGGTTCTATGTACTCTCATCTGGTATGTTTCATAAATGTTTAGGTCACAAAATTAACACTATATTTTAGCTTTAACCCTTAGTTAAAAACATAAACTCTTACCATATCTTCTTGTATTTTCATAATATATTATTACTATTGTTACTAAGATATTTCAAGAGAAGAAAAGAATATAATTAATTAAATTTGTAACATTATTTGTCTATTGGATGAATATTATTTTTTGAGGAGTATAATATCATTTAATCAAATATTATTTGTTTTCAAAACTCATTTATGTCAATTTGGACACTCATTAGTAAATTATTTTTTGATAAAGTCATAAAAACTTGATTCCTTTAATTCAAAGGGATTAAATCAAATTTAATATGTCATAATCATCCAAAAAATTCTTGGATTTTATCAAAATGTTAAAACTAAATTTATTTTTAAATTTATAAAATCATTTGATTGAATCTTTCATTAATAAGGTCATCATTATATCATCATTATGTTATCAATAAATTTCATTATTTAATGTCTAAAATTTATAAATAAAACATCATTATTTAGGAAAATTTTTTATATTTATAATAAAAATTTATAGACAAATAGATCAATTATATAAACTAAATTAATTTTTTTCTGAGTTAGGAGATACATGTTTCTGTTATTGTTCCCTTTTCTTTAAATTAAAAATTATAAAAGGTCAATTTCACACCCATGTGGATCCATGGGGTTTTAAAATAGAACCAAGGATACCCATGGTCAAAAATATCTAATCCAATTGGATTTGAAAATGTTTTTGGTGTAGTTTAATATTATTGTTATATTATTTTTTACCCTTATTTACCAGATTTAACCCTTATCCATGGTAAATAAAAATAATTATTAAAGTTACTATTAATAATTTCCAAAAATTAAAGATAACTATTTAGATAATTTTTACCTTCTAATTTAAAATAGGGAATCCATTTTTCCAAATTCAAATAACATATTTAGAAGTAATTAATTTAAAATTAAATCCCATTTCCAAAAGCAGAAAGAGGGTTTTAATGAATTAAAAACTATCAAAAGATTGACATTTTTATGTCAAATTTCAATGTAAAATTACGTCCAATGATTAAGGTGGATTAAATTATAAAAATATAATTCAATTAAACATTAATTCAAATTAAAATTACAATATATCTATATAAATAATTGAGAGAAAAACGCAGTTTTGAATTAAAATGTATTATTTTTCACTATTCCTTAAGATATTAATTTTCTCTGAAAAATACAAAAATTACATCCAAAGTAAATTTTGATGTCCCATTTCAAAATAATATTTTTATTTTTTAAAATAAATTATATAAAAATTACACAAACTAAATTTAAAAATGGTCCTCCATCAAAAGGTGGTAATGCGGTCTTTTAAAAATATTATAGTATTTTATGCTTAAAATTGGATTTATTCTCATTTTAAGCAACTAAAATTTATTAGATAAATGTAAAAAAAATTAACAAAAGTGTCTAATCATATTTTTTAGTTCTATTCATTCCATATAATACAATTTCTTGGATTTAACTAACATTTAAAATAATAATAAAATTATTATGCTAGTTTTTGGTATAACTCAATGTTGTGTGAAAAGTAATATTTACAAGAAAACCATTTTTTTTGTTCAAGTACGATATCAAAAAAAGTATCCCCTTTAAATAATATTAATGTATATATCAAAAATATTAATCTATATGAAAAGTATTATTCTATAAATACATGTGATACAACATCATTCCCCCTTTTGGAAATTGTGTCCCTGAAATTTTATTTACGTATCAAACTAGTGGGTATTTTTTCTCTCATAGAATTTTCATATTCCCACATTTCTACATCAACCATATAGTTTTTCTTCAAAAAATTTACCTGATGAATCCTTTTATTCCAAAAAACAGTCTATCTATGACCAATAATATGCATTGTCTATTCCTCATAAGAAAGTTTCTCTTCCAACTGAACTAACTCTAGATTCAAAACATGAGATGGTTCTATAGCATAATTTCCCAATATTGAAACATGAAAAATGTTGTGTACCTGGGATAAACATGTAGGTAATAAAACCATGTTGGAAACTGATCCAACGTTCTCTAGGATTTCATAGGGGCTAATGAACTTGAACATAACTATCCTTTCTCACCAAAACACTTCACAATTTTCCATATTGGAACTTTGAGAATGACATGATAAAATACCTCAAAATGATGATCCTTACTCAAGATATTTTTTAAGTTTTCTACCAGCTTTGAGCTATCCTCATGTGCTTCTGAATCAACTGAATAGTTTCACGTAAATCTTATACTAATTCTGGTCCCAAAAACTTCTTTTCACCTAGTTCATCCCAAAAAGCATGAGGTCGGCACCTATTTCTATAGAATTCCCCCAATGGTTCCATCTATATTCTCAAATGAAATGTTTTATTATAAGAAAACTCAACAAAAGTAATATGTTGATCCCCACGTCCCTAGTAATCTATTGATGCAGCACGTAACATACCTTCCATGTAATGAATTGTTCATTCTTTCTGCTCATTTGATTGGGGATGAAAATATGTAATGAAATTTAATTCCATTCTCAATTACATCTGAAGGCCTTTTAAAAATTTAGAAGTGAGAATAAGATCAATATCAGATAAAATGGAGGGTTGAACACTATATAACCTGACTATCTCTTTATGATACAATGAATGATGTTTATCTAGAGAAAGAATAACTTTGATAGGAAGAAAATGGGATGATTTAGTTAGTCGACCAATAAAAACACATATTTCATTGTCAGCTCGAGATGTATTTAGTAATCCCGCTATGAAATCCATTGATATATTTTTCCAATTCGACTCTAGCACTGGAAACGGTTGAAGAATCACATTTGGTAATAATTGCTTTGTCTTAACCTTTTGACAAGTCAAACACTTCCCAATAAAGTCTCCAACATCTCTTTTCAATCAATCCCACCATAAATACTTCTGAATCTCACTGTAGATCTTAGTAGAGATATGATGAACTAAAAACAGAGAACGAGGAGCTTCATATAAAAACACTTTCTTCAACTATGAATCACATGACACAACTAATCTCTTTCCAAACCTCAAAACACACTCTTTATCAACGTTAAATTCTGGTAACATACCATTTCAAACCAATTCTTTAATTTTACACCATTCATAATATTCTTTCTGCAATTGTTAAATTATTTCTAATAGAGATGATTTCACTACCACCTGAAACAAAATAGTGTAATTACTTGCACCAAAATCGTCCAATCCAAAATTAATCAAATAAAAAACCAAATGATCTCATTCTGAACATAACACAGTTAATATATCATCACTCTTTCAACTCAAATTGTCATCCACGTTATTTTCCTTTCATGAATGGTAATGAATCATGTAATATTTATCCTTGATTAATTATAACCATATCCTTTGCCTCATGGTTTATTCTATCTAAGTGAATATATATATCTAACCTTTTTTATAAATGTATATTTCACACTTTATGCCATAAAAATGACGCCTCCAAATTTTTAATGAAAAAACAACATCATCTAATTAAAAATAATGTGTAGGTTAATTAAACTCATGAGGTTTCAAATAAGATGAGTCATACGCAATTACATGATCATTATTCATTAGGCAAAAACCTATTCCTTACAATGATGTGTCTCTATTGATAAAAAATCACCATCCTTGAAGTCAAATCCAAAACTGGAGCATTTACCATTATTCAATTCAATTTCTTAAAATAATCATCACATTACTTTATCCAAATGATCATAACTCCCTTACATGTTAACTTAGTTAGTGTGATAGATAACTGAGAATTGTTTTCAAAAAACCTTCTCTAATAACCTACTAACCTACGAAAACTATGAATCTCTGTGATATTGGTAAGTATTTCCCACCCCTCAAAAACATTTATTTTAGAAGGGATAATGGATATTTTATATATAGAAACTATAAGACCATGTTGTGAAATTTTTTTCAATCAAAATTCACTCTTATTTATTTTTCCAAATAGTTTCTTTCGAATTACGGTTTACAAAACAGATCTTATGTTACTTTCATTTTGATACAGGATTTTCAAATCTACCAAAATATCATCTATAAACAAAACCTCCAACTGATCCAAATATTGATGAAAGACTCCATTCATGAGATTCATAAATACATGAGCTACATTAGATAACCCAAAATTTCTTAACTAAAACTCATAATGCACATATCACATTTGGAAATATATATTTTGATTGTCATCATCATTCACCTTCAACTGATGGTACCCAGACCTCAAATCAATCTTTGAAAAATACTAAGCTCCCTAGATCTGATCAATCAAATCGTCGATATGGGGGAATAAATAATTGTTTTTAATAGTAATGTTATTCAAGGCTCTATAATCGATACATTGTCTCATATAACATTCTTTGTTTTCTCACAAATAAAACATGTGCACCCCATGGTGAAGAGGTAGGTTGAATGAAATATTTATTATGTAATTCTTACAACTGTTTTTTTCAATTATACATATTATACTTGATCCATTCGATTAGGGGTTTTAGAAATATTGTTTTCATCATGGACTAAATCAATTTTAAATTAAACATTCTGAATAGGAACAATTATAGGCAATTCATTATAAAAACAATTGTGAATTCATTCACTAATATAATGTCACTAACCAAAACTGTTTCTTTCTTTTAAACCACATGATCTCGATAACATTCACTACCATATTTAATCAATATTTCATCTTCTTAGTATCATATAAAAGGTATGAAATAATTGAATAAAACAATATTTTATTTTTAATATATTATATCAAGATAAACAAGAATCCAATCCATAACCAAAATGATATCAAATACCACAATGGAAATTTCAAAAAGATTTTTTGGAAGGACTATCTCGCTAATGATAATAGGAAGGTTCCTCTAAATCCTGGATTATTTACTACTTACACTAGTAGTTTTTACTATATGTTTAATATCACATTCATGAGGTTCTATTTCTTGTTTACATGAAAATATCTCAGAAATGAAGGAATGTGATGATCCATAGTAAAATAGTATATTGTTATATTTTGAAACAATTTGAAACATAGCTTTTACCACATCATTTGACTACCAAAAATCATATGTAGCAGTATAAAATGATTTTTCGGTGCCCTTTATCTTTCGATCTGGGTGTATTCCACCATGGGTAACCATATTTGGACACACATTGGAATAATTTACTAACTTGTTGAAAAAAAGCATCTTAGCACTGGGTTTTCATTACCATCCTGATCATTTTCCTTATAGTTACAGGCAATATGACTAGTATTACACCATCTGAAGCACTTCCTGGACATTGAGAGGCATTCTCTAGGAATCTTTTTATCCCACTTCCATTAAGTTGGAAATTTAGATTTCTTACCTCTAGACATATTTAATGAATTCCTTTCTATTGCCCTCCAACTGGATACCTTATTTTATTTTCTCTCATGGAACATATGCTCATCAGAAAACTCCATTTCTACTATCTCAGCTCATAAGACAAGTTTCTCATATATTTTGAAATCATCTGAAGCTTAATCCCTTATATATTTTGGCTTCAATACTAAGTAAAACTGATTTGTCTTACTATCGATATCCCAGATTAAATTTGGGAAATACCTTTGAATATGGGTGAAATTTTCTTCATAAATAGCCACATCATCTTCCTCCTTTTATATAAATTCCTATAATTTAATTTCCATCATATGATAAACATCATTAGGAAAATATTTCTAATGTATCATATTGTTAAATTCATCCCATTCCATGGCCTCAATATCTTTACTTCGTCTAAATTTTTTAATCATTAACCACCACTGATGATCCTCACCTTCATAATAATAATCAACAAGACTAGACTTCATATTTTCTAAACAACCTATTACTTTAAAAATATTTTCTAATTCATTAATCCATCCACCATCATTCACAGTGTCAGATGATCTATTAAATTATGGGGGACACTTCCTCATTAAATTCTCCATGATTGACATATTCCACTGTTATTGGTCTAGTTTATCTTGTGAATAGATACCACCACCATTTATCGCTCTATTCAACAGATCCATCACTACAACAAACCAGTTAGTTCGGATTCTAACCATCTCAGGATGTTTATTTGGATGGTTATTTCCCTCTGTATTCCCTCCCATCACTGGTGACCTATTTCATCTAAGGAAAACCATTCTTAAAAAACATATGTTAGACAAAGAAATGTGGCAATATTAAAATTCTATATCATTTCCATTTGAATATAAATAAAAAATATTCTATAGATATTTTATTAACAATATTATAACTCTGAATGTTATCTAAACCGGCTTATGATACCAACTATAAGGCTCCAGCCATAACATTTATTGATCTTGAGATAATTCATAAATTTTACTTTAATTAACATCTAGGATCATTTCAGGTTTAGTGCTTTAGATAACTTGGTCATAACTCTTACATAACAACTTAAATAGTACTAGTAAACACATCTACTCAATATCTATGGTTTTCATAAAATAAAAACTGTTTTAAAAGAAAACTGGCGTCGTTTCATGTTTCAACAACATATCATTTCCTTGATATAATTCTTGTCTCTATTCTACTTTATGTCCTGTGAAAAATATTTTAAAACATGGGAAGAGCATAAAAATCGCATTGAGGTATACACAAATAAGGAAAACTATTAGTCTAGGGAAATCTTGAAAACCATGGATACATTATCATAATGTAGTTCTTTTCACAATTAAGAAATAATAAAGGTACTTCACTGAATAAAATCTCAATGCCTACCCTTTTTGTAACCAAAATATTTCCATAAATTTCATAGAAAGAGACATATAACATGTAAAGGTAACTTGGAACATAAACATACTTAAATCGAATAACCATAAGGTCTACATCCACAAATATCACTAAATAGAATAGCCATACAACCGACTTCCATACCCAATGCATTGAAGGTTAAAACGTACCCAAACATCTTTGGTTTATCATGGAACCACCCATATTTGGATTATCAAGTAACAACCCATATTTGGATTACTAGATAACCACCCATAAAATGTATAAGTACCTTTATATAATAACAACATGTAAAATATTTCAAGCATTAACATTTCACTCATACAATTTTGTTTATAATCACAAAAGATCAATTCAGAATATTTAAATAGTAAATTCACTTTCTTAACCATTTTAAAAATGGTAACACCCTTAATTTGAATAAGGTATTTCTTTTCCTTTTATAATCATTATGGCTTATTGAGGAATCCAAATATCACCTAACAATTACTACGGCGGAGGAGTATTTATCATTGAATAGATTAAAAAACAACCCTTTTTGTTTCTATGTAAAATGATTCATAGTTAAAGATTTAGAATGAATGAAATTAAAAGTCAAATGGTTTTATTATTCAATGTATAAAAGAAGAGGTTGTATCTTATCAAAATATGCATTAATGAATGGAGATTGAGATGAAGACCCATAGAACGATCATATCATTAGATTAAGGATAAATCAATGACATAATTATGTGTGACAAATATAAATACACCGAATATAAATAGATAATCAGTGTAAAGTAATCATAGGCCATTTACACATATTCATGGACAAAAAAACCAATGTCATTGATATTTAACTCAATGAATGGAGATTGAGTTAATATTTCCCTTAAAAATATAATTTTATTAATAAAATAGATTGATTATGTGTATTCACTATAAATACCCATAAATAAACTACATATAAAAGGTCGGATATCAAAATAAATTTCTCACATATCATATCACGACATAATCTATAGGTAGGAGTCATCCCAAGGAATGGATATTGGGTTAAGAAGTTCCCTTAACATGTTTCCAAATCGTAATGTATGTTCCTAGATCTTCCTAAATAATAAACATAAGTTAATTTATACTTGTATGATAAACCATTTCATGTTTATTATTCCTTTTATTTCATTTATTACCATGTTATAACAGTTATATAATCATTATTTTTAATATCGATCATTTTTTTGATATTCAGTACGAGAGTAAAAAATGAACTTGTTTTGACGTAAATTTACTATTTAAGTAAAACACCATAATCTCTAAATAAAAAATTCATTATTTAAATATCATATATATCTAGTATATATGTATTTATATTAGTCCATAACATTTCGAGATAATAAATAAAATGCACCTTTCATGGAGACAGAAGGTTGTACGTACTCATGAACGTACTTTAATTTCTACGTCATATTAAAGGAATGAAAATTAAATGATACATAGGTATATTGTAGTTATAGTATAATATATATTTTATATATGTTACCTAAGTGTATTAAATCCATCCTTTATATGTTATATGTATTTCATGAATGAGTCTTATCACTTTGAGGGGGATGTAGTCCGCACTTCCGCAAATGAAATTGTAAAATTTACACATTATGGAAAGCATAAAGGTTTGTTGTAATGAAATATAAGAAAATCACAGGGAAAATATAAATATAATATATATCATATATAAATTTATATCCATAAAAATGGCCACCATGAGAGTTGGTTGGAAAAAAATTAATAATCATCATTTTGTGAGGCAGTAGTTCATCGTACACAGAAACTCTATGTTCATATCCATTATATAGTGTTGTGTATATGTGTAGTTAGAATAATTCTCATTAAAAAATAATATTATATTAAGAAAACTTTTTTTTATATGTAATCATATAATAAAAATATCATAGGTAGTGGATATGGAAAATAAATGAAATGAAATTGAGAGAAGACGTTACCTCTAAATCAGGTAACTTTTTTGATTTGAGCCAAAAGGATTTCTTGAATTTCCTTCTACCCAAGGTATGTTTTCTAGGTGTAAGGGATGATTTTGGGAGCATATTTGAGAAGAATGTTTATGACACAAGGTTATATAGAGGCATGAGTAAGTGGGTATGGTAGGTGGCCTTTTATTAGAGGGGCATGGGTACCATAGAAATGTCTTGAAATATTATTTTATTACAAAGTAATTTCTTAATTCTAATTGTTTCAATGTGAAAAAGTACTATTATAAGATGATTATGGGTATAAATCCTCTTAAAAATAGGTTTTAAATAAGTTTATGTTACAAAATAAACCATATCTTTTAGCTTTAACCCTTAGTTAAAAACATTAACTCTTACAATGTCTTCTTGTATTTTCATAATATATGGTTACTATTGTTATTATAAAAATCTAATGGAACTAAAAGTGGATAATTAATGAAATTTTTATGATTACATAAGTTTATTGGATGAATATGATATTTTTAGAGCTGTTATAGAATTTAATAAAATATTATCTGTTTTAAAAATTCAATTATGTGAATTTTGACACTGTTTAGTAATTGATTTTTTTTAAAAAGTCGTAACAACTTGATTCCTTCAAAACAAAGGCAAAAACCAAAAGATAATATGTCATAATTATTCATACAATTCTTTTACGGCATAAAAAATTTCAAAGTACATTTATTATAATAATTATAATATCAGTTATTTGAATCATTCATTAATAAGGTAATAAATGCATCATCATAGTGTCATAAATAAATTTATTTATTTAATGTCTAAAAATTATAAAAAAATAGAAATATTTTGGAAATATTTTTATATTTACAATGAATATATATATTTTAATAGATAATATATATAAACAAAAATAAAATTTTTTTAGTTATGAGATATATGTTTATGTTATACATTCCATTTCATTAAATTAAAAATTATAAAATGTCACTATCATACCCATATTGATCCATGTGGTCCTAAAATCGACCCAAGGATCCCTATGGTCAATTATATCTCATAAAATTGGATTATAAAACATTTTAGGGTAGTTTAATATTATTATAATATTATTTTTTACTATTTTTGATTTAACCTTTAACAATGATAAATAAAAATATATTCTGAATATACTGTTTATAATGTCCTAAAATAAAAGATAACTATTTAAAAAATTTAGACCTACTGATTACAAATATTGAATCCATTTTTTCAAATTTAAAATACATAATTGGGAGAAATTAATTTAAAATTGATCCATGTTATCAAAACCAGATAGCCTGTTTTTAGGAAGTAAAATCTATCATAACATTGACATGTTTTTATGTTTAATTTTAATGAAAAAATACATACAACGACAGAAGTGGGATTAAATGATAAAAAAATTAACCAATTCACATTTAAACTAATTAAAAGTACAATATAACTATATAAATAAATGATATGATATGGTAGTTTTGATTTAAATTGTATTATTCCTCGCAATTCATTAAAATATGAATTTTATGAGAAAAACATAAAAATTTAATCCAAAGTAAATTTTGATGTCATTACATTAAGGAAGAAGTTTATTTTATAAAAAATAACATATAAATGTAAAAAAAACTATATTTAACAAAGTGTTCTCCATCAAAAGGTGATAAATGAGGTTTTGAAAATATTAATGTATTTTATACTAAAAATTGGATTCGTTCTCATTTTAAGACTAGAAAATTTATTGGATAAATGTTAAATCATTTAACAGGCCTGAGTAATAATATTTCTATTAGTTTATTCATTCCATCCAATACAAAATCTAGGAGGCTACTAACATTTAAAATAATAATAATATTATTATATTATTTTATGGTATAACTCAATGTTGTGTGCCACATAAGATTTTAGAGAAACTCGTTGTTGTGGGTCGAGCACACTATCTGAAAAAGAATACCCTTTAAGATAAAATTAATATGTTATTCATAAAAATAAATAGATATGAAAAGTTTTTAATCTATAAATACATAGGATTATACAATCAACAAGTATTTTTTGAGCATAATAGAGGGATTTAAATTTATTTCCATTGAGATTAAAATAATTTTCACTATAGACACCATATGTAAAAATGGTAAATAGATTCGGAAATAATTAAAAGAATCAATAATGAGTATGAACTTTAAATCCACATAAATCAAGTAGAAATACAAAATTATACAATCAATAGTTTATTCACAAAAAATATTTATATCAAGTAATCAAGAAAACTTAAGATTAACCAAATTAATGAATGTTGAATTTAGAAGTCCCCTACCACTTTTTAATCAGTAAAATCATATTCCCCTTAAAAGAATAAAATTTATAAAAACATTAAATATCATGAGAATAAATATACTGATGATGTAAAACTTCGTTTTGTAGTATGTATTCCACACAAATGAAATAATATTTAAATAAATAATATTCCCCATAGAAAAAAATTGAGATAAAAAACACTTACCTTACACATGCTTTTGGTTGTACATTCTTTAACCTTATCTTTTATGAAGGTGATCATTTATAACATCCCTTACAAGACCTAGGTTAGGTTTTATTGAAATATCAGAACATAAAAACATTTATAAGGATGTTGGGAAGAGAAAATGGTAGGATTTTTTCAAGATAAAAGGCTCAATGTATTCTGAACAAGTGAAAAAGGAGGTTAATTTTAATAATTGAGGTAAGGGGTACTTCTGAAAACTAATTAAATATTAAATTAATATTTAGACACCCAAAGAATTTAAAATATTTTCTTATTATATTAAATATAATTTCATTATTATAATTCTTTTCATAAAATGTTAATCTTACGCTACATGTGACACTGAATTTGCTTGTGTCATAGGCAAGACCAAGAATTGCCTCTTTTCAATGAAAAACCTTTTTTAAAACTAAATTTTGATAAATTTATGAATTTAATTTTTAAAAATAAACCTCATTTATTAATTAATAATGTTGGAATTAAATTGGTTTAATTTTGTTTATATTTTTCTGTGAAACTTCATTTTTTGATGTATAGTTCAATTTAATGAAATTTATATTAGAGTAACCTTTTCGTTTAAATAATTAATAATGATAAATTATATTATAGACTTTTTAAAGTCACATTAGATAAATTATAAGTACATTTATACAATATAGTTTATAATAATTAATTTTACATTCAAATTTAATATAAAACCAAAATAATATTTTGATCATTTTCCTACTAAAACAAGTTAATTCGTCTGTCTTGAGATTATCATTAATATTAATTTCCCAACTTCTGTCATCAGAATTTTTGAGCTCAAACATACATGGATGTAATTGTTATTATATTTTTGTTTTGATAAGATCAAATTACTTTTTTTGTGAAAATGATTAGTGAATTTGACTAAAATTAATTATGGTGATCAAGGTATGATTTAGCTTAATACAGGATTAACCTTTATATTAAAGACCAAAATGACATAGAAAATTGTCCAAAATCAATTGGATTCCAAAATTTGACCATTTACCCACATGGTTCTAAATATATGTCTTAGCATAATATTAATAAAGGCATGTTCCCTATTTAATGGTTAAGTAAGAAAAAAGACAATAAAGAAACTTTCTGTACATTTAACATTACTAAAATATTCAGATACGTAAAAAAGATCATTTTTTTCAGTAAACCATATCCTTTTGTTAGATATATGGGCTATTTTTACTATAATAAATTATCAATAATTTTTAATGATGGGATAGGTAATTAAAATCATTAAGAAATTCCCATGTAGTTATTATTTAGTTAATAATAAACTAAAATTATTGATATGGTAATTATTAAATGTGATGTTAAATGATTGAATTATTGAAATTAATTATTTTCTTATATTAATACATAATTTAAAACATATTTAAACCAAATTTATTTGAAATAAAATATAATATTAAAATTTTAAATTTTACATTTAATAAATAATATCATAATTGACATTATTGTTATTTTACAATAAATGAATCTTTTAAATTGATTGAAAATTAATAAAAATATTATATTATTTATTTTTATTCTTAAGTGTTAATAAATATTTAATATTTTCTATTAATTGAACAACAAATATTTTTAATGAACATATTGACCCATATACTATAAAAACATTGTTAACATGGTCCGGGTTCAAGCAGTGTTTTAGCGCATCACATGCACTGGTTGTTAAATGAATATAAAAAACCCATGAGAATTATATATTATAAATTTAGAATAATAATAATAATTATGTGGCTCTATATTTTATAATATACCGCAGACTAATTTATTCTTTATGGTTAAAATAATTAGATTGGAACTGTATATGATTTAATTGGGACCAAAATGACAAAATTGTGAAATCATATAAGTTAAGTATCCAAGTAATTAAAATGAACATTTTTTGGTGTGGATGAGGTTTACCTGGACCATTAATCTCCTTTAATTCATGATTTTTCAATTTTGATGGAAATTTATGTATGATATCCCCCCCCCCCCGCCCCGTTATTGAATACCATTTGGTACTTACCAATGTTATACTCCCCCTTTCTTATAAAAGGCCACCACCTATCTCCATTCCTAACATCAATAAAAACACCTATGTTTAGACAACACATAAAAAATATCCTCCAAAAATTCCGCCCCTAGATATAGATTCATCCCTTTAAGAACAAATTTTTCCAAGAAATCAATTTCATATAAACCAAAAGGAGTTACTTGATTAATTGGAAACATCGTCTCTCATGCATTCTAATTTCATTTCCATTCTACACTCATAATAATATTCTTATTCTATGATTAAATAAAAACAACAAAATAATAAATATACCAGGATTTATTTAAGATAATTGTTTTATCTACACATACACCCACCTCTATCTAATGGTTAACGAACATATTGTCTCTGGGTACAGTGAAATACAACCTCATGAAATGATGATTGTTCAATTTTCCCTTACCACCACTCATGATGGTCCTTATGACGGTAAATATAATTATGTTATATATATATATATTATTTATGATTTTTTTATGATTTTTTTAATTTTTATTTTGAACATACCATTATGATATCCAAGTTGTGTAAATATGATAATTTCATTAGAGGAAGTGTAGACTACCGTCCCCTCAAAGTGATATGATTCATTCTTACCATACCTGGAACATTTAAATGATGTTTTTAATAAACCTATATATTATATATAAGATATATATGATACTGAAATTATAATATATGTATATATCATTTATTTATATTTATTTTAATACAATAAATTAATTAATTTTTTGTTCATTTGTTTGTACGGCTTACCATCTCCATGAACGCTGCACTTCATTTCTAATAAAAAAATATTATGGAATATTATGTATACATATTTATTGGATATATAGAATAATTCAGTCATATTTTCAATTGTGGAGATTATTAAACATTGATATCATTAATCTGAACAACAAATAAAAAATCCAAACATACTTGAGAAAACTAAGCAATTAATACCCAAAATAGTTAAAATAATGAAGGAGTGTTGACAAGAGTGTAATAAACAATTGTAAAAAGTAAATATATGATATTACAAACATTAGTATGGTTATGGTATTACTTACTAAAATTCTAAAAAACATTATACTTGAGGATAAAGACCACACAATAAAATTGAAGGATAATGTAAGGGATTTTCATCTCACTTTTCAAATCTTTGAGATTAAGGCCATATTCACTACTTAATTATTTTGTGTTCCATACCTTATTACTATTTTGATCTACTATATCATTATCTCCCTTTTTTATTGATATTAAACATTTTAGTTGAATTTACTCTTTCATGTAACACCTGAATCAAAATATACTCATATAGTAATGGGTTATTCTCTTGCATTTATTTTCAAAATTAAAACTCAATATACACAACTTAATTATTTGGTATATTGTATCAACTAACCCTTTCATAAATTATATCATGAATCATTTTTCTTCGTGGTATGATAAAATTTCTTTTATGTGGATTATGAATTAAATATTTTATGTGGTATTGGACACATTAAGATGTTTAAAGATTAATTTCCTAATGAAAATTCTTTATCATTATAATTGAAATATCTCTTCCTTTTTATGATTCTAATCTTCCCCTTGAAGAAATCACTTTTTTAAATCATTTTTCATTTGATATTTACTTAATCATCTATATCATCTTTAATGAATATGAATATTTCAAAATAATATACCATTTCTCATATGGTGTTCACTTTAAACATATTAGATTCGTTGGCATGAAGATTTGAAATAATTAGGTTATTTTCATAAAGCCTAAATACTATTAGATTTTTGGAATAATGCCTTAAAATAATTATATTTTTGGCATGAATCCTTGATATTTTATGATTCATTTCATATCGCCTTTCCATTATTACCTTCTTGTCATGAATCTTTGAAAGTATAATATTCTTGGAATGAAACCTTGAATGTATTAGATCATAGGCATGATGTCTTGGGGTTATGTCATAGATATACATAATTTATCATATCCTTCATTTATATTCAGTTATAATTCATCTATGAGATAATGTTTATATATATCTATGGATACATTTCATTTTTAGGATTAAATTATTATTCTTCCATGAGACATTGTGTCAACATATCTCTCGATACATTTATATTCAATTCATTGATTAAATGGTATCTTTTTTAGTTTCCAAATATTCCATATTAACATTTCTTAAATAGTTATTTCAATAGAATGTGTTATTAGTCAATTACCTTTCCATGTTTTTTTTACTTTTATTGTTTAATTATTTCTTTTCTATTACTAACCCTTACTGCGCATTTGAGATCACCCTTATTTTTCCCCCATGTTATGAGGAAGATAACTTTGATTAAGCTTTTAGGAATACAATTTAATTTTTTACATGTATCATGGTGGTATTTCTTATTCCCCATGTGATTATCACTACTAAAAATATGGCCATTATCAACACTAGAAAAGGGAATTAAAAAATTCTATAAAAGCATTGTTAATCGAGTCAAAGATACGGGGGGGGGGGGGGTCCTTTTTATCATCTCATAAAAAAGCATTAATAAAGGCCCCTTTTATCAATGATAAAAAATCTACTGATAAAGGACACTTTTATCAGGGATTTTTTAGGATGGATAAAAGACCACATTTATTGGCACTTTATTTAGCAGAGATAAAAGATAAAAAATGTTTAAAATAATGTTTTTTTCAATTTGGGTTGGGGATTCAACACCGCCTCATCCCCCAACACTAAATATCTCACAACCCAACCACACCCCAAGCCATTAACAGCACCCCTACCCCCATTTAACAGCTCTAGGACTTTCTCATCACTCGCGCGCCACCCCTGCATCCCGTATGATTTGATCTCATCACCACTCACATGCGTGCCTAACACTTTTCAACACCTCTATTTTACTTTTATCTTCTTATATTGACATATCTATCTATTTATATATATATTTAGATCTTTATCCATGATGGTTTTGGTCGAGAGAGTCTCTATCTTCAGAAATGGGATTGAGGTCTTTGTTTTGTGATGAATTCCACTTTTATTGATCATTTCAACCCTGCAGAATTTTTTGTTGGCCCTCAGCGGAAGATCAATGGTGGTTCTTGTTTGAATTGTGATGTTGTATCGTCCGTGGTTCCGTCAAAGGGGATTTGTACATCTCTACCATAAGAACTTGTTCAGAAGTATGATTCACACTCGGTGGTCCCTAATATTTATTTCTCTTTTCCTCACATTGATGCTCCTATTACAAGGGTCTCGCACAATGGTGTGATTACTGTGGTTAAAGAAAACCCCAATATATTTAAATATCAAATTGAATATTGTAAGAATTCAATTACTTCTCTATTAAATTCACAGGGAAATCACTCCTGGAAACTGGATGATCTTCGGGAGTGTCTCCAACAGGCTTGGGGTTTCAGTGACTGAACCTTGTATTGCATTGTAAGAATTTTTTTCATATTATTTTTTGGTCTAGTGAGATGAAATTATAGGTTTGGAGTTATTTCTTTGTCAATAATATGTCTGGGGTTTTGAGGTTCTAGAATTGGGACCCATGGTTTGATCCCTTCCATGTGAAGAATACAGTTTTGCAATCCTAGATTCATGTGATAGGTCTCAACTGGGTTTTCTGGCACCTGATCATCATATGGGATGTTACCCTTGAAATTGTTTCACCCATTAAAATTTATAAGGAGAAATTTTCATTCAGTTTTGGTCAAATTGCATGTATTATAGTTTAATTTTATAGGTCTTTTCCACTTTTTGAGACGATTATGTGCTTACTGGTGAGTTTAAATTCGAATTGGATATTGAGTAGGAGCTTGACTTTGAGTTTTGTTTTAATTTCTTGGATATTGGGCATGTCAAGATGAACTATAGTCGGGGCCTTCGATGCTCTAATTGTAAGAGGTATGGGAATTCTATAGAAAAATTCTAGTTTAAATTGAAGTAGGGTTATGCTCCCCCTTTATCTAATAATGATAAATTAAATACCCCTGGTGGTGTGGTGGTGGCTTCACATCTACCTACCATTGAGAGTTTGAGGCCACAAGATTGGGGGTTTGTATCCCTAGCTGATGTTGTGACTTGGAAAGGGAATTTGGGTGGAGTTTCTGAATTTTGTGGGGAGGTGCGTCCGGGTCTTGGGGTTAGCACTATGCCCACTCATGATGCTTCTACCTCCCTGCTTCATGTGCAAACTTTTAAATGGGGAGATGATCCCGATAGTGGTTCTATGTTCGACCATATTGTTCCCATGGAAGGGAAATTCTTTGCTGAAGGGAAGCAGACCAATAGAGGTAACTCGGTTGGTCCCTCTGGGAATATTTCCACCCATCATGGGGTGCAAGTTACTTCCCCTTTGCAATGTATGGGGCCCTATAATACCTCTTCTCTACAGGTAATTCCCCTGGAAATTATATTGCATTGGAGGTGGCTTCTACTTCTAAGAGCCTTGGGTTGGGCATGTCACTGAATCCTTCCAAAGTTATGATGGACTTGACTGTGAAGCCCTTTGTTTTAATTCTTCTGTTTCTAAGGGCATGGGTCAAGCCAGTCACTGGATTCTGTTTCTGGGATGAAGGACATGCTTGTGTAGTCTAATATTGCCACTGGGATCACTATGCAGGACATGCCTGTATAATCCTCTGTTGATGATGCAATTGATAATAAAGGCCTTGGGTTAGGCATTCCATTAGAAAACGCCACTGGGTATATTATGAACAAATTTTTCTCCATTTCTCCTAAGAACCCTCAGCATGTGTAGTTCATGCCTGCGCCTGCTACTGGGAATGTTGTGTAGGAGATTCATGAGAGAAGTGGTCATGTACTCTTTGTAACTGACAATGTGAATACGGTGGAACCAAAACTAGATGTTGTGAAAATTATGTTCTTCACCATGCATCATGATATTAATTCTCTATAATTTTATTCATTATATAGGGAGAGTCAAGACATGAAATGTATCAAGACCCTTGAAGTGTTTAATACCACTTCATTCAAGCATGTTGATTCCATAGAGGCTCAAGTTGAGAAATCTTCTTCTTAAGGGCTTTTTGAGGCTGCTCAAGTTGGTGATGGTAATCATGTTGATGACGATGATTTTTTTGGGTGGGAAACCAATGTGCTACTCTGGTTGATGAGTCAGAAGGAAATGAAGATAGTGCACACCAAATCCGGAAGCAATGGAAAAGAGGGAGGCATCCTAGGGGTCACGGAGGATGTAAAAGGGGTGGTCGAGATAAGAGATGAGTCTTGTTTCAAGGATGAGGTCATGGTAGGAAAGGGTAATTTTGATATATGTCTTTTGGATTGGTGGGGTTACTCCCCATTTACCCTTATCTTCCCTTTATGTACTATTTTCTATCTTTTATTATAATTTTAGATGGCCATGGAGCTGATCCATGGTCCACATTTTTGAGTATATGTTTATTTAGTTGTTTTTATTAATATATATATATATATATTATGGTATATATAGTTATATTAATTCATATATTTATATATTTATTTCTTTAATATATATATATATACATATTGATATAATAATATTTTTATATTTATTTAATTATTTATGTATTGGTATATATTTATATCTATTTAGTTATATTTTTTATACATATATTTATTTTTATATTAATATATATTTATAAGATCATCTTTAAATACATTTATAAAAAAAATTCTTGTGTGTGTATAGATAAATAAATAAATACATATATATAACATGCACACACACACACACACATATTATATTTTTATCTGTAAGTATAATTATACATATTTATATATATTTACAATTATTATTTATTAATATGTATATAGATATGTCTAGAATATATTGATAATATATATCAGTTTTTCAATACGGACGCACACAAATACACACACACACACACACATTATATAGGCATATAAATATTACTATATTTGTATTTCAAATAAAACAGATATTATTTTCTTATTTATATAAGGATTATATATAATGAAATATATTTTATATGAAAATATGTTTAATTATGTTTTTATAAAATTAGATTCTTATGTGCAAATATATAAAAAATATGAATATATTATTATATAATTGATTATAAATAACAGTAAATTCTGAAAAATGATAAATTTTCAAAGCCATAATATAAATATTAATCTAATCCATTGAAAACAAATTCATTCCCCACTAAAAATGGGCAAAACTACCCCCTTAAAAAGGCTGAAATTCCATTGAATTTTAAAACAAATTGCGCTATCCCGACTAAAAACATAGTTTTGGAGGCCTTCTAGGCCAATTTTGGCCTCGTAAAATTTTACAGAAGGCATTCTTCAATTAAAAGTGTGTATATCTCCTCACAGGCTTCGATTTGATTTGTGGTAGAGCTCAAAAAGACACTCAGATCGAAAGATACGACTGCTTGAAGTTTGAGATACAATTTCAACTTATTTTAGATCTTTTAATTTTTTTTATTTTGTGTGTCCTCAAATTGTTATTAAATGGTTATTAGTAGATGATAATTAGAAAATTGTGAATTAATAATATTTTTTAAAATATTTTAAATCAATTTTCACTTAATTTATTATATATTAAAAGTAATCATCTATTTATACTTATTTAAAACATATTAAAAATATATATACTATATTTATATCAATATAAATATACCTATATAACAATATATTATTTTTTATGATTTTTTTTTGAAATTTATCAGCGCTAAGAAAAAGCACGGAGAAATCCCCCCTTTTTCAGTGCTACTAAAAAAAGCGTTGATAACGTGGCCCCCTTTAACGGTGCTAAAAAATAACTGATAAACAATGGGGCTTTATCTGTGCAAAAAATTTCTTTTTAGCATTGTTAAAAGTTCCCTTTATTATCTCTTTTTAGTACTGATAAAGCCCCACCCCCTTTATTAGCACTTTTTTTAGCGTTGTTAAATTGTGGCGCTATGGAAAACCGGCTTTGTGGTAGTGTATGGGTATCATGTATGTAATTTGAATTTCGAAGACTACTAAACCGTATGGTACATCAGGATTATAATCCATGTAATAATGAAAATATCATGTCATAATGCATAGGCTCTGGGTTTCTGTGGTCAGGGATTTACAGTTTACATTAGAGAATTTTTAGCAATAATCTCGGAATCTGGATTTAGAAAACAAAGATCAGGGAGCATAGCCCTAAGGATGAAATTGAGAATAAGTATATAATAACTTTTTAGAATTTTGGTAAGGTTGGTATTATGTGGGTATTATTGGAAATACATCCACGTCTAGATACTACAAGTGGTCATGGTTCTGGCATTGATGTACATAGGAGTAACAACTCTGACAAGGTATTCCAGGCCTGACTCGTGGTAAACTGGTACATGAAAACTTGCCTTACTATTCACCAACATTTTCACACCTGGGGGATATACATAAGGTAGTTCACATTATTTTACCTAACATTATGATGGATTTAGAAGTAATGATTTCCCCAAAATATCCCGTGGTTATGGTTTTTGGATTTATAGTGCATAAATATTTATTATGTGTTATACCATGTTTAGAGATATAGGATGTTCATAATTATATGAGCTAATATAACATATGGAAATGTTTATAAATGTATCTTACTATAAGTAATGAGAACTTCTCAAAGTCACGTAATTGAAATAGTATAAATTATAACATGTTTCATGGTTTTAAGAAATAATTTGGAAGTTTGATAGTATCCCATGTATTCTCATCATATGAGGAAATAGTATCATGTTATAAAAATATATGTGATGAATTTTATGAGTATTATTGATTTAAATGGGATAATCAGATAGAAGAGAAAAATTCAGATAAAGGGAATATAGGAAAGATGTATTTTCCCACATTTGATAACTGTGGAAAGAATGACCCTAGTAAATGATCGAAAGGAATGGGATTTTGTTATATGTTTAGAGAAAAATGACACTAATTTTTTGATTTCAAGGGTTAGAAAAAGGTTCCCAATGATCAATTCTTACAGTACAAGGAAATGAGACATTATTTGAATCAATGTCCCATGATTCAAAGGAATATACCCTGAATGATGCTCTTAGATAGTGATGATGTTATGATACTTCCATAGATGGAGAGGAATGATTAACATTCTTATTCAATTATTATTTAATTTTAATATTTTATTATTTATGTATTGGTTATAATAATTATGAAATAAATAAGTATTTTACTATAGTACGTTTTTTGTTTTGGATATGAGTCTATATGTGTAATGGTACAAAGAAATGTTATTGTGTAGAAAGTTAATTTTCTTTCTGATTGAAAAACCTGATTGAGGGTGGGAAAACCCTTAATAATATCCTCATCATAAGATAATGATAACGAAATTATTTACTTGATGAGTTCTAATTAACCTGCGACTGGTTAATGAATTATCGATAAGTGGTTTATGATATCCTTTATTGAGTTTACAAAACTTTTGGATTTAAGGAATATATCTAGTAACATCTGTCTTAATTAAGTAATAAAGAAGAATGCATTCTTAAAATATGGTTTTATGGTAATTGGAGTTATTGAAATATTTTAAAAGGATACAAGATGATGTTATTCCCATGTTTAAAAGGATAATATTGAAATTTTCTTCATGTTGTTTATAGGTTAATGATAAGTTCACATTGGAATTTCAGTGAATTTTATACTAATGTGATTGGATAATAATTAGCTGGAAAATTTAACCATTTATAAAATGGTTAATTATTATCATTAGATATTATTTTAGAGGGTAATGTGTTACTTCACATTATTTTCTATCATTACCTAAGATATGAAGTTGAAATAGTTCAAGGTGTATTCAAAAAAAAGTATTGTGTTTACAAATCATCTATTAACATATATTTTTATACAGTGAGAAAATATCATAACTATATAAAAATGGTTTGAATTTTTTTTCCTATTACCAAAATTTTTGATGATATCAGTAACCTTTATCCACATATTTGGATTATGTTTTTTGGGTCATCAAATTTCATCAGAACATGTTCTCTAGAACTCTCCATTAGAACTTGATGGTTATACTTCTCTTTTGTATCCATGTTTCTATTTCCCACCTATGTTATTCTACTAGGGAACCAATATATGTGACATTTTTACTTTATAATATCTCTTATTAAAAAAATATTATATTGAACCTTTTTAAGATCTGGGTCTTCGAAAAATATTTTATTTTCAATCCCTATATTACAGAAGTCATGTTAAAATTGTGAGAAAACAATATAATTAGGGTGGGTAGAATGTGACATTCCCATATATTACAATATTTTCCTTTAATATTAAATATAATATTATTGTTGGAATTTTTTATGTACAATATTAATATTACACTACATACGACACAGAATTAGCTTACGTTAAACACAAGACCATGTTTTATTTCATTTTAATAGAGAACCTATTTTTAATATAATTTCTTCCACATTTATTAATTTTATTTTAAAAATAAACCTAATTTATAATTCATAATTTCTAAATAATCTTGTGGTAAATTTTATGTATTTTTATGAGAAACATCATTGTTTAATTAATCATGAAAATCACTCAAATTTAGTAAAAGAATTTTTTTTCGATTAAATAGTTGTTAATTATAAATTTTATTTTATTCCTCTTAGAGTCACATTAGATCAATTATAAATTTATTTATACAATCATGTTCATTAGAAATGATTTTAATTTCAAATTTTTTCTAATAATATAATAATGTTTTGAATATTTTTTAACTAAAACCAGTAAATCTGATTGTTTGTGAGATTAGCATTAATCTTAATTTTCCTCTACAATGATTAGAATTTTGAAAATACGACATAAAAATGTATTTATTATGATATTTTTTTGTCTAATATGATTAACATAATTTTTCGACCACTATTATTAGTGAATTAAACTAAAATAAATTACGGTGATTATTATATGATTAAGCTTATCAAGGGACTAAACCTCAATATTAAAGTCCAAAATGGCTTGAAAACATGCCAAAAGCCATTCGTTTCTAAAATTTTACTATTTCCCTAATTTTTAATGAATATATGGCTTAACGGAAAATTACTAAATGGAAGTTCCCTATAAAAACTGGAAATAAGGAAAAAGGCAAAAGGGGAACATTCTTTACCTTTAACATGAATAAAAATTAGAGATATTTAGAAAATATCTCATTTTCAGAAAAAATTTCATTTTGTTAGATTTACAGGTTATTTTTATCATAATAAATTATCAATAATTTTTAGAGATGAATTAGTTATATAAAATTCTTAAGAAATTTCAATGTAGTGATTATTTTGTTAATAATAAACTAAAATTAAAGTTGCTATAAATATTAAAAGTGAAGTTAATTCATTGAACTATAGTATTACTTTTTTTATATGAGTATATCATTTTAAAAACATGTAAACATTATATATTTCAATTCTAATATAATATTTATAATTAAAAAATAACATTAAATTAATAATATCAAAATTGATATTAATGTTATTCTACAATAAATGAATCTTATTAAATGATTTACAAATAATAAATATACTATATTTGGACAATTTATTTTTAAGTGTTAATAAATATTTAATATATTCTATTAATGAATCAATTAATCTTTTATAATTAACATATTAACCCATATACTGTAAAAATGTTGTTAACACGATCCGGGTTCAAGCAACATTTTAGCACATCATGTGCGACGGTTTTTAAAATTAATTTCCAAATAACCATTGGAATTGTATATTATAAATTAGATAAAATATTAATAATTAATTACCTCTATATTTTATAAAATATCTCACTCTAATTTATTCTTAATCAGTAAATTAATTAGTTTATAAAACAATGTGATTTATAAAAATGAAAATGATAAAATTGGGTAATCTAAGAAGTTAAGGAACCAAATAATGAAAATGCACATTTTTTATGTGTATATGCTCTTTATAGAAAATTATTCTCATTTAATAAATTATTTTTTCATTTTTAGGAACATTAGGTAAGATAGGCCAGTTGTTTTTTAATATCATTTGTTATTTACAAAAGTGTCACTCCCCTTCCCAATATATGTCACCACTTATCCCCATTCCTATCTTATCTAAAACCACATAGGTTAGGACAGGGCCTTCCCAAATAGTCTCCCAACATCACTCCCTTATAACTAGAATCATACCATTTGGTAAAAAGATTTCCAAGAAAGCCTTTTGGTATAAGCCAAAATAAGATACCTGATTAAGAGGTAAATCCTTCTCTCGTGCTTTTTAATTTCATTTCCATTCTCCACTCTCTATAATATTCTTATTATATAATTTAAAAACAACACATGTATCCTCAATATATCATGATAATTTTTTGATAATTTGTTTACTTAAACTTACACACACCTCCGTGTAATTAGTCACTAACATATTGTTTCTGTTTAGGATGAAATATTTCCTCACAAAATGAAGATAATTTAATTTTTTCCTAAAACCAATCATGGTTACCATTATGTTGGGAACTCTATATATATATATGATTTATTTATTATTTATGATGTCTTATGCTTCTGTAATTTTTATTCGTAACATACCTTAATGATACCCATGTTGTGTAAATATGATAATTTAATATGAGGAAGTGTGGACTACTACCCCCTCAAAACGATATGATTCGTTCATACAATATATGGAACCCATAAAGGATGTTTTTAATGAACCTATATAAAATTTGTAACATATATATGATACTATAATTATAATATACATATATATTATTTAGTTTTAATTTATTTGGTTCAAAACATAAATGAATGTAGTGTTCATCTGTAAGTATGGCCTACCATCTCATTGAACGGTGCAATTCATTTCTAATATCCAATTATTTTCTACTATTCCAAATATATATTTACTGAATATATAAGATAATTTAGTCATATTTTAAATTATTGATATGATGAAAGCTGGATATATATAATATCTACAAAAAATAACAAGTCAAAATGTATATGATAAGTCTAGGAAATTAACACATAAACTAGTAAAAATAAATAAAGAGTGTTAAAAAGTGGGTAATTAAATAATATAAGAACTTTATATATGATATTATAAACTTGATTATGGTTTTGGTATTAGTTATTATCATATTCAAACTGTGATAACTTGTGTTTTTATAGAATAATATTTTTGATTTATATTAATACATATGAATAAGATGTTAGTTTTACTTTAAAGTGAATTCTATGTTCAATGGTGTACCCAACACACAGAAATGAGTTTCTCCAAAATATCATGTTGGAATCAAGGGTGAGTAACGCTTAAAATTAATATAATAATATTATTATTTTAAATGGTATTTAACACATTCTCATTTAATTGGTGATAATGAACATAACTGACCATATTATGATTAAACATGTTTGTTAAATGTTTTTACATTTATCCAATATAATTTACAGGATTAAATTGATAATGAATCCTATAATAAACATAAATACTCTAATATTTTTAGAAAAAGGTATTTTTACCACCTTTTGATGGTGAACTAATTTTAAATATAGTTTTTGTCAATTTTATTAGCTCCTTCTGAAAAAATAAACTTCTTATTTAAAATGGGACATAAAAATTTAATTTGGGTAAATTTTTTGTTTTTTTTCTGATAAAGTTCATTTCTTAACAAATAGTGAAAAATACTACATTTGATGTCAAAATTGTCCTTTCATCTGATTTATTTATATGGTTATATTATCTTTTTAATTGATTTTAATGTATAATTAGATTATTTTTACCTTTTAATCCAATTTTGGTCATTAGAAATAATTTCACCTTTTAAATTATACATAAACACATGTCAATTTTTTGGTAAATATTACTTCTTAAAAACATGCTTTTTTGTTTTGACAGCGGGAATTAATTTTAAATTAATTTCTTCAACTTTTGTTTTTTGAATTTCGAATAAAGGATTCCATATTTTTAATTAAGATATCCAAATTATGTTAATAGGTAAATTTTATTTTTAGACATTATGAATAGTAACTTTAGTAAACATATTATTTACCATGGTTAAAGGGTAAATCTGCTAAATATGGGAGAAAATAATATTATAATAATATTAAATTACCCTAAATTGTGTCCAAATACAATTGGATGAGGTATATATGACTATTGGAATCCTTGGGATAATTTTATGACCCCATAGATCCACTTTTGTGTGAAAATGACATTTATTTACTTTTAATTTAATGTTAAGGAAAATATAACGTAAACCTGTTTCTTTTAGTAAAAAAACATTTATATGGGGTTAGAGGGGATATCTTTTAGACTATACATAGTAATTAGAAATATAATATGATTTCCTAAATCATTGTATTTTATTTATAATTTTTGGAGATTAAATAAATAAATTTATTTATGTCACAATGGTGATGTAATGATTAACTTATTAATGAATGATTTAAATAAATAAGATTATTAATATTGAAATAAAATTATTTTTAACCTTTTATATCATAAAATAATTTTATGGATGATTAATACTTTATATCTTTTATGTGATGATGTTTTTTTGAAATAATCAAGTTGTTATGGATTTTTTACAAGACTTGGTATGAATAGTATATAAATTGAAATACATTAGTTTCTAAAACAAATACTATATTATTAAATGATATAATATTACTCAAAATATAATATTAGTCCAAATGACTTAGAAAAGGTTGAAAATTTCTTTAATGAACCACTTCAGGTTCGAGTTGCATTTTATAGTTATCATATTAACCATATAGTATGAATATACAAGAAGAAATGGTGAAAATTAAATAACATTACAAAGAGTTAAATATAAATGATAAGGTTAATTTTATGACCTAAACCTATCTAAAATAAATTTTATTAGATTATTTCAACCCATAATCTACTTATCTTTGAAATATATAACTTTTGAGTTATTAGAATTCGAAAATCAATTAATAAAAAATTAATACATTCAAACATTCCAAAAGTGCCCCCCCACCCTCTAATAAAATGGAACTACCCCTAAACCTTTCCCATGCCTCTAACTTCCCCTTGGATCATCCATACTCTTCCCATATAATCTCCCAACATCCCTATATTCCATCCAGAAGCCTTCCCCTGGGTAGAAGAAAATTCAATAAATCCCTTCGGCTCAAGTCAAAAGAAGTTACCGGATTTGAGGTAACACATTATCTCAAGTTTCTTTCCATTATTTTATCTTCTCCACTTTCTATGATATTATTATTATTATTTTATATGAAAACACCATTATCCTTAATAGACTAGGTTTTTTATGAGAATTACTCAAACTACATATAGACACATTCATCTAATGGATACGAACATATTGTATCTGTATATGGTGAACTACTCCCTCACGAAACAATTATTGTTCAATTTTCCCCTACCACCTCTAACGGTTGCCATTATTATGGAACTATAATTATATATGATACTATATAATCTCTATTCTTATTTAATTTTCATTTATAACATACGTTTATGCTTTTCACGTTGTATAAATATGTTAATATCATTTGAGGAAGTGCGGACTACCACCCCCTCAAAGTGATATGACTCATTCATGCCATTCATAGAACGTATAAAGGATGTAATTAATGAACATATGTAAAATATATAAAATATTATATTAAACTGGAATTATAATATACCAATGTATCATTATGTTTTCATTCGTTTAAATATAAAATAGAAATGAAAGTAGCGTTCATGCGTATGTACGGCTTACCGTCTACATGAACGGTGCATTTCATTTCTTATATCCAAAAGATATGGACTATTATAAATATATATACCATGGATATATATGATATTTGTGATATTTAAATCTTGAATATCATTCTTGAGATAAAGTAATTTTGACCTCATGGACGACTTGTAATTATAACAAGTTCATTTTTGACTCAAGTACCGAACATCGACAAAACAACTGATACAAACTTGAATAATTATATGATTGTTATAGCAAGATGATAAGTAATTTAAAATGAATATTAAACATGGGAAATGTTCCAAGGAAATTAGAAATTAACATATTTTAATTATTCAGGAAATTAAAAAATGAACTAGTCATGTTGGACACGAGGTAAGGGACTTTGTCTGAATCTCATTTCATTGAGGCATGTTTTGATAATATAAATCTCCTAATTTTACATGGTGTATAATAAACCCCTTTTAATTTTATTTTAATTCAAAGTGAATATTTTTTCAATGTATTATTTTTCTAAATAACAAAAGGAATTTTTTAAAGAATGAGGAAACAACGACCTTTCGGGAGCTATGAGCATTATTTGATATCTGGATTCCTTAACAAGTTGTTATTTTTTGAAATGGAAAATAATTACCACATAAAATTTTTATATATTTTTCTATTGAAAATGGTTTTGAAAGTGGATTTTTTATTTCAATATCTTAAAATTATTTCCTATTATTGCAATGAAATTTTATGATTGAAATGTTGATATTTTCAGTCTTTAATGTCTTATGATTATATAATGGTAGTTTGACATTTGACAGGTGGTTACATGATAAACCAAATGACAGGTGGTTCCATGATAACCCAAGGATGGGTGGTTACTTTATAATATTCAATGCATTGGGTATTGAAGTGGTATGTATGGATATTACGTTTGTAAGAATGATTTCTTAATGTCGACCATATGGTTATTCCATTTATGTATTATTATGTCCCATGTTTACCTTTTTACGTTATTTGTGATTTCTATGAGTTTTAAGGTAATATTTTGGTTACAAAAGAAGCATAATCAGTGATGTTATATTTAGTGATGTGCTTTTTCTACTTATATAAGGTGAAAAGTGTTACTTTATGATAATGTATTCATGGTTTACATGTTGTTTTGAAATGTAAATGTTTTAATTCTGTTTGTGTCACTTATTGAACATTTTATGCTCATCCCATGTGTTAAAAATGTTTTTTCATATGAATTTTTGTAGAATAGGGTCATGGATGGTTTCAAGAAAAATTCGTGCCATTTAAAAAAAGGAACTAAACATGTTTAATTGTTATTAAGAGTTTTTATTTTATTAATAAAAATTGATATTAAGTAAATGTTTATACAGGTAATATTCATGTGGATATGTATAATTCATTTCCTAATTATCTAAATATCTAAACATCAAAAGTTCATCAATGTGAATTATTATGTTAATTCAAAAATATGTAATGTTTAAGGTTGGGTACTTATAGTTGGTATTAGAGGTTGGTTTAGAAAAATTTAGGGGTAAGGATATTATTAAATTAATACAAATAAATTATTTCTACTTTATGGTATGATTTGAATGAAATAGCATTTGAAGATTACAATGTTTCTTTGCTTAACATATTTCTTGGTTTATCTTGGTTTTCAACAGAAGGAACATGGAAACTATGATGAGACAACATCAAGAAAAAAACAATCGTCCAATTCAGCAACCTGAGATGTTCATAATAAGATCAAAATAGTTTGTTCCAATAATGGAACTATTGACTTAGGCTATAAATAGTGGTGGTATCCATGCATGATACCAACTAGATTAACCACATAGGAACATGTTATTAGTGGTTCATTTCATGAGGCAACATCCAACATCATTTAGAGGATCATCAGACCCTATGCTTGCTAAAGGGTGGATTAAAGAGCAAGAAAAGATTTTTGATGTCATTGGGTGTTTAGAAGATCAAAAGTTTAGTATTGTTATTTATAATTTAGAAGGTGAATCTGATTAGTGGGGCCCAATGGTTAAAAATATCTTTGGTAGTGAGGAGTTTAATGCTCTTGATTGGGATGAATTCAAAGGTATGTTTCATGAGAAATATTTCCCTATAGTGGACAAACTTATGATGGAAAAAAATTATTAGAACTGAGTATAGAGGATGAATCAGTGGCTATTTATGAATATAATTTCACTTGAATATCAGGGTTTGCTCCAAATTTCATCTGAGATCATGATACTAAGATAAATCTATTTTAATTAAAATGGAAGATGCGATATAGAAGGGCATTAGCTTCTCATGAATTGAAAATATATGATAATCTTGTAAGATGTTCCAATAATGTAGAAATGGTGTTTTTAGGTGATGAGGTGTTCCATAAGAGTAAGAAAAATAAGTGGTTTAATTTGTTGTCAAAGGGAAAAATTCATCAATCAAACTAGGAGGTAAGAAAATTAAATTTTCATCTAGTGATAAGTGTGGTAAAATCTATCCTAGAGAGTGTTTATCAATGTTTGGGATGTTCATATGGTGTGGTAAGACTTGTCATATTACTCATAACTGTAAGGAAGATGATCAAATAGATAAAGAAAACCCAGGGGTAAGATTGTTTTAGTTGCAATGTGTCTGGGAATTATGCTAATGTGTATCCAAAGTTGATTACCCAGGGTAGAAGTCAGTAAGATCAGATGTAGAAGGGTGGGGGAAAATCTTTTTATACTACAGCGGTTGATGCGGGACCTTCATATGAAGTGGTAACGGTAACTTTTTTAGTTTTTCAGATTAGGCATATGTGTTGTTTGATTCATTATCTATAAATTATTTCGTTTTGAGAAATTCTTTGAGAATTCCATCTCAATATATGAATCTTGAACTTGTGGTAAAAACACCTAGGGGAAATTTTGAGGTAAAAAGAAATTATAATAATCTTTATGTCATTATTTTTGGAATGATTTTACCTGCGAACCTTGTTGGTTTGCCTCTAGTGGAGTGTGATGTTATTTTGCGAATGGATTGAATTTCTTTTTACCATGATAAAGATGACTAAAGATTTATAGAGGATTCTTTTTAGAAAAATATTCAGTTTTTGTACAATAATGAATCCTTATCTCTAATAAATTCTTAGGAATTTAAGAAACTAGTAAAAGATGGAAATAAATTTTACGTTGCACATATTGCTGAAAACAAAGGAACTATTATGATTAATAATTTTCTTGTACTAAATATTTATCTTGATGTTTTTTGTGATGAGTTTCTTAGTATTATACCTGATCAAGAAGCTGAATTTACTCTTTACTTAGTTCCTAATGCTAATCCAATTTCATTACCCGCTTATAAAATGGCTCAAATTGATCTATTATAGTTAAATATACAATTTTAGGAGTTGTTAAATAAATGTTTCATTTGAATGAGAACATCACCGTGGGGTGAACCAGTCATGTTTGTTAAAAATAAATGTGGTTCAATGAGACTTTGCAATGATTATAGAGCCTTGACTAATTTCATTATTAATAACAGTTATCCTTTTCCTCATATCGACGATTTTTTTATCACCTATAGGGAGATAAGTATTTTTTCAAATATTGACATGAGGTCAGGGTACCATTAGTTGAAAGTAATAGAAGCATACATTCTGAACACAGTGTTTCATACTAGATATGGCCATTATGAATTTTTAGTTATTCCTTTTGGGTTAACCAATGTACCTTATGTATTCATGAATCTTATGAGTAGAATTTTTGATGAGTTCTTAGATAAGTTTGTGTTTTTGTTTATTGATGATATTTTGGTATATTCCAAAATCAAAGAGGAACATTGAAAGTCATTTATGGGTTGTCTTGATAAGCTTAATGGAAAATAAATTGTATGGGAAATTCAGCATGTTTTATTTTTGGTTACAATATATTTCATTCTTTGGGCACAGTGTTTCAAAAAATGGTATAACTATTGATCCTTCTAAAAACAATTTTTAGTGAACGGCCAAGACCCACCAATATAACTAAGATTCGTAGTTTCCATGGTTTAGCATGATATTACATAAGGTTTATTGAGAATTGTTCATGGTTATCTATCCCACTAACTAAGTTAACTCTAAAATGTGTTATGTTTATCTAGAAAAAAGAATGTGATGATTATTTTTAGGAATTTAGTAGAATATTGGTGAATGCTCTAGTTTTTGAATTGTCTTCTAGAAATGGTGAATTTTTAATCTATACTGATGATTTGTTTAAATTTAATTCTTGTGTCTTAATGTAGAATGATCAGGTAATATCTTATGCATCACATTAGCTAAAAATTCATGATTTAAATTACCTACACATGATTAGGAATTAGCTATTATTTTTTTTGCATTAAAAAATTGGAGGCATCAATTGTAAGTAGTAAAGTGTGAAATATATACTGAATATAAAATATTGAAGTATATATTCACTCAAAAATAACTGAACATGATACCGAGGAGATGGCTAGAATTAATCAATGATTATGATTTCATGATACCATACCATCAAGTGAAGGTAAATAATGTGGATGACGCTTTGAGACGAAAGATTAATGCGACATAAACCATGCTAATTTTAGAACATGATCCTTTGATTAATGATTTGATGGACTTTGTAATAGAATTTGTTGGTGTATGAAATTAATCTATTTTGATTTAGGTGTTATTGAAATCATCTCTATCAGATAGAATTTAGAAAGTGTAGAAATATTGCAGTTATTTTCAAAAAAAGGAAGAGTTCGTTCAGAAAGGTACGATGCCTGAATTTTACATTGATCATGATTCTATTTTGTGGTTAAAGAAGGGATTATGTGTGCCTTGTGATTTAAAACTAAAAAAGATTTATCATGTGAGGCTCATAGTTCTCTATTTTCAGTTTATCCTAGAAGCACTAAGAAGTATATAGATCATCGGGAGTATTACTAGTGTGATGGAATGAAAAGAGATATTGATGACATTAATTTGAGGTGTTTGAAATATAAAAATGATAAAGCATAGAGGTTGTTCCAAAAGGGATTCTTTTTTCCTTTTCTAATTGAAAAGAGGAAATGGGAAAATGTTTAGATTGATTTCATAGTGGGATTACCAAAGGCTTCGAGAGGTAACAATGCAATCTGAATTATTGTTGATCGATTGACTAAATCTTCTTATTTGAGATTCTTTGTCTATAGATCAAATTTATTGACTGTATATTAATGGGATAGTATGGTTTGATGGATTTAACCTATCTATTGTATTTGATCGGGATCCCAGGTTTACTTCTATCTTTTGGAAGTGCCTTCAGAAGTCATTGGGTACAGAATTAAATTTCAGTACACCTTTTTATCATCAATCAGATGAGCTGTCCAAATCAATAATTCAGACATTGGAAGATATTATATGTGCTTATTTAATAGATTACAATTGAATTTGTGATAAACATCATTATTTTATTGAGTTTTCTTATAACAACATTTTTTATTCTATTATACAGATGGATCCATTTTAGGCATTATATGGAAAGCAGTGTCGAACTCCACCTTTCTAGGATGATGTAGGTGAAAAAATGTTGATGTGGTCAGAATTGGTAGAAGAGATGGAAAAAAAGTATTCTTAATTCATAATCACATGAGAACATCTCAGAGTAGGTATAAAATTAATTTGGATTACTGAAGGAAGGATATTTTTCTTGAGGTAGGTGATTGGGTCTTTCTTGATGTTTATCCATGGAAAAGTGTGATTCATTTTGGAAAGAAGGGAAATCTGATTTTGAGGTTCATTGGACCCTATGAATCCTTGAGAATGTTGGATTAGTTGGCTAGATAGTGGATTTACCTCACAGTTTATCCTAGATACACAATATTTTTCATGCTTCAATGATGTTAATGTTGATGCCGGATCAATCTCATATATTGAGTCTAGAGGTAGTTGAGTTGGAGAAGAATATTTCTTATGAGGATCAACAAGTTTAGATTATTTACCAAAGATGAAAAGTGTTTTAGAATAAAGTAATTCATCAGGTAATGGTTTTTTGGAAAACCCACACAGTTGAAAAGTCAACATGGGAACCTAAAAATTCTATGAGGGATAAATAACCCTACTTATCTGATATGTGAAAAGAATTGCGGGGATGCAATTCCCAAAAGGCGAAAAGGATATAACGACCTAGGTATTTATATAATAATACATTGGATTTCTATTAATACATATGAATTAGATGTTAATTTTAATTTAAAGTGAATTCATTATTCGATGGTGTACCCGACACGCAACAATGGGTTTATCTGAAATCTCATGTTGCACACAAGGATGAGTCATACCATAATATAATATAATATTATTATTTTTTACAAAGTAGTAAATGCTTAGAAATTTTATTGTAGGGAATGAATAGAACTAACTATATTATTATTAAACATTTATGCTAAATATATTCACATTTATACAATAATATTTAGAATCTTAAAATGATAATGAATCCAATTTTAAGCACAAATACTATAATATTTTTAAATAAGATATTTTTACAACCTTTTGATAGAGAACCCCTTTTAAATCTATTTTTTTTTTCAATTTATATGTTAAATTTTACAAAATAAACTTATTATTTAGTAGTGGGACATCAAAATTTACTTTTGGTAAATTTTTGGAATTTTTCTAATAAAGTTAATTTTTAAATAAATAGTGAAAATACTCCATTTTAAGTCAAAACTGTCTTTTCATATGATTTATTTTTATTGATAGATAATATTTTTAATTGGGTTTAAAGTATAATTATATTATGTTTTTACCATTTAATCCAATTTTGGTAATTATAATTAATTTTAATCTTTATGAAGATATAAACACGTGTATATATTTAGATGACTATTATTTCTTAAAAACAAGTTTTTTGGTTTCGACATTGGAAATTAATTTTAAATTAATTTCTGAAACATCTTTGAATTGAATTTTAAAAAAATGATTCCATATTGGGAATCATGAGATCCAAATTTCGTAAATAGTTAACTTTTATTTTCAGACCTTATGAATAGTATCAAAAGTAAATATTTTATTTTCCATGGTTAAAGGGTAAATTTGGTAAATAAGGATAAAAAATTATATTATAATACTATTAAATTACCCAAACATCTGTCATAATCCTATATGATGAGATATATCTAACTATGGGCATCCATAGGTCTATTTTAGGACCCCATGGAGTTGCTTGTGTGTGAAAATGTCATTTAATTAATTTTAATTTAATTTTAAGGAAAATATAACTAAAATTTAATCTTTTAGTAAAACAATTTTTATATGGGGTTATATAAGTTATCATTTTGATTATAAAAGGTGATTATAAATATAAAAATATTTCCTAAATCGTGGTTTTATATTTATAATTTTACGATATTTAATAAATAAATTTATTTATAACACAATGATGATGTAGTGATTACATTATTAATCAATGATTTAAATAAGTGATATTATAAATATTAAAATTAATTTATTAAGAAAAAATTTATCTCATCCAAGAATTTTTGGATTTATAATACTTTTTATACATGAGTTAATGAGGTTTTTTAAATGAATAAATTCGTTAGGTATTTTTTAGAAGTCAAGATATGAATAGTATATAAATTGACAGAAATGTGTTTTTAAAACAAATACTATATTTTTAATTGATATTATAGTCCTAAAAATAAATGGTTCAACCAAATGATGTATATAAGGATGAAAATTTCATTAATGAACCACTTAAGAATTTATTGGAATTTTATGGTGGTTATATTAACATTATAGTATGAATATACACGAAGAGATAGTAAAAGATAAATAAGTTTACTAAGGGTTAATTCTTAATGATAAGGTCAATTTTAAGACATAAACATGTATAAAACCCATTGGATGAGAGGATTTAGACCCATACTCATAAAAACATCAAAATATATCACTTTTATTTTATTATAATTCAAAAATCAATTAATAATAAAATAATTCTTTAAACATTCCAAATGTGCCACTCCTTCCTCTTATAAAAGGGAACCACATATTACCCTTACTCACACCTATGAAGACCCTAGTATTATCCAACAACTGCCAAAATAATCTTCCAACATACCTCTATTCTTCTTATAATCCTTCCCCTAGTTATAAGGTAATTCAAGAAATCCTATTTTCTCAAATCAAAAGAAGTTACCGGATTTGAGGTAACTCCTCTAAAATTTCATTCCATTATTTTTCCTTCGACATTCCCAATGCTCTTATTATACTTTGTTTTTATAAAAACCCCAGTATCCTCAATATACTAGGATGTTGTTATGATACGTTCTTGAACAACAATTACACACACATCTATCTAATGGATATGAACATACTGTTTTGTGCACGACAAACTGTTTCCTCACAAAAAGATGATTGTTAGATTTTCCCTTACCACCTCTCATGGTGGAAAATATGATGGAACTGTAATTATATATGATTTTTATTTTATCTCTATGCTTATTTAAATCTAATTTATAACATCCCTTAATGTTTTTCACATTATATAAATACGATGATTTCATTTGAGGATGTGCGGACTACCATCCCCTCAATGTGATATGACTCGTTTGTTCCATTCATGGAATGTATAATGGATTACATTAATAAACATATGAAAAAAATATAATATATGATGTTACACTATAATTAAAATATACTTATGTATAATTATGTTTTAATCCCTTTAAATATGAAATATAAATGAAACTAGCGTTCATTCGTACATATGGCTTATCTTCTCCATGAATGGTTTGTTTCATTTATTATCTCCAAATGATTTGGTCTTTTATAAATACATATAAAATTGATATATATGATATATATGATATTTAAATCTTGAATATCATTTGGGATATAATAAAAATTTGACCAAATGGAAAACTTGAAATTATAATATGTTCATTTTCTACTCAAGTACTGAACATCAACAAAACAACCAATATAAACATGAATAAATATATGATTGTTATAGAAAATATATAAGTCATGTAAAAGGAATAATATACTTAAAAACGTTCTTAAGAAATTAGATATTAAATAATGTTTATTATTCAGAATATAAAATAACGAATGAATAATGTCAAACACGAGGTAAGGGTCTTTGTCTCAATCTCCTTTAATTGAGGCGTGTTTTGATTATATACTTATCCTTCTTTTACACGGTATAAAACAAACCTCATTGATGTTTATTTTTATTCAAAGGGAATATGTTTTCTATGCAGTGTTTTACTAAACGACAAAAGGACCGTTTTAAACGTACTCTGCGAAAACAACCTTTCCACCGCCATGAGTATTATTTGATATTTGGATTTATTAAAAAATAATTCTATTTTTAAATAGATAATAATTACCATATACCCTTTTTTAATATTTTGGTATTGAAAATGGTTTTAAATGTGGATTTACTATTTCAATATATTGAAATTATTTCATTTGATAGAAAATTAAATTTTATAATGGAAATGTTAATATTTCAAATCATTTATGTGGGATGATAATATAATGCTACATAGACATTGGAAGGGTGGTTAGAAGGGTGGTTACATGATAAAACAAATGATGGGTGGTTCTGTGATATACCATGTTTTTAAATGATTTTCACTGGACATAAAGTTGAATATGGTCAAGGATGTGATCAAGGAAAGGTCATGACCTTAGAAACCTAGAAAAAAAATTGTTTTTTTGTTTTTTATAATTTTTTTAGAAAAAATGGTTACTGAGTAGAAGTGTCCACATGTAATATTCAAGTTTTTATGTAAAAGTTAGGGCCTAATTATCTATGTTCTAAACCTGAAAAGATCGTCAATGTGAATTATTAACACAATTCAATATTATTTAATGTTTATGGCTGGGTCCTTCTACAAACCCACTGTATAAAAGGATAAAAACCGTACATAAATATGTAAGGATATGTTAAGGGATATTAGTCTCACTTTTTAAATCTATGAGATTAATTTAATATTCACTACTTACTTTTTTGTGCCATACCTACTACCCTTTTTGATATATTTTTTCATGATTTCCATTTATTTCATTAAATTAAAAATTTAAATAGATTTTAATCATTCATGAAACCCTTAATTCAAAATCTACTCAAGTATTATGGGATTCTTGTCATACTTTTATTTTCAAAAGGCAGACGCCATATACACAACATACTTCTTTAGTATAGTCTTTCTACTACCCCTTTTAATCATTATATAATGAATCCTTTTTCTTCATAGTATGAAATAAATTTCATCATGGGTATTATGAATTAAATGTTCCAAGTGGTATGAGTAACTTTGATATGATTAATGGTTACTTTCTAAAGCATATTTTTAATTATTATATTTGAAATATCACATCCTTTTTGTGATTTTTAACTTCATATTTATGAAATCATATTATTTTAATCATATTTAATTTGAAATTAAAATAAAAATCCATATCATATTTCATGGATAGGAATATTTTCTACACCATATAACATTTTTCATACAGTGTTCACTTTAAAAATATTAGTTTCTTAGCATAAAGCCTTGAATGCATTAGATTCTTCATATAAAGCCTCGACAGTATTAGATTCATGGAATAAATCCTTCAAATCATTATATTCATGGAATGAATCCTTGATAGTTTTATATTAAAGGAATGCAGGTTTGACATTATTATATTCATGGAATGAATCATTGAATGTATAACATTCTTAGCACGAATCCTTGAAAGGATTAGATCCTTGCCATGAATCCTTGGGGTATGTTATAGATATACTTAATTTATAATTTCCTATATTTATGTTCAGTTATTATTAATTTATGAGATATTTTGTTGACATATCTATGGATACATTTAAATTTTAGTTCAATGGTTAAATGGAATTTTTTCAGTTTTCAATGTTTCCAGATTGATATTTCATTATCTAGTTATTAGAATAGTATGTGTTATCCATTATTTACCATTAAATGTTAGTTTAATTTCATATGTTCATTATTTATTCAACTTTACTAACCCTTACATTTCAATTAAGCTCACCCTTATTATTTTTCTCCCTAGGTTATGAAGAAGAGAATTTTTATTAAGCTTTCATGGATGCAATTTATTTTGTTTTTATATGTATCATGAATGTATTTTTTATTCCTTAATGTATTATAGATATCATGTATGTTATCTAGATATCCAAGGATTCTAAACTGAATGGCCCATTATGATTATATTACTTATAATATTTCCAATATCAGGTAATAATTCACAAGCACTAGGCTTCTAGGGTCGGGGCGTTACAAAGATAAATTAATATTCAGTAACAAAATGAATCCAATGTGGCTTATTTTTAACATTAGATAACTATGGGTATAAATTTTTTTATTAAATAATTTTTAGACACATTTTGGTCACATTAATACAATAATCTATTAATTTTAACCATTATTAAAACACTTTATCTATTTGAATGGCAACTTGGATTTTTTTGTAACACCCCAAGCTTCCACGGTACGCTTCTATTTGAATAATACAGTAGTGTGTGTTGTACACAACTTCAAGTTCTAACACACACCACAACCAATCAAACTAGCCGTTATGAATAGTAATACAAACTTTTTGAAATTTAATAAATTTTATCTTTCAAAATGGGCTTCATTTTTGGATTCAGAATATCAAAATTATCCTAGGGTGAAATTTTGGTATCTTTCTGAAAACTCTCAATTTTTGCTGAATAGTTAAAAACACTGAGTTATAGTTTAAAACTGAATTTTAATTTAAATAATTATTAATTTGATTTAAATTTTATTAATGTAAAAATAGATATATAATACCTATATAAGTTAAATGTAATTCATTGGAGTTAGTTTAGAATAATTTTAGATATATAAAAATTTTGTTGAACTTTCACCGTTTTTTACCCACCACCTAGGAGAATATTCAAATTCACATAAAACATAATTTTACCACTTCTGTGAGTGGAATTCCAAAAATACAAGAGACACGATTAATATCATTGAGTAAATTTTTTTTCAATAAGATGAAAATATTTTTTTTTTGCAAATAGTAACTTTTTACTTTAATTTACCACAGTTAAAAGTAAATATGGTAATTAAGGGTAAAAATGATATTAATGTTACCCTAACACATGTCCTATTCTATTAGATAAGTGTATCTCGACCAAAAACAACCATAAGAACAAAATCTTATCATTTATGTTCACATGGATTAGATTAGGACATTTATTATTATTTAATTCAAATAAGAGTTAAAAGAGTTAAAATCAATGTTTAATAACTAAATTTTTTTTAATATACGGTTATACATAAGATAAATTCGATTATAAATATTCATTTTAAAGAAAAAATTATTTCCTACATTATTTTATTTTATTTATAATTTTTAGACATTAAATAGTTTAATTTATTTATGACACAATGGTGATACAGTAATTGCCTAATTAATGAAATATTAAGATAATTGATATTATAAATTCCCAAATAAATGTAATTTAAAACCTTTTATGAATTAAATTAATTTTCTATGTTAATATGACATATTAATATTGGTTATATGAATTTTATTCTAACTATTAATGTGGTTAGTAGTTTATCAAAAACAAAATACCAAATAGTTTTAAAATTGACATAAAAGAGTTTTTAAAACAAATATTATATTATTAATTGATATTATATTCCTAAAAATCTAAGGATCGGCCAGAGGACTTATATAATGGTAGGTGTATTTTTAATGGTCCACTTGGGGGGTATATTGGATGTATATAGTATGTTTATTAACTATATAATATAAAAATCCAAAGTGACATGGTATGTGTCAAAGTAATTAACTAAGAGTTAAAACTAAAAGATAAGGTTAATATAATGACCCAAACCTGTCTAAAATCTATTAGTTAAAGGGGGTTTGACCCATCCCCACCATAGACATTGAATAATCCACTTTTTATCCATTAGAAACCGAATATTAATTTATTTAAAATACAATACATTAAGTTTTTCTTAAAGAGCCCCTCCTCCCCCTTATAAAAGGACACCACTTATAACCAATTCATCACACCTTCAAAGCCTTTTTGTTCGACAAACTCCTTCCCAAATATTATCTCAACTTCTCTCAATTAAACCTAGAGGCCTTAGTTTGATTATAAACCCATCCTAAGGAGCCCTTTTCATCAAATCAAAATGAATAACCCGAAGAAGAGGTAATATTTTCACCACCTTCTTTCAAGTTCCTTTCTTCTTCAACTCCTTCTTTCATTTTTATTTAAATTATAAAATAATAACTCCAGAATCACCTATATATTATGATGTTATTATAAATATGGTACAACCATATTCAGTATTCTATCCATCCCTTGAATGACATGTCACCATATGTGCGTACGTACGACATACCATCTCCACGTCGTGGGGTAATTGTTATTCAATACATTATTATTTGGATTGGTATAATAATGATGTTTAATTGATGTAAATAATAAATATAACATGATAATTATTCTATATATGATATAATATCCAATTATATATTATTTTTATATCATAAGAATGATATTGTCGCTTCTGCGTACGTACGGACTACCGTCTCCACGAACGCGATGAGATTCAATACCCATCGTATCCATTCAAGAATAAATTTCATTTGATGATTAAAAATAATTTTTAAATACATAATAACATTCTGGATATGAATATGATACAACCTATCCATAACAAATAGGGCTTATGTAACAAAACATATAATATAAAACGAGTAAGTTAACACCCGAAACAACGATAATACTGAGATATTATTATCAAAGAAATGTTAAAAGATTATATATGATATCATATTAATGTATATTAATTTTTTATAATTTAATAACAATTATTTCACCATTATACAAGATTTTAACCTACCCTCAACCAAGGAAAAGTACAAAGTAATGGTTTATTTCACAATCTCTTCATTATCCGAGGTTGTTTATACGTAATTATCTATTGGTACCTCTTTATCATCCACATACATGTTTCTTAAAAATGTATTTCGAAACATTATTACTGTTTTATAGAATATGGGTTAAAGTCATTAATATGCTTGATTGGATTTTTATAAGAAGTTTATAAAAGAGTCTTTCTGTCGTTTTCCAGACAAGGTCCTTATTAACCTTTTCGATAGAATAATGTTAAGAATGAATATTTTTTAACTTATACGGCGGGTGCGGCTATTTTCCACCATTATAAAATCATTGAATCTCCCATTAAAATCTTATAATAATATTTTCAAAGTATTTGTTTTAATTATGTGGCTTTTAAATGATTTCAAAAATGATATATTTCTGTCAAATAGTTTTGATTTCTTCTATGTCAACATCCTTCGATGGCTTTTAAGCTTATTTGAAGTTTATTTATTTTGATACAAAACATTAATATAGTATTGAAGGTTTTGTGATATTTTTGATAGTGGATGTGTTATTTTTCTACTATTTATGGTTTCTGGAGAAAGTATTGACATTTCGTATGCTAGTTTTAATACGAATGTTTATGTTATGCTTAAACCTGTTCATATGAGAAATGCATTGGACATAATAAGTGACAGGTGGATCCTGCTATAGCTCCTCGATGCATCGGTAGATATCATGAGACTAACTAGTGTTTTGGAACAAGGCCTTGAAAAAATCTTATTTGTAGTCTTGGCATGAGGCCTTGACTATGTGGTTATTGTAGTCTGGGATTATGCATTCCATCATTATGAAAGTGGTTATTGATATTGCATGTGATTATTCAACTAGTAGAATAACCATGTGAATAATTAAATGGAATTATTTCATTTTATATTTTCCATATTATTCTGAAGTTCATGTTTAAATGGATTTTATTTTATTTATACATTTCCTTAATTTTTTACGCTTATATATGAAAGTTTCCGCTATATTGCTATCTTTACTGGGCATTTGAGCGCACCCCTTTCAATGTATTATTATTCCCCGGATGTGAAGAAGTATTTTATGAATGACCTGTAAGGATAATATAAGGGGATATGAGTGTGGAGACAAGATGTTGTTGTAGATGTCATTTTATGATGTAATGTAAACTTTATGAATTTATCTAGTGATTCTAAGGCTACTAAAATAATAGTTCTTTTGAGACTTGATCTTTTGTGATCATTCCATTATTATGTAATAATGTACCGACACAGGGTAACTAGGGTCGGGGCATTATAGTTGGTATCCGAGGAAGTTTAGTACAAACCCAGGAAACTAGATTTTGATAAACCCTGATTAGATCACATAGCCCTAAGATAGACTTTGGGGATTAGTATAGAAGAACATTTTAGAATTTTGGTATTGTAGAGATTTTGTGAGTTTTCCAAGAAGAACATCCCTGTCTCAATACGAGCAGGTAGAGGCAGCTCTGGGACAGATGTACCTAGGGGTAAAACTCAAAAACACCGCTTTGAGCGGGACTGGAACTGGAACTGGTGCACGACAACGGGCCTTGCTGCACTCTTGGTTATGACAATCCCGGGGGATATGCTTAGGATAATTCTCATTTTCTTTACAAACCATTATAAAGTGTTTATGATATATAAATCCTCAAAGAAACCATTTTTTTATGATTATGGATTATATCCATAAATAGTTCAATGTATGTTAGGTGATTTACAAGTATGGAATTATGTATTTTGATTAATAAACTAAACTAGTGTATGCCATTGTTTAGAAATGGCGCCTAGTGGAAGAAATGGATACCATATCAATGCATGCAATCCATGTAGTGATTTACCTCCTTCTCAAGATAATTATAGTGGAGATGGTGATGCAACTGGTGCTGATCAGCTAATCACCATACCGGGACAACTCACCCGGGTTATGAATAATAGACTTACCTGTATGGAGCACATTGATCTGAAGCATGGAGGATCAATGTTATATCACTTCATGAGGCAACAACCACCAAAATTCAATAGGAGTACAAATCCATTGGTAGTTTAGCAATGGATAAGTTCCCTAGAGAAAATATTTCAGGCCTTGGGGATTAGTGAAAGGGAAAATGTTGTCATGGTAGTTTACCGCCTCACTGGAGATGCTGATCAATGGTGGACATTGATTCAAAATATTATGGAATATGATAAAGTATCAAATATGGAATGGAGGGATTTTAAATATATTTTCTTAAAAAATACATTTCACATGACCATCAAGCAGATATGGAAATGCAATTTTTTAGTCTGAGACTAAAAGAGGATGAGAATGTTGCAAAGTATGAAGCTAACATTACAATGTTAGTGAGTCATGCAGTAGATTATATACGTAACCCATGGAGAATGATTGATCATTTCTTTGACGGTTTAAAACCATTTCTTCGCCAAGCATTAGTATCACAATCCTTCTCATCGTACGAAGATATTGTCTCATTTGCCATCAAGATAGAAAAATAATTCTCTAATTCTTACGACTTTAAAGCAAAGCAAGAGAAGAAGAGATCTGCCGATCACTCTGGAAATGGAAATAATGGGAAGAAGGGAATAGTTGAATATCAGTCCTGTAGTAAATGTGGGAATAAACACCTCGTAATTTTCGCGAAATGAATTTGGAGTATGTTACAAGTGTGGTGAAAAAGGCCACCAAGATTGTGATTGCAAAGGGAAGAAATAAGCAATCGATGTTCAATGCTACAACTGCAGGGAGATGGGACATTATGCAAATGAAAGTACTAAGGGTCAGGGGAACTTATCTCGAAAAAGGCCAAGGGATTAAGGACAAGATTATGCTATCACTACTACTGAGGTAGAAGCTCCAAAAGACATGGGGGTAGGAAATTTAATAGTTTCATCAAGTTTAGAAAATTCATTATTGGATTATAGATCATCACATTTCTTCATATCTTATGAGTTTTCGTAGATAATTAGATATTTTTCAATTATATTTAACAAGGGATTTGTCAGTTAAAACTCCTAAGGGAAGTATCATTGCTACAAAGTTATGTGAATCAGTTCCCATTTGAGCACATAAATATTCTTTATCTACAGATCTCATCATCATACCTATTATTGAGTATGATATAATTCTTGGTATGGATTTGAATTCAGACCGTGATGCAAAGATTTATTGTAAGAAGAAGGAGGTTACAGTTTTTGATAATGATGGTAAAGAACACCTTATCTTTAGAGCAGAATAGTCACCACTTGATTCTTATCTAGATCTACCCCCAGTAGCTCATCTAAATTCAATTATCGGGGAGGAAGAGAATGAAATAACTATGGGTGAGGAAAGAAATGTTTAAATAGAGGATGTATCTATTATGAAATAATATGTAGATGTGTTTCCGGATGATTTACCTAGACATCCTCTAGAACGATAAATTGAGTTTTCCATTTAATTAATTCCTAGTTCAAGGCCCATATCGAAGAACACCTATAGAATGGACACTATGGAATTAATGGAACTAAAGAAAGAACTAGAGGAATTGAGTAATAAAGGATTTATTTTCCCTAGTTTATCCCCATTGGGAGCCCCTGTCATTTTTGTTACGAAGAAAAGTGGATCTATGAGGTTGTGCATTGACTACAGGGAGATCAATGCTATAACAATAAAGAGCAAGTATCCCTTACCTCACATTGATGATTTATTTGACCAACTACATTGAGCTCAATACTTTCCAAATATTGACCTTCGAACTGGATACCATCAGTTGTGTGTGAAGAAGGAAGACATTACGATGACAACATTTCGATCCAGGTACGGGCATTACGAGTTTCCAATAATGTCTTTTGAGATGACTAATGAACCCCCTGTGTTTATGGATCTAATGAATAGAGTTTTCAAGGAATATCTTAATGACTTTGTAGTGGTATTTATCGATGATATCTTGTTATAATCCAAAATCTATGAGGATCATGAATATCACTTGTGCACTATCCTGAAGACTCTTGAAAGACAAGAATTATATAGGAGGTTTAGCAAGTGTGAATTCTGGATTCAAGAGAATTCTTTTCATGGCCATATTGTCTCTATGGATGGAATCTCTATTGGTCCTTATATGACAAGAACAATCTAAGAATGGCCCGCACCAATGAGTATAACTGAGGTACACAATTTTATTGGTTTAGCAGGTTCTTATCGACATTTTGACAAGAATTTTTCCTGATTGGCTAACCCATTAACAAATCTCACACGTAAAGGGGTTAAATTTTTTTGGACAAAAGAGTGTGAGGAATTTTTTAAATAACTGAAGAGAAAATTAGTCAATGCTCATATATTGACTCTACCAACAGGGATTGATGGGTTCGTTATTTATAGTGATGCATCGAAAAAAGGACTTGGTTGTGTCCTTATGCAGAATGATAGCGTTATTGACTATGCATCACGACAGATGAAAATTCAGGAGAAAAACTATCCTACTAATGATCTTGAGTTAGCTGCGGTAATCTTGGATTTGAAGATATGGATACACTATCTCTATGGTGAAAAGTTTGAGATTTATACTGATCACAAGAGTTTGAAGTATATTTTCTCATAGAAAGAACTCAACATGAGGCAAAGGTGATGGCTTAAACTACTCAAGGATTATGATTTCACGATACACTACCACCCGGGGAAGGCAAATAAGGTGGAAGATTCTTTGAGTAGAAAATATCATGGAGTTTTGAACAAGATGAGAGTTGAGAGGGATCCTATTTTCATGGATCTAGTAAATTTTGATATGGGAATAACCATGGAAAGTAAAATATTGATTATTTTTCAAATATTTGTCAAACCATCTTTACTAGAATGTATAAAGAGTTCTAAAACCAATAATGGAGAATTTCAAAAGAATATTAATGTTTTGAATGATGGGAGGTTGACTGACTTTGAGTGTGAAGATGGAATTTGGAAATTTGGGAAGAGACTTTGTGTTCCCGATATACCTGATCTAAAAAAGTAATTTTTGGGCAATGTTTATAGTTCCAATTTTCTTGTACACCCTAGGAGCACCAAAATTTATATATATTTGAAGGAAATTTTTTTGTGGGACAATATAAAGCGGGAAATTGCATATTTTGTGTCAAGATGTATGACTTTTCAGGAAGTGAAAGGTGGAAGGCAACATCTTGGAGGAGTCATGAAACCTCTTCCCATACCTGAGTGGAAATGGGATAATATCACGATGGACTTTGTCATGGGACTACCAAAGACTCCAAGAAAGAATGATGCAATATGGGTCATTATTGATCGCATTACCATGTCAGCACATTTTCTTTCTATGAGGGATGATCTACCACTTAAACATCTATAAAGACTATATATTAATGATGTTGTAAGACTTCATGAAGTACCCCTATCAATTTTTTCTTATCGTGATCCACATTTTACATCAAGATTCTGGAAAAGTCTCCAGAAGGCCTTGGATACAGAACTTTGTTTGAGCACTGCCTACCACCCTAAAATAGATGGACAATCAAAACAGACAATTCAAACATTAGAAGACATGTTTAGATCTTTCTCACTTGACTTTCAGGGTATGTGGGATCAATATTTACCTCTGGTAGAATTTTCTTATAACAATGGATTCCATTCAAGTATTCAGATGGCACCATATGAAGCATTATACAGAAAGAGACGTCTCACACCAACCTATTGGGATGACGTTGGTGAAAGAAGACTTGTAGGCCCAGAACTGGTGGATAAAATGACAAAAAAAGGTAAAGGTAATCCAAAACCACATCAAAGCACCTCAATGTAGGCAGAAGAGCTATGCCGATAACTGAAGGAAGGATTTGGAATTTCAGGTAGGAGATCATGTTTTCTTGAAGGTATCTCCATGGAAGGGAGTTATAAGTTTCAGTAAGAAAGGTAAATTGAGTCCCAGGTACATTGGACCTTTCGAAATTCTAGAACGAATTGGGGTTGTATCTTATCGTTTGGAAATGCCTCCAAATCTCTCCAAAGTTCATGATGTGTTCCACGTATCACTGTTGAGAAAATACATGCCTGACCCAACGCATGTACTCACATACGAGGAATTAGAACTGGAACCCGATCTGTCTAATTGTGAAGAGCACGTCAAGATTCTTGATACAAGAGAACAAGTGCTGAGAAACCGGACGACTTGTCTGGTAAAAGTTTTTATAGAGAAACCATAAAATGGAAGAGGAAACATGGGAACCCGAGAAACATATGATGAAGAATCACCCAAGTCTATTCATGCGGTATAATTCTAGAAATTTTGAGGATGAAATTATTTGAAGGAGGGGAGAATATAACACCCCAAGCTTCCATGGTACGCTTCTCTATGAATAATACAGTAGCGAGTGTTGTACGCAACTTCGAGTTCTAACACACACCACAACCAATTAAACTAGCCGTTATGAATAGTAATACCCACTTTTTGAAATTTTATACATTTTATCATTCAAAATTTAATTCATTTTTGGATTTGAAATATCTAAATTAGCCTTGGGTGAAATTTTGGTATCTTTCTGAAAACATTCAATTATTTATGAATAGTGAAAACCACTGAGTTATAGTTTAAAACTGAATTTTTATTTATATAATTATTTATTTTATTTAAATTTATTTAAGGTCAAAATAGATACATAATACCTATATAAGTTCAATGTAATTCATGGGAGTTAATTTAGAATAATTTTAGATATATAAAAATTTTATTGAACTTTCACTATCTTTTACCGACCTCCAGGGAAAATTTGCGAATTCACCTAAAACAAAATTTTACCGCTTATGTGAGTGGAATTTCAAAAATATGAGAGACATGGTTAATATCAAGGAGTAAAATGTGGTTCAATAAGATGAAAATATTTTTTGGTGAATAGTAACTTTTTACTTTTATTTACCTTAGTTTTAAGTAAATAGGGTAATTATGGGTAAAAATGATATTAATATTACACTAAAACATGTCCTAATTCTACTGGACAACTGTATCTCGACCAAAAACAACCTTATTAATAAAATATTATCATTTACGTCCACTTGGATTAGATTAGGAAATTTATTATTATTTTATTCAAAGAAGAGTTAAAAGAGTTAAAATCAAAGATTAATAACTAAAACATTTTTAATATAGGGTTATACATAAGATAAAATCAATTATAAATATTAATTATAAAGATAAAAATATTTCCTACATAATTTTATTTTATTTATAATTTTTAAAAATTAAATAATTTAATTTATTTATGGCACAATAGTGATGCAATAATTTCTTAATTAATGAAATATTATGATAATTGATATTATAAATACACAAATAAATGATATTTCAAACTTTTTATGAAATAAATTAATTATATAGGTTAATATGACATATTATTATTGGTTATATGAATTTTTTTTGATGTAATAATGCTTTTATGAATTTATCAAAAACAAAATACCCAATAGTGTCAAAATTGACATAAAAGATTTTTTTAAAATAAATATTATATTATTAAATGATATTTTATTCCTAAAATTGTAAGGTTTGGCCAAAGGACTTATATAATGGTACGTGTATTATTAATGGACCACTTGGGGGTTTCTTGGTTGTATATATTATGTTTATTAACTATATAATATAAAAATACAATGTGACACGGTAAGTGTCAAACTAATTAACTAAGAGTTAAAACTAAAAGATAAGGTTAATATAATGACCCAAACCTATCTTAAATCTATTGGTAGAATTAATTTCAACCCATCCCCAGCTTAGACTTTTAATAATCCACTTTGAAGCCATTATAAACTGAATATGAATTTATTATAGAATAATACATAAAGTTTTTCCTAAAGAGCCCCTCCTCCCCCTTATAAAAGGACACCACTTATAACCAATTCTTCACACATTAAAAGCCCTTTGGTTCGGCCATAACGTGCCCAAAAAATTCTATCAACTTCCCTCAATTCAACCTAGTGGCATTAGTTTGATGAGAAAGCCAACGTATGGAGCCCTTTTGGTCAAATCAAAAGGAAGAACACGAAGAAGAGGTAATATTTTCACCACCCTCTTTCAAGTTCCTTTCTTCTTCAACTTCTTCTTTCTTTTTTATTAAAATTATAAAAAAATAACTCTAGTATCTTCTATATTCTGTGATGTTATTATAAATATGGTACAACCATATTCAGTATTCTATCCATCCCTTGAATGACATGTCACCATATGTGCATACGTACGGCTCACCGTCTCCACGTCATGGTGTAATTGTTATTCAATACATTATTATTTGGATGGGTATAATAATGATGTGTAATTGACGTAAATAATAAATATAACAAAATAAAAATTCTTTATATATTATATACCATCCAATTATATATTATTTTAATATCAAAATAATGATATTGTCACTAATGCGTACGTAGGGACTACCGTCTCCACGAACGCGATGGGATTCTTTACCCATCCTATCCATTCAAGACTAAAATTAATTTGATGATTAAAAATAATGTTTAAAGACTTAATATCATTCTGTACATGAATATGAAACAAACTATCCATAAAAATCATTATCTATGTAAAAAAACATATAAAAGAAAACGAGTAAGTTAACACCCGAAACAACGATAATACTATGATATTATTTACAAAGCAATGTTAAAAGATCAAATATGATATCATATTAATGTATGTGATTCTTGTATAATTTTATATCAATTATTTCACCATTATACATGTGGTTAACCTACCATCAACAAATGAAAAGTACAAGGTAAGGGTTTATTTCACGGTCTCTTCATTATCCGAGGTTGTTTGTATGTAATTATCTACTAGGACATCTTTATCATCCACATCCATGTTTCTTAAAAATGTATTTCAAATAATTATTACTATTTTACAGAATATGGGTTAATTTTATTTATAATCTTGTTTGAATTTTTATAAGAAGTTTATAATGGAATCATTCGGTTGTTTTCCAAACAAGGTCATTTTTAATCTTTTCGACAGAATTAAGGTAAGAATATCTTTTTTTTAAATTATACGGAGGGTGCAGCTATTTTCCGCAATTATAAAATCATCGAAGCTTCCCTTAAAAGATTTTAAGAATATTTTCAAAGTAAATGTTTTAATTATGTGGCTTTTAAATGATTTCAAAATAAGAGATATTTCTCTCAAAAAGTTTTGATTCCATCTATGTCAACATCTTTTGATGGATTTTAAGATTATTTGATGTTGATTTATTATGATAAAAAACTTTCATATAGTATTGATTGTTTTGTGATATTTTTGACTATGGATGTGTTATTTTTATACCATCCATGGTTTAGGGAGAAAGTATTGACATTTCATATGCTAGTTTTAATACAAATGTTTATGTTATGTTTAAACCTGTTCATATGAGGAATGCATTGGACTTAATAAGTGACGGGTGGAGCCCGCTATAGCTCCTCGATTCATCAGTATGTCTCATTAGACAAACTAGTGTCTTGGAACAAGGCCTTGAAAAAATCTTATTTGTAGTCTTGGCATGAGGCCTTGACTATGTGGTTATGATATTATGACATTATCCATTCCATAATTATGAAAATGGTTATTGATATTTCATGTGATTATTCGAATAGTAGATTATCCATATGAATAATTAAATGGAATTATTTCATTTTATCTTTTCCATATTATGCTGGAGTTCAAGTTTAAAATCCTTTTTATTAGTTATACATTTCCTAAAAATTTTATACTTATTTATGAATGTTTCTGCTGTATTGTTATCCTTAATGGGCATTTGAGCTCACACCTTTCTATGTTTTATTTTTCCCAGGATGTGAAAAAGTATTTTCTGAATGACCTGCAGGGATAGTATAAGGGGATATGAGTGTCGAGACAGGATGTAGTTGAAGTTTTCATTTTATGATGTAATGTAAACATTATGAATGTATCTAGTGATTCCAAGGCAACTTAACTAATCAGTATTTCGAGACTTGATCTTTTTTTATCATGCCAATGTTATGTAATAATGCACTGACTCTGGGTAACTCGGGTCGGGGCGTAACATTTTTACTCGTTGAGGGTTAATATAGTTACTATAAAATGAATAAATAACTATAAATGAATCGTGGGTGAAATTTTCAATCTCATTACAATATTTAATCTGAATTATAGTTTTTTATTAAATATATATCATTTTAAAAATTATTTTTTATTTTAAAATATCCTTAATGTCAATTTTGACAGTATTCATTACATGCCTTTTTAAAAATAACCTAAAACATGACATATTAGAACCAACTATTTTAAATTTCCAATAACATGTAAAATTAATCAATAAAATTGTTTATAACCTTAATCATTTCAAATTATATATATTGTAGTATTTTTAATATCATTTTTTATATTTCTATTAATTCAAAAAGTAGTGCATCATTATTATGTCATCATCTAAGGTAATTTCTTTTTCACGTAAACATTATAAATAAATTACCATGATGTTGATAAATATTTTATCATTACAATAACTATTTATCGTTGAATATATATTCTAAATAACCCTATATTATAAATGATATAGTTATTAAAACATAAGAATGACATCTTTGAATTCTCTTTAATATAAAGTAATGCAATGGTATTGACGTCATCTAAGTGGATCCAAGAGATAATTAAATCATCCCAATGATAATTTTCATTGAAAATAACACATCCAAAATAAATCGCATAAGTTTTCATGAAATTTAAAAATATTTAAAATATTATTGGTCCCTTTAATTAACTGATTTACCCTTAACCATGCTAAAAACATTATTATAGATAGAATTCATATTCTTCAAAATGAAAATATAATATTCAATAAATTTGAACATTTTTATTCCAAATATGGAATCCATTTTTAAAATATTAAAAAACCTAATTTTATAGAATCTATTTAAAATTAATCCCATTCATAGGGTGAGAAAACATGATATTAAAGTGAAAAAAGTTACAATGATTGAAATGTTTTTATATCAGAATTGAATGTGAAATTGATTCCAATAATCTAAATTGTATTAAATTATATAATGTTTTTCTAATTATAATTTAACAACACTGAAAAATATAATTTAACACTATAAATTATATAGTCAAAAAAATTGTTTTCAATTAAAATCTTGTATATTTTATTATTCATGAAAAACATGAATCATATTAAAAAAAATAACAAACATTAAACCAAAGAAATATTTTATATTCCACTTTAAAAGATGATGTTTATTTTTTCAAATAGAATTTTTAAAATTGTAAAACCTTAGACTTAAGACAAGTGCACAATTAAAAGCTGATAAATCTGACTTTATATATACTATAGCTTTTTATGCATAACATTGGATTTATTATTATCCAATACTTATAAAATATATTGGATAAATTTTAAAAAAAATTAATATATATAAATGTAATAATGTGGTTAATACTATTCATTTCCACCAATTTAAGAGCTATGTTATCATAATGTTTTATTATATGGTAAAGGTTGGTGTTGCACGCAATGTATGATATGAAAGAAATTGAATTTATTTTAGACGAGACTTATCATAAAATCTTGGAGTGTTTTATTTTTCCCTATTTCAAAAAGGGTCATCCTTTACATTATTGTGAATATTACCTTATAAAAATAGCATTGTGGTTCTTCTTCATAACATACATAGGTTCCAACAACACTTCTATCATTTTATGGATTCTTCAAAGAACATTTACTAATCATGTAATTTAATTCCTTAATATATAATATCTTGTGTCAAAAATCATTATAGTCTCTTGAAAATAATACAAAGTAGGTTCCAGTTCAATTTCTTCATAGGTGAGTACATTTTTTGGGTCTGGCATGTACTTCTTTAATAAATATATGTGGAAGACATCATGAAATATGGAGAGAATTGGTGGAATTACTAATTTATAAGATATAACCCCAATTATTTAAAAACATTTGAATAGTATAATATACCATTGGAATAGTTTCCCTTTCTTATAAAACCTTATGACACCCTTCCATGGAGAAACATTCAGAAATACATGATCTCCAACATGAAATTCCAAATCCTTTATATAGATCTCAGTATAATTGTTTTTCCTTCATTGAGGTTCTTTAATATGATCAAAATTTGTCTTTATAATTTTCATTTTATATTGAATCAGATATTGGATTATATATTTTATTTCAACAAATTCATTCCCACACGTTGTAGTATGACATCTTCTTTTGTATAACACTTCAAACGACACCATCTGACTACTGGAATGAAACAAATTATTATATTAAAAAAAATTCCAGAGGTAAATAGTTCTCCCATATACATTTAAAGTCATGTGAGCATGATCTATAAAAGTCTTATATTGTTTGAATATTCCTTTCAGACAGTCTATTAGTTTGAGTATGGTTTGTGGTGATCAAATGAAGCTCAGTACCTAGAGATTTCTAAATACTATTCCGGAATTTTGATGTAAAATAGGGAACTCGATATGACAAAATTTATAGAGGTGAACCATGAAATGATAAAAACACATTAATATGAAGACTTTATAGGCACTATAGTGGAAAATGATTTCTTATAACAAGAAAATATGGCGATTTGGTTAAAAAATCAACAATAACCCATATTACATCATTCCATCTAGGAGTTCTTGGTAGTAAATTTAAAATGTCATTTATAATGTCATACCATTCCCACACTGGTATATAAATAGATTGAATGCCTCCTATATGATTTTTTCATAGTCTTCACATATTGAAAAACTAGACATCATAACACTAAGTCATAAATTTCCCTCTTCATTTTATCCCACAAAATATTTTTTCATAAAATCCATATAATGTTTTGTACTAATAGGTTGTATCGAGTAACTTGATCTATAACCATCATCCAATAGTTCCCTTTTTTGATCAGGTATTGATTGAACACATAAAAGATTTCTAATTTTTAGGATGAAATCACAAAATATAAATCCTTCAAATTTTGTTTCATTTAAAACATTAATATTACATAAAAACTATCATCACCAGATTGAGATATTTTTATATATCCAACAAAAAATATTGTAACACAATCTTTTCAAAAAGGAGTCGTGTCTCACCTTCCTTAGTAATTCCCATATACATCATTACTAAATACATGAATAAAGGTTATATTTTAATCATTATTTGGGTCATAACAACATGATATTTAATTATTAATGACTTTTCTACCTTATTATATTTTCTTCGGTTTTAATTTATCATGAAATAATAATTCATGAGGTTGTCAAGAAATTTGTTTTCAACATGTCGATCTCTTTCTACGGGAAGATGTATTTGAAACCCCTTTGATATGTATATATCTCACAAATTTCAACATGCATATAATGTCTCCATATCATCATATCATTTATTATAGTTGCTAACTGATGATCTTGTGTTGGGTAATTTTGTTCATTAGTCTTCAAATTTTTTGATGCATATTATTTCACATTATCATTTTTCATAAGGACACAAACAAGTAATCTATTTAATAAATCACTCTAGATCGTAGATGTATCACTTATTCATGGTATAGTAAAAATAGTTCCATTGAAAAAACACTTCTTCGATTATTAAAATAATTATTCACATTATTTTGTCCATACATACATAACCCCTTTACTTTTGATCTTGGTTAACTTGATAGCCAATCAAGAAAAATTCTAAAGGAATCTCCAATAGTAACCTACAAACTAATGAAACTACATACCTATGTTATATTATTTAATGTATGCCACTCTTGCACTTTCTTTTCCTTTTCATGATCAATTGAGATTCCAACCTTAGAGAAAATATCGCCAAGAAAAGAAAACACACGAACTCAAAATCATTGTTGCTAAATTTACTAAATAACTCATTTAAATTTAGTGTCTCTAGAATGTTTCTAATGTGATTATTCTAGTCCTCATTGATTTTATTTAAAAACAAAACATCATCACTAAATAACAAAAAAATATTATCATGATATTCCATGAATAATTTGATCATTATAGACATAAAAATAGAGGGTTCACTAGTGAGTCCAAATGGAATTACTGAAAACTCATAATTTACATAACTCATTATAAAAGATATATTTAGAATATAATACTTGTTTACACGTAATTTTTGATACCTCAAATAGTTTTCCATATTTGAAAAATATTGAATACCGTGAATTTGATCAAATAAATCATCAGTGTGAGGAAGAGGAAACTTGTTTTTCTATCAAAATATCATTGATTTCTCTATAATAAATTAAAATCCTCATTGATATAAATTTATTTCATAACAAAGAGTATATGGGATTTCTATGGAGAAACACTAGGGAAAATAAATCCCTTATTACTCAACTTTTATAGTTATTTATTCATTTCCTCTAATTCCTCAGTCAACTTTATATGTGGGTTTATTGATATTGTCCTTTCATTGGGGATTAAATCAATGGAAAACTCAACTTTACACTCTTGGGGGTTTTCAGATAATTTTTTACGAAATAAAATCAATTTTTATTGTTTAATAGGTACATCCTCAGTTTCAAGATTAACTTCTCCATCCTTAGATGTTGTTTTCTCTTCCTCCACAAGAATTTAATCTAGTAGAGCTATAGGTGTGAATCATAATAAGAATCATATGATTAAGATTCTATTATAAATATAAGAAAGTCTACATATTCCATACAAATCATAATTTCTATCTTTTTACAATAAATTTTCACAACATATTTGGAAATTCATTCCATACAAGAAGATTATATCAAATTAAACCAAAGTTATGATGATAATTTAAGTAAATAATGAATTTTTATGTGTCATAATTTGGATAATCTAACCCAACAATATTGAAATTAGACATCTCTTTGTAGTTTTTATTGACTAATATATTGTTAAATTAGAAGTTAAATGTATTTTTTTGAACAATTGGTATATATAAAATTGTACAATTATCTAAAATCAAATAAATCATTAGATATTTAATTTTCGGATTAATGTACTTACCACTATATCATTGGGTACTTCTGCCTCAGCTGTAGTGATTTCATAAACTTGATAATATCCCCTTAACATATTCTATGGTAGAATCCCCAAACACTTGGAAAATCTATTAGAATAATGACCCATTTATTTTTTGTTGAAGAACTAAATAAAAAATCTTTGTTTCTTACACTTGTATTCATGAGACAAGTGATTGTTCTCTCCATAATTTTTAAACTCCCATGTTCCCATTATTAATTTAACTAGATGTTTATTCCCATAATTTTCACTGGATTGAAATTTCATTATCCCCTTTTTCTTCTTTGGTGCTTTAACATTCTCGCGGTTATCAGCCAATATCTTCATCTCTTGATTTAACTTGAATATGTAGGATCTAAAAAATTTATTCTATGTTTTGATGGAACATAACACTATTTAATCATATGATGATGATTTTTGAGAATCCAATTCCCTTCAAATACATTGTTTGATACCATAAATGAAATGTACAGTCTTCCACTATAGATTACATATATAATTCATAGTATACATGTTTGGTCTTCTAAAATTATCCTTATATTCAGGAACAGTTTCTTTATATTTTTATTTAAGATAAATAACTTTCTATTCATCTTAGTTCATTTCACGTAAGGGAAATATTTATTTGATGAATTTTTATTCAAAATTTCTATATTCCATGTGTTCTATTTCAACATCCTCATATGTATTTTGGATCCACAGTCACCATTGAACAACACCTCCCTTGAAATAATATACTTAAAGTAATACCTTTTAATTTTCATCATATCCCAGTGCTAGAAATCTATTTTAAAGGAATATAGTACATTACTCAACTACAAAAATATTAGAAGTCCCACTAAATGATGATGGATGTTTTTATATGAAAAGATTCAATATATGTGTTGCACAGTAATTTTTTATACACTGAGTAAGATTTCCTAATATGGTCATGTTATGCTCATATCCAACCCCAACTATGTTGGATTTCATAATGGGACAGTCCATTCATTTACTATGGGTATTTATTACCTTCCTTACAACAGGATTCATCACTAAAAAATGGCACACACTGAGATGTCCCATAATCTTCATCATTATTGAGCCATAAAATAAAATTTCTTGTAAAGGTAAAAGTTTTCAAATACAATAATGAGTCATCATAGTTCTAATGTTGGTTATGATTATTTTAAAATCTATGTTCCATTGTTTCTACTGAACTTCCACTAATAACAATTTTTATAACCACAACACTAGTAACCCAAAGTCGATGGTTACATCATTTCATTTGTATTAAATATAAGGAATCGCATCCCAATATACCTAATAATATATTAGTTTTGTAGAACTAGATAAATACATGGAACTCTTTTTACATTTTTAAACATAGAACATGACAAACGAAATTAAATTTCATTATTGAGTTTATTTTAACAATTAATCTTTAGATCTTGGGGAAAAGATAACATATAAAAGGGTGATCATAGAAGCCCCATAAGATTTACATACAATGAAATCTATATTGAAATAAAAAATTCGTAATAAATATAGAAAGGTAAAATAATTTAACAGACGTTCCTTTTAATTCAAATTTTTTTTGAAAATTTAAATCTATTTTCAATATCATATTGAAAATATCATGTATAAAAATAACTAAAATCTTAATGAATCCAATTATTAAATATTATATTTCATTATTCCTAGGAATACAATACCTTTACCATAATGAAATTTCACCATACAGGTAAATCATTTTGGGTAAAACCCATTTAATTTGGTTATCTTTTTTCACCCATGATACTACAAATGCATTTAGGGTATTTTTTATATACATCCCCCACCCATTATTTCATTTCCAAATCATTCCATGTATATATAAATGATTGGTTTAATTCATTAATAAAAAAGAATCATCAACTAGTATCCATATTGAGTAAAAGATATTGATTTAACATTATTTCCCTAGTAATTCAAATAAAGTTCAATGTTCACACCATATATAAAAATGATATATGGTTTAGGTAGTAATTAAATGGTCCAATTATGTGTATCAACTATAAATCCACATGAAACAAGTGGAAAAAAATATGGTACAATAAAAAGTAATTTCACATAAAATATTATCATTAAATAATCATTGAAGAATAATTTTAAACTAATTAATGGAAAGTGAGTTAAAAATCCCTTCCTACTTTATAATCAGTTGAATCATATAACCCATAAAAAATTAAAATATAAAAAAATGTTAAATATCATGAAAATAATTAAATTCATGATATAAGATTTCAAGGGGAATTATATAAACCAAAAAAAGGAATAAGTGGTGAATAAATTATATTTCTCATAAATATAAAAGTGATACAAAAAACCCTTACATCACACTTCTTTTTGGCCGTATGTGCTTTAACATCCTCTTCTAAAAATGATATCTTTATTTCTTATCTTATGAGATATTGGGTAGGACTTTTTGAAAAATAAGTACCATAAAAAATCAATAAGGATGTTGGGAATAAAAAATGGAGGTGGTAGAGCTGGAAGTCTAAAAGTTGTGTGATTAAGTGAGTGAGGAGGTCCCACTTTATAATTGTGGTGATGGGAACATTTCAGAAATCTTAAAATATTTATTTAATATAAATTGAACATTAATTAAAAAAGGCTCCAAAGTTAGTTATTTATAATCTAAATTAAATATGTGATAAAATTTGCACATCTAATAATTTTTAGTTATGTTTAGGTCACATTTTTACCGTTATATATTGGTTTTAACCATTATTGATACACTTTAATTCTTGTCATTCCAAATTAGATATTTACATTATAAGGGTTAATGTAGTTACTATACAATTTCAATCATACGAAAAATTAATCTTGGGTGACATGTTCATCCTTATAGAAATATTTTGGAAATTTTTTATATTTTCATGAACATTATATCATTTAATAAAATATTAATTTTTTAAAATTTTTAAAATTTTTATTTTTACACTATTCAATTAATGAGTTATTAAAAATATCAAAACAAAAAATAAAATCTAAAAAAATATTTCCAATCATTAATCAAATGGAAATTTTAACTTTTAAATTATTGGCTGAAATTAATTATTTCAAATTATGTTTATTTTAATATTTTTAATATAATTTATTTTATATTTCTATTAATTAAACAATTAATGCATCAGCATTGTGACAAAATTTAAGGTAATTATTTTTTCAAAAAAAAAATATAAATAAATTACAATGATGTAGATAATGTTTTCATATTTATAATGACTATTTATAGATAATGATTTATTTAAAATAACAATATATTAAAAATGATTTAGTTATTAACATATGTTGGGAATCTTTGAATTTTATCTACAATAAAATACTCTAAATGGGTAATTAAAGTCATATAAGTGGATCCAAGTGGTCATAAAATCGTCTCAAGGATGGTTTTGATTGAAAAATTTGTCATATAAAAAAAAATGGACAAGTGTTAGGGTAATTTTCTAATATTTATAATATTATTTTTAACTTTAATTAACTAGTTTACCCTTAATAGTGTAAATAAATATAACAAAAGTCACTATAAACATTTTACAAAAAATAAAATGGACCCATTTACTAAATTTTACCATCTAATGGAAAATATGAAAGCCATTTTTCAATATTTGAAACACTTAATTGGATAAATTTTTTACAAAAATAATCTCATTGATGAGGTGAGAAACTGGTTATTATAGTAAAAATGTTCAAAATATTGAAATGTTTTTATATCTATATTCTATATGAAATTCATTACAATGACCTAAATTATATTAAATGACATAAAATTGATCTAATTATAATTTCAAACCAATCATGTGTATAATTTAACAATATAAATTATTTAGACAATATAACTATTTTCAAATAAACTCCAATATTTTTCACTACTCATTAATTCATGAAACCTGAATTAACAATACAAAAAATTAAACAAATATAAATTTTAATATTCTACATTAAAAATGTTTTTTATTTTATCCAATATAACTTATTAAAGTTGAATATTTTTTATATATGTGCACAATTAAAAAGTGACAAACTGCCTTTAGAAAAAATATATCTTTTTATACGTAACATTGTATTTATTTTAATATTCATCCTAAAAAATATATTGTATGATTTTCAAAAATGTTATATATATAAATATATATATATATTTCATAAATTGTTTAATATTATTTATTCTTTCCAATTTACTGGATAAGTTATAAAAATATTTTACTGTGATGTTAAGCAGGGTGTTGCGTGTAACATAAGATATAAATGAAATTGAATTTATTTAAGAAGAGACTTGTCAAAAATGCTCGGGGTTCTATATTTAATATTGATTATATTAATGGTTTTTTTTCAAATTTTATTATCATGTTATCATACTCTTATACTCGTGTTATATTGATATGTCCTTTATTTACCCTTACTGAGAATTTGGGATCACACTTTCTTTTGATTCCTTTCCCTTGGTTATGAGGAATGGTATTATGTATGAAATGTCTAAGAAGTTTTATAGTTTTTAAAATATTAGTTGGAGATGATGTAACTCACTTATTAACCACTTGTTAATGTGTCCATGTTTCTAAGGGTGCTAGTGCTAAAAATTTTTGGCATGGATTTATTGTTTTGTAATTAATATTCATCTATTATGATGTAATGGTTTTGTATTAATAGTATAGATCACTTTAGTTGGTATTTGACAAATGTTTAGGAAACCGTTGAAAATTAGGATAAGAAAAAATTAGTGAATAACCCATAGGATGATTTTATATAAATGGTAACATCCCAAAGTTTTGGTAAAGAGAAGATTATGTGGTTTATTGGTAAATACATCCATATATGGATAGTTACTATGGAAGTTGTTATAGAGTATATTTTCCTAGCTTTAATTACCCTGAAAATATTTCATTTAGATTGAATTTAGATTTACCTAGTACACATTAATGGTTTTCACTACACACCTGGTTTGAAACTCTTAGGGAGGATATGTTTATGTTAATTCGTATTTTCATTATGAACAATCATAATGGATTTGAATAGATGGTTAAAATTAATGACTTTATTTGAGCCTAATATTTCATATATTTAAAATGTGGTGTGATAATTTAGACATCCAATAAGTGATTTTTATGATAATGTGGTTTTATATATTTGATATTTTCTATCACACAATGATTTCTGGTTTCAGTCCATGGTTGTAAGTGAAAGGAATCATGCTAATGCAAAATATAATGGAAAATTCAATGATTGTCTAACTATGAATCCAAATTTAATGAGTGTGGGAATTAAAAATATCATTTCAATACTCAAACATTATTCTATGAATCATGTCTAACATCCAAACAATCAGATTCAATAATTTTTTATTGAGGCCTTCATGTGGTAACATCCACCTTTTTTAGTGGTCAAATAATTCACTAGTTTCCATGAAATAGATCAATACAATTGAAATTATATTTTCTATTCTCTATTGTTTACAACATGATAAATTCATCTTGTTTTTTCCATCGTTTGGAAGGTGAATGACACAGGTATGGTACTCTAATCAATAATCTAAGACAACATGATCAAATCAACAAAATTTAATTAGATGAGTTTAAGAGACAATTTTTCAATAAGTAATTTCCATGTATTAATTTTATGAAAATGGAGAAAAAAATCTTGATCTAAAATAATAGGATTTAGAATCTATTGGTACCTATGAGGAATATTCGATAAGAATTGTGAGGTAAAATTATGATATTATCATGTAAAAAACCCAGTCGGCATTCCATCCAACCGAAAATACAACCCAGTTCGAGATAAGGCCCGATGGTAATTACCAATATCCAAAGGATGAAAACTATTTTCTAGAATTAGAATAATCTAGATGAAAATTATTTATCCTAATGAAAACCATGATCAAATAAAAAAATAGTTCCCACAACACAACTATGATTTTAACATCAATAAATATACCAACTATTTCAGATACAATAGCTGACCAAAATTGAAACTGAATACAAAACAAAAAACATGCAATAATATCTCGACATGATCTCTTGGTCACCAATAACAACAAGAACAACCTTCTCCAGAGGCCAATAGTACCATAAAACTAGACCATGAAAACAACTCAATTCAACCAATGATGAGTAGAATCAGTTGGGTTTCAGCTTAAATGGATAAGTCGGTAATCCACATATAGTCCATGAATTTCTTTTCTAGAAATAATCCCAAAATAATTGTATTGAATATATTCAAAAAACAAGTTTTTAATCATTTTAAAAAACAAAACCCATCATTACACATGTTCTATATATGAAAACATACCCAACTTTAAACCTTTTAAAATGGTTTAAAACCCAGTTCAAAAACAAAATACCAGTTACAAATCCATACCAATACCCCAAATAAATGCTATGACGAATGTAAAAGAAACAAAACAGGAAAGAGTAGACTAGTAGGGATAATTTCCAAAATTCCTATGAAGTGAATCGAAATTAAAAATAGTAAATCAGGTCCATTTCCTAAACATATATATTGAAAATCCATGTACATAATCAGTTCGAACTCACATAATATTATATAGTTTAACTCTATTGTCAATAACCAACAAGCTGCTCAAAACTATCTAATATAGTGGCACATCCCAACTGGCAGTTTAACAAATCCACGGTGTACTAACCCATATATCTTTGGGTGGAAAAGAAACTATAAATCAACCCCTAGATGATTCCCATGAATTACAGATTAATAGTACTTTGTGAATATAAAGGTCCTCAAATGTGTGGTTCAACAAAAAACCACTACACAATTTCTTCCAAACCCAGAGATTGAGATCCACTATGTGTTTCCCCTCTCCTTGGGGAATCCATCATATAGGTTATTGTAATACAACTATCTATCCTCATGGTCCAATCATCCCTTCCCATCAATTATGTTTCAACACAATTTCTTAAACATTATTAAATATCAAGTGGTCTTATAAATCACATGGGTTCTAAAATGATGCAATAAAACATCACAAGGTTTTAAATGAGCCTTCACATCAAATAACATAAAAAACAACCTTTCAAATACATCACAAAGTGACAACCAGGACTTTAATATTTCCAATAAAAACACATTTACAAATTTGAAGTGAATACAAGCAATAACATTAAATAATCCAAATATCACATTTACACATATTAGTAACCAAGTGTGTCTTAATGTTCCAAGTCACCTTTACACCAATTCTTCACCCAAACACTTCCTAAAATGCCAAAATATCCATGGTTTCAAAAAAACATTTGTGACCACTCATAATGTCAAATTAAGCACCAACACACCATTTAGAAATCAAGGGACCATTTTGGAAAAGAAGTTTGGAGAGGAGAAGCCTTTAGAAAACCCTCATTCATATAGGAACCAATTTTTTCAAGTTTCCAAACCAGGATCATGAAAACATTAAGGACACAAAAATATATAAAATAATTCAACACTTAATTTTAAAATCCAAAAACACATAAAATCAATTTATGAAAACTGAAACCAAAATTCCATGATACTCAACACATGCCGATGAAATCATCCAAGACAATTTAAAAAAAAACATAACAATCATTCAAATGAAATCATCAATAAATATAAGAATGTCACAATATATAAGTCATAATTCTCCACAAAAACGGTCCAATTCATAATCCAACCAAATTACCAAAACAATAACCATGGTAAAACTCGACCTAAAACACCCAATTTTAATTTAAATGTTCAATTGGTATTTCATAGAACACCATCCATCAATTTTAATATAGGAATAACTAAGAAAAGCCTTTGTAAAACCTTTTCACACACATTTTCCATCATAAAAACACCAATAAAATTGATACTAACACATCCAAAGTGGGATTACAACAATGTGAAAGCATTCATGGAAATATCATGATTCAACAGATTATGTCACAAAGGAAATGGAGGGAGACACATACCTCAATGACGTGAAAATGTGAAGAAACCTCTAGTGGAGGAAGAAACAAGCAAGAGAGAAAATTCTCACACGCTAACACTAATTAAATTGAACTACACATCAACCCTCACCATTAGGGTTTTTATAGGAATAAATATCCACTAATAAAAATAAAAAACCATGTGGGGGAGAAGATAATAAGAGAAAAGGGAAATATTTGATGAATATATCATGAAGAATCACAATCCTTTTGGTGGTAAATTAACCAAACAGTGGCCCAAGAAGAAGGATAATGAAGAGGGGGTGACCTCTGGTCGAAATCAAATTGAGAGGGGGTAAAATGGAAGGTAGAATCACTTAAATCATAATTTAAAAAAAAAATTGTTATGTTTTATTGAGAGACATAATTTTTTTAATGGTTTTGAAAACCGTGTTAAAACTGTGAGAATGACACTAGAAAAAATTATATAATTATGTAGGTTAAAGTTGAACAGTTTGGAAAAAATGTGTTCAAACCATGTGATATTGAAATTTCCCTAAAACTATCAAATGGCACCCAAAGCAAAAGGAGATTCCACCAAAATATCCATGAATGATTTCAACACAATTCACAAACATGGTATGTGTTATAAACTCCCCATCAAGCCACTTTCTGGCCATACCATTCACAATATCCATAAATTTTTCTAACCCCACCCCCAACCACCAAAACTCAAAAAACATATATGGTTAATGAACCCAAACATCATCCAAATAAATTCAAGGCCAATGTATAAAATATAAGAAATTACATTATCATCATGTGATAATTATCCCCACAACAAATAATTTATACCCCTATAAAGTCACCTAGTGACATGAGGGACAATGGACATGGTTAAAACAAGACATGATAAAATGAAACAATGATCAATGGTGTGATATTTTACTCCACAAGTCACACCAAATCATTTTTAGTGGAAACCACAATGTAAAGAATTATGGGAGAACACAATAGGGTTATCCCCCCCCACAAGAACACATCTAAGACCACCGATATTGAAAATCCCAACATGGTGGCACCGACTTTGGAAACCCCACATGATCTATCCCAAACTTATCCACATATGATAACAACACAACCACTAGAATTGGGAAATTACAATATGAACCAAAAAACCATTTCACAAGGGGAAAATACACTAAAAGAACGTGAACCAATCAGTAAACAAACCCACATTTCATCAACACCCCAAGACTAAAACATCTCCAAAGAAAGCACGACAAGAAACCGAGACCAATCTAAAAAATTATAATATCACACAAGAATGATCTAATAAATAAATATTCCTTTTTTAGAAGGAACCACCAATAGATTTCCAAAAACAACCCACCAAGCATCTTAAAACAAAGGGGAAATCACAAAAATGGTAAAAATTAAAACAAATAAATTGTATCTTCTCCTCTAAAACATTATAGAAAAAATTTGGCCTAAGGTCCTCCATACCCCCAGTCAATCCAAAGTAGGTGAAAAGATTAGCTCTGGGTCCTATGGCTAGAGCTGTGATTTCTGGATGTATCTGCTTCCCCACAGTCAAGAGCTATCACCCATGGATCACGTCCTCTTATTTGGTAACACATCTTAAAAAACATCTCTAGATGACTCAAATGACCAAAATGATGGCACACCCACATAGAGATGAGATGATATATATTTGAAGTTCATACCTGACCACACCGGTGTCACAGAAGTGAATGGTATGACGAACTGGATGTCGATTCCAATAAATGATTCTTTTTAGAAATAGGTATCTCTATCTCGTACCACTTTTCATATATGAAACCTTCATGAGTGGTAAGAGATACTATATTACCAATTGACTGTGCTCCAGAAACCAACTCATCTAAGAATTCGTTAACCACCAACCTCTCAAAACGAATATACATGGTGGATAGGGTTCGTTCATTGATCTCTAGATGAAGTCACCAAATTAAAAGATGAGATTTCAGTAGATCCTATGATAATACCTCCAAAGTAAAGGAAACTAGATCCATGATTTTTTCATCATATGACTTCACTATCTTTTAGCATTATTAAATACTCACACTACAAGAAAATAACCGAGTTACGGCAGTCTAAACTACCATTACATGGTTCTTCGACGGTTTAAAAAACTATCACTAAATCATGTTTTGGAATCCAATACGCCATTATTTCTTCCATTTCGTGACAGTTACTGGTAAGAGCCACATAAATCATATTTAGCAGTGGTTATTTTCATATTAATAGTGTTTTATGGTGGGGTAAGGATTCAGTGGTGGTATTAACTATTTCTAAATCCCAAAAAATTATACCCCACAAAACGACTTCTAAAATGATTGAAACCACCGCTAAATAATAGTGTGTTACGTTTCCAGTGATTTTAATTAACACAAAAAAAATAAATATTATATCAGTAGTCTTAAATTTCACCAACAAAAATATTCCATATGTAGCGGTGGTTTATACTACTGTTAAATGTTAATTTTCAAAAACTAATAGCTGTAGATTCTACAGCCCCTGAACTACCCAGAAAAAAAAATCAAATAAAAACCAAGTGTATCACCTTTCATTAGCTAACAAAAAACAATCAGAAGAACAAAAAATAACACTTCTAAAAAAATATGGCTTGAAGAAACAACTATATTAGTTTATATCCAACCATAAATGAATTGAGGTCAGTGTCACAAATAATAAATCAACAAACCCTGTCATTACATATTTGTCCAATACCTAAAAACACCACTAATCACTACCAGATTAAGTCTTCATGTCACCCTCTCTATTTCCATATCCTTATTCATCTCCATCTCAACTTCCTGATACCTACACCTATAAAACAATAATATTGAAAATCAAATAGTGTTGTATATTATAATTTAAACACAAAACTAGAAAAAGTTTTTGAACTAAATGATTTTGAAGATATGTGATTTTCCTGATCAACACCAATCATCGATGAAATATTAGCAGGGACATATCTGGTCATATTTTTATTTTTTTTAAATGTTGGGGCCAAAGCCTCAATTTATTATTTAAAGCAAATACCTCTTTTAGACTGGGTAGAGGGTGACCCATAACCTAGCCCGAAGGCCCAAGGCCAAGTGGCCTGAATACAAGGCTTGAAAGCCCATTTTTTGGCCCAAAGGACCCCTCTGTGAACAGTACTGCTACAGTACCCACCCTGCTACAATACCTGCTATAGTAACCACCACTGCTACAGTAACTGCAACAGTCCCTCTGCCGCTATAGTGTCGTCGCTGCTACAGTTCCACGACTGCTACAGTACTGCTACAATGCCCCTGCTACAGTGCCCTGCTACAGTACTGCTATAGTGCCCTGCTATAGTAACCCAGAAATTCACCCCTGCCCGGATTTGATCCCGGGTCTTTTGGATGCCAAACAGGAGCTTGTACCACTAGGGTACAAGCTCATTTGCATCTGGTCATATTTTGATATAAATCAACCAAAACATTAAATTTCCACTTTCATGATATAACATTAGAAATAGGAAAGTGGAAAAAATCTATACCAAGATATTCATTTTGAAAATATCTTAATTGAATAACATAATGACATTTAATTACCCCAAAATATATTAAAATTGCTTTTATCTGTGAATAAAAATAATTATTTTTCCAAGATATAGTCATATGTATCCAATCATCATACGTAATCAAGAGGGTAACTAGATCTACTAATCGCTTCCCTAGAATCTAGACAAATAATCTAATGGATTCATCTATTGGGACCTCATAACAGTCATATGGGACAACTATCTTTAGTCCCTTCAGATTCTGGGCATCTGAACATTTCATATTTTTCACTATAGAACCATTGTATCAATATTTTATTAAAAAATAGTATGTATTATAAAAAACAAAAATAACATTATTCGTATAAAAATGTGTACCTATAATAGTCACCCTCAAATATCCTCACGATGAACCCGGAGTGGCCTCCTGCCTCACTACTGATAGTTGACTGTTATAAATATAATGCTTCCTCCGTGGAATTCATATTATTTTATCAAATAAAAGTAACCTCAAAACATATATTTCTAAAAATTCATGTAGAAAAAAATTAAAAGTGATAACATATGTGCAATACAAACAATCAAAATATACATAACTATGATAAAATATGACTGCACAAATGATATAAGTTGTAAACAAATAAATGGATTACGACACATACAATCATTTTATCATTTAATCGTGTCATTTTACTGCTTCATAATTACATCAACAAAATTCATCCACCCTTTCAATATTAACATCATTAATATCATGATAACAAATATGATCACTTCTTGTTGTTGATGGGATTCAATGATAGAAGTCAAATCTTCCACTTCATCACCCATATCATAGGTGTCTTTTTTTTTACATGAGAAACTACACTCCACACCTCATCGATTACATCTTCCACATAACATACCATTTTATAATATGATGATAAGATATAAATATAATGTAATTCATGGTCACAAACATCATAAAGTGAGGGAAGATCGTAGAGGTAAATTTTAAGGAATCTCTTTTAACACCCCCATTAGAATCGACCGAATTGAATTTATATAAAACAATCGAAAAACTAGAGTGGTATCTTAATTCGATAATATCAGTTTACTTCTCATAGTATCCCACTTCGGAAAATTTAATATACAACTTTTTTTTTCAAACCATATTTCCAATCAACTATATGAAATATTAATCCATTCACATTTTAAGCTTTAAACATTCTAGCCTATTTTGGAGGACCCTGAGCAAGAAAATTACAATCTTTTGAATATTTATCTCGAGTATCCATATTCATGATCTAAAAATGGTAATAGACATTATTATATTTACAAAATATATTTTTCAACATTATATATGTATTGATTGAAATATTTATGAACTTACACATCGTGAAAATCATTATACAAGCTCTTTATTAACCTACTTTGTTATATCATTCGCATTTCCGGTTTGGCCTCTCATTCATATTTTTTCTCGTATCCTCAACTCTTTAATAAATGGATATGAAATTTCATTATTAAACAGTACATATCTATGTGATTGTGATGATTCCATTTATGTCAGTATTACATTTGAGCTCCTCCCAACTGATCGACCAATAACAGGAATGATATTTCATTTCCCATATAGCTAATATTGAGTGGATCTGTTTCTAACACATCCAACTCGATTGTATCTTTTTTCAATAACATCAAAGTAACTAAAAAAAGGTATGAAACTCATCTAAAAATAGATCTCAAAAATATATCCTTCAAGTTGAGCTTTATATTTCTCATATGATTTCAAATGCCCAAGATATCTGTGATATAAAAGAAAAATAATAATTGGGTATTTAATAATGTTACAATAATTATTTACTTAAATGAAAAAAATAAAGTACCTCTCAATTTGATACAAACATAAATAATTTTTGGGGCCCCCTAATTTAGCTTCCTCAAACTAATGCACAGTTAAATACATCATGATAGTAAAAAACTGCGGGTGAAGGAACACCAAATTTTCACCATGTTTCAATAAAAATATCTACTGAAGGTTTTCAAGATCAAATGTTTGTATAGTTTTCTCCCATATTTGTCTAAAGAATATGAAAAATTGGAGTACCACAATTTTATCCTTTTCAGGTAATAATATACTCAATGACAATGGTAGTAGATACTGCAAGAAAATATGTGAATCATGAATTTTCAATCCATGTAACATACAATTATTCAAGTCAACACACCTTGAGATATTACTTGAATACCCATCACATACCTTGAAATGTTTTTAAATTAGAAGAAATTTATTTTTATCCCTATATTCTTTGAAAAAAAATTGGACAATAAATTCTATTCTCATCTAGCTAGAGATCACAGATTATGTTCATTTCATGTAGGTCATTCCAAGAATTTAGATGATCATTCGATTTTCCATACTCATCAGGAAATGTGAAGATAATATTGTTACAAAACGTCTTCTCAATATGCATCCCAACAAGATTATTCAACAAATGAATTTAAATTCCCAATACCTAAGTTTGATGAATATTATTTTTCTGCCATTATTTCATTTTAATTTCACTTGATGATGCAAATCAAACTAATTTCACAATATCATTAAAATGATATTCCTTCCCAAATTAAGTTTCAAAATTTAAATGTTCTGCCAATATTTCAGAACATGTCAAAAATATCATAGGTGGTCTACGATCAATAGAACAATTTAATTTTAAATTATTCTACAAAAATCTATGAGATGCATCGAGAAATATTCGATGACACAAGAAGAACCATTTTCTAATTGGGATAGTCATTCTCGCTCAAAATCAATGTTACAAACATGAAATAACAAACCTATGTAAGTGTTATGAATTAATAAATTTCCAAGTCTCGCTAAGTCACTAATGGTCCACATTAGATAAGATATAATTTGGAACATTGTTCTAGAAGATGCATCATATTTCTTCACACCATTCCTCCATAACTACAGTAATTATTCAATTAAAGGATAACAAGTATACATCAATATCATTTCCAAACATATGTTTCCATGAATTTTTTTCTAGGAATAATCTTCAAAATAATATAATACTTCTGTTTTATACACATCCACAGAGTTGTATTGTAAAGGATCAAAACAACGAGCCCAATGATATAACTGGTGCTCAATGTCCATAATGGGTTGAATCCATCAGCATCTAATCCTAATCAAGCATTCCTAGGATAAGATGAGAAATGTGGATGTAATTAATCAAATTTCTTCCATGATTTTTAATCTCTTGGATGTCGCCTTAACCCATCATTGTTATTATTAATAAAATTCAACTTTATGTGTTTAGCAGTTTTTTATGACATGAATAATCATTACAATCAAGGATTTAAATGAATGTAAAGAAGAAACTTTGAATCTGTGTTCCATCTCTTCTAATTCATAGTATTATGTTGATTTAGACTTCCCAAATCACTCATTGAATTCCCTCTAGAAGAATTTTTTTTCAATTCTGTCTGCTAGAATCTTCTTCTGAATAAAGCCTATAATTATTTGGACACGTATGTACTTTAATATATTTTAGACCAAGCATGTTGACAACATTTTTCATATAATAAAAACACTCAATAATAATGTCATTAGAAAATACATCAAGAAAAAATTCCAATATCATGGACATCACCTTATTTATAATTCCACATAGGCATTTGATATGGTAAAACTTCATCAGAAAAAAATGATTTGAATATTTCAAGAATCAAATATACAAGTCTTGTTTTCCATCATCAAATAATCCCAGAAACAAATTTTTCTACATAGTGAAGTAATCTCTTGCATTAGACTCCACATAATCATGAATTGGGTCCTATGATATGTTCCTATATTAATATGTTGGTCCTATAGTGTCAAAAACATCAGTCACCACACTTTTATTTGTATTACAGTCAAATGGTTGTTCTGATATGTTTTCATTTTGATGTTTCTGTATTGGAAGGATGAATGCATCATTAATAATATTTTTCTTTTCATTTTCCATTGTTGATGATGTTGGGAGAACATTATGTCGATTGATGACAATGCTCAATGTTTTTATAATGTTGAATTCTCTATGCCAAATCCAACACAAACATTGAACAGGGAATTCATTCAATATCTGGTGTTCAGAAACTTCTTCTCTCCACAAACATCTACTTAATTTAAATTTAGGAAATGTACATGTTATTCTTCCATCAACGTATCATTTAGAAATTGAAAAATCTAAAAAATCCTTCAAACACATAGCATAATGAGGTGTGTTCCTTGGTAATGTGATCCAAGTTTTGTCCATACATATCACAATGTTCCTATACATTGTTAAACAAATTAGAAGACATCACTATTACTAAATAGTAAAATAGATAAATGGATGTTAAAAAATACCACCCAATTAGTTATAAGAAGATTAAAATAAGAGTAGTCATATATTTAATAGATGGGATGTCACATAATTATTCAAAATCATTGCTAGTGGTGGAGGACCTCATGAATGAATCATTTAAATTTTCTAGTTTAATAACTTTAATTAATGTTAATTATCCTTAAATTTCTTATAGATTTGACAATATTCCCTTCTACTAAGTTAATACTATTAAACGATCAAGTTGTAATAATATGATAACTTAATACTTAGTAGAGTATTCTTTGATTATATTCCATGTTATAAAAATTACAATTATCAATATAACTAGTCCAAAGTCATTAATATATGTTCAATTATTAAATTGAAATATGTAAATACATATATTATACAAATTCATTCCTAAACTGAATTTTTTTCTAAATCTCCAAAATTATCATCTCCAAGAGGAAATGAAATATCAATATTGTTTTAGAGGAAATATTGTTAACGAAAAATTCTCAATAATTAATACACGTGATCAAATACATTCACCAAAACATATAAAAAAAGGGATTTAATGTGTAATTCCTATTTAATAATACTGTATTTTCAGGATGATTGAGTATTCCTATTCCAATACTATACATTGTATTATGTGATCCTATTACAAAATTCTAAATAGTTCTATGCGATCTTATTAATACATATGGTAATTTATTAATCACATTAAATATGATAATTGAAATCCACAAAGTCTAGTTGTGGAGAAAATAGTGAGTAATAGAGATACACTTTCCATTTACAAACCATTATGAAACCCAAGAAAAAAAATACATGTTGAAATCCATTTAAAAAAAATAAAAAACATTGAAAACATTATCCCAATACAATGTTAATAACTGATAATGAAGCTATGACTATGTACCATTTTCCTATGAGGAATAAATCATATCAATGAAGATATATTGGTTAATAATTTACCTCATAAAAATCAAACAGATATAATAAGGGAGTTTAAATGAGGAAATTATAATCTCGAGTAACTCTCTAGTGTTTAGAGATACATAAAAACCACCCACTTCAATAATTGCGGTCATATATCAAAGGATAGTCCTAGGTATATTAGTGACAAAATAAAAGACAAGGGTAATATAAAAATAAAGTTCAAATTTCAATTTTTTTATCTACTATGTATAAAGGCTTACTGAATCAGAGCACACGTGCTTCCTCATCACATGTCACTAGAATAAATTCCAATTTATAGGTATATTATAATTGGGGTGTCAGTCCGTGAATAGCTAGAATAAATCTAATCTTTCTCATCATTCTACCATATATTCAACTTGACCAATCAATGTGGTGACTGATATTTCAAGAAACATGGATCTCAAAAATGATCCTCAATGGAATAAACATGAACAATCAACATTATATTGGATACAAAGTTCTGTTATCTCCACACCCCCAAGATCCCTCAATGACCAAAACCCCTACTTCAAAAACCATTATATTTTTCACCAAGACCCATCCATCAAGGAAAATAATAAGTAAATAATTCATCAATTATTTATCAAATAAGATAAATTACATTAAAAATTTCCAAATGGTATTCTATGGGAAACCATGTTTGTAAAAAATTATTTTATGAAAAAATAAAACATATAATTTGACAAATAATTTTATAAAACTCAATAATATTCATTTCATTTAAAACTGATTTTAATGTGTTGAATGGTTCGTCGAATAAAGAATATCAAAACACTATTAAATTAATTCAATTTTTAGAAATACCATATGATAAACAACAAATTTTTTTTAAAAAAATCCAAAATACCTTTAAAGGAAACACAAACATTAATGAATGTTTAATTAACATTAGTGAATAAGAATAATTTTATTAAAAAAAATATTTATATTTTGAAAATGAAATCCACTAATATTAAAAAAAGACCTTGATCACCATGAATGTCAGGAAACATCCCACACTCACACAACTTCAGGTGTTCCGAATAAACTGAAGATACACGTATCTTCTTCAAGACATTACACTACCTTTAAAAGACCTTGATCACCATGAATGTCAGGAAACATCTAGGAAGAACCATAAACTGGAAAAGACTCACTAGAATCTTTGGTAACATTTATGGGATGATTTTTATGAATAACACAAGTAACACAAAACCAAAACCAACATCAACCCTATACACAATCTTGAATAACATCTCAAGAAAAAACAATATTCCCACAAGACTAACACTACAGGCACTACAGAAAATCCCCTTTTCAAAAACCTCATTTTCCCCTTATTCTACAACCACCTTTTTCCAAGGCAACTTTCCAAATACCAAAATCCATCTTTTACAAAACAAGAACCGATTTTTAAATAAAAACCAACCAAAAATTAGTTTTTTATTTTTATAACCGTTATGAAAATACCAATCCTAATCTTTGATTTAAAATTCTTAGTCATGGAATCCTATGAACCTCCACATGTGTATTCATTTAACTTCCAATCATACCATACATGAAAAAATACAACATAAACATTCCACACATAACCACACATATGAAAAAGTTCATAAAGAATACAAATGGTCATATATACCATTTCATCGTCAATACCAAGTATTCATACAATTTTCAATCCAATCACTTTCACTATTAAAATCCATTAATTTCAATTTTAAACCACCTGAAATAAATCATTTCCATTTCAAAAAATCTTTTCATTTTAAAATAACACTCACACCAATAGGAACATAAACAAAACACATCTCAAACCAAACTACCAGAATAATAAACTAGTAGCTATGCATAACCCAATGACATGGTTAGTGGGTCATACAAAAATAATCATTAATATTAAAAATATGACATTGAACCATGTAATCAGAGTCCACAGGGGGAACTACGTCACGTGAGATCACAAAATAACACCATATCACCATCATTTTCATTCCTCATCCATGCAATACAAAACAAAACAATGAATCAAACCTTAGAGTACCCTTATAAACTAAAGGATCATAACAAGAAAGGGCTCATGATGTCCTCCCCAGACCTACCTTTAGAGTCATAAACATCAGAGTCTAGGATCTACCTAACAACCTAAATAATATGCATATGCTCTGATTACATTTTTCTCAAATGAAGTTGGGCTTCCATCAAAACAATCATCTGATGTAGAACGACAAGGCTGAAGGGAATTCTAAATCTCCAAGGGCTAGAAAAAAGTGTCAGGTATAAAAATAATATAGATTGTGACGTTTTTTCCCAAACACAACCAGGATGAAATAAAAACTAGATCCTTTAGAAAAAATAACAACTGAAAGTCAACAAACAAACCATCCAATCCTGATATAACAGTTAGACAAAATATTATCTAAATACAAAAAACCACCCTAGAGGATCTTCATTTGACCTCTTGGTCACCACCTACCACAAGAACAACCTTCTCTCGTGACCAACCAAACATGAAAACTACACCTACAAAACATCTTATGTCTACTGATGTCTTGTGTTACAAGTATGGTGTGAGCTTAAAATACTCTGTAGGTAATCCCCATAGGTTATATGATTTTCCTTTCCCATAATAGACCACAAAAAAGATTTTGAAATAAATTAGAAAAATAGGATTTCACGCATTTTAAACAACTATAAAAAACATTCCATAATTTACCCTTTTAATAGAGTACACATAGATTTCCAGATTTTAAAACTGTTGCACAAACCAAAAACAAGTTCACAAACAAAATCCCTGTTACAAATCCATACCAGATCACTAAAATAATGAAATGATAAATGTAAAGGAAACAAAGTAATGTATAGAATATAAGGGATGATATCCAACACCCATAAGAAAAAAATAGAACATACATATAGTAAATCATTGTATTTTCATAAAAATATCTATAGATATTTCCTATATTTACTTTATTTTCACTCAGCATCTAGAATAGGGTGTATCTCAAGATTTTATAAGCAACTAGATTCTCTAAACAATCCAATTCATTGGCACGTCCCTCTTATCCTCTTAGAAAATATAGGGGGTATCATCCATTTTAAATTCAGGTCAAAATGAAACTGTCACTCTACTATCCATATGGTGACCAATAATCCCATGATTATTGTACTTGGTGAATGGGAAGCTCCTCACATGCATGGTTCAACTAAAACCCACCACCATGGTTCTTTCCTAAACCAAACACCCACACCACCAATTTGATGCCCACTCCATGGGGAATCCACTATTGAGGTTCTTATCACACAAAAATACATCCTCAAGTTCCAAATAAGACATTAAATTATTTGATTGTCGAAAAACAATCCCAAACATTGTAAAATACCAATGTGGAACATACATCACATGAGTTCTAAATCCGAGATCTAGACCATCACAATATTTTAAACTAGACTTCACATCACATCACAAAAAAAACATAATTCTAAATAAATCCCAAAGTTAAAATTGGGAATTTAAAATTTAAAATTGAAAAAAAATTACAAAGTTAATGTGAAAATAGAAAATTACATAATACTCCCAAAATAGTCCATTTTTACCCCTTCATTAGCAATTATGTCTAAAACTGTAAACCATTCCTTTATACAAATTATTCACAAAAACTATATCTTAAAATTCCAAATGGACCAATCTTGTCAAAACAAATTTGAAACCACTATTGAAGTAACATAAAACACCATCACACCATTTATAAATCAAGTGACCCTTTTTGAAAATAAGGAGGAAGGGGATGAGAAGCCCTTTCAATACCACGATTCAAGGAAGAACCAATTGTATCAAGGTACCATACGGTCCTCAAGAGACAATTATGTACCCACAAATTTACAAAAAAAATCAACACTTGATTTTTAAATCCAAAAACACTTAAAGTACATTTAATAAAACCCAAACTAGCATTCAATTAATCTCTTCATGTTACCTTGAAATCACCTAAAAACTTTTTTTAAGAAACACAAATTGCATTAATACCAACTCAATAAGGTACACATAAGTTTCACGATATAAAAGTCACAAATATCCATAAGCATCATCAAATACATAATCCAACCATATTACTAAACATAACCAAGGAAAAAACAACCCAAAACACCCAATTTTACATCAATAGTTCTATTGGTATTTTATCCAACACCATGCATGAATTTAAATTTAGTCATAATTATGGAAACCTTTGGTATTACCATTTCTCTCTCATTTTACATCATGGAAACCCAAATAAAATTTATAATAAAACATAATAATTAATATTATGAAATTTTTGAAGAAATTATGGAAATATCATGCATTTAATGAATGGGTCAGAAAGGAAATGGTGGGAAATACCTACCTATATTATGCATGAATTCTATGAAACATTAGGAGGAGGAAACAACATGCCTAAGATATGATATGTTCACCCGATCACAAAATAAATTTAACAACAAATTAAAGATAACCCTAGGTGTTTATTCAAGAGGAAAACCCCTCTAAAAACAACGAAAACATAAGTGGGGGGTGTGAAAAATATGAAAGGGATATATTTGACGATGAAATAATCAAAAATTACTTCCCTTTTACTAGATATATCACAAAACATTATCCATGATGAAGTATAACTAAGTGAGTCACTCTAGGGTAGATACCTAACTTAGAGGGGGTTAAATGGGAGGTGGAATCACGTAAATCCAATTTTTAAATTAAAATTTATTTAGGATTTTATGGGATATATAGGCTTCTTAAACTATTCTGAAATAGTGATAATGATACTATATACATTTGAAAAACGTGATGATTTATTTTCCATGGTTTGGGAAAACTGTTTCCAAACCATGTGACCTGAAAAAATTCACAAAAACACTTAAATGCCACCATAAAACTAGGAGAATCTATCCAAATATCCTTTCATGACATAAATATAATGTAGTGACATAGTTTGTCTCATAAAATCCCCGCCATTCCACATTCTCCACATAACATTCGGACTAACCATGAATAAGTCCAAAAACCACCAATACATCCAATAAGAAAAACTCATAATCGTGAACTCAACCAGAAATTGATCCAAAAAATACAAGGAAAATAATAGAATAAAATAAAAGAATTTTCATGGTCAGGTTGTGACATATCATCCAATGTAAAAGTAATATAGATCAATTCATTAGTATATAAAAACTAATTCACTAAAGGGTGTTATCCACAAGGGAATTTAGTATCTGTGAAGAAATAGTTTGATGTGATTCTAAGGATGAAATGGATATCATAGTTACCCATTAAACTCATGGTTTTGATAATAATTTTATTAGGTAATTCAAAGGTAACACTATAAAACATAGAGAGAAGAATATGAAATTTTCTTCATGGTCAAACTGTGTAATGAAACATATAAAGGAAATTTTCATTAGGGGATTACAAAATTCATTATGTAAGGAATGACATTTAGTCAATTAGATGAATTATTAAGTGATGGGTTGAATTTAGCTAATTTTTTGAATAGATTGAAATACCTATAACTTGTACCAAATAGAATTTTAGTTCTATATATGTAAAGAGTTTGGGAATAATGTTAATTAATGCCCCAATATATGAGATAATAATGATAATAATTCATACCAAAAAATAAAGAAAAAGGATAAATGGAAAGATTATGCAATCACAATATATGATGTGAATCATGGTAATTAGGGTGAACTTATCCTTTATATTATATATTGAAATTTTCTACTGAACATTGTATGAATAAGCCCAATGAAAATATTATTTTTCATTATTTAGTGAAAATTGATGTGAATCTAATAATTGAATATCTCCCTCTACATGGATTCTTGAATAATAAAATCACATTTGATATTATATTAGTGAATGGATGAACCCAGGAATCTAGTGGAATTTTTTTATCTGATATGAGTATATTTGTGGCCTAAATGGTGAATTATATTTTGAAAGAATATGTGTCTCCATGTAATATTAACATAATAGTTATGGATACCTTCATGGGTTTATGATTTTATGGTTGATTATATGTTAATGTCTTATACATCCCTATTGAGGTTTTACATGATTTTAATTTATTAAGATTAATTATATTTTGGAAGTCATTTATCGTTATAAAACAATGTGTTATTTTATATATTATTTGTAAAAAAAATTAGATGAATTCCTTAATGTTTTATAGATATAAGATTAATGGTAATGATAAAATTTTGGGTTTTTTTATCTTTTATAATGAGGTAATTATGTTTTATTTCATTTTTGGTATGTTATAAGAATTTTATTAATTCTATTTTGGATAATGTATAACCCGTATGATGGGTGATAACCAGTCACATATGACAAGGAAATGGGGCTTCAACACATAAACAAAGGGATAAAGGTTGTAGTTCCTTTCACTACCTTATGTAAAAGATTATTTTTTGGTGGGATAATATAAATAATGATACAACTGACTATGTATATCAGTTTTTGGTATATCAAAAAGAAAGGTACAAGAGGGAAAATTATATATGGGTGTTATAACCATTACCCATACATGAATGGAAATAGAAAAACATCACCCTGTATTTCTTAATTGGACTCCCAAAAACATCTAAATGGAAAAATTATATATGGTTCATATTTGATGTCTGTAAAAATTCAACACAATTAATCACAATCAAAGAAGATTTTGACTTATATTAGATTTAAATGAAATAGTTTAATGATGTGGTAAGGATATATGGAGTTCCACACTATATTGTGTATGATCATGATCTGGGTTTTACTTCAATTTTTTGGTGAAATCATGATCATGCTCTTGATATATAGATGAGTTTAAGAATTATATATCATATTTAGATAAATGGTCACTCAAATATAATAATTCAAACCCTATAGGATATGTTTAGATCCCATTCAATAGATTTAAAAGGTGGTTGGGATCATAACATTCCTTTGGTGGAGTATTCATACATTAATAGCGTTCAGTTGAGCATTCATATGGCTCATTATGAATCCATATCTGAAAATATGTATTGAACACAAAATTATTAGGATGTCTTTAGTGAATGAAATTTATTGAGACCTATTATATTAAAATTAATTGAATAAAATTTTATATATTCATTTAGAAACACATAAGGGAGGCACAACATCGATATAATCATTATTATAATAATCTATGGTTTGATATAAAATTTTTAGCTGGTGATATGTTGTTTTTAAGAATATTCCAATTGGAGAAGGTATTTATATTTGTTATGGATGTAAAACTAATACCTTGTTATATCAGTCTTAAAGAAATTATTGATTGTATTGGGACTGTATCTTACCACATGGTTCTTCCACTGATCATTTATCTATATCACAATGTGTTACATATATCTATCCAGATGAACTACAAACCTAATCCATCACATGAACCAATCTCAGAGGTCATATAACTAGAAAATGATATTTCTTATGAGGAATAACTAGTGAAGAAATTTTATCATATTGAGGTTGTTCTATAAAACATCACCACTCACCAAGTATATGTTTTATGGATAGACCGCCAACTTGAGGAATCTACGAGGAAACTTGGGGATTTAATGAGGTAAAAGTACCCAAATTTATTTAAACCAAGGTGAAAATTTTTGAAGGGATAAATTAATTTTAATGTGGATATAATTTAACACCCTGAGTGTTTAATAAAAAAATATAAAATAAATTTAATTTCTTTGATTTCTTGTATTACAGGCAACATCGAGTTTTAACAGACTGTGATATACTATTAAATAAACTATATCATTATAACCTAGTTAATAAGATTTCCATATATGAATAGTAAGAAAACATTTTAAATTTTATGTCTAAATTTTTTATTTATAGAACATATCAATAAAAAGGTACTTAATTTTTAGAAAAGTCGTTATGTGTTTCTAAAATACTATTTTCTCAAAAAAAAGTTTCTATTTCAATTTTGGAAAAATAGTAATGGTACTTTTTTGAGAAAATTTAGAAAATTTATATGAGAAATTTATCTTCATTATTTTAATATAAATTTCAATATTTTCTATCAACTAAATTTAGATATTTTTTTAAAAAAATTAATTTTTAGATAAATAATATAAAATACTAACTTTTAGTACAAATTGTTTTTCATTTAAAGAATATATAATGATATTTATTTTTATAAAAATATCAAAATAAATTTATTTTAATTATAACATTATTATTCCATTTTATTTTATTGTAATAAATATCTTATTTAATCATAATATTGAATCATTATTTTCTTATGGAAATTTTATCATTAGGAAAAAACAATTTCAACATGTCTCTAGGTTAAATTTAAAAATAAAATTTTCCACTTAGTTGGATGTAATTTTGGAAAATAAATTCTATATTTTGAATCATAATAATTAATATTATATAATAACATAAAATTATTATTTTCAAAATTAATAAAAAAAATAAAGTGAAAGTTACTTATTGTAGTTAAGGTTAAAACATGTTTACTATGGCTAATCAAAATATATAAGGGGTAAAATGACAAAGAAACATTAAAAAATCTCATTTTATGGCCATATTTATAGCTTATATTCAATATTATTCTATAATTAACTATTTTGTTGCATTGTGTCTTACAAAAAACATAGGTACACATTATTCTTTTCAAAATTTCCATCTGCGTACTCTCCCACATATAAAAGGGAATCAACTCTCATCTCATATTTACACATAAAAAACCATTTTTATCAGCCCAAACCTACCCAAATATATTCCCTAAATACATATACACATTCTATACACTATATATTTATTAGGAAACTATTCTAAGAAGGCATTAGGATTAATCAAAAAGAGGTTCTATGAATAATATGTAATATTATTAAACTTTTGTTTCTATTTAATTTATTCTTCCACATCCTTAAAGTATTTTTGAGGTATTTTAATATAATAAAAACAGTACCCACTACTTAATGATATGCTATTATTTTATTTTTATGACCTACATCTACTATTATTTCCCAAAATGAGAATGAAAACCATTGATCGTGTGTGTGCGATCTACCGCCACAAGAACCAATGCAATTGTTTTCCAACACAACATTTATATGATGGATATGACTATATATTTAATATTTATATGTGATATTAAGTATATTATTATACTTTTATAATTATATTATCACATATAACTTTATAGTTTCTATTATGTGGGAATATGATAACATAACTCGTGTGTACGGCGGACTACCGCCTCACGATATGATGTGATTAATTTTTTCAATTACTCCTTACATGGAAGTTAATAAGAGTAAACTTAAAATTATATTAGATATAAATTAAATACCCATGATTCTTTAAAGTTAATATTATTATTACCATCCTTTTATTTCTTCCGTCTAGAAAATTTGAAACACCATTCATATGTCTGTGTGACCTACTGTCTATATAAATAATGTAATTCGTCTTATATCTCTAGAATTAATCGATTACTATAAATACATATATAATAAATTGATATGATATTTATATATTCAATAAAATTATTTATATTATATAATAATGATCAAAATGAACATTCCAGTTGTACCAAATTAAACCATACTTGAAAATGAATAAGTTATTACTCAAAATTTGATTTTAAGAATGAATTATTAGTAAAAATATAATAAAAGTAAATATGTAACTAATATATTTTATGATATATATTATTATAGTTATATAATATAATTATTATACAAATATATATATTATATATAATTTTCAATCATATATTAAAGAATTCAAGAGTTAAGGTGAGGGAATGTTTTCTCAATTTTTCTTATTTGGGATATATTTTATGTTATGAACCATTCCTTTATTATGAGATGTATACACTAACCCATTGACATATTATATCATGGATATAATTATTTTAATTATATTTAATTTTTAAATTTATCTTATACTTTATTTGGGATTACTCTTAAAAAGTTAACCACCATTTAGGGATTTACAGTCTCTTTTATTTCTAGGCGGCCTATTAAAAATTAACCACTTGTTTATTATGTTTGGTGATTACACTAACCATTAATTTATTTTATGATTATTATAATAAAAATATTTTGTATTCATATCCATCTAAGTTTTTATAATTCATGGGGATTATAATACAAAAGTTACCAATGTGGTACAAGTCTGATGTTAAAATAGCATTATTTATTGGGATTGTTTATGTTTATGTTATAGAAGAATAAATCAAATGATCTATTTCACAGTTGTATTATAAATTTTATTATACTATTTTAATTCACTAATAATAAATTAATATTCTTCTTTTTCCCCAATTTTTGTACTAATTACTCTAAAATAATTATCTAAAGAAAATTGATATTATTTCTCGATTCGGTCGAAACCCATTATCAATACATATCAATATTTTCTTAAAATGTTTTCATGGTTGATTTGATGTTAATATATGAATATTTAAATTATTTTTTATCTATTTTTTACTTTTTACAAAAATCAAGAAAATTACTCTTCATGTCATTTTCCAAACAAATCTCATTCCACTTTTACCAAAAATCTGGATTTAATCATCATTTTAGCATGTTAAACATGAACAAAATATTCCAACATCATCAACCCTTATTGTTTTAAATATTCCTCTTTATTTTTTCATGTTTATTTTCAAATAAAATAATTTTAATAGTATTTTATTAATTTCTAGTTTTAAAATGTAGATTTTCAAATAAACTGTATTTTCCTCTAAAATGGTCTATGTTGTCTTTCAAAATAATTTTCCGTATCAGATGACAACATTTTATGTTGCTTAACATTTATAGGTAATATGATCCAATTGTCTAATAATTATTTTTTATTGGGATGTTTTAATAATATTTTAAAAATATGTTTTTGAGACTCATTCCTTTTCTATAAGATATTCTATGGTGAAATGATAAAATTTTTATGAAACATATTCATTTTACAAGGGTTATACTTGGATAAAATGAAAACATGTTTATGAAACTAATTTAATTTACATAGGTTCTAATATGATGGAATTATTATAAAAATAATTTATTTTCATGTTTTATGGTTTGATTAATGTATTATGTTCTTATAGAACATTAATTTAAAGGTTTATATAATGAGAGGGACCTATATCACCCTCCAATACATTGGTTAATGATTAGTGTTATATAATATTAAAGGGTAAAAATGAGTTTATCCCAACCCTTAAATATGGAACATAGGAGGTTATCCTAATCTCAAAATATAGTATATAGAAATTTGTCCCAAGCCTAAAGCATGTACATGTATAGTTAGCCAAATCCTAAATTATTATGAATGTCTAGGTGGATATCCTTGAAATAATAATTTCTATGTTTATGTGTATGCCACAAATATATATCTTATACCCAATTTATCATTCATGGATCTTGTTCTTTGATTTATTGGAGATTCATGTCTTAATAAATACCAATATTTTTTCATGAATCATGTTTTTTATCAATGATAAGCAGGGTATTTTTTTGAAATGTTAGTCTCATGTTATACTATAATTATTATCATGTTATATTGATATCTCCATTTTTTAACCTTACTATTCATCTAAGATAATCCTTTTTATGGTTTCCTTCCACTGGTTGTGATGAAAGGTATTACGTATGATATCTCTAAGAGGGTTCCAGTTTTGAAGAACTAAGTGGGAGATGTCATATATAACTTATGGACATGTTGTTTATGTCTCCAAATTTTTAAAGGCACTGCACCTAAATTATTCTATCACACATCATTATGTAATGTAATGAATAATAATCCATTATTATTCAATATTTATGTATGAATAGTTTGTGTTTCTATATAACATGCATTGATTAGTGGTGGCTCATTCCCAATAGTGTGTACGTGTTGATTTTATTGAAGATATATAATTACAAATTAACACATTTTATTCATTCATATATATATGTAATATATGAGATAAAATGGTGAGATTAAATACTCTTTTAAAATACATAGTTTGAAATTCCTACTAAAGAAACACTTGTCATTTACTCGATTATCCAATAAATTTGACCATCAAAAAATTAAGTGACCCTAAATTATCCTGTGTAATTAATTACTGTAATGAGGTTAAACTAACCATTATATGAATCATTTTAATAATTTACATTGTGAAAAATACTTATCTAAGAAACCCTAACTAGTATATAATTAGATTAGTAGGGTTTGTTAGATTTATATAAAGAAATATTTTAAATAGTTTTATAATAAACTATCACAGCATCAGATATTATATATTTAACATGAATTTATACTAAATATATTAATCACATAATTAATTTCTTAGGAAATTTATTCCATTATTAAATGTGCATCTTGACCATCAAATTGATTTCAGGAATTCAAAATGGGGTTATCATTTTTGTGGGATAACATTTACCAATAGATATTATTATATGAATGAAAAAGTTAATACTCACATTATAAAAGTATTAGTTGTAGATATTTAATCATAATAAACAAACACTAATTTGATATCAATGCTATTAAATGGGTAATCTTATTTCAGAAATCATCTTATATTGGTACAAAACATTAGAATCATTCTCAATCAAGAATACTATTCTATGTGTTGGATAAAACTCATAACATAGTAACCCAATTTTGATATTGTTAAATAATGTGTATCTGTTTGTTTATGAGAAACATAAATTAATCCACACCAAGCTTCAATGTAATTAGATTCAATTTCAAAAAATAAATGTCTCTTCTCATATACTCAATGTGATTGTATGTGTAAATAACTGTCTAAGATTAAAAATATCCATCATAGATTGATCTATCTATATAACTTATTATAAAATCATAATTTGAAACATTCTGAGAATATTAATGAATTTAACAAAGTATTGGACAATTTTATCAAAATATTGAGGATTAAAGAACTTTTTATGTGTTGTTCAAGTTCTTGTGTTGTGTTTGAAATATAATAGGGAAATGCATAAAAACAAAATAAGATTATTCAATTTATCTAATAGCTAACCTCAATCATTGAACCATTAATGAGGCTCCAAAAAGTTGTGAACTATTTCTACATGAGATAGAATTACTTGAAAAAACTAAATTTTATATGATAATAAATGTATATTTTAAAAATTATGAAAATATTCAATAAGTTTTAGATCAGGGATAGAATTTAAAGAGCTTTTAGACAGTATTGTAAGGATAAATAAAGTGGTTTCTAAATCATTGAATCGAATGAGATGGAATATATTAATAAAAAATTGATCTAAATAAAGGATTTATCCATTAAACATATATCTTTTAAATTAAAAGAGTCTTTTTTCATTAATAAATTGAAGTTATAAATAAAATAAGATTATATACATGGTATATAATGTATCAAACTCTATTATATATTTGAGTATAAGATAATGGTAAAAGGTATTTTATTCAGGATAAAAAGAGTTTATATCAAGTATTACTATAATATGATGGATATAATACCAGAAAACATCAATGGAATATATTTTAAAAAAATATATTCTTTTTAATAAAGTCTCTCAATAATTAAAATTCCTTATAAGATATGGATATAATAGTTTATTTTATAATTTTTTTACTAAATTAATTATGTTTTATTCCATGAAAAATTTTAGTTTGTCTTTCATGGAATGAAATTATAATGAAATTATAGTTCCCAGTAGTCTAGTGAGAGTGTATTATTATTTAGATATTAAAAAAACCTTATAAAAGTAAAAATTAGAAGTGAATAACCATTAATATAGTAAATTAATATTGGGTATGTCATTATAGATAAATGTAATGAGTTTTATTTAGTTACCATAACAATGTGAATATTACATTATATCCAAAATGAGTATATTGTATATTGGTAAATAAAAAATCAATGAGTCATATTTTGTTTCAAAAATGATCTCATGGAAAAGGATTGATAGAATAGTTATGAGAATAATGAATATTTTTAACATAGCAAAAAATATAAGTACTCAACAAGGTTACTAAAATCATGAAATTATTTGTGGAAAATTAAATGAGTTTGAATACTATTTTTCAATACTTTTACATTAGAAATATGATTTCTACGCTTCACTATTATTAAAACTATCTTACTCTATAGATGTAACTTAGTAATATAATATGGTTGGAGGATTTTATTAGACGGTCACCTAAATATGGGGCATGGTTTACATAAGGTTGTAACATTTTTAACAAAACTATAAAAGTTAAGTATTCACATGAAATTTATTGTCATTTCTAATATGTTATATGATTATAAAATCACTTATATATTGTTTTTTAACTTTCTTAATGAGTTTAGACTTTGAAACAAATCATGTTACATCATATGAAGTCTCGACATTGTTAAAATTTTATATTGGATGAATATTTTGCATAAATTAAATGATAATTAACCTATCAAAGTATTAATTTGAGTTATCCCTAAGAAAAATCCATCATCGAGTATTATCGATTCTGATGAATGTTTATGGACAATAAAATTTGTAATATTTTATAGATATATAAAATATGCGTATAATGAAAAAATACATTTTTTTGAACTATATGATCTCTTATGTATACCTCATGGAGTGTAATACACTACATTTTTAGTATAATAGGGTTGAATGTTTCAAATTGGTATTTCCCCATTCATGATCATGGAAAGATACCTATCCTGGGAACTTTTATATGTTGATATATTTCCTAAAAATAATTAAGGATTAACTAATTAGGGGTGGTTTGGTATATTATTGATCATGTCATTGATTTAGGATTTAACAAGATTGTGTTTTCCTCTCATATAAATAATATGACATGTGGTCCCTTGATTTAGATAAAATGAAGTTGTATTTGAATATACCTATATAATACATGAGATTTTATTGTCTATTGGATATAGGGTTGTTGAAGTTCTCATCCATATGGGTAAATGACAAGTGATTTATTCATAGAGCTAGTGAATCTATACACATAAAATTAAGAATGTTTGATTAGCGATATACATTATCCCATGTGGTGTCTCAATGTCTTAGATAAAGATATCATATGAAAATTGATGCATGTATATGATAAACCTAGTAGAAAAATATATAAAGTTATATGTTTTTATAGGTTTGAGTTGAACACTCATTTTTATTATTAAGAAAATACCTCTTTTTGAAAGGGTAGAGGGAGACCCATTACCTAGCCCAAAGGCCCAAGACCAAGTGGTCTAAATACAAAGTCTGAAAGCCCATTTATTATCCCAAATTTCCATTCAGTGAATAGTATTGTTATAGTACGCAGGATGCTATAGTACCATCTAAAGTACTAATTATGCTACAGTACATATTAACTACCCTCCGCTGCTATAGTGTCTATGCTACTATAGTTCCGCTGCTAGTACAATCCCATGCTTCAGTGCTTCAACGGTACTCAGGAATTCCACCCCTGCCCGGATTTGATCCTGGGTCATTTAGATGCCAAGATAGAGACTCTACCACTTTCATACAGGCTTGTAAGCATATATAAATACATATGTGTTTCATGAATATAACACCGTATCCATTTGTAACATGAGTACCAATATTGATTCTTATTGGGGCTACTCTTTTTATACATCTATGAATATTGGAGTTTATATTTTTTATAACACTATAAAGGCTTGGGGGTCACACATTATTATTGACTGAATGGGTATTACGTTTTTTGTAACTAAGAGATATATATGAAAAGTATTTTAGAGTTTATCTAAATAATGTTTTGAATTGTAATTAAAAAGTCATTATATATCATGTGATGAATAATAACATTAATGATGGGTTTCTAAAATAGTTTTGAAAATATCTAAAATTTGTTTTGGATATGGTTTCATAATTTATTATATATGATACCATATAAGGTGAAATGGAATAATGTCAGTGGGGATTTTGTTAAAATGGATTATTTATATAGACATGACCTAAATGTTATAGAAATATGATGTATTTTAACTATATCATATGAGATGATATAAAGATATCATATTGTATAATATCCATGTAATAAAATGAAAATCATATTACTTGAGGGTTAATTGTCAAATATAATATATTATATTATATAACTGCTTATTTTTTCATACCATTTCTTGGGAAATGATGATATCATATTGCATTGATATGAATGAATTTATTTTGAATGTGGTAAAATATAGTAGATTGTTAATTGTTAATGTTAAAAAAAATTCCACATCAGTTATCAATAATATTTGTATAATATAAGAGAATCAAAACATCATTTATATAAAACAATTCATGTTGTTTGAATGTTAACAGTGTTATACATGAATGAATTTACTCATGTGTTATAAAATGTTTGATTAATTTCCTCTCTCACTCATGGACTATCCCTAAGGACAATATAAATAATTAAAGGATTTAAAATGGGAGAATTCCACAAAACAATACCTTCTCTATCCTGTGTGTATTCTCCATGAAGTTCTCTTCCAACTCTATCATTTATCACTTGAGTAACTAGAATAACAAGATTAAAACAGTGGGTCCTACCAAAATTCCTAGAATATTCAAATTATCCCATGGATACACAATGAAGGAAGGAATATTTTGGTCACTCATGGGTCTTTATCAACCATTTTATTATACAAAGATAGTAGAATCCATCTATAACATAAGTTAAACGTTATCATTTATTTAATACTTGGTTTTTATTTTACACATCCTAAAGACTTTGGGAATATGGTTTCACCTTTTTCTGGTCTAGAAAAATTATTTTTTGATCTGTATAATCCCATCAGTTTAATGGGAATCCTTGATTCATAGATGATTTTTTTTATTTTCAATACGTTTCTAGATCACAACAAATATTAAAGGAATTATATAAAATGATAGTTGGTGAGTTAGAGGAAATAAATAAGAAAATGAATGCCCTCTTAATCAAGGTATTTATTCATCCTATAGGATTATGATATGATGCTTGTGTTTTATTTGTGAGAATTAAATATATATCAATGTGATTATATATTTACCATTGAGACATCAATAATATCTCATATAATAATAAGCATACCTTGTAGAATTTGGGTTTTATTTGAACACCTTTTTGATATTGAAAATTATCATGCATATAATTTGATTAATTTTAATTCAATTTATTTTTATTTAATATTTTACTATTATACTAATTTTATATATTTTTAACAAATTTATAATTTCTAATTTAATGTAACATATAATTATAAAAATATATAATTGATAAATTATTATTATTACTAATATTGGTATTTTAGTACTAATTAATATTATTATATTAATGTATTTTTATATTTTTATAAAATACAGTAATTATTAGTACATTAATTTTTATATTCATAATTTCTATCATTAACATATTATTATGAATATTATTGTATTTTAGGTTATCATTATATTAGTTTTATTAATATTATTATTTAATATTGTAACATGTATTTTATTATAGTACCTTAATTAAAAAATTTCTAATAATGCACCCATATAATATTTTAGGATAAGATATTAATTATAATTATATATTATAAAATAATTAGTTGTATAATATATTATTATCATTCTTCTCATACATTACCGTATGATTTTTCAAAATAGGCTACGGTTTAGGCCGCTTTTTATGAGAACAAAACCCTAATTTTAACATGATGTTGAGGTATACCTTGCAGGGCTCAAAGTCCTGATGGTATATGGACAATAAAAATTCCAAAACCACTACATATTCTATTAATGATTATACCTAATAGTGTTCAAATGAGGAACAATTTTAACCATAGTTTATTGCTACAAGGGGACTACCCCACACCTCCCACCTTTTTCATGATGCGACCCATGACCCTGTATGCCATCCTGAAAACCCTACACCATTGGTCCTTCATTTACCCACATCACTCGCATCCCATTATTGAGAAGATAATCATTCATCCAACAACCATGCTATAAGGCATGAACATTCCTCCATCACAAGATGGAATTAATGAAGTTGCTGCAGGTTGCACTTGTTTTCTATATTGGTAATACGGACCTACATCAAAATAAAATTGGGGGGGCTTGTGGATAGTTAATTGGTCGAAAACAAGATAGGATGTAAACAAGATTGCACATATTCCACTCGTATATGCATTTTAAAACATATTATCACATTTTTATTTTTAATTTATAATGAAATTTAATATTATTATTATTAAAATAGTTTTAATTGTTTTTATGGGGCATATGTGAATTGATTTTGCTATAGTATAATGGTATCATGGATCTAATAAAGGATTGGAATAGAAATTAGCATGTTGAAGAACACATGGAATTTCACGAAACATATCAGGTCGGCTCAACTTGTCACCTGATCTCGCTCGCAATAAAGCCTCAAACACACCTCCCCATGCACCAACGGTTTCTCACTAGCATTGAGGGCCTAAATGAATACAATGGGGTGACTATAACCTGATATCAGAGTGTATATCTGAAAAAATAAAATGATCCAAAACACATTATTTAACATTAGAGTTTTTACAAATATGTAAACAACTAAAAAATAATAATAAATGTAATTTTATATACAGACTCAAAGAAAATAATTCAAACATTGGTCTCCCATTAGGCGGACAATATAAATAAATCAAAAATAAATTAAAATAAACTCATAAATATATACTGAAACTCTGATCCGAACCGCATACCTAGTCTCCACAAATACTCAACTACTCAAAAATTAGTTAAATAATCCACATGAGAAGTATTTCTCAATCACGAAACATTGGGCCTCTATTTAATCCATTGGATCATGTGATCAAATAAGAAACAAACACAAGGTCTTCACCTATATTGAGATGAATGTATAGGTTGTAAAAAACTCATCAGCATTCCCCCAGAAGTGGTCCTAACATATTCTACAATAACATTTTCATACTAAACTTTATATTCCTAGCCTAACATAACATTTTTTCTATTATAAAAATAAAAAATAAAATGAATAAAAAAGGGTTAAACAAAAAAAGGAAAACAACCTACCATTACTTATAACATAATAGTCAAGGTAAATTGACCTTTTCTCTAGCCCTATCCAAAGGAATTATGAAATGTGTATATACATACAACCATATCAAGGGTGTACTATTGATAAATAGGGAGTTCTAAATTATATAGAATGGGAATGCATCAAGGATAGACCGTATGATCTCATCCATGGAATATAAAACAATGAAGAACATATTTTATTATCCGGAAATCTAGTGGCATGATCTAAACTAGTGGTAGGGGCTCCCTAAAGACCTTACGATGTTTTTACGATTTCATAGAACTCCTATTGAAATAAGTTGGTGATGATGAACCAATCAACGCATCTATAGGCTACCTTCCCATGCCCAAAACTTAATAAATGGGACATAAGATCATAATAGCATCTACAATCTACTAACCCTATCAAGGGATAAAATAAGAACTGGGGAGGTTGTACTCATAAAGATCATCAATTAGCTCCCTAGCCTCACCTCAATCCAACTATCCAATAGATGAGGTACATATAGTAAATCTTATAGCCTAAACTCAATCCAGAAATCTCTCAAAGTTCTCCCATCTCATCAAAAACTGAACAAGAACTACCAAAACCATCAATTCAAAGCATATGAACCTGGTTCAACTATACCTAATCCTAATGAATGAAACTACTGATATTGATATCGATCATTTTATTTGCCCAAAATCATGAATAAAACTCTACAATTTAAAAAACATAGCGTGATAAATAACCATACATGGGGATAATTCAGAAAAACCAAAACACTGGACAAGCCCACAAAAACAACCCACTGAATGTCACATAGATCCCAACCCAAATATCAAAAATACAAGAACTAAAACCTCAACATAATCTTCACCCATAAGGAAAAACTCCAACCACACCCCACCCAAAATAGAAACATCAAGACACACCATTCTCAAAAGGGAACCTCAAGAAACATCTTTCCAACATGGTTAAGTGCAGGTCACACCACACCCAAAAGGGAAGCCTCACACAATACCATTCTAATAATGGAAACATTACTCATCACATTTCCTCAAAGGGAGACCTCTCACCACACCATTCTCTAAAGGTTAACCTCGAGACATCCCTCACCAAGTAGGGAAACCACAATAAACACATATTACTATGGGTATTTATTTATAATAGTTCCCTAAAACCTATCACAAACGCTACTCAATTGCACCAATCCATACCTAATATCCCCTGATGTCTTCCCAAGTCGAAGGATCCTACATGTTGAGAGCACAAGTAACCAGTTAAAAACCTCTATCAATTGAACCAATGAAGATAATACAAGAAGCCACCTAATCCCATTGTTTAGAATCATTCCAAATAACTTCATGAAACCTAACCATGAATCCTCATCCAATTTGATTAATGAGTCCATGATCTCACATAGACTTTATAATTCAAAACCCTAACCCTAGAAAAGCTTTTCGAATAAAAAACTCAAATAAAACATATACCAAACTCTCATAGTCCTAAAAATATTCCAAAAAAAACTCTAAAGACTGAAAGGTTTCCACTATCACTATCAACATATAAAAATATTCCAAATGTATGACTCACAAGTCTAATACTTACTTTGGGAGAAAAAGATACCCAAAACCCCTTTCTATAAAATATACAAAATGTGTACCTCTATGTACTTGCAGTGTACTCTCAATGATGCACCTATACATGTACATCGACAATATTAGGGATTATATTGCTACAATTCATGGAGTAATAAATGACCTACTAATAAATGGAGTCTTGTCGGGTATTACTATATGTCCCCGTAAGCCTCACATAGGTTCTCTTCTAAAACACATGGACACATGGAAGGCACAACTACATGATATTTCCACTTAGTATATAGTTATTAATATCATGACATCCATTAAATAATGTAATTCACTTCATAGATAGGAATAAATACATAGGATGCACTCTGGGCACAAGACATGTAGTTATAAACACTACACATGACCATGTACTCAGCCACATGGAAATATACTACTATATCATGTGTAGTTAATGTACATGACGATTACTTGTAAAAACTTATCCTCAAAAAAATAGGAAGAACAGATAGTGTGTACTTATCAACCCCCATGCTATGTGATTTGGATTTCTCAATATGAAACCCATAAAACTTCCCCCCCACCCCAATCTAATTTCCCCAAAAAAAGACTTCCTTGAAACATAATGGGTTCCTAAAAACAAAAAAAAAACAATTACATAACGTAAAAACTTTTAACCAATGACTTTTTATAGTGAAAAAAAATTCCTACATGTAAGAAAATACCATAGAAGCATTGATCTTATTAGGGATATATATTTACCACCTAAAGACCCACATCCTCCTGAGCTCCACTATGCCGCCACGTTTTTCATCTCTCTCCCCCGACCCCTCTATTATCTCTAAGAAGAAGACTCTAATGGTGGAGGAAATGTGGTGATATATGACACACAAAAGGATAAATTGAGTAAATATCTGTGGAACAATAGAAAATAATGAAAAATGATAAAGAAAGGGAAAATGGTAATGAGATGGAAAGGTGGTCCCAACCTGGCATCGGTGATCAATGGAAGGTTTTCTCTTTCCAAGAAACCACATCCTCCAATATGAACCCAATAGCAACGCTATAATACAGATGCTATGTTCTAAAAATAATATAATTCCAAATGAACATGTTTGAATAAACAATATTTAATTTATTATATATTTAATATTATTACATTATTATTATTTTCTTTGAATTCCACTAAACACATGTCATTATCTAAAAACTCTATTTTTAGACTAATAGAGTGGTCTAAAAATTTAGATGAGATCTTCTGATAGGATAAATTAACATTTTCCCCTTGAAATACACTCACGATAACAAAATTCACATTTCCATTGTTTTTTTGTAAAATATCACGGTGCAGTTCTTGAAAAGAACTCTACCATTAACATTTATCACTCCAAAGAAGACTTAGTGGTTAACCAAATACTAAGATTCACCTTATACATCAATTCTTCTAAGCTATCCACATCCATCCACTGATTGATCTTGAAAGAGGCACAAAACTTGTAGTACATGGTACATTCAACCATGATCTTTTTGATACGCTCCATAATAGGAGTACCCATATAATCACACCTCAAAACAACATGAAACACCATATCCGATCCTTAATCCAATACCAAATTTAATGGATGGATATAGCCACACTGCAACACCAGAGCTCCAACTCCTTACTCCAACCACCACCTATTCTTGAATCTTCAGTAATGACGTGCCAAACACTCAATGAACCACTTAAAATAAAAACCATAAACTCCAATTACCTATAGCTCACAACCCACCATAAGTGACTCCTTACACACCACCTCAACCACCAACCACATGAACTGACTAGTACTGCACTTAACTGGCACATACATTCACTATTAGTGATGAATTACACAAAAATCTACACAAATCAACACTATCCTCCTCAAATAAAAGTGATATTCCAAAAACCCTATCAAGACATATAACATTCAAATGAACCACAACCTAGTGAGCCAGGGATATCATTTCTTAGAATCTGACTAAAATCATCATGTAGTTTAGTTCCAAAAATCCATAGCACCCTCAACACTGAACATAAAAAATAGCATATCTCAAATTCCAAAAGCAACCACATGACCACCCTACACTAAAGAACTAATCCAAAAACCATGAGTTCACATCCACACCTTAATGATGAAACCCATAGCACAAACAGAACCCATATGGCCATGAACCCAACTGAACATGCCCTCTCAATCCATCCTCAAATCCAAGAAACCGCAATCACTCCTAGATCTCCACCCCCAAGCCCAAAGATCCCCAACCTAATCAAAAAATTTATTAGGGATTCCAAATCTTTATGAATACTATATATTGATCCAATCATCACTCTGACATCATTGAAATCATTGATCCAACCATAGTAGTTGGACACCCTATCGCCATAAGAACCTAGAAATATTTCCATGAATCCCTCGATGAAGGGACTATATCGCTATCAACATTGATCAAATATCCAAAAGAAAAAATATCTATGTCAAAAGTAGAAAAATTCAAATGTTCTTGTAGAGTATAATTTCACCAAGAATCTATATAGTACAATACCATATAGTATTTTCTATGAAATTTTTATTATAAACCTCCAATATCATAAGACCAACACAGAGTCTCTTATGTCTCTTATGTGCCTATAATGATGCGTGAAAATATATGTCATTTAATAAGGAAAATAGGTAAATATTAATAAATCATAAAATCAATGAACACAACTTCATACTGAAGGTGAAATTTTTAACATCCTGAACCCGATTAACTCATATGTTACCAAGCATAGTTTTTCACATTGCCTCAAGGGCACCTCCCCATATGCCATTGGAAAATTACTAGAAGTGAGTGTTTTTTATGGAATGTTAGTAATATTGTACCATCATAATCAAATTGTAGAACAGAAATATTCAATAACTATAAGAATTAATAAATGTATAGAAAATGAGCAGTAGAAGCATAACCATCAATAATTTAATAAAAAAATAGTAGAAATAATATCATCAAAAAATGATGTCATGTATGTATTCTATAAAAAATGGTAAATACATGAAAATAGAGAAGTATGAATATATAAGATGGAATAAAAAAAGAAAAAATATCAAAAATTCTGTCCAATACTATCTGTTTCGGCATAAGTTAGTATATGACTGAACATGGGTCACCATATATATATAATTGTATATAGGTATATATATATGAGTGTGTGTGAGTGTATTTAGATATTTATGTATATATATTCACTATATATGTAGTGACATCTATCGACATATATATATACGTATAGATTTCTAGGACCAAAATCATAACTCATACTTCCATGTATAGTCACATGAGTCTGATAGGGTAGTTAGGAATACCATATCTAGTTATCATGATTAATAAGGGATGTTATGCTTGAGAAAAATAATTCATAAGGGTCCCCATGCATGAGAATAAAAAATTATAAAAGAAACCATGCCCAAGTATCATATTTAATATGTTATGTCATTCCATAGGATTCTATATAATATTATGTGTCATCCATTCATGAATAAAGTCAAAAATAAGGTTTCCATCCATTATACTTTTCATTTATATAATGTATTAAATCACTACTTAGGTATGTGTCACGTGACATGGCCATAACTCTATCTTTCCATTTATTTCAAACTACCTTTTCAATTTGGTTAAAACCTAAAAACACTTAGTGTGACATTTTTTAGATATAAATTTTAGTGTCAATGAAAATCCATATTCACATGTCTATAAGTGTAAATAGTTAAAGTAACATCCTTCATCAAGTAAAAGGGTGGTTATGGATATTTCTTACATTGATAACAATTCTATTTAGAATAATTCATATTTTTGGGGAAACACATATACTTTTCATCCTGAAACATAATGAAACATGATATAAAACAACTCAATAATAATAATAACTTATAATACCCCCTAGCATAATGTTTTATAAGACTCATCACCCAATCATTACCTCTAGTATGATCTATAATGGAATAATTCAGAAAAATAGAAAAATTATAATGAAATATGGATTATTATCTCACCAAAAAATAATATTCAAGAGGGATAGATAAAGAAATAAAGGAATTGGATTAAAGCACTAACCGATGGTTTTCAAATGGGTTAGGTGGTAGAAAATTTGGAGCCTGTAAATGGTAAAGGATCAAAGCCTACGAGGTGACATAACTTGGATCTCATGAAATGTGGTCTTCTATAACAAATATGAATGGTAAGGATGTTTTACTCTAGGATGAGGTGGGGTTAAAAATGATATTTCACCTATCAATTAAAAAGAAACACTGTTTGGGCACAATTTTTTGAAAAACTATGTTCATTCAATGTGGTGTTAGTGCCTAAGTATCATTACACATACGAGCTAAGTTCATAGTTTAAAAATGGTGCTTAGTTCATGTGAGACCTAGCTATAATTACTATAAAGTTATTCACATATCCATGTGTCCTCCCCCTCTTGGTTTATCAAAAAAAGTTCCTCTATATGTGGGTCACATGCTTAAGCTGCACAATTACTTCTAACCATACACCAACCAAGAACCTCATACTACATCTCCAAAAAGTATATCTTTGGGAAAACAACATGCCCCAAATACTCTTGAAACCACAATATCCTAATTATGAATCTCCATAAGAGTAAATAAAATCATAATCCCATATATGGATGATCTTTCCCTCATTATAAAAAATGGGGATCTTAGAATATCCACTCCATAAAACAACTCATCTACAAGTTATCCTTCTATGGTTGGTAAAGCACCTACCAAAAATAGCTTCAATCACTAAGCATGTATGTCATCCCCTCGCTCCCTTTTTTCATCATGTATTCATAAATTCTTTCATAACACCCAATATAATACAAATGTCCTACCCTTGAGAGCCTTCATGCTATGATCAATGATCCAGATAGGATACTCTTCAAAGGAAGTATCAGCATCCAATTCAATAGCCATGTGATAAAAACTATGAGATTATTCTAAAATGTAACAGTGATGTTTATATACATATAAGATGGAATACATCTCATAGTACCATGGAAGATGATCTATCTGATATGCTATTGGCTAAACTATCCCCTTGATCTTGAAACACCCGACCTAACGAGGTGATAACTATCATTTTCACTAAATTTACCAATATCCCAACATAGGTGATACACGTAAGAAGATTGGATGTCCCACCTAAAACTCCAGAGGTCGACGATGACCATAAACATAATATTTCTACTTAGACTGAGCTATATGCATACACTTCTTGATAAGATTTACCTTTTCCAAATTCTCTAAGATGAGATGACGTCCAAATATAACTTCCTTTCTTACACTATGTAAGAATGGGATGAACGACATGACCTACCATATGGGTCCTGTACATATCCATATGTTTATTTTTTGAAAATCTATAATTATAATAAATATTTTTTAAGTGGGTGGAATTTCACTCAAGAAAATCCAAAATGAAGGACACATGCATGAGGAATGTCTTCTAATAATGGAATTGTATACTTGGATTGCTTGTCAGTCTATATGTGATAGAATATTCTTTGATGCCCCTATATATTTAAAGCCTTATGAAACCCCTTATAGAAAAATAATATAAAAAATAGTCTCTATTAGAAATGATAGTGAATGGCACTCCATGGAGGTATATGATCTCTCAAACATATATACTTCCAGGATCATCCTCTAAAATGGTCAACATGATAGTTAGAAAGTGTGAAACATTTTTCAACAGATCAATGATAACCGATACATTATCAATACCTCAATGTGAAGTAAGTAATCTCATCACGAAGCCCATGGTGAAATTATCACATTTACACCCTGGATTGGGAAAAGGCTGTAAAATCCCCCATTGTTCACTAGTGTTCCACCTTCACCTAATGATAGGTAGAACAGAATAAAATATAACTCGTTATCTTCCTCTTCATCATTGGACACCAATACTGATGGCATAAGTCATGATACATCTTTGAAAAACCAATATGTATATACAATATTGAGGCATGATACTATGATATCAACTCCCCCCATATATTTGTAAGAATCCATATGAATCCATGAATATGAAATACCTTATCCCTATCAACGACACAATCAGGCATTTGATCCTCTCTAAAAACGGTCACCCACAGGACCAAGACATTTGGATCATAATGTTTTCTCATATTCACTATATCTATAAGGGAAGATATAATTTCAAAAGTTATAAGGTCATGTTTCAAGTCTTAATCAGGCACCCCCAAGTGAATCTTAGAAAATATGTCCATCAACTTCCACTAACTATGAGCCTCCAGAACTACTTATGTATGAGTCTTCCTGATCAGTGAAATAGCCATTGGATTTACCTTCCCCTGAATAAGGGAAAGACGAATAAGTATGAAAAATAAGAATTCAACAAATAATAACAATATATGATTTATTTCATGTGACTTAAAGATTTATTTTAGGATTGTGTGGTCTATATACACCACAAATCCCTCTTTTAATTGGTAGTGTCTCCAACAATAAACGATATTTACCACATATTCTAGTTTGAGATCATGTATTGGGAAATTCTATTCATGTGGACTCATCAAATGAGACCTCTATATCATGACATGATCTCCCTACATCAGAATTTTTCCAAGACTAATACCAAACACATTATAATAAATTGTATAGATTTTACCTATATCTAGTATATTTAGTAATGGCACTAAATTCAATCTCCCGTTCATATTAGGAATGTATTATTCATACACTACATACCAAATAAAAATCATACCCCTTCTGTTCAAGCCTATGAGAGGTGTTGTTAAGAGTGAGATGTTTTGAATAAAAAACATATAATAGTAATATAGCCATAAGAAACTACATATTTCAATGATGAACTTTGGATGATCGCAAGGAAATATATTTCTCAAGTTCTCTAGGTCAACAGACTCTCCTGCGTCTAAGATGATGTTGCCCAAGAAGTTATTCTTGATGATACTGAAGTGGAAGTTGGTTATTATGGTATAAATACCATGTTTTATCAATGTATTCAGTATGATCTCTAGGAAATTTTTCATGTTCATTTTTAGTATAACAACACACCAAGGTTTCATCCATGATGACTACCACAAATGAATCCAGATATGTGTGGTTAACCAAATTCATTAGACTAATGAATATTATGGGTGTGTTCATGAGTCGGAATGACATGACCAACTACTAGGAAAATCTATATCTTCTATTTACTATTTTATGTGGTATGTTTTGTGGTCTCTCATACAAATGGTGATATCCTGAACTCAAATAAATCGTAAAAAAAACATGACCACCTCAGAATTGGTCTGTGTGGTCATATGTATGAGTTAAGGGATATCAGTTCTTCACCACACAATGGTTTAATTTTTTCTAATCCACATAAATTCTGAGGATACTTTCCTTATTCTTGATAAAATGATAGATGACCCCCCTGATGAATATTTAGGTTGTATAAAACTGTTACTGTATAAGTACTATTGGTTTTTCATTATTTCCTAAAGCATAATAGGTGTCATATTATATGGAGAAATGATCATCTGTGTTTCTCCTAGACCTAAATCAATAGTTAACTCTACATATCTCATAATAGGTACTCCACAAATGTCATCAGGGAAGAATTACCTAAAATGACCCACTATAGGGGGGAAATATATACGTTGTGTTCCCTCATTTCTCATAAAAATAGTAGATGTCTAGGTTTTTAATCATCCCATCCCACAATGATCTAGTCTAGCTCAACTTGACTGGATATCCCATTTACCATTATAAACTCCCCCCCACACATATATATATATTTATATCACTATGTAGATATAAAATTTACCCTTTGATGATATAGATAAACTTGTGTGTGATAGGGCACTAACCATTACATTACGAGGATGATGTCAAAACCCATCATCTCAAGGAAAAAAGGTTCTATAAAAATAGATAACCAAATATTTCATTCGGAATTCCTTACATCAGTTTACGTTCTCAAATCATATCCCCAATGGTGTGTTGAGATTCCTTACACCACAAATGTAGTCTATCTCTAGGCCAATAATTTCCATAGTTTATGAAAATATAAAACAATATGAAGCACCATTATCCAATAAGGAATACAATAATGTATTTTATACATTAATAGTACATAAAACTATATAATGCATGATACTATTCTCCTTTATATAGGTCTCACTAAATGTAACTAGCCAGTGGAACGACCTTGAGATACAACGTATAAATCCATGGTAGGTCGGCCCAACTAGTGATGAATATATGAATCCTAGATTCCATAGCTAGGAAAACATCCTCAACATAATCAATTATTTTTCCATTATGTACTTTATTGATGAGGCACTGCTGATCTGGATCCTATAGAATGTTTGATACATATTGTTTTCCACTACGCATAGATGGGAAGGTCGTTCAAACACACTAAAGATGACCCAACATGTTGTAAACATTGAATTTTACTAGGTCCTTAAGATTATGAGGCTTCTTATACCACGGATTCCCATATTAGTCACAACACATAACTATCAACAATATTCATCTAACAACTGATGCCACTACAAGAAGACTCAAAGAGGAATTTACTGCCATACGATGAATCCAGTCCCTATCACTATGTTATACCTCCATTAAAAAAACATAAGATTATCATAGCTTCTAATTTGTGATGAGGGCCTATTTCTCTACCTTATAAATGGTTTCCAAGAAAAATAAATTCACCCATGATTAGATGGATTATGCGATCTTATCTATAAAACACCTCATTGTCATCAACTTGTTACTAGATATTGTCACTACAAAGTGCACTAAAAACTGTTGATGCTTTGTGAAACAAGATTAAATATCCTTTGTAATGACCCATATTTACAAAGAAGGTATAGACCCTTATTTATTGAATTTTAATACCTTAAAAGGAAAATATATTGATTTTTAATCAATACAAGGATGTCATTAATGTATTTATGGCTCATTTTATGACTAAAGCATTGAAATTGGAAAAAATGCACGGCCGAAGTTATGTCTGCAAACGCAGAACCCAAGTCACGTGACCATGTGGAAAATTCCAAACATGGGACAAGGTCATTATTCCTAGTTTTTATAAGGAACTGGCCTTAAACATTACTTAATATTGAATTAAATGAATAATTCACATAGAGGATCTTTTTAGGTTTAGAGTTTTAGATAATTAGGACATAACTATTACATATCAAAAGATTACAAAGATGACACTTCTTCTAAGTTTACATAAAATAAAAACTCTTAAAAAGAAACTTGTCTTGATCCATGTTTTAGATAGCATGATGTTTCCTTTTTCCGATCCTTGACCTTATTCCACATTATGTAATGTGAAAAACATTTCAAAAAAAAACATGGGGTGAGAATAAAAAGCTCAGTAAGGGATACACAAAGAAGGAAAACTGTTAGTTTTTCAAAACAACAAGTAAATCATGAGTACTTTATCAATGTAAAACTTTTCACCTTTATGAAGTAGTATAAAATCTTAAATGAATAAAATATCATTACTTACCCTTTTTTAACCAAAAGATTACCATAAAACCCATATAAAGAACACATAACAAATAAAGGTAACATGGGACATAAACATACATAAATGGAATAACTATACGGTCAACTTCCATACATATCACTTAAAGGAATATCCATACGGCCGACTTCCATACCCAATGCATTGGAGGTTACAACATAACCACCTGTCCTGGTATTCACAGCACCACCCGTCATATGGTTTATCATGAAACCACCCGTCAAATGTTCAAGTACCATTATAAAATCATAAGACATAAAAGAAATATATTGGAATGAAAAAATTTACAGATTTCGATCACAATATATCACTTAAATATATTGACATAGAAAATCCATTATAAAAACCATTTTCAATACCAAAACACATAAAAGAGTATATGGTATTTATTTCATTTTAAAAAACATTATGGCTTGTTGAGGATGCCAAAGACCAAATAATACCCATGGCGGCAGAAAAGGTCATTGTCACCACATACGTTAAAATAACCATTTATTTATATCATTTAGTAAAACTCTTCATAGAAAAAGATTACCTTTGAATGTAATGAAAAGAAAAAGGTGTTTTTTACAGTATATAAAATAATGTATCATATTAGAACAAAACATGCCTCAACGAAAGGATATTGAGACGAAGTCCCTTACAAAGTCAGTATCCTTGGATTAAGGATAAATCAATTACATAGTTATATGTAACAAATGAATACACCAAATATAAGTGGATATTAAGTGTAAACCAATCAGTTTTCATTCACACATATTCACAGAACAACATATTCAAGGAGTACAAGTTTATCCCCATGAATCAAAATTGGGTTAAGAAGTTCCCTGGCAAAAATTCGACAGCCTAACGGCGTCACATCAAAATTTTGAAAAAGAGTTGATGAGAGAGAAAATGGTATCTCATCAATTGGACAAATAATTTACATCAATAATGATATAGATGAAAATATCCCAACATAACAATAGGTAAATTAAAATACCCAACAAAAAAAGTATTTTAAAAAGAGGTGGGTGAAAGGTTCCCTTACCGACTTGGGTATCTTTCAAAACATACACCCCATGAATGAAGGACAATAAAACATTGATGTAAATAATAATAAAATAAAGCATATTACTCAAATAGTAGAATAATGGGTATTACATATACTCCTCAACGGAAATTGTGGAAAATGTAGCATAAATATCTCTGGAATAAAAGTGAGATGAAAAATCCCTTATGAAAACTCAGCAGCCGATCGACGCCACTTAAAATTCCAAAAATCGATTGATGAGATCAAATAGGGTATCTCATAATATTAACATAAAATGTACAGAAAGAGAAATATAAAATAATATCCACCAACATAACAAAGAGGAGCTTAAATGAAGTGACATAAAGGAGAGTTCTTAAAAATAAAGAGAGAGGTTGGATCTCTTACGAAAATTCGGCCGCCTAACGGTGCCACTAAAAACATCCAAAATGGATTGATGAGAGAAAATAAGGTCTCTTGTAATATGAACATAAAAATTAAAGTAAGAGTAATATAAAATAAAATCCCAATCATACGAAATATGAGCTTAAAAGTAATGACATAAAAGAGTGTACTTAAAAAGAGAGGGATAAGATCCCTTACCTCAAGTCCAACTTGTCTTGTTCGTTTCATTATAATCCTAAATAATAAACTTTGGTAAATTTTTAATTTCATAGGGACCTCATTTAAATATTATTATTCAGTTCATATCACATATTATAATGTTATATATATTTTTTAAAAATGTTAGTTCATATCAGACATTTTTGCCGATGTTTGGTACATGAGTCAAAAATGAACTTGTTTGAAAATGATTGCCCATGTAGTTATAATTAAATCATTTCCAGAATAGTATAAAAGTTTAAAATATCATATATATCCAGTACATATTAATTTTATACTATTCCATAACATTTGGAGATAAAAAATGAAAAGCACCGTTCATGGAGACGGTAGGCCGTACGTACGCATGAACGCTACTTTCATTTTTTTGTCATATTAATAGAATTAAAATAAATGAGATATATATATATATTATAATTCCAGAATAATATATATGTTATATAGGTCACATATGTTAATTAATTTCATTCTTTATACATTCCATGTATTGAATGAACGAGTCACATCACTTGAGGGGGCGGTTGTCCACACTTCCTCATATGAAATTATCGCATTTGCACAACATGAAAAGAATAAAGGTATGTATTAAATATAAAATACAGAATCTTATAGAATACATAAATACAATATATATCATATATAAAGTACAATGAAATCATAATGGCCACCTTTAAAGGTGTTAAAAGAATATTGAACAATCATCGTTTCTTGAGGCAGTAATTCTCCATCAATAGAAACAGAATGTTCTTTAACCATTAGACGGATGTGTGTGTAAGTGTAGCTAGAATCCTTCTTATAAAAAAATCCTAGTATATTGAATATACTGGGGTTTTTACAAAAGAAAGGAATAAAAATATTTTCAGGGTTGGAGAAGAAAAATAAAACATAAGAACACAAGAGAAGACAATACCTTTAAATCGGGTAACTGTTATTGATTTGAGCTCAAAGGCTTCCTTGGAAAGACTTCTGCCCAAAGTGAGGCTTCTATGAGTAAGAGAGGGATGTGGAGAGAAAACATGCACAGGGTTTGGCCGAGCCAAAGGATTTAGAGTTGTGGGTAAGGTGGTATAGGTGGGGTCCTTTTATAAGGGGAGAGGAGGGGCACTCTTGGAATGTCTTGAAAACTAACATTATTATAAAATGCTTTACGGATATTAACGGTCCGAAAATTATATATTTCGAGGATAAGGTGATTAGGTTTCTAAATCCACCCATCAAATAGGTTTGTGAAAAGTTTAAGACTTATATTTCACCGTATATTCCAATTTTATTTAAATCGTTCATTTATGAGGTAATCACTGCATCATCACAGTGTCATAAATAAATTAATTTATTTAATGCATAAAAATAATAAAAAATATATCATGATGTAGGAAATATTTTTAGATTTATAATTAATATTTATAGTCAAAAATATGACTTTTATAACCCCATGTACAAATTATTTTAGTAAAATAATACTTGTTTGTGACATTTTAATTTTAACTTTAAATAAAATGTTATTAATGTCATTTTCCAACCAATGTGGCTCCATGAGGTCCCTAAGTTGACCCATATATTTTATTGGTCTTCCAGGACTCATACAATAAGGGTAAGACATGTGTCAAAGTCATTTCATATTATTATAAGATTATCTTTACCTTAAATCACACTAATTACCTCTAATCGCGATTAATAAAACATAAAAGTTACTATTCACCAAAAAATTATTTTAATCCCATTGAACCAAATTTAACATTTTAATGACAACCATGTATGTCGTATTTTTGAAATTCAAATCACAGAAGTGGTAAATTTTCATTTAAATGAAAAATCAGTTTTTAAACTACCACTTAGTGGTTTCACTATTCATCAAAAATTGATGTTTTTTAGAAAAATACCAAAAATTCACCCTAAGCAACATTTGATATTCAGAATTCAAATATTATTTCTATTTGAAAAATTCAGCACATATAAGTTGAACTAATTAATTTAATAATTAATTCCTGCTATCAAAACAAATAGCGTGTTTTTAAGAAACAATATCTATTAAAAGATTGACACTAGTTTAAGTCCAATTTCAAATTGAAATTAATTCCAATGACCACCATTGAATTAAATGGTAAAAATATATTCTAATTGAACATTAAAACCAATTCAACATATGATCTAATTATATAAATAAATTAGACTAAATAAGGGTTTTGAATAAAAATACAACATTTTTCACTTATTCATTAAAAATGAACTTTATCGTAAAAACACCAAAAATTTACACAATGTATATTTTGATGTCTAGATTTTATAGATGAATATTATTTTGTCGTATATAAGACATAAAATTGTAAAATAGTGTATTTAAAAGAGGTTTTCCATCAAAAACCGGTTAATCGACCTTTTAAAGAATATTAGAAAGTTTACGCATAAAATTGGATTCATTCGCATTTTTAATCCTCTAAGATTTATTGTAAAAAGTAAAAATATTTGACAAAAATATATTATCATTTGGTAGTTAGTTCTGTTCATTCTCGCCATTACAACAGCTAGGTGTTAACTACCATTTAAAATAAAATTATTTTATTATTAGAGTGCAACGTAAGATTTCAAAGGAACTCATTGTTGCGTATTGGGTAAGCCATCAAGCATAGTGTTACCATTAAATTAATATTATAATTTTATTCACAAATAGGGATAAATATAAAAATTTCATATTCTTTATTTACCTGGGGTGTTACATCCTTCCCATCTTTTTGGAATTCTGTCCTCACAATTTTAAAATTGGACTCAGAAACATCATTGAAAGTCTCACATCAGAACAAGAGTCTGTAAAAAATCACTTTAAAAGAATGAAAGAGAAGTACAGAGGTCACTCGAGTTAACCCATACTAGGATTCCATGTAGGAAAACCTGGATATGGAAGAAATATAAGAGGGTCCTGTTCTGAGGGAGAGTGATAGAAAACATGTTTAGAAGAAAGTTAACCACAAGAAAATCACAAGCTTGTGGTGGGTTAAACGGTATTCGATTCCTCAGTAAGAAAAGATAATAGACAACTTTTTTTTATGTTACTCTTCATTGTGGAATTTATTTTTGAGCTTATCTAGATCATAATGAAACATACTTACTTTTCACGTATACTTTCAACTTTTACTAGATTTCTTCATCAAACTCATATTATCTCTAAAAGACGTGTATTTAGGAAGACTTTTTCGCATTAAGAGTACTATAATCAAATTCTTCAGAATCAACTAATCCACAAAATAGAACTATATATTTCCCATGTCTTTAGATCTTAACCAAAACCAAACCAAAAATTTTAGTACGAGATCAGATAATACCCAAAAAGGATATTTTCTTTTTTACAAAAAGAAACACTATTCCTAATCCTCAAAAATTTTCAAACAAAACCCAAAGTTCAACGAAGACAATTTAGTAAACAATTTGTCCATAAAATTCTTCAACGTAAACCCAACTAAGATTGAAACCCAAATATTTGAAGGATTTAATCTCATAGTCTTCCAAGGTACAAATTAACAGTTATCTCCAAATAGCATCAGTTTCTCTTGAAGTCTCATATTGAAAAATAATTAACCTAATCACATATCCTCCTTGATAGGTTAATTATTTCCTTAGATGACCCATAATCCACATACTCTTGATAGATAAAATCATCAAACTAAAAATAATTAGTCAAACTAACCAGGGACTTCATGTAGTTCAGTGGTAAGCGATAAATACCAGTCGCACTTTGGTTATAGGTTCGATTCCTGAAGCTTTGTCCGACGTGATGTGTTGTCACACGGTCTGCGTGTTGTCCTTTTTATAAAACTATATAATCCATAAAACATTCCCCAAAAAGAGATTAAATCTTCAAAAATAACCATAACATAATTTAACCTCATGTTTATCTCATGCCTTTTATTTTTCATCATAACATATAGTAACCCATAATTCCCTCAAAAGTAAGGATCATATAAACCCTAATGGTTTCCTTTATAATTATCACCTGAACTTCCACATTGAGTTTGTTCTCTCGTACATAATGCATTAGAGAATTCACCAACGTTCAAGTGGTTGATCATGACTCCTGATAGTTGGTTTAGAATAACCACGATATTTCTCATTGAATCCCCCATTTCATCCGGTCTCTTAATCAGAGAACCACCATAGTTTCCTTCAAATCCATTGTCACTTTGGTACCTGCTAGATCCATCCATTTACTAAATCCAAAAAAATTCATGTGTGAGTATATTAAAAAAATTATCATGTACTAATGAGGAAGATAAACACTAAGATATACTTACTCGTTCAATTTATCTAAAACTAGGACTCTTTCTGAAATCCTAACCATCATGGTATTGTCACTTATGCTTAGAGAATACCCTAACCTCTGATGTTATCTCAACCGACCATTAATACCAACTATAAGCACCCAGCCTTAAACATTACTTATTATTGAATTAATTAAATAATTCACATAGAGGATATTTTCAGGTTTAGAGTTATAGAGAATTTGGACATAACTATTACATCTCAAAAGATTAAAAAGTAGACACTTTTACTAAGATTTCATAAAATAAAAACTCTTAAAAAAACTTGTCTAGTTCCACATTTTAGATAGCATGAAGTTTTCTTGTTCCCATCCTTGACCCTATTCCACATTTAGTCTTGTGAAAAACATTTCGAAAAAAACATAGGGTGAGCATAAAAATCTCACTAAGGGATATACAAAGAAGGAAAACTGTTCGTTTTTCAAAACAACAAGTAAACCATGAGTTCTTTATCAAAGTAATACTTTTCACCTTTATAAAGTATTATAAACTCTTCAATTAATAAAAGATCATTACATACCCTTTTGTAACCAAAACATTACCATAAAACCCATATAATATAAAGGTAACTTGGGACATAAACATACAAAAATGGAATAACCATACGATTGACTTCCACACATATCACTTAATGTAATAGCCATACGTCCGACTTCCATACCAAATGCATCGGAGGTTATAACGTAAAAACCCATCCTGGTATTCACGGAACCACCCGTCATATGGTTTATCACGTAACCATCCGTCAAATGTCCAAGTACCATTATAAAATCATAAGACATAAAAGAAATATATTGGAAAGAAAAAATTTACACATTTCAATCTCAATATATCACTTAAATATATTATCATAACAAATCCATTATAAAAACCATTTTCAATACCAAAACACATAAATGATTATATGTTATTTATTTCATTTTAAAGAACATTATGGCTTGTTGAGGAAGCCAAAGGCCAAATAATACCCGTAGCGGCGGAAATGGTCATTGTCACAGCATATGTTAAAATAAACATTCCTTTTCTTCGTTTAGTAAAACGCTTCATAGAAAAATATTCCCTCTGAATGAAATGAAATGTCAAAGGTGTTTTATATATCATATAAAATAAAGTCTTGTATTAGAACAAAATATGCCTCAATGAAAGGAGATTGAGACGAAGTCCCTTACAAAGTCGGTATCCTTGGATTAAAGATAAATCAATTACATAATTATGTGTGAAAAATGAATACACCAAATATAAGTGGATATTAAGTGTAAAAAAATCAGTGGTCATTAAAACATATTCATATAACGACATATTCAAGGAGTACAAGTTTATCCCAATGAATCAAAATTGGGTTTAAAAGTTCCCTTGTAAAAATTCGATAGCCTAACAGCGTCACTTCAAAATTCAGAAAAAGAGTTGATGAGAGAGAAAATGGTATCTATTCACTTAGACCAAAAATTTACATCAATAAGGATATATAAGAACATATTCCAACATAACAATAGGTAAATTAAAAGACCCAACAAAAAGAAGTCTTTTAAAAAGAGGTGGGTGAAAGGTTCCCTTACCGACTTGGGTATCTTTCGAAACATACACCCCATGAAAGAAGGACAATACAACATTGATGTAAATACTCATAAACTAATGTATATTACACAAAGAGTAGAATAATGTCCAGTAAATATACCCCTCAAAGGAAATTGTGGAAAATGTATCATAAATCTCACAAGAATAAAAGTGAGATGAAAAATCCCTTACGAAAACTCGGCAGCCTAACGACGCCACTTAAAACATCCAAAAATGGATTGATGAGATAAAATAGGGTCTCTCATAATATTAACATAAAACTTATAGAAAGTGGAATATAAAATAATATCCCCCAACAAAACAAAGAGAGCTTAAAAGAAGTGACATAAAGGAGAGCACTTAAAAAGAAAGAGGTAGATTGGATCTCTTACGAAAATTCGGCAGCCTAACGGCGCCACTCAAAACTTCCAAAATGGATTGATGAGAGAAAATTTGGTCTCTCATCATATAAAAATAAAAATTACCTTAAGAGTAATATAAAAGAAAATCCAAATCATAAGAAAGATGAGCTTAAATGGAATGACATAAAAGAGTGTACATAAAAAGAGAGGGGTAGGACCCCTTACCTCAAGTCCGACTTGTCTTGTTCATTTCTTTATACGTCTGAATAATAAACATTGGTCAATTTATAATTTCTTATGGACATCCTTGAAATATTATTATTCAGTTAATATCACATATTATAATGTTATGATAATTGTTTAATAATGTTAGTTCATATCAGACGTTTTTGTCGATGTTTGGTACAAGAGTCAAAAATGAACTTGTTTGAAAATGAGTGCCCATGTAGTTATAAGTAAATAATTTCCAGAATTGTATTAATGATTAAAATAGCATATATATCCAGTACATATTCATTTTATACTATTCCATAACATTTGGAGATAAAAAATGAAAACATCGTTCATGGAGATGGTAGGTCGTACGTACGCTTGAACGATACTTTCATTTTTTTCATATTAATGGAATTAAAAATAAATGAGTTATATATATTATAATTATAGTATAATATATATGTTATATAGGACACATATGTTCATTAATTGCATTGTTTATACTTTCCATGTATTGCATGAATGAGTCACATCACATGAGGGGGCGGTAGTCCATACTTCCTCATATGAAATTATCGCATTTGCACAACATGAAAAGAATAATGGTATGTTTTAAATATAAAATACAGAAGAATATAGACTACATAAATAAAATATATATCATATATAAAATACACTGACATCATAATGTCCAACTTTAAAGGTGGTAAAAGAATATTGAACCATCATCATTTCGTGAGGCAGTAATTCGCCATCCACAGAAACAGTATGTCCTTTTACCATTAGACGGATGTGTGTGTAATTGTAGCTCGTATACTTATTATAAAAACATCCTAGTATATATAAGATACTAGTGTTGTTACAAAATTATGTAATAAAAAGAGTTTAGGGGGTTGGAGAAGAAAAATAAAACATAGGAACACAAGATAAGACACTACCTTTAAATCAGGTAACTCTTTTTGATTTGAGCTCAAAAGCTTCCTTGGAAAGACTTCTACCAAAATTGAGGCTTCTAGGAGTAATAGAGGGATGTGGAGAGACAAATTGGGCAGGGTTTGGCCGAGCGAAAGGCTTGAGAGGTGTGGGTAAGGTGGTAGAGGTTGGGGCCTTTTATAAGAGGAGAGGAGGGGCACTCTTGGAAAGTCTTGAAAATTAACATTATTATAAAATGATTTTCGGATTTTAAATTTCCCAAAATTAAATAACTCAAGGATAAAGTGATATGGTTTCGAAATACACCAATAAAATAGGGTTGTGACATGTTTAGGACTTATATTTCACCCTATCTTCTCATTTTATTTAAATCGTCCATTTATGAGGTAATCACTGCATCATCACGGTGTCATAAATAAATTAATTTATTTAATGTCTAAAAATTATTAAAAAAATATCATGATGTAGGAAATCTTTTTATATTTATAATGAATATTTATAGTAAAAAATTGACTTGTATAACCCCACATAAAAAATTGATTTAGTAAAACAATACATGTTTGTGACATTTTAATTTTAACATTAAATAAAAAGTTATTAATGTCATTTTCCAAACAAAGTGGCTCAATGGGGTCCCCAAGTTGACCCATGGATCGTCTTGGTCGGCCATGACTCATCCAGTAAGGGTAGGACATGTGTCAATGTCATTTAATATTATTATAACATTATATTTACCTTAAATTACACTAATTACCTCTAATCACGATTAATTAAACATAAAAGTTACTATTCACCAAAAAATATTTTACTCCCATTGAACCAAATTTTACATTCTAATGACAACCATGTATGTCGGATTTTTGAAATTCAAATCACAGAAGTGGTAATGTTTTATTTAAACGAAAAATCAGTTTTTAAACTACCACTTAGTCGTTTCACTATTCATAAAAAATTGATGTTTTTCAGAAAAAACCAAAAATTCACCCTAAGGTATATCGGATATTCTGAATTCAAAAATGATGTCTATTTTAAAAAATTCAAAAAAATATAAGTTTCATTAATTAATTTAATAATTTATTCATGCTGTCAAAACAAATAGCCTGTTTTTAAGAAACAATATCTATTAAAAGATTGACACTAGTTTAAGTCTAATTTCAAATTGAAATTAATTCCAATGACCACCATTGGATTAAATGGTAAAAATATATTCTAATTTCACTTTAAAACCAATTCAAAATATGATCTAATTATATAAATTAATTAGATTAAAAAGAGGTTTTGAATAAAAATACAACATTTTTCACTAATTCATTAAAAATGAACTTTTTCATAAAAATACCAAAAATTTACACAATGTAAATTTTGATGTATCGATTTTAAAGAAGAATTTTATTTTGTCAAATATAACACCTAAAATTTTCAAAAATAGGACATAATAGAGGTTCTCCATCAAAAGGCGATTAATAGACCTTTTAAAGAATATTAGAATGTTTACGCTTAAAATTGGATTCATTTGCATTTTTAATCCTCTAACATTTATTATAAAAAGTAATAATATTTGACAAACATATATATTAATTTGGTAGTTAGTTTTGTTCATTCCCACAATTACAATGGCTAGCTGTTAACTACCATTTAAAATAAAATTATTTTATTATTAGAGTGCAACGTAAGATATCAAAGGAACTCGTTGTTGTGTATTGGGTAAGCCATCGAGCATATCATTCCATTTAAATTAATATTAACATTTTATTCAAAAAAGGGATAAATATAAAATTTTCATATTCTTTATTTACCTGGGGTGTTTCAGTTTGAGCACAATTATTTATATTTTGAGCCTAACCATGCAGTGTTCCTCGTGTTATACTGAACTGATCACAGATTATATACAGTGTTTCCAAATAGTTTTCTTTGATAATTTGAGGGTTAATTTAACATTTTTACCAAATATTAACATATAAAACTATTAATCAATTCCCTTTATCCTATAGTGGATAACCAATATTACTACTCCTCTTTTGAGCTCAAAATCTCTCAAGCTATATATTGACTGCGTTCCTTCATCTAATGTCCATTATTTTATTTGTTGGGTACATTGGATCCATCTCGATATGGTCTTCTAGTCTCTAAAATCTTTTCAAAGTTAATATTCCCGTCCATTGTTCTATTTATTTTTAGACTCATATACCCTATTTCTAGGGCACTAGACAGTTTCTCAGATCTCATCCAACATGCTTCAAATTTGAGGCTGATACTGAGTGAGGAGTTGAATACTTTCTTGAGGTAGGTGGTCAAGTTGTTTTCCCTTCAAGTTTTTGCTTTTTTTAATTAGGTTTTCATTCCATATATTTTTCTTTTTTCAGAATATCATTTATATTGATTACATTATGTATAATTAACCCTTTCACCTAGATCCATGTTTATTGATTCACATTTAGTGTTATAAGGGCCCCTCATTCCTTACGTGGTTACCCCCTAGGTGTTCAAATTCGAATTTACAATTTGACCAAATAGTTAAAAATTACAGAAACTCCATTGTACCTTTGAACTTCATTTTTAAATAAAAATTCCCTTGATACATGTGTAATAAATGTATCCCAAATAACCTCTTACGATTTTGGTCCTCTTGTAGATGGAATTTCCAAAGTACGCATATACCATATTTCCAATGAAACCATGAAATAAATGGGTAGGATATATTAATTTGATGGGTTTGTATAGAATTTACTACTCTTAATGGTTACTCATTTTTAATTTTTTTTCTTAATCAAATGAAATGTTTTAGCTGGAATTACATTAAAAGGATGATGAAAACATGAATGTTGATTATTTCTTTGGAAATTCTTATACATATTAGGAATGCCTTTAATCGAATTGTATTTGACTAATGCGACATATGATAGGTATTTCCTAATTTATTGAATTATATATATATATACAAGACCACGAAATTCATAATTTTCAATTGAAATGCATAAGAGGTTATACCTTATGTATTATATTATGAATGATTATGTCTATTCTATGTAAATGGGTTATAAGAAAGAACAGGGTGGGAGATAATTCCTCATGATAATTATAATTATAGCACACATTTAAAAAAAAGTTTTGTATGATGGTATGGGGTGTTGAGCCATGAGGGAAATCACACACCTTAAATCAGGAGTTGAGAAAGGCTTAATGGAAAAGTGATATTGTATAGGAAATATGATTTATGTACCAGGTTTCATGATAGAGTTTTTACATGGTGGCTCGCTTTCCATCCTGAGTGCTGTATTATGGAGTCTCTCAATCTATTGGGATGTAGGTAATGCACCCTATTACATGATCTTTTAGGCTCATTAAACTAGTATGGATGTCCACGTTACGCCCTTGTCCAGTCCAACACTAGTATTCTAGGAATATGGATATTATATATCCTCACACACATGGTTCATATAGGCAGATGAAAAATAGTACTAAACTATATATATATATATATAAGTATATATTTACATGATGAGAAACATATTCCATCAATTAAATGAAGGAGGTAGACCCAACGGGTATCCTTTATGAAACTGATCAGACTAGTTATTTAATTCTGCAAGGCTTTACTTATTCTACTTATACATGCACAATGTTATGTTACGAGGACAACATTAATTACACATAGACATTGTTAGTGGTGGGCTATTTAGATTTATCCCACACCATACTTGGGATGCATTTGTTACCAAAGGGAACTATGTTTATTCATGTATTTGTTGGAACCAGGTTCTTCAAAGCATGATTTGGTGTATGGTTTGTGTTTGTTGTCAATCCTCAGTGGAAGTTCAGGGTGTGAACCAACAAAGCGATCATACCGTTCAGGAAGAAAACAGTAGTGAAAGTGGCGCTGTTTCCCAGTGTATGCCAAATTTTTGGGCCTGAAAATCCGTAAATAAAGTAAAGTGTTTTTGGCAATGATACTTGCGCGCCGAGCTCTTTGAGGATGAAAGACTTGCGCGCCATATGTTTTTGAGGATCAGAACATCACAATTTGGCTAAGGAAAGAAGGTCGCGCAAGTGTTGGTTGGGTCGCGCAAGTAACTTGCGCGACAGAGGATCTGGAGACAGGACTTGCGCGCCGTCGAGGGACTTGAGCGCCACCGCGCAGGGGGTCCAGTTTGCCTATAAATACTGGACCACCCCTCCTCATTTTCAACGGAGTTCAAGGCCGAGAGATTGTTCGAGCTCTCGTCGCGCAGGTGGTTGAGTCGCGCAGGTAGTTGTTTTGTCGTGCAAGTAGAGCTTGCGCGCCGGTGTTTGGCTGTTCTCCCAAGGCAGTTTGGAAGAGAAAGGAAGTGGATCGCGCAAGTATTTAGTTCAAGAAGGCAGTGTCGCGCAGGTGCTTCAGTGACACTTGCGTGCCAGTTTAGTCTTGCGCGCCTGAGACTTGCGCGCCGCCGGGAGACTTGCGCGCCGGGCTTGAAAAGGAGACCTAGACACTATTGAAGCACGCCTGCCTTGCTGGAGCTGCACGAAAGCCGAGAAACTACTCGGTTCATTAGAGGAAAAGTGATATTCTTCTTCTGGTGAGAATCAGACTTCAATAGAGCATCTACATTCAACAAAGGATGCACTCTTATGCAAATGAAGAAGAGACCTACACGTCTATAAACTGAGTGGGACTTCACCAACGGCAGTGAGCCAGGGGGAGTCAACGGGAGTGACCCGAGGGACGCAGTGAGTTATCCCTGAACTATTGTAAAGGCAGTGAGCCTGGGACAGAGTGTCTGTACCCAAACTTTTGTATCCGCAGCTAGTGAAGCATAGTGGATTTAGGTACGACCGGCAACCTGTCGGTGTATGCTCCTTGGACGTAGCCCTTAGTGGTGAACCAAGTAAAAATGACTGTGTCTTCTCTGTGCATGTGAATGTTTTCATTTTGATCGTAATCATCATACAGGTTCAACATGTTCCTACCAACGTGGAAACAAGATCCAACAAATTAAAAGAAAAAGTGGTCACCCTGATTCACCCCTCCCCTCTCAGGGTGTCCCGGGGTCCTTTAAGTGGTATCAGAGGGTAAAGGTTGATGGCGTTGAATCTAACCTTCTTCGTCATGGAAAACGCAATCAATGTCAGGGGAGTCCCTCACTTCGATGGAAGCAATTTCCAAATCTGGAAGAACAGAATGAGATCTCATCTAAGATCTCTTGGAATGGAAGTTCTTTTTTCTACTGTGCAAGGAATACATGTCACTGATCCAACAGGTCTGGCTATGACTGAAACAGACAGGAAACTTCTTGATGCAGATGCCAAAGCAAAGAATGCTCTCACTGCTGCCCTTTCCGATCATATTTACCTGAAGGTGATGAATTGCACCTCAGAAAAATCTATGTGGGATAAACTTGAGAATATTTATGAAGGTGATAGCAAAGTGAAGGAGGCGAAACTACAAGTGCTACACAATCGGTTTGATGATCTGAAGATGCATCCAGACGAGAATGCAGACTCTTTCTTCAATCGAATTACTGAAGTGGTTGGAGCAATTCGGGGTCTAGGAGAAGAAATCAAAGACATTGATATTGTAAAGAAAATATTAAGAAGACTTCCACCTCTTTATAATGCGAAGGTGTCAGCTCTTGAGGAAAGAGATCTTTCCAAACATTCTCTAGATGACTTACTGAGCAGTTTGGTTGCATATGAAATGAGAGTCAAACCAGAAGATGCTACGACTCGGGTGAGAAAGGAAATGGCATTCAAGGCCATGGATAAATTGAAAATCTCAAAGGATAGTAGCGGTGATGATGACGAAGAGAAAGAAATTCTTTCTCTCATTGCAAAGAAGTTCCAGAAGGGGAAAGGGAAATTCAAAGGGAAGTTACCTCTCGCATGCTTCCGTTGTGGAAAAGTTGGGCATATTGCCTCTCAGTGCTTGAAGAATATCAATGATGATGACAGTGAAGATGAAAACTTCAAGAAGCCTCAAAGAAGGTTCTTCAAAAAGGGAGACTTCAAATCTGGTAAGAAAATGCAAAGAAAGAGTTTTGTCTGTGAAGAGGAAGAAGATGACAATGAATTCTGTGATGAAGAAGAACCAGAATTCAAAACTGGGAACCATGCTTCTATGATGGCCACTGTTGAAAAGTCAGAAGATACTGATGGTGAAAAACAACTGAGAACTTGTGTAGATCCTGAGGTGCAACTTAAGGATGCAGTTAGTAAGCTTATGATTAAATGTAAGAGCTGCAATAAGTGGAAATCAATTGTAGAAGAATCAACTGAATATGTTGATCAACTTGAAGCTGAAATGGAACGACTGGAAGAATTTGTGAAGGTACAGTCTAAAATAATTGAAAGCAATGATGATGCAGTTGATCTGAAGCTGAGAATTGAAGAGCAAGCAAAGGTCATCAATGACCTCACATCCAGACTGGATGAAAAATCCAAGACTGTTGAGGGTCTTGAGGAGGAAGTAGTTACTCTGAGGAGTAAAATGGAGACAGAATCAGTTCCAAAAGAATCGAGGAAGAAAATACAGTTCGGAAGATTCTCAGATGCAGAATTACTTGCAAGAGCCAAGTGTGGTTCAGATGGGGTTGGAAAAGTCTTGAGTGATCAAAGACCTGCTTGCATGGGAAAGAGTGGAATTGGCTGTGAGGCTGAGTCATCAACTGCTGGAAGTGCAAAGATCCAAAAGAAAGATAAGATGAAAGTTGAACATGTTGAAATGTTACCTAGAGTGCTGAAAAAGGAACCCTCAATCCAAACTAAAAGGAGACCTGAAAATTATCCTCAAACTTTCAAAAATGGCAGACAGTCTTACTATTCTCCCAAGGAAGAAGCTATAAGGAAAAATTCAAGTGAGAAGACTTTTCTTCTCATGAAGTGTCAGTTCTGTGGCTATCTGGGCCATACCATGTCCTATTGTGAAGAGGCAAGAAGCTATCTGAATGGAGAAGATATAGATTCTCAACAAAGGAGAACAATTTCATATCCTAATTCTTATAGAAGAAATAATTTCTATGGATATTGTTTTCATTGTTCTAACTTTGGTCATAAGGCCATTAATTGCAGGCAGAGAAGGGACATTGACACCTCATGCAGAAGTTCCAGACATGTCAAGTCTCGTCAGCAAGACGATGTTTCTCTTTCAAACAGGTTCTCACCTCTTAAAGAAGACTTTGACTATGAAGAACCTGGGTTTGCGGAAGAGATAGTTGAAAGGCCATCAGTTCTATATACTCAATCTAATGTCTCATGGAAGGAAAGGAGGAAGATTGAGAAATCAAACCTTGCAGAGGTAGCTCTCAAAGCTACAAAGAACAACAGTACCTGGATTCTAGATAGCGGTTGCTCATCTCATATGACAGGTAATGCCGGTCTACTAACAAATATCATAAAGAATGTTGATGGTACAGTAAGATTTGGTAATGATGGGGCTCTAAAAATCAAAGGGAGTGGAAGTACCAAATTAGCTAATGGAGAACTAAAGAAGACTGAAGTCCTTTACGTAGATGGCCTACGTCATAATCTCCTCAGCGTGAGTCAACTCTGTGACTCAGGACTTGTTGTTACTTTTAATCAGAAAGGCTGCACTATCAAGGGAAAAACTGGCAATTCTCTCATGAAGGGATGCAGAACAGAAGGAAACTTGTATCAGGTTGATAGTGAAGAGAATGTATGTTACATGACTGTTGAAGAAGAAAACAATCTGTGGCATCGGAGATTGGGACACATCAGTCAACAAGACATGGAGAAAATATCAAAATTGAGAATTGTCATGGACATTCCCAACCTGAAGCGTGAGCGTGAAAAATCCTGTGATGCTTGTATTCGTGGGAAGTTGGTCTGCAGTTCATATCGGCCAAAGAAGAAAAAGGCATCTCACCTTCTTGATCTGATTCATACAGATGTTTGTGGTCCAATAAATGTTGCCGGAACTCATGGAGAAAGGTACTTTGTCCTTTTTATAGATGATTACAGTCGAATGGCATGTGTGATGGTCATTCACCGGAAACGACAGGTCCTTGACTGCGTGAAAACATATCGGCGAATCGCCGAGAATGATACTGGACGAACAATCAAAGTGTTGCGATCTGACAATGGAGGAGAATACACGTCCATTGAATTTAAAAATTATCTGGAGAAGCATGGGATACAACATGAGGTAGCTGCTGTGAGAACTCCACAACAAAATGGAGTTGTTGAACGAAGGAATCGACAGGTGAACAACATGGCACGAACTATGCTGATTGAGAGTCTTATTCCACGACATTACTGGAAAGAGGCTGTTCAAGCTGCAGTGTACATTCAGAATCGAACAGGACTTTATATGGGTGAGACGAAGACACCATATGAATTGTGGCATGGACGGAAGCCTTCTCTAAAATACTTTCGTGTTTTTGGAAGTAAGTGCTTCATCAGGAACAAAGAAGGAAATCAGGGGAAATATGGTGACAACGTAGATGAAGGAATCTTCCTCGGTTACTCAATGAACAGCAATGCCTACAAATGTTTCAACAATCGTTTGGGAAGGATTGTGGAAAGCAATGATGTTAAGATAATTGAAGAGAAAACCACAAATGCTTCACGGACGTCATATGCTGATGTGATAGAAAGTCATGAAGAATGTGGACATGAAGAAACTACAAATGCAGAAATAGAGGAAGCTGTTCAAAACACTCATCAATCACATAATGATGTTGACTCAGAAGAAGAATCTGAAGAAGAAACTATGGCTGAAGAGAATACTACTGAACCTCGCAGGAGAAATCGAAGAGCTGAGATTGATCCATCCAACATAATTGGGGATAGGAGTGCACCCACACAAACCAGAAGGATGAGGAATACCACGCAATCTGCATTTCTATCAGTTGTAGAGCCATCCTCATTCGAAGAAGCTTCAAAAGACGAATCTTGGGTGAAAGTCATGAATGATGAATTAGATCAGATTGATAAGAATCAGACATGGGATCCTGTCCAGAGACCTGAAGGTCACAATGTGATTGGTACCAAATGGATTTTCAAAAATAAGTTTGATGAGCATGGAAGTGTTATCAGAAACAAGGCACGACTGGTATGTAAAGGATACTCCCAGATTGAAGGTATTGATGTTGAAGAAACCTTTGCTCCAGTTGCTAGACTGGAATCAATCAGGCTTTTCCTTGCCATGGCACTCCAAAGAGGATATAAAGTATATCAAATGGATGTTAAGACAGCATTCTTGAATGGTGTACTCGAAGAAGAAGTCTACATTGAACAACCGGTGGGGTTTGTCTTGGGTACCGATGAAACAAAGGTCTGCAAACTAAAGAAAGATCTATATGGTTTAAAGTAGGCACCACGGGCATGGTACTCACGGCTAGATTCATATCTCAAGAAGTTGGAATTCAAAAGAGTAGGAGTTGATCACAATCTCTATGTGAAGAATTCTCCAAAAGACCAGTTCATGGTTCTTGTCTACGTTGATGATATCATTTTTGGTGGCAGCAGGCAGAAATCAGTGGATGAATTTGCCAACCACATGAAATCAGAATTTGAAATGTCTATGATTGGGGAGCTCACATATTTCTTGGGGTTTCAAGTAATTCAAAAGAAGGAATACACTTTCATTTCTCAGGAAAAATATGCAAGAGAGTTGCTGAAGAATTTCAATATGCAAGACTCCAAACCAATGTCAACTCCGATTCCTGTTGGAACTAAACTTGGAAAGCATGAGGATGGGAACTCTGTTGATCCCACCATGTACAGGAGGATCATTGGAAGCCTACTGTATCTGACAGCGACAAGGCCAGATATTGTCTTTGCAACATGCCTTGCGGCCCTCTTTCAGAGTAATCCAAAGGAGGAACATATGTCAGCAGTAAAAAGAATCATGAGGTATATTCAAGGCACACATAACTTTGGGTTATTTTTTGCTGCAGGCAGGGACAGTGAATTATCAGCGTTTTCTGATGCTGACTGGGCTGGGGATGTAGTAGACAGAAAGTCCACTAGTGGTGGAGCTTTCTATATTGGGCATAAGTGTGTTGGCTGGTTGAGCAAGAAGCAAGAAAGTACTTCTCTTAGTACTGCTGAAGCTGAATATATCTCCGCCACAAAAGCATGCACTCAACTTCTTTGGATGAAGCATCAGCTAACAGATATTGGTGATAAGGTGCAGCAACCAATGGTGATTTATTGTGATAACAAAAGTGCAATTGATCTTACGAAGAATCCGGTTCAGCATTCTCGTACAAAACATATTGAAATACGGTATCATTTTATCAAAGAAAAGGTTGAACAAGGCGTGATTAAAATGGATCATGTTGGAACTAATGAGCAAGTGGCTGATATCCTAACCAAGCCATTGTCCGCAGCTGTGTTCGAGAAGCATCGGTTGAACCTCGGTGTTCGACCACCTCCTACTGCATAAGGAGGCTCCAGAAGTCCCCTCTCCCCGTTTGTTTTAACTGTTTTTATCTGTTTATGGCTGTGATGCAGGTTTATGGGGGAGATACTCTCCAGGGGGAGTATGGCTTGAGCTGAACGTTGAACAAACTTTTCGGTCTTTGGTTTTATTGTCAATGGGGGAGAAATGAATAAATTCAAGGCAAGAAATTCTTCTGTGATGAGAAGTGTAAGCTTGTGATGAGAAGTTCAATAAGGATAACATCGGGATGGAGAATTTCGTGTACGATTTCAACACACTAAGACCCAATTCAAGATTTCTCTCTTGTTTTCTACACCGAGCATTGCTCACGTAGACTTAGAGTGTTAGCTGAGTTGATTCTTGCGTTTTGGATTTGCTCATGGTTGGAGATCTATTGAATTTATTCTGATTGCCAACAAACCCAAAGGGGGATATTGTTGGAACCAGGTTCTTCAAAGCATGATTTGGTGTATGGTTTGTGTTTGTTGTCAATCCTCAGTGGAAGTTCAGGGTGTGAACCAACAAAGCGATCATACCGTTCCGGAAGAAAACAGTAGTGAAAGTGGCGCTGTTTCCCAGTGTTTGCCAAATTTTTGGGCCTGAAAATCCGTAAATAAAGTAAAGTGTTTTTGGCAATGATACTTGCGCGCCGAGCTCTTTGAAGATGAAAGACTTGCGCGCCATATGTTTTTGAGGATCAGAACATCACAATTTGGCTAAGGAAAGAAGGTCGCGCAAGTGTTGGTTGGGTCGCGCAAGTAACTTGCGCGACAGAGGATCTGGAGACAGGACTTGCGCGCCGTCGAGGGACTTGTGCGCCGCCGCGCAGGGGGTCCAGTTTGCCTATAAATACTGGACCACCCCTCCTCATTTTCAACGGAGTTCAAGGCCGAGAGATTGTTCGAGCTCTCGTCGCGCAGGTGGTTGAGTCGCGCAGGTAGTTGTTTTGTCGCGCAAGTAGAGCTTGCGCGCCGGTGTTTGGCTGTTCTCCCAAGGCAGTTTGGAAGAGAAAGGAAGTGGATCGCGCAAGTATTTAGTTCAAGAAGGCAGTGTCGCGCAGGTGCTTCAGTGACACTTGCGCGCCAGTTTAGTCTTGCGCGCCTGAGACTTGCGCGCCGCCGGGAGACTTGCGCGCCGGGCTTGAAAAGGAGACCTAGACACTATTGAAGCACGCCTGCCTTGCTGGAGCTGCACGAAAGCCGAGAAACTACTCGGTTCATTCGAGGAAAAGTGATATTCTTCTTCTGGTGAGAATCAGACTTCAATAGAGCATCTACATTCAACAAAGGATGCACTCTTATGCAAATGAAGAAGAGACCTACACGTCTATAAACTGAGTGGGACTTCACCAACGACAGTGAGCCAGGGGGAGTCAACGGGAGTGACCCGAGGGACGCAGTGAGTTATCCCTGAACTATTGTAAAGGCAGTGAGCCTGGGACAGAGTGTCTGTACCCAAACTTTTGTATCCGCAGCTAGTGAAGCATAGTGGATTTAGGTACGACCGGCAACCTGTCGGTGTATGCTCCTTGGACGTAGCCCTTAGTGGTGAACCAAGTAAAAATGACTGTGTCTTCTCTGTGCATGTGAATGTTTTCATTTTGATCGTAATCATCATACAGGTTCAACAAGTTCCTACCAACGTGGGAACAAGATCCAACAAATTAAAAGAAAAAGTGGTCACCCTGATTCACCCCTCCCCTCTCAGGGTGTCCCGGGGTCCTTCAGTATTGATAAGGGAAAAGGACCTACTGTATTTTTTTGTCTTGATAACCTTTTTGAAACATATGATTAGTGGATCTTTCATAGGCTCGAGATGCTTATGAAGCTATTTTTTAATTTTTTGTGATATTTTATAGCATGCTTGTATATTCCTTTTTTATTACCACATTCCATGTATCCATGTATTAGATAGTTATTTATAGGTTTTTGTTTGTTATATTCAGTTATTTAGTTTTGTTTATTCTTATGAAGTTTATTGGGTTATTCTAACTAATTTTTTAGGGTTACACTATTGTGTATGTTTGTAATTTATATATGATTTGACACTCTGAAATGTGGGTATATTCTCCACACCATACCAAATTTGAACCCTTTTTGTTGTTCAAAAACCTCTAGTATACATGGATGCATGCTTGAGGCCATGTGACCCACCAGCTGGGGAGACAGGTTTTGTGGGTTCCAAGTCAGGATGTTAAAATGTGGTATTAAAGGAGTTTCCTTTCTTGATTTACTATTTAGAGTCATTTTTTTGCAGACTAGGAATGCTTTGAACTTGTTCACAATCCATTATTTGGCATTGTGAACTCATGTTCAGGGTAAAGGATGAGTTCCCAGAATTATAATTGTTGTTCTTATTTTGATATTTTTTAATGAAATGACTTGACCTTTGGGCGACATGGTTCATTTCTATTATTATTAAAAAAAATTATTTAATTTAAAATTTATTTACTATGTCCTGATGAAACATGGGTGATATATTAGACCATGCATCACTGTTAGTCTCACTAATAGAGATATTCCATGCATTTTTTCAAGTCACATTTATTTTTAGCATGCATTTAACTATTGAATATTCATCATTCCTTGATATTTATTGAGTTTTTCTAAAACATAATCCAAATATTGGAAAACCTAATTGATACATAAAGTGCCTTCTCATCCTAAATATTTTTTCATGAATAGGTTAATGTAGACACCATAAGAATTCAATTATGGTATTTCGAGCTATGGAACATCTGTGGCTTGAGCTGGATGGTTTTATGGCGTGGCTTATGTGGATGATATCAATAAAATAAAACATACATTTTGAAACCGCCATAAGAGGTCTCTAATGTTCATTAGAGACCTTATATTGTATTTTTTATGGTCACATCTTCACAGTTGGTAAGGGCCTATATTGACCACCTTTGGCAGCCACTAATGGTCCCGTCCAAAATAACCAATAAATCATGGGTTTTGGGGTTGATTGTGGAACAATGGCTTAGGGTGCTACCCGATCATGGAGTCATCATCCATGGCGGACTGATGGTGTTGAGAGATGGGTTCATGTTACAGGAGCCTTAGTGTAGCTTGGGGATTAGTCATGAGATGGTATAGAGGGGGTGGGAAGATTTTACATAGTCACCAAGGGAACAATGGTGGGAATTTTGGGTGGTGGTCTGTGAATGGTGTCATGCAGTTAAGTATGATGTTTGGTTTTGGATTGAAAGGAACGCACACAGGAAGATAAAAATGTGTAGGTGGTGTGGTGGGAAATATCCCGCTGAAATATTTTCCTAGGTCAACTGCTTTTAGTGGTCACACAATTCCACATGTGAAGAAATTAATATTTCAAGATGTGAATTTTTGTTTCTTGAAGAGTACGAGCCCTTATGGATTTAAAAATGGATAACAATCTGATTCACCCATTTATGTTTTATATGTTTAAATATGTTTAAAAATGAAAAAATTTAAAAAGAATATGATACCCAATTGAGAAGAACCATCTTATATATATATATATATATATATATATATATATAGAACAAAGGCTTAGACCTGATTCTAGACTTATTATTGAGTAGTGGGTACTTATTGCCTTCTTATGGTCTATTTGACCCTCTACACCTGGATTTTGATATAGGTAGAGAGAGTGGTTGTTTCTATAGTATTTATTTACCCCTATTATAGTTTCATAATTTTGATATCCTCTGTTTCTTTAATAATTGCTGGGGAATTTGTTTGGAATTGTTGTGGCATGCTTCCAAGATTTCTTCCCGTGAGATGTCTTGAAGGCGATGAAGACCATGTTCATGAGGTGGGGGGACAAGACCCTCTAGTGATTCATCCTGTAGAACCACATGTGGATTCTCTTATAGTTCCAGACAAGGCCACTGATTTCAAGATTCATGAGGGTTTTCTGTATATGATCTTTCTATGTAATGTGTTCCTTGACCTACCCTGATCAGGGTTGAGTTGAATCGTGAGCTTCAATAGCAGGATCCTACCACTTATTTATGGGGTGAAATACCTTATATGGTTGAGTCTTGGCTCAAAGCAGTCCTATCTATTTTTCAGCATCTAGAGAATCTTCCAGTGTGGAGGGTCACGTTAGATGCATATATTCTACACAACACATCTCAGTGATGTTGGGATATCATCACCCAGAAATATTGACATCGTGATATGGTCTGGGTTGACTTCTATATTTTATTATATAACTATTTCATTCTGCAAACTCTAAAGGATGATAGAACTAGAGAATTAATGAACCCGTAACTAAAGAGTGTGTTAGTTATAAAATACTATACTCATTTTACAGAGCTAAAACGATTCACTCCCACTATAACTACTGATGACCTTATGACCAATAGATGATTCTAGGATCAGCTAGTTTATGGAATCAGATTATTGATCAATGTGTACAAGTGGATATTCAGTTTAGAAATTGTCAACCATTTCTAATTATAGATAAGAATTTGAGGGGTGTTGAATTTGCAAGTTAGGGTGGTTTGGTGCCTTGGGATTCCAGTGGCTCTTCTTCAGGGTGAAAGAGATATTTTGAGACTAATCACATAGGTAGAAATTTTCAGGCTTCTCATGAACATGGTTTTCATATCTTCCACCACTATGGGAACATGAGACACATCGGGTCTCAGTGTACACAGGATATAGTTGAGTGTAGAATCTATCGAGGGATGAGCCATCTCATGTGTTTATATCGGGCTTTAACTCCAGTATTAAGAAAATGGGGATATACACCTAATCCTCAATCAACAGTGGGGATAGTTAGATCACATCAAGAAGGTAGTTGGAATACAACTGAGAAATTATGATGAGGTGGCAGTCATGGTAGAGGTATTTATTCTTATGATTCTCAATTATAGAAGAGTGGGCTTGCTTGGGGTTGTCAAGAAATGAATTAGGTCCACGGTACATGCTAGTTACATGATATCTAGCATACACCACCAGAAGAGATTGTAATGACTTATACTATTCAAGGTATAATTCATAGTTACCTCCACATTAGTGTCTTCTTTATTTGACATAGGGGATTCTCCCACATTTATATATAATGAAATTAATGAGTGTTTGGGCATCGATATTGATCACATTGATGGAGTTATGATTTTAGAAATGTTTTTAGGTATGAATTAAGAGGGTGTTATCTGTTTTAGGGACTTTCCACTTGGGATAAGAGGTTACCTATAGCATGGAATCAGTATGTCCTCAAAATGAAGGGATTTTACATAATCAGTTGGATGGAGTGGTTAGTTCCGTATCAAGACCATATTTAACATTATATTTGGATAGTGATGTTCAAAAAACTAGAGGTAGGTAATAATGTGTGTATGAATGAATTGTATATTAGTGTGATGCGAGTAGGACCCAAGAAACAAAGGTTGCGTAATTTGATAGCTCAAATCAAAAGACTTTTCCCTGATGATCAGAGGATCGAACACACTATATTTATACTTATTGTAGAGTGTTTCAGATATTTATTTATTGAATAATTATCTTCTATACCTCAACTATGATATGTAGAGTTTATTGTTGAGATTTTATCCTGAGTAGCACCAGTGACCATTAATCCTTATAGGATGGAACCTATGGAGCTTCTGGAACTCAATACGAAATTGGAGGATCTGGAGGATAAAGGTTTAGTATTCCCCTGTACTTATCCATGGGGATCATGGGGCCTTTATTCAAAAATAAGGATGGTACCCTTAGTCACTGGATGGGTTAACATTTTTTTATCTATATCATTGTAAAGAATCGGTATCCCCTGATTAGATTTTATGGCCTCTTTGATCAACACCAAAGAGGGAATGTTTTTTCAAGCATAGATACGAGGTTAGGTTATCATCAGTTTCATGTCCGGACCACAAAAATACCTCATACTTATTTTAGGATCAGGTATGGTCTATATGAGAACCATGTTATACAGTTCGGACTCACAAATTATCCTACAGTCTTTATGGATCTTATGAATTGGGTTTCCCCCTATATTTGGATTTATATGAGGTTGTCATTGTTGATGATATCATTGTGTATTAACTCTCTAGATGGGACCGTGATACCTATCTTGAGATAATGAAGAATACAATAAGAGAGAACCGCCTCTATGTAATACTCTGTAAATAAAACTTCTGGATCAAACAATTTCCCTTACTGGGTCATATTATTTCAGAGTGATGAGTTTTAGTAGACCCAACAAATAGTGAATGGTGTAGTTTCCTAGGATAATCCCATGAATTTATTTTACATTTTTAGTTTCTTGGGGAAGGCTTGGTATTACAATTGTTGCATCCATTATTTTTCATGCCTTGTAGTGTGGATTAAGGGATTGAAAAAGGTGGTGTGAAATTTGTATATTCTGAATATTGTGAAGTATACTTCCAGTATATGAAGGGAATACAGACTTCAGTGCCAATATTGATTCATTATGAGCCGGAAATGATCTATACTATATACAATGATGCATTAGGTATCAGTATTGGAGATTTTTGGATGAAGGAAGAGAGATATGATATATACAAGTCTTCTCTTTTGGGGCCTCATGTGTAGAATTACATGACACATGATCTCAAGCTCGCTACTATAGTTAACTACTTACACTTTTAGAGACACTATATACTTGGAGAGTGTTTCGTAGTATTCACAGACCATGATATCCTCAAATAAATCATTACATGATCAGATATAAGTCTTATACAATGAAGGTGGGTGCAGTACCTATAGTCTTTTGATTTCAAGCATGCCTCATGCCTCATAAATGAAATTGAGTGGACAATGATTTGAGTTGGATGACACATAAACTTGTGATTTAGGAATGAAGTGGAGAATGGAATCATTTGGCATTATTATGAGAGGTGTACACTGAGGTTCATGAGGATCTTGGTCAGAATATACACTTAGACATAGTAGTGACTTGTACTCTTCTATAATGGGTGAGAATGAGACATTTATCTAATATTTAATGTATTTTCCTAAGGAAAATTGTTTTACTGGATGATACATCTTCAGGTTGGACAATGGATGGGGATGATACATTACATTTACATGGGAATATATGGGTTCCACCATATATTAAATAGAATCTGATGTGGGAATTTCACTCCTCAGTATGGGAGCTTCACCTCAATGCCACAAAAAATATATCGGGATCTTCAGTTCTGGTATTTTTATTATAGTATAATTCATGAGGTTTCCGGTTTCATCACATACTGTTCCACCTGTTTGCAATTAAAGGTGGAACATAAGCATCTAGTTGGGGTCTAATATCCATTTTACATTCTTGAGTTAAAATGGGTTGATTTTTTGATGTATATAATGACTGATCTACTTAGATCACCTTGATGGAATGATACCATGGGGTTTGCTTTTTACCATTTAAATATGGTTGGACACTTCTCATTTATGTGATAGTCCTTCATGGTATATGAGCTATAAATTTTATACGTCATAGAGGTTGTATGTATTCATAGATATACTAATTTTATCATTTCTGACAAAGAATCTTGTTCAAAACATCGTTTTGGAAGGGGTGGATAAATTCCTAGGGTACGCACATACTTGTAAGCATAGAGTATCACTCCCAGACCAATGGATAGAAAAATCATACAATTTATGTTCTACAAGACATGCTTTATGCATGTTTCCTTTAATTTTGGGGTTCTTGGGATAAAATAATCCCCCTAATTGAATTCACTTATAACAATAACATTCAGTCCACTATGAAGATTGATCCATATGAAGCCTTATATGGTAGACCTTTCCTCTCACCTTTGTGAAAGCTAGTGGGATGAAAATAAGTTGTTCTTGGACTATGTATTATGAAGGAGACTACAGAGCATATCCAATTGATCAAAGAGCACATGTTAGTAGCTTAATACATACATCAGTCTTATGCCAATAAAATTCATCAAACTCTTGAGATCACTATAGGAGACCAGGTTTTGTTGTGAGTCTCACCCTGGTTGAGGCATAGACAAATTCGGGAGGAGGGTATGTTCTCACCCATATTCATAGGACCATTCAAGGTAATGAAATGTATCAGACTAGTGGCTTAATAGCTTGAACGTACTCATAGATACTAGTTAATTATTGATAAATTTTATGTTTCTCAACTTCACAGATACAATCCATACCAGCCTCACATCATTCAACCTCATGATGTTATGTTGGATATGAGTGTGTCCTTCGAGGAGTATATTTATCATATAGTGGATCATGGTGTGAAAACAAACTAAGGTATGTTTGTTCCATTGGTATGGGTATTATGGACGTATGACCATATACATGACTAGAAATGGGAATAGTAAGCTGATATACTATCTGAGTGGCCAGAACTCTTTTCTAGTGATATTTCTTTACCCTCATGAACCCAACTCCAATATGAGTTTCTTTAAGGAGGTTTGGTTGTAATGACACTTATTTTCAAGAAAGGTATAGATCATTACCTTTTAAATTTTAATATACTAAATATCCCACTGTATAGATTTTTAACTAAGAAAAGTATGTCATGGGTGCATCTAAAGCTCATTCTATGTTTGAAGCTCTGAAATGGGAAACATAGACTAGGCCATATGGTTTTTCTATAACCATGAAACCCAGGGAACATGTTGTGCCTTTATTTGCAGACATGGGATAGAGTCATTCACCCTAGTTAACAAAAAATTATTCGAATCATGTGCCTATCTATTCATATTGCCCCATGTAACAGTGACCTGAGAATTGATTGCACACAATTTGTCCAAAATATATGGCCAAACCATGCTCTTTGATATTCATGTGTGAATTTACCATTTCATGAATATTTTATGTTTTAAGCCTATTTCTTGTATCCTGTTCTTCCTCTGGTAGATAGATAGGGTTCTTCCTCCTATTTTGAGCTCAAAAGATCCCAATCTCAGGATTGAGATAGTTCTTTCGTCTGTTGTTTACTCTTTTATCTGTCAGAAGCCTTTGATCAATCATGGTAATATCCCCTAGTCACTCAAATGATATCATAGTTAATATTTTCATCAATTTCTCTATTTATGTACATGATCATATGCCCTATTTTCATGGAAATAGAATATTTCGTAGATATCATGTAACATTCTTCGAATCTGAGGCTGATACCATGTTATATTTCTTCTATGACCCTGAGGTAGGTTGTCACGTTATTTTCCCATCGTGTTTTGGTTATTTCATAATTATGTGGTCGTTCCATATGTCAGCCTATATTGAACTTCTCATTTTCATTTATTCCGTCATTTTTAATTGACCATTGCACATAGATACATGTTTTTTAATTCATGTTTGGTGGTTTAGAGGCTATACATACCTCATTTGGTCATCCCATGGGTGTGCCACTTAGAATTAGTCATTTCAGAAAATTGATTAAAAATTCCAGAAACGCCCTTATACCTTTTGGCTTCGTTTTAAAATGAAATTTCCTTTTATACATGTGTAATAAATGTAACTCAAAGCCCCTATTAAGTGTTTGGTCCACTCATATTTGAAATTGTCGAAGTAGGCATATTACATGTTACCCATGACACCTTTCCTTTACACTTGAGCCTTTGAAATTTAATTTACATGCCTTAATAAACTAAATGGGTTTGATATGTTGAATGGATTGGCTTGTTTACGATGGAATACTCTTAAGGGTTACCCTTCTTTAAATTATTTTTCGTAATCAAATGAAATGGTTAAATTTTAATGACATATAAAGGATTATGGAAACATGATCTTTGATTATATCTTATGAAATTATTATACAGACTTTCATTGCCTTGAATTGAATTGAGTTTCTATAAAGAGAAATCAGAGATATATTTCATCATGTATTGAAATATATATATATATATATATATGACCATGCCATTATTATTTTTAAATTTAAATTAAAAAGAGTCTATTCCTTATGTATTATATTATTAATGATTATACATATATAATGTATATGAGCTATATGGAAATGGATGGGAGGTAATTCCCCAAGTTAGTTATAATTATAATATGCCTTTAAAAAGAAGTTGTGTACGATGGTAAGGGGGTTTGATCTAGGTTTTAAATCTAACTCCATACATCGAGTGTTGAGTACGGTGTCTCTCTCCCCTAATCCTTTATGGATGATAGGCTTTACGTGCCATGTTCTATGATAGAGGTTTTCCATGGAGGATCACTCTCCATCCTGAGTGTTGTCACATGGAATCTCTCACTCTATTAGGATGTAGGTAATGTACCATATTACATGAGATTTTAGGATTGTTAGGAAGGTTTTGGATTTTGGAGTTACACCTTGGTTTTGTTTGGCACTAGTATTCTAGGTATAAAGACATTATTTTTCAGCACACACTTGGTTTATATAGGTGGATTCAATATAGAAGTAATATATATATATATATATATATTACTATATATATATATTCACATGATCCGACACATATTCCAGCCATGAGTTGAAGAAGGTAGACCATCCAAGTGTAATTTAACAACTTGAGCGGGGTGGTTGTTTAATTCAATATTTCTTTACTTATTATACTTATACCTTTAGAGTGTTTAGTTACAAGCACTATTTAAATTGCACGTAGACCCCATTGGTGTGGTCTATTGGTATTTATCTCACATGCTACTCAAGATGCCTTTGGTACCCAATTATTCTATACATATATATCTAAATATAATTGGAAAGGACTCATTATAGGTCGTTAACTTTCATACCATGTTAGATATTAGGAGAAAAGGATCCGGCATAGGCTCAAGATTCTTGTGGAGTAGTTTTGTATTTTTTTCTTTTGGTACTATTATAGATAATTCTTGTATCTATATGTTCTTTTGTATTATATAATTCTATGTATCCATGTTTTAGACATTTCCTTGGATGCTTTTGGATATTATATTCAGTTGTTCGGTTCTATTTATTATTCCACCTTTTACTTGGTTATTTTATGGGATTAAATTTTCTTCCTCTATTGTGTATGTTTATATGTTATATCTAATGTGTTAATATGGAAATGTAGTATAGTCTCCCCCAAAACCAACTTTACACCCTCACAGCTAGTCACCAGCCACTACAGTATGTGGATGTTCTGTTGAGGCCATGTGAACCACCAGCTTGGGAGATGGGTTATGTGAATATCAGGTCGGGACGTTACATCCATCAAAGGGATATTTTCATATATAAGGTGAATAAACTCTCAAGCATGGTATGATCTCAATTTATGAGGGAATAAGTAGTCATTTAAGATTTTATAAAATTCCACCAAGACTATAACCTGATGAAAAATAGTCCTAGTGATAACATGACGCCATCGATTAGAATAATAAAATATATATATATTTTTATGATATTGAACCTCCTCTTCATAAGAATTTCATGATGCTCAAATATCAATGTTGTGAACTATATCCAAGACTATTTACCTGAGGGGTATTATCTGATAATAATGTGTGTGGATGATGCTACAAGAATTCCCAAATCAACTCTTCCATATTAGGGGAAGGTCATAAATCTCGTTTCATAGATTATATAAATTGTATTAATGTCTTTTGAAACTGAGCATTGGTTTCTATATTACGAATAATATGAGCTGACATTAGAGGAACAACAAGAAGTTATACAGGTGGGTCTGGACCTACCACCTCTATAGCATGGTGAGTACCAACCATTTGGAGTACAACTCAAAGAGGTCATGGATTTATAGATTTACAATTTACAAAAAATGCCTTAGATAAGGTTCAAAATAGAAAGGTTCATAGATAATGGAATATGATAAGTACATTCCTTCCTATATAATTGTCACACCCCTCTACATTCCCCAAATTCCATGTTTGGGAAACATATAAGACAATAAAAAATCATAATATTAACTTCTTACTAAAAAAATTCAGTCCAAGTCAGGTTCTACATCTCACATTATATAATAGAGGTCATGGATAATGGAGTTTCAATTTCATTTTATAGAAGAAAACACTATTTAAATTTCAATTGGAATTCCTATTTAAAAGTACCTAATTTATCTATGAATTTAAATTTTTTATGTATGTACTAATTTATTTTCATATATGTATCGTAGTATTGTTATATGAGGCACAATTGCAATGTTATAAAGGGTTATGGTTTATATGTTATAATTGTCAGGTCATGTAACAGTGACCCAATCCATTACATTCAATTTCAAGATGTAAAAATTCATGAAAGTTGATTTTATTAGATTGATCACCATTCCTAATTTAAAGAATTTCATGATTCATAAATTACAATTTGAATTCATGTAATAGAATGAAATTAAAATTTCATCACATGTCACTAGTGGTCCATAGCTCAAACATGGCATAATTGGTTAATTAAGGTTCCACCATAATGTTATATGTTAAAACGCCTTTTTGGTTGATGCAAAAAAAAATCAACCAATTATTCTGTGCCTATAAGAAATTTTAGCACACATATGAATATCATAGTCAAGGAATAAATAATATACAATGGAAAATTCACACATAAATACACATATGGCATGGAATTTTATTGAAATTTGAATCATTAGGTTCTTAATATGATGTTTGATTAATACCCCCTTCCCAAACCAAGCCACGAGAATAAATTAAATTCATAATAATAATAATATTATTATTATTATTATTATTATTATTTTTATTATTATTAATATAACATATCATATGAATAACCCAATAATGAAATCGATTGATCTGTAATAAGAAAAAACCAAAAAAATAATATCACATACATGGTAATTTGTATTTTACCTATATTTGGGTTAGCTACTCCAAGGAACAAGTGAATTACTAAATCCGAAAACATTCTCTAATTCCAATCGAATAATCCAAAAATAGGGGAAATGTCGAAGATTACACTAATACCCCTTTTCAACCTGTTGAACTCGTTTCACTCATAAGTACCCAAACATAATTTTCCACATGGCCTAAAGAATTCCTCTATGTATGCTAAAGGCTTCCGACTAGAGTGAGAGAATATTATAGTCTGGTGGGGAGACTATACCATCCTTCTTAGAGTCTAGAAAATGGTATAATATTGTAGTAATTGGTATAAATGTTATAAATAATGAACTATAGAATCATTAACATCCAAATATAATAAAAATAGAAGCAAAACCAATATCATAATCAAGATGAATTAATGTATTTATGATATAAAAAATATGAATTATATAGAATTATATTACTATACATAAAAAATATTATGAAAACAATTACCAAAATATATCTCCAATATCATCATGGGAATAATATTGGACCTATACTCCTATACTCAATCCTAGTATTGAAAAATTAGGAATCCAATGTTTCTGCTTTTATTTTTACTTACCCATATCCATGACGTCTTTTAGGGTACAAGTCAACAACTCAAATATGATGTGAGATATACTCATTATCCTCACCAATGGAATCTAGTTTTATTTAGATAGTGTATATTAAATTGAAATTTGTAGAAATAAAAATATGAAGCAGAAATAGAAATTATAATGAGTCATCTCTTGTTCCTAAAAGATACTAGGCTGCCACTACCTGCTTCGGCATAAGTCGGGATACCCCTAAACATGGGTCACCATATATATATATATATATATAAGTTTCTATAGGTATATAAATACAGATTTATATATATGTGTGTGTGTGTGTTTATATTTAGATATATATGTATATATATATATAAATATAGTGATTTCTTGGACCTGAGCCATATCTCTAGAATCTATGCGTAGTCACATGAGTCTCATAGAGTAGTAAGGGAGGTCATGCGTTGGTATCATGATTAATAAGGGAATCCATCCTTGACAATCCTAAATTACAAGGGATGACATTCTGGTTTATCATAAATCAGAAGGTACACCATGAAAAAGTATCCCATTTAATAAGGGGATCCATGCACAAGTATTATAAATCATAAAGAAGTCCATACCCACGTATCACATTTAATAAGGAATGCTACGCTTGGGGATTATATATAATATTAACTATCAGTCATACATTATTATAATTTAAAATATAGTTTCCCACTATTCTACATTTCATTCAGTTATGGGAATAAAACCACAACATACCTAAGTGTCACACGATGTGGTCATTCGACTCAATTTCCATTTTATTTCTTATATCATATCAATTGGGTAGAAACCCCAGACCACATTGAGGGTGGTTGGTCACATAGTATTTTTATAGAGTCATGTGAAGTCCCTTAGCACACCTATAGAGGTGTAACTAGTCAAAGAGAACATCCTTCATTAAGGATAAGGGTGTTTAAGGGGATTTTTAACATGGATAACAAGTCAATTGATGATAATTAATTTTTTTTGGAAATGTATGTCATTTTCCACATGCTTCATCAAAATATATGATTTAAAATTGGTAAAAGTTAGGTAAAATTTACTATAACACCTCCCTTAAGATTGTAGATGATTCATCATCTAGTTGTGGCATTTAATCAAAAATTAAAGTGAATAAATTAGTGAAATAGAAAAATGTTCTAAAAATGGGGAATATTAGATTCCCTGAAAATTGAATTTCTAATGGTCGGGGAAATAAAAAATTAAGGAAGTGAATTTAAGCACACACTGTACGCTATAAATCATGAAATAAGGATGAAATAATGGGGTCTATATAAGGATTTAAGCATATAGACTATGAGGAGAGAAAATGGGGATATCCAGACTAGTAATCCACAATGATAAAGAGTAATAAAATGTAAGTTTTAGTTTAAGAGGATAGAGGGAGAAAAATAAAATTTCATCTATATTTTAAAAGGGTTCACTAAGTGGACAAACTGTGTTCCAACTACATAGGCTCACTACTTAAGTGGCACTACCCATGGTGGATAGGTGAAAAGTTTGATAACCTTATGTAGATCGTGTGGGCCCCCTATTCAATTTCCCTATTTTAGTTTCACAAAACCATACATCCCCCCTAATATGTTTTAACAAACCATTGTTTTCTACAAATGGGTCACTTAGTTAAGAAGCCTGGTTACTACTAAGTGTTTTCTAACCATGTGACTCATACTAATTCTCTAAAAACAAAAGCTTTGGCCATTAAATAAGTTATGAACTCTCTTGAAGCTACCATAACCTCAATAGACATTTCTATAAAGGTAAAATAAAATTCTAAACTAATATTTAATGAATTTTTATATCTTTAGAAAGAAACCAAGATATTACAAAAAAAAATAACTATAATATCAATAAACAAAAATAGAAATCTAATAACCATAGTAACCTTGACTTCCTTCTGAAATATGGTTTCATGTTGAAACAACCTTATATCAATCGAAAACTCAGACACATAACTAGATAATCTATCTACCATCTCCCAAAATATTAAGGATATAAAAATAATTCTCTAATATCATTTTTTCATGAACCACCCTGGGTCGAATTGAACAGTCACCTAATCCTCCCCATAAAAAGCCCTCTAGCAGGCCTTCCTATATATTAGTGGCTACTGAGTAGTGGAAAGGAACAAAATGAATATATTGGGGAGAATATTATCTCAAATAAGAGTATAATAACAATAGAAATAATATGAACACATACACATTAAATAACTTTCCATTTCACCAACATAAATAAATCACTAAAATAATATAATAAATTGAATGTTGAATCAATATTTACAATGGAAGAAAATAGACACTAGTAACCCATGAGTTTTACCCCATAAATAGAATAAAAATAAAATAATAAAAATAAACAAGGATCTACTACTATTGTAAGATGAAACACAAAACTGATCTCCATGACTGTTGAATTGTTACAACACAAGCCAATGACTCTAAATGAGTATCTGTTCGTGATCAAGAATTAATGAGGCTTTATATGATCAACCACATATTGTGATCAACCAGAATGTAGAAATATGGTTTTATAATTCACCATGGTGTATGCATAGGTGGTGAGAAACAAATCTTAGTAAGATACCTACCATGGTGGTCCAAACATCAGTTATCATAACATGTGTATGCGACATCTGATATGTATAAACTAGAAAAATTAAATGAAAAGAATAAGAATAAAAAAATGAATAAGGGATAAAATTAAAATAAAAACGCAACCATGAGTTCTATCCTGGAACCCAAGGTAAATCTACCCACAATCCAACCCAATCTTGAAAAATAATGAAATATGGATCATGTAACCGCATCATTAAGCATTCCAAAATTTTAAAAAAGGAACTCCAAAGTCCTTTGAAAGGACATGAGTGAACTACATATTCCAGGATCTCATAATAGGACTCTAAAACAACAAACCACATCTTTTAGGATAATTCACTCAAACATCATTCTCAAAACATGTTGTAGGGACTCCTTGTTAACCTTAGGGGGGATTCTACCAAGTCCATGAAGTACATCAGAACAAAATAGGTGATAATGAACACATCAATTCATTTATGGGCTACAAAACCAGAAACCCAACTCAATAACAAGTACAAATAAGTGAAATAGACCCATGGTCCGCTAACCCAACATGGGTGAAAATCTAATCTAGTGTGGATTCACACTTTCAGATCATCCATTAGTTCCCTAGCCCTTCCATGCCAAAATCATCCAATAGATTATATAATCAATGTAAATATCAGGGATAATTCCTAATCTCATAATATCCCAAAGGTCTCCCCTCCCACCCATAGCTGAAAAATAATTGCCTCCACCTCCAAGACCATACTCTAGAACCTATGATGTTATGTACTAAACTCATTGACTATAATTTATGAGATTGAAATCAACTATATCATTGGACAACAAGTACTAATAAGTCTCCCAGTCCCTTATACTTTATATATATAAGATATCCTACAAAGGGGACCCTTAGAAAAAACAATTATCGACCTAATCATGGAAAAATAAACCACATCTTGTCTCACAACTCACAACACAATGATCACCACGTGTAAAAACACAACCTCAACCAGCACCTCAACCTAATGGGAAACCTCCAACAACGTCATTCCGAAAATGGAAACATCAAGACACAAAATTCATATAAGGGTAAAGTTAACTAAAACCACACCTATAAGGGTATCCTAATTCTACAAATCATCTAGAAGGGTAGCCTCTAGAAACACCACACCCAAGAGTGAATCCTTAACTAGCCACTTCCCTATATGAGAATCTTCCAAACACATCAGACCTAAAGTAGACACCTCAGGACACACCATTCATGTAATGGAAACCTCATGAAACACCCATACTTTATGGGAATTTCTCAAAACAGGCTGCACATTACTATCTTAGACTCTACTAAACAAAACCAATCCATACACAAAATATCATGATTTCATCCCAACCCTAATGTTCCAACTTGTCTAGATCATAAGAGATTAGTTACAAACTCTTAGTGACCTAATCAATGTATCCCATCAAAGTAACCCCTCGATCCCACATTCCAGAATATATCTAAATAATATCAACAAACCTCACAAGTTATCCTTATCGAAGGTGATCAATGAGCACAAAAACTCACTTAATCCTCATAACTCACAAAACAACAACTGTAATAGATTTTTGAACAACAAACTAAAAGAAAAACATCAATAAAATATCATGGTCCATAGAAACATTTAAAAGAACATTAAATTTTGAATGGATTCCACCATCGTGATCTATATGATGAAATTCCAAAAATGGAATACACATAAGTCCAACTCTAACTGCAGGGAAAAAATAGACCTAAAACCCCTTGTAGGAAATGGTACACAACATTTACTTCTGAGGAATTTTTTACACTAATAGATAAAAATCTCCATATAAATCAACATGACTATAGAATACATGGGGTATAGTAATGTACAAGTACATGAACGAGAATTATATAGGGTTTGGTCATATAATACAACATGGTTTTGTACACAAAACATGAGGTTTCTATTCACACACATGAACTACTACATAATGTGTACTCTTAGAGTATGTTTTGTAGTTTCAAAACATCCACCAACCCATGTACATTCCTACATGGCCATTTAAAAAAAAGGGGTTCATTTTTCATACATTGCTTGCTGTCCCAAACTCTCCACATACCCTTGTACATAGCCACATGGGAATGTACTACCACATGGTGTGTATTTAATGTATCATGGATATACCTATAAAAATAAATCTTCTCAAAATAGGAAGCACACATTGATAATTTTCATTAATCAACAAGATGTGTGATCGATATTATCAAATTAGAAACTTTATTCACACTTTTTGAAATCACCAATTCCCCCTAAAACACACCTGATCGCCCCATGTGTTCTCCCCAACACCCCAAAAGCAGTGATAAGAAGTAAAACACCTATCATAAGGTATTTTATTGTGAAAAAATTAAATTCTTATTTTCTTCTTGAATCCACTAAAGTTTTGATCAAATTTATGATATGTATCTACCACATGTTAATGTGGCTCCTTACAAGCTCTAATGTGACACGTCTTTTACAATTTATATCACCTATATGACCCTCTCCCTATAAAATCTCTTAGTCAGAGACCCAAAAGGGACAGTCATCAAGGGAATATGCACACATAAAATGTTAAAATGAAAAAAGAAAAAAGGAAAAAAAGAAAATAACGAAAAAGAAAAAATGAAAAGGGAAAAGAAGAAAGAGAATAATATTGAGTCATGAACCAAACATAGGGAATTACACAATGTTTTGAATTTACTAGAAAAAACTAGTTTCAAATTTATCTTTTAATGAAAATTTTCTATTTAAATAATTTTATTTCTTTGATAGAATTTTTTATATGTAATAGAATGTTTAGATAAACCAAGTTACATTATTAAAATATTATGTGTTTGTTAAGGACTTTCCATTGGAATTATGGATTTTAATATTAATAACTCAATTATAAAAAATATAAATTCTATATATTTAAAAAACTAATTCATTATTTATCAAAAAACTAAATTATAAATAAAAATTATATCAAAATAATTGTGTTATTTTTCGTAAAAACTACTTTTATGAACATAAGTGTGTTTTTTATTTATAAATTATATAAATCACCTTTTTAATATTTTATTAATATATATCTATTAAAATTTTAATAAAAATAATTTAAGAGTAATCATATAATTTTTCCATTCATGGAATAAAGAAAAAAAAATCCAGTTTTATGTTTACATTTTTTATTCTGAAAACAATTTTTGTCATGTTTATCATGCTTATTTTGTAATTAATTTCTGCCAATTAGAGAATTTAAATTTGGTAAAAATGTATTTTATATTTCGAATTATGAGTTCCAAATTTGGTAAATATTTCCCTTTTATTTTATAAAGTATGAATAGTAACTTTGGTAAAATTTATCACCTTAGTTAATGGTTAATCTGGGAAATTTTTGTAAAAACCAAATTATAAGGTCCATTTTTTTCATCTTAATACATATCAAATGAATTTAATTCTAAAATTAATATCTTATAATCGGAATGGATATATTAAATGAGAGAATTTCTTTGAAAATGACTTATATATTATTGAAATCAAATAATGTTAAAAAATGCTAATCTCTTTGTTTTTAATATCTCTAACGTTTCTATATAGGGATAAAATCTTGTTATGAAATATTAAAAATAATTATTTTAAGAATAAGAAAATATTTTCATATTAGATTTTTTTATAATTTATATTTATTATTTAATTACTATAAATTCTTACACATAATCGATGTCTTCTTTCTCTAGTTAATAAATAATTTATTAAAAGAATGTAAAAAATACTAAAAAATATAATATGAGTGAGTTAAGGTGTGAAAAATATTCTATAGTTTAATATAACTTATTAGTTATTATTAAATTTATTATATTTGAATTTTGACATTATGATTATGTTATTTAAGTCAAATAAAATAAATTATTTCTAAATTTACAATAATAATATTTTATGATAATAAAATTTTATTAAATTACTTAAAAATCATTAAAAATTTAAAATAGGAAAAAATTGGATATGATATGTTATAAAATACAATAATTTTTTCCATTTATATTCTATTTATAACCATTTTACATGACTATGAGTTTATTATAATTTAATCTTTTGAGAAATTAAAAACCATACACCCCTATAGAGGGGATTTAAAGGAGTCGTTTCTAAGAACAGGTCGCCTTATCCTATATCGTTCATGTAAATTCTTAATTACCTACATTTAATAAATGGTATTTATCATAAACTTATACTATCAGACACCTAAATATTCTGAAATATTATTATTATTACTAACCCACCATGATCCAGCCTTCTTCCCCCCAAACGGGAGGTGAATGTATTGCTCGTGCATGTGTAAGGCTTACTATCTCAAAGAAATGATAAAATCAATTTCGCTCATTATAATACACAGATGAGTATCATTATGGAATTAAATTTTTTATATGAAAATTATTATATAAGAACATTTATTTAAATATAATATAACATTGACATTATTACCTTCTAAAATTTTGAAAAACCTTTACACAATTTGTGTTTAGGTGTGGACTACCACCTCCACAAATTGAGGAGATTTTTTTCATTTCCATTTTACTGGGATCTTAATAACAATATATTTAATGAATAAAAACCATATATATTGATAATTAATTATTCTTAAAATATGGATTATTGTTTAACATTATTTTATTACATTAAAAAATAAGAGAACAACATTCACGCATACATATGGTGTACAATATCCATGAATGGTGCAATTCATTTTCTTATCTCTAAAAATAATGGATGAATATATATATTTATATAATTAATATACATAATATTTATATCATGACTAATATTATGGATATTTTTTGAATAATCGAAATTTACAAGGATAGAAACTACTAAACTAAAATACTCATGATAAACAAATCAACTAAGAGCTCAAAAATAATGACTTTTATAAAGAATTACTGAAAAAGGAGGTGTTGAAATGTAATAAAGCGACGATATATGATATTATATTTATTAAATTGGAATTTTAATACATTTATAGTGAAATTAAATTTATTATGCATGAGTTTATAGGGATTTTTAAGCAAGGATAAATCTAGGTTAAAGGTCTTTGTCCTACTTTTACTTATGTGGGAAAAATACATTATATACCACTTTACAGTTTTTTGTGTTTTATGTAAATCAAATGAATTTATTTTATGATCCTTATGATGATAATTATGTTATTTACATATCCATCTATTTTTTGTTCTTTCATGGGGCATATGATTAAAATGTAACCAAAGATGCAAGGTTTTATTACAAAATATCAATCAAGATTATTTAGGTTTGATTCACAAATGGGTGTATATTATTATTCCATATTCATGTATTTAATTATTATTTCAGCAGTTTTTATAAATTTATAATTATTTTATTAGCAAATTTTTTAACGATGTTTTATGTTTCTAAAAACATCTTTAATGGAATATTATTATTGTGTTTTGAATGGTGTTCTTTTTGAAAATTTTCAAAAATTGTCAAAGGAATATTTTATAAATTATACGGAACCTACTTGGTTTCCTATAGTATTTTTAAATTTTTTTTGAAACATACATTTATATTTTACATGATTAATTTAAATGAAATTTTTTCCTATATAAGTTCACAGCTTTTTTAAATAAGTGATTTTAATGTTAAAAGGTTATTTTCCTCATGAAATTTCCCAATTGGTTTTTTAAGTCATTTTTTATCTAAGAGGACATGATTGAGAGATGGTTATAAATTAATTGGGATATTATCCAATTAAACTATTCATACTCTTTATTGTAATGGTTAATTTTGTGTTGATGATCTTCATATGAAACCCATTTCTTTTTCATTGGTTTTGAATTCATGGAATATTTACGCAATGTATTTATTTATATGTGTTATGATATGATGATATAATGATTGTTTTATATTGCGGAACCCATATGTATTCTTTTTTATTTTATGGGTAGGAAATATATCTCCCCCAAATTTATTTAATAGTTTTATATATCTTATGAGATAAATATTTGATGCCAGTTAGTGTGTGTGATCTACAATGGGATTCATATCGATGTGATTGATCAATTGTGGGAAGTAGGTGGTGTTATCTGATATGTTATGTTTTGATGGTATCATTAGTAATCATTAACATTATTAAATAGTTTTATAACTATGTTACTTCTATAATATTATTACATTATCTTGTTGTTTGTGATTTATTTATGACATATTTCTCTATTATGATCCATTTATTTTCAAATGACAAACTTTTATTCCTTGACTCATGTTTACAATATCTAATAGATTAGATATGAACATTGTATGTTATGTTAACAATATATTACTATTATACCTCTCTTATTAATTCATATGATCAGATATTTGTTTCTCTCCTTATTATACCTTATAGGCATCTGAGCCCACCCTTTTTAATGTTTCTATTACACTTGGTTATGAAGAAATGTTTTATGTAGGGTATGTTTATGAAGGTGGATAGTAATGAATAACTTAATGGGGTACACATATATCGCAATTTTTATGTGTATATGTTTTGAAATATACAAAATCTATATAATTCTAGAATGGATCACTATGTTATTTAGTGAATATTCATATATTAATTTGTAATATCTATGTATGAAAACTATGGGTCATTTTAGTATGTTTTAGAGCATAGTTTGGTTCACCTTTAGAATCTAGGATGAAAAAACATTTGTAAGAACCCTTGGAATAATAATAAGTATTGGATAATATCTTAGTATTATTGTAATGATCATGGACGAGCTAGGTCGAACATAATGATTCATTGATTTAAAAGTAGGTGTCTTCATTTAGATATCATATAAATGATTTTTCTCATGAATATGTGGCTTACCATCATGATTATTGTTTCCCAAACTATTAATTTATTTTTTATTCAATTGATATAACTTTAAAGAATCATGTTAATGTTGAATTTGATGAGAAATGAAATTATTATCCCCTAGATAAACCAAATTTTATTGGAAATGGAATAAAAAAAATTATATTTATTACACATTTGTTTCAAGACAATAATCTTGTCGAGCATACAAATGATCAAAGGAAAGTGGAATGTACTTTGAGTCTTCCATGAAGAAACTCCCACCATATTTTAGTGGATTATGTTTCTCACTAGTGGTAGAGATATGGATGTAATGTTTATCTCAGCCATTAAGAATTTGTGAGGTGAATCGGTCCAATGGTTGAACATTAATAAGAATAATAGAAGAGAGAAATAAATTTAATCCATGGAATGGAATGAGTTTAAAAGGATATTTATCATAAATTAATCAAATAAAATTTCACATAAAAATATGTAGATTGAATTCTGGGAGATTATGAAAAAGGTTTAGGAATCCATTGGATGTTTTGAGGAAACTTTTACTGGCTTCGAAGGTATGCTTCTAGATTAATCATTCTCCTTGAAAGAAAAAATTATCAATATTTTAGTGGATTAAATCCATCACCATAAAATTCATTAGCTATAAGTGACTTTAGTACCTATGAATAAATTTTTCTATGTGTAGTCATGCTATAATTAAAAATTGGATATTCCCTCTAATCTCATGGTATTGATAAAAAATGGAAGATTTATTCTAATGAAATCTCGAATAAACAACACGGTGGAAAAAATTTCATCCATATATATGCCATAAATGTGGGAATATACATCCATGGAATGGATTAAATGTAACTAAGTGGTGATTTGTATGTGTAATTATTAATTATGAATCTTATAATTGCCAAAAGTTAGAGAATATGTTAGTAAATAAATGGAGGAAAATAATTCATCCACTAACCCTTGACCTATGATCCACTAAATAAAATGTAAGAAGTATAGGAACTATGAATGTTAGTTAATTAATCTAAATCAATTTTATGATAGTGTGAAGATCCTCCTAAGATTAAAGATAAGCAGAATTTTCTTTCCAAAAGTTGGTTATGATAATCATGTGGTGAATGGTACACTAATCATCCATTATAGAATAAAAAATGACTTATTTGATTCCATCTCATACCAATATTTTATAAATAATGAATTTAGAAAGGGTGTTTAATTACTAGTTCAATGATTTGATATTGAGTTACCGTTGAAATATCCTAAGGTTATGGTGGTCTCAACGCAATTCTATAGTTCCTTTCCAATTGAGGTTTGTGGGAATGTTCTCCTTGAAAATATTTTGATTCTATCTTTAGTTAAATTTGATGTGATTGTAGACATGTATTTTATTTATTTGTATAGAGCACCAATGAATCTATAGGGGAGGGAATTAGTAATTAAAATAACTAATAAACCTATGATCATTAATAATTTTGAAGATAAATATTTATCTCAAATTGGAATTACCTCTATCATGAGGGTCTTAATTCATATTCATGAAGGTATCTTAGTCATGTGGTTGGTGAAAACTAAAAATTGAGGATATGATTATTGATTGGGGGTTTTTTGATGTTTTTTAGGACATATTCATGGTCTTCCACAAAATCAGGATGTTGAGTTTTCAATTGGAGTCATACATTATGATTTACATATTTTAAATACTCCTCATAAAATGACCCCGGTTGAGTTTCAATAATTAAATAGGAAACTATAGGAAAATAATAAAAGGGGTTTATTTATCCTAATGTGTCATGTTGGGGTGCACCAGTTAATTTAAACAATTTGAAATATTGATCAATGTACTCTACATTGATTATCGATAAATAATAAGATCACTATTAAAAACTAGTATCTTTATCCCCATATTAATTAGTTGTTTAATCAATTACACAGAGATCAATAATTTTCAAATACTGAACTATTTTCTCTGTATTATCATTTATGAAATAAGGCGGATGAACCTAAGATGGAACTAAGAACATTGTATAGACACTTTGAATTTATAGTGATTCTATTAGGTCATACTAATTTCACCACAACCACTATGGATTTAATGAATAAAATATCTAAAGATTACATTGATGAGTTTTTGGTAGTATGTATAGAATATATTTTTATATATTTAATGAAAAACTAAGACCATGAGTATCACATGAGGATTATGATGAATACCCTATGAAAGGTGAATATTTAGGAAAAAATTACCAAGTTTGAATTTTGGCTTCAAAAATTTTATATTTTATGTCTTATAATCCCATGTGAGGGTATATCAGTTGGCCCTCCAAAGATAGATGTTACTAAACATTGGCACATACCAAATATTGTGAATAATATCCATTGTTTTTATGGTTTAGCTATATATTACCAGTAATTTGTATATAAATTTTCATGGTATTGAATCAACATACCATGTTGCCATAGAAGGGATCCAAGATCCTCTTGATAGATGAATGTAAGGAATGTTTTAAGGAACTAAAGAGAAAGATAGTCAGTATAATTATCCCCACAATTACTTGTAATGAATAAGGGTTTTTAATCTACTGTTATGAAACCATGAATGGAATGGTATGCATTCAGATGTATAATGATTTTTTTATAACTTATTCTTCAAGATAATTGAATATAAATGACCCAAATTACCCAACTCATAAGTTAGAGTTAGCTACAATATTTGTTTTCATAAAAATATAGATGAATTAACTCCATAGTGAAAGGAGTGACATATATAATTATTACAAAATGTTAGAGTATATGTTCACTAAAACATTGCTGAAATTTTTCCAAATGAGATTGTGGGAGATTATTAAAGATTATGAATACTCTATATATTACCAATTTGGGATATTGAAAAAGGATTAGATGATAGGGTTTGAAATGATCATAGTGGTAAGTATCTCAAATTTTTTAATATTTCTAGACCTGGAGTGTATGCATATTGAAATCATGAATAGTGGGGATAAATATTAACTTTCGAAAATTAGTGTTCCCCCATCTATCTATGTGATGATCAAAGAGAAAAAAAAGAAAAGATACAAGGATATAAAAGAAGGGTAGTGATGTACCTGAGTTCAATCATGATTTTGATGGAATAATAAGGTTCAGGAAGCATGCATGTGTCCCTATAGTATCAAATTAGAAGAAGAAGCTATTGGATGAAGCTCATAGTTCATCATTCACTATAAATCTAAGAAGTATGAAGATGTATAGAAATTTAAAAGTTTATCTATAGTGTGATGGGATGAAGAGAGCTATTACAGATTATATTTCTTAATGGTCGGTTGGTCATCAAGTTATGGAATATAGATAGAAGTCTAAGAGTATGTTATAATAATGAACCATTCTAGGAAGGAAATGGGAAAGCATCATTGTGTATTTTGTCATCGAACTAACCAAAATATCTGACATGAATAATTTCATATGGATTGTAATCAACCCCCTTATGAAGTCCAAATACATCTCTTCCATTAGAGATTATTTATGTGTTGATCATATTACTCATTTATACATTAAGGATCGGGTAATATTTCATAGGGTACTACTATAATTTTTATCTGATCTGGGTCTGATGGTTACAATGATGTTAGAGAGAAGACATCAGTTGACTCTAGATATAGAGTTTTGTTTCATTACTACTTATAATCCTAGGATATATGATCATTATGAGGGGAACATTAAAACACAATAAAACATATTGAGGTTTTTTCTCTTGGGATATCATTGGTGGTTGGGATCAATATATTCCTTTAGTGAAATTTTCATTCGACAATACATTTATCTCTAACATTCAGATACATCTTTATTCGGCACCCTATAGTTGGAATTTCATCACTCCAAAGTTATAGAATAAAAAATGGATATTAAAATATATTTAGACCATATTTAATAGTGTAAACATTATATAATTATAGAGAAACTCAACATCACAAAAGAGTATCTCAATCTTTACAAAAGAGTTATGCTAATAATTTTTTCCAATATCTAGAGTTTTGATTTAGCGACAAGGTATTAAAATTAATACATCGCTCTAATAATATAATTCCCTAGTATTTTTATAGATATATAATAAATATTTTTATATTTATATTCAATACATTATAAAAACCCAAACCAAAGGACCATAATATTTTACTGTACTGGGAGAAAAGGTACATAATCTTCTAATTTGGTGAAATATATTCAACAAATCCCAAAATAATCTTACCATATTGTACTCTTATTATACATACCCAACATAAATTCATTATTCATTTATAGGGAACAGAATCATATTATTGAGTGGGAGCTTAGATAAATAATAAGGGTAAACAGTTGATATATGTATGCATTATAGGAGTCTAGGGTATGAGAACTTGAGAATAACATTTGAGAACCATACTCTTCGTATCAAAGATCATAATATTGAGTATTTGTGTAAATATTTGATTTTAATAATATATTAATCATGAGTAGGTCATATTAATTTATCCATGAGATCATAAAATTATCATAAAAAAATATAATTTTGGTATAGATATAATCATAGAAAAATTTATGTCAAATTAACTCCCTAAGACATTCATAACATGTTATGCCTTGGTAAACCACCTATATGCCTATATCAAGCATGAAATAACCCACACGTACCCTCTATTTGGCTAGGTATATCCTCTCGTGTACCCTATTTTGGGTTTGGGATAACCTCTCATGTACCCTTTGATCTCATTTAACATTAATCATTACCTAATGAATTCAATAAAAATATAGGTCTCATCCATCACATAATGAAAATCATACACATATATGCCATTAGTTCATAAAACATACTCACATTAGAACCCATGAAAAATAATTGGGTTTTATAACCATTAAACCATATCATAACTCATGGTGAAGAAATAGGTTCATAATAACTTCATCATTTCATCATAACATAACCCAAGAAAAAATAAATGGATTTTATAAGAAATAAATAATGGTAAAAATTGTTAATGGGAATTTATTTTCATAAACATCATGTAATTAAAAACTAAAACCATTTAGAGAAATAATAATACTAGTATATTTGGATCATGTCAGTAGTAATATATTATTACCATCAAGGGGTATGATCTTAATTGGTAAATTATTTTAAAAGAAAAATATGTTTGATCATTTCATGATGAAAATAACTGTTATTTTATAATATTATTTTAAAATTGATCATTATAAAATATCTTGGAAAATGTTTTATTTGAAAATAAAAATTCAGAACTTATGAAGTATGGTGTAAAAATAATTTAAAACATTCTTTTGGAAAAATATAATTTTTATTCTTTAAATTAAAATTTTAAAACTAAAAATTCCTAAAACATATTGTAAATTAATTTATTTTAAAATAAACAATTAAATGTATGAATGAATCTTTAAAATAGTTTTTTCAATGATAGGCGAAAATACCATTCATTCCGTATAGTTAAAACAATGATTCCTTTCACATTTTTGGTAATACCCGAACAAGAATTTTTTTTGAAACACACATAGACAATCCAAACAATGGTTTATGTAAAATGTAAAAAAATGGAAAAAATTTATAAATTAAAAAATTTAGGGAACAATTATAAAAATTTAAAAAATATTTTTATAAATGATGGTTTTGGAAGAAAATGGATTTTCAACTGAAGTGATAAATAATGATGATTTATCATTAAGTAATTTTTTTGAACTCTTGAGTACATTAAGAGAGTAAAATTTAAGGTAAAACCCAATTATCATTACATAAGAACAAGAGTATAAAACTAATGTCTTTATTGAGATATGGATCAATATATTTTTTTCATCGGAAACATAATCATTATCATCCTTGATAAGTAATGAGATTATAACATTAAACCATTACCACATTTGTATCTTTTCAATCGTAAACCTAATGAAAGATAGATCATAAAATTCCAATTTAAATACAAATAATTTTAAGGATAAGAGTCATATTATAAGTTTATGAGATGTATATACACCATATAAAATAAATATGTGGTGAATATGGCATGTGTCTCACATAAGTAAAAGGATAGAAGAAAATGTCTTACCATAACTATTGAATTCCTTTATAAATGTTCAAACCATCAATATAATAAATATATGTTTTTATAAATATATTAATTTAATATAAATATATATATACATCATATTATATAAAATTTATTTATGAAAATATATTACTCTTTCATTAACAATTCAATGATAATGTAACATTTTAAGAAATAAAAACATTATTTTTCATGTAGGTTTTAATTTTTAATTATTGGTCCTATTAAACATATCATAGTAACATAATATAAATAATTATAGACATGATATAAATATCATTTAAATTTATTAAATATGTATTTATGGTGATCCATAAAAGATAGATATAGAAAATGAAATACACTGTTCATGGAGATGGTAGGCTTACGTAAGCATTAAAATTGTGTCTATATTCATAATGGGTTGAATAAAAGAAATTTAAATAATAAATTACCATTAAAGAAATATTATTATGTATTAAATATTACATATTTTCATTAAAAACATCCATATTATAATCCATGTAAAGAAATAATGAAATACATCGCTTCGTGAGGCGGATGTCCACAATACCAAAGAGTGATGTTATAATATTCCCATATAGTTGAAAGTAATAAGCTATATGTGATATAATATATATAAAAGTATAATAATATCCTATATATCCTATATAAATATTTAATATATCATTATGTCCATCCATGTGTTGTAGAAATGGTAAAAAAATGACATCAGTTCACGAGGTGCTAGTGCATTTTACACACAAATGCTGATTTTGTAACCCATTTTATGGAGTAAGAAATTGTTGTAGTCCATGAAATTAAAATAAAATAATAATTTTATATGTAATATAATTAATTTACTAATAATTATTATTTAATAATTACTAAATTAGTTTGAATAGGAAATAAAATTGAATGCTCGATTAGTGACATTACGTCTTCTTCAAATAACTTCTTTTAGTTCACACAAAAAGCCTTCTAGGTTTGGATTTTTTTCCCGAAATGAGTCTTATAGAATAAGAGGGGGTAATAATTGACATTATTATTTCAGGGTGTGGATGAAAAATATAATTTTAAAATTGTGAAGAGAAGAGGAGATGTGGTGGCCTTTTATAAGCAAGATGACTGCAACACAAGTAATTTTTCAAAAAATCAGCGCACAAACGTTTTTCACATGAAAAAAAGACTCAGTAATAGGATATTAATTAAAAAATATATATGGTCTAAATATTTCAATAAAATTGTATTTTTAAATTTTTTTATTAATTTTTAATGCTTATTTGTTTAGTTTAACCCCCTCGATAATCCCATTTTTATCTTAACATTGTAAAATTGTTTTTATTATTTTTAATATTAATTAAGGAAAACAATTATGTTAAACATATTATAGGATATAAAATATTTTGATTCCAAATATTGATTAATTTTTTTATAATTAAACTCATATAAATTGAATATTTTAATCAATTATTAATCACGCAGAAGTGAGGAGAAAGTCTGTTTACAACGAGAAAATGTTCATATGATTAAAAATAATTATCATAAATCAATATGGAATTCCTTAAAATTATATAAATTAGATATATATATATATATATTCACTATATTTTCTTTTAAAACTATATTAAAACATTTTATAATTTTTTTAAAATATTTAAATGAAATGACCTTTCTTAATGAAATCCATTATTATTCACTATTCATTGAAGTTTTTGTCTTCTCAAAATATTAAAAAAAAATCACCATAATATTATTTTTAAATTTTGAATTAAAAAATTAAATTTACTTTTTAAAATAAAAAATAAAAAATTCAATGATATATTTTAAAATAAGTGTGGAAAAGTGAAAAAATTGCGTTTTTGGAAAATATTGTTTAAAGCCTAAAATTTTATTTATTTTTATATATTGTATAGAAAACAAATAATATGAATTTCAGACATTTAATTGAATATATAATATACAAATTTCATTAAAATAATTCACATAAATTTATATTTTTAATTAACTGAGGTAAAACATATTTGTACGTATAAAAATATTTTTGAGAAAAAGATTTTTTTTTATTTTCAAATTGTTTTTATTTTCATTTCTAAGTAATTAGTCCCTAAATAGTTCATTATATATACATATTTAAACCCTATATTTCCAATAATTTCTCAATAATATTTACACAAGCTATTCCGAAATCATAGGTGATAAATTTCATATTAAATAATAATTCCTTAATAGAAAGTCGCATTTCATTTAAATTATTGTTGCATGTAACGTAAGATAAATCCAGTATTGTAAGAAACCAGAGCAAAGCACTGTGTTTCATGTAATGAAAAATAATGAAAATATTAAATTTGTTCAAAAAAATATTTCATCAAATTCATGAGGTGCTACAAAGAGGGTAATAAGATTTGGAATGATGGAAAAGGTAAGCCCTTGGAATATCAGTACTTTTGAAATTATTGATCATATTGGGATAGTTGTTTATTGATTTGTGCTTCCACTAGATCTCTCGATAGTTCATGATGTTTTCCATGCATCTCTCTTGAGTATATACGTACATGATCATTCATAGTTACTAAAATGAATATTCAAACCATTGGAGAAAGAACGTTCTTATAATGAAAAATTGGTATAGATTTTGGATTTTGGAGAGAAAGTGTAAGAAACAAGGCAACTCACTCGGAAAATTTTTGTGGTGAAACTACCTATTTTAGGAATCTATGTAGGAACCCATGGATGTGATTATGAAGAAGTATATTTATCTATTTTTATTAGAGTGATTAATTTTGAGGGTGAAATTTATTTTAAGGTGGGTAGAATGTAACACCCCCTTGTTTTTATAAAATATTTCTCCTAAAATATATTGATTTCATAGATAACTTTTGTTATATGTAATAGAAAGTTAAGATAAACCATGAAAAATTATCAAAAAATTACGTGTGAAATATTTCCTAGCTACTACATTGGAGGGTATAAATATTAATAACAAAATTATGAAAAATATTCTGTATAAAAATTAATAAAATGAATTCATTGGTTTTGAAATGAATAAAATTAAATTTTAAAAAATCATTCAAAATTAAATGAGATGTTTCATCTAAAAACCATATTTATTTGAAATAATGAATTACCTCTTAATAAAATATATAAATAACTTTTTTGAATTATAATAATGAAATTTATATATTGTACAATTAATAAAATGATTTAAAATGTATATAATTTTTTTTAAGAATAGAATAGTAAGAATCTATTTTTATGCATAAAATGTTATTTTTTCAAAAAAGCTATATCTACATGTTTTGAATTATTATTTTTAAATTAATTCATTCAAATCATATAAATTGAATTTGGTAAAATGGATTACATAATTGGAATCTGTAGGTCTAAATAGGATAAATAGATCTCTTTTATTTTTGGCATAATATATGGTAATTGTGGTAAAATTTTCCATATTATTAACAAGTAAATTAGGATAATATAGAATAAAACAAAATGATAAGGATTCACTTTTTAATATTAATTATTATTTAATGAATTTTATTTTACACTCTACAACATAGTCACAAAATTTAGTTTCTTAATGGACACTTTTCCATGAAAACAACATAGCTTTTATTTAGATTTTTGAAAGTTACAGAATGTTACAGTTTTTGTTTTTAATATATCTTATGTGTCCAAATATGTAAAACATATAGTTAGAAATGAATATAAGTTGTTATACTTATCATAAAAAAATTTATTTCATGTTATAAATTTATTGTTTATTTTTTTATTATTTATTTACCATAAATTCTTATACAACACCGATGTAGTATTTATGTAATTAATAAAAACACATAACAAAACAATTTAAAAATATTAATGAAATCTAATCGGAGTGAGTTAATGTGTTCCAATAATTTTATAGGTGAATATAACAAATTATTTTTTGATAAAGGATTATATTTTAATTCCAACATTGTATTTGTTTTGTTAAATCAAAATTAATTGAATAGTGTCTAAATTCTCAATAATAATATTTTATGAGAATAATATTTCACTAAATACCTAAAAATCCTAAAAATCTTAAAATAGAAAAAAATTGGATAATATATGGTCTAAAATATCATCCATTTTCTATTTATAGGTCATTTTTACCATTTTTCGTGACTATAAATTTATTATAATTTAATATTTTGAGAAATTTCAAAAGTGCCCCTCACCTTAATTATAAAAGGGAACTCCCTACCAAACTTCCGCCCCAGAAATTTTATCTCTATAAATCCAAAAAATAAAAAACAATTCTCTATTAAAATTCTATGAACTCATTCTATAGGTTTTGGTCTTCCAAAATACTATCCATATAACCCGTTAAAGGAAATCGACAGGATTTGTTTCATAGAAGTGGTAATTTCCTTAATTGATCGCTTTCGTTTCTATTCTTTGTTAACCCATATAAATATATGGTATTTATCATGAAATAATATCTTAAATATAAAAAATAATTTGAAATTTTATTCAAATTTTTAAAACACCATCATACTCCCTCACCCCCACCAAAATAGAAGCCAAATAATCCCTCGTTCATACATACATCTTACCATCTCCACATATCAATAAAATTCATTTCCAATTAAAATATAACATCTAACTTCTTACCTTTTAAATCAATAAAAAACAAAACGATCGTTTTTGACTATGTTTTTATTACCACTCCTACAATGAGCTATGATTTGTTTCTTGTGTGCATTATACTAGGATGGTAATAAGGATAGATTTAATAAATATATATGATATATATAAATATATATTGATTTTTATAGTGAATTTTTAATTACCTTAATTTTCATTCCAACAATATAAAAATGAAAAATGATGTTCACGTGTACGTATGACCTACCATCTCTACAAATAGTGTAATTAATTTTCCTATATATAAATTTTATGGATGACTATAAATATGTATATAATGAATATATATGATATATTTATCAATTTTAATATTATGTTGATATTGAAACCAAGATAAATATACAAGGACCGAAACTAATAAACTGAAATAATCATGATAAATGTAATTTTTAACAAACCAAAAATAAAGATTTTAATATGGAATTATTGATTAAATAGGTCATGGAAATGATATAAATAATATATACATATATATGATATTATAAATATGAATATAAGTTTTTTTATATATTTATAATAAATCTAAATTTATTATACAAGTGTTTGGTGTTTATTCGAATCAAGGACAACTCTAAGTAAGGGATCTTCGTATCACTTTTTGTTCTTTGAGACACATGCCTTATATAGAATTTGTTTCATTTTTATGGTATATATAATACCCATGAATGTTATTTTTATTCATATCATTAAAATAATTGTATTTATATATCTATATAAGGTTTTTTCTTTTATATGGATTATTATTCTAGTTATACCAATGTAATGAGGGTTTATTTAACAATCTAAATGTTTTCAATAGAATCTTATTTTAATTTTCTGAATGAGGTACTTTTTTACAATTTTACAAAATTGTAGAACATATTTTTTTTTTAATTTCTATGGAATGAATGTATTTTTAATACAGCATTAATAAATATTTCTAGAATATTAATTAAAAAATTTACATGTTTATTTTCAAATAATGTTTTTATTTATTCACAGTTTTTTTAAATAATTTATTTCCTAGAAGAATAGTAGTTTTCCACAGGAAATATTTGAAGTTATTTTCTTCAAAATCATTTTCAATATTATATAACATAATTTTATGTCACTTTTTTTACTAGGGATATGATCAAATGAAACCATTCTTACTCATTATTTTTATGGTTAATATTTATGTGGACGAGATGTATACGGAAATAATTTATTTTGTAAAAGTTACGAATTCGTGAAATATATATGAAACCTGTTTTATTTATACAGGTAATGATATGATGATAAGATGAATATTTGACATAATGGAACTGATATGTATGATTTTAATTATGTAATGAGTGGTACTTATAGCTCCCTTCAATTCAATTGGTATAGTTTTATATCCCCTTAGATAATTATGGGATTTAAGTAAATTCTCTTTATTTACTATGGTATGCATGTAAATGTGCATGATCAATGATCAGAAGTAGGTTGTGATGCCTAATCTGTTATAGTTTAATAGTCTAGGTACTTAATCTTGACAGTATAAAAAGGTTTTATTCATATTTTCATACCACACTTTTATTACATGAGCTTATAGATCATGGTTGATTTATGATTATTTTTCACTCTTTTGATTCATGAACTTTTAAATGATGTAGTATTTTGTCATGACTCATGTTATTGATCTATGACATATTGGGTATGAAATTTATAATTTCTGTTTACGATCAAATACTCTTATGCTTATTTTATTCTTTAATATCATTATATATTTTTATCTTCTATGTATACCCTTACTGAGAATCAGTTCTCACCCATTCTTATATTTACATTTAACCAATTTATGAAATAAGGTTTTTAGTATGGTATGTCTAACAAGGGTTAATGTATTGATGAACATAAGGTGATACCCATATAAACTACTTGTTTGGGTGTTAATTTTTTCAAATATAATACCACAATATTATTAATGTGCAGATCATTATGATATGTAATGAATTTTCTTCTATTAAGATGTAATATCTATGTATGAAAAGTATATTTTGTTTCAAACCAGCCGATCTGAAACCATACATGAGTTAGAATCCAAATCATATAGAAAATATAGAAGATATTATCGAATGAATAAGCATGAATAAAAAAAATTTAATTAATTAAATAATAAATATTTTTCTTAAATTATGTCAACTCGGAGTTCCCCCAAACTCATTTCCAATGGTAAACACTCTATCGACTGACCAACAGCGTGGTCAGATAATTTTTAAGAGATCTCATGATTGGTGAAATTTCAATTCTCCCCCTGAAACCCCTCTGAGAGTAAAAACAAAAACTACATTGTTTTTTTAACTGCCATGATATGGTTTTTAACCCGAAAATACACACCATTATAATGAAAAATACAGGTTTCATTATTTATGGTATTCATAAATAATCTAGGAAGAAAATGCAATTATATAATATAAAGGAAATAATGTGTGTATAGATGATCAAATTTTGGGGAATATGGACTCATCAGGTTATATTCATTGTTTCAATTAGATGGTATTCTAAATAGATGATGAATGATTAACCATAAATAAGATGAAAAAACATATGTGTACACACCATGAAAAAAAATTGTATATGCATATTTGAAACACAATGCCACACCATGTGAATTTAAATAATAATAAAGATATAAGGATAAATAGTCTTGTCATGGTCAAACATGTCATTGTTTAAGAAGGTATCATTATTTAAAAATTTATAATATTTATGTGAGATTGAACTAATTTTGTGGGTACTTCAACAGTGGTGGTTACATAACATGGAAGAAGAACATGTTATTGGGTGAATATTTTCCATAATGACAGTTTTAATTCATCTCATCCCAAGTTTCTGGTGACCAATCAAAATTTACATTAATATTACATGATACCCTAAAAGGAAAAAACCATGATATTAATTCATGATGAATCATTACTATGAAAAAGGTAATATTTTTTTCCAAATTTTACCCCAAGAGACATTTTTATATCCCAATTTACTGGGACACTCTTTAAAAATGGTGTGTCTCTCAATTTAATCATTAGAATAAAGAGTCCAACATATTGATATACCATCACATGAAATACCAATATCTACAACCTTTAACACACCATCATTTGTAATCACAATATTATTAAATCTGTTTTTCATACAGAAAAAACATTATTCTTATAATATATATCATTCACAAATTTTTTCATATTATAAAAAATATTAAATTTATAAATTTACAGAAAAATATATATATAATATTGGTGTTATTCAATTTAATCCCTTATATAATTAATCTTTTCAATGTGATTTTATATTTTCATACAACTGGAAATTAAACTAAAAATATTTATGATACTTCTATATACCTAAAACATATAAAAATTTCCCAGTCATCACAACATAATAAATTTATTGAACTGTTACAACCTTGTGATTTCATCCTTTTATCATCATTATTAGATGTTAAACAATTAAAACATTATAAAGAGTTATACAAATTCTATGCTTATATATGAATAAAATATGGTCCAATTATTCTCATGACACAACTCTAAGGGTTTTAATATTTCCTTATGATCTATAACCCAAAATAATTCAAAATAAGTTAAATGAACGTAACATATATTGAGGAAATATAAAAATATTAATAATAATTATAGTAATTTGTTTCTACCCATCGAAAACATACTCAGTATCATATTAATAAGTGTTTTGGGTTACCATATCAAAATTCAATTTAGTGGGTTTTATCGGTATTTCATTGTTAGTGAAATGTAAAATCTCACTTGGAAGAGTTTTTGTAATAATATAGGATTATTTCTTACATTATTTTACATAAATAATTTTTTTTGTATCATTTTTTGGTTGTGTCCTCACATAATCATGACTCAATATGATGCATCATAACATCCCTTTATATTATCAACTATATTCTCTTGATTGTATTACATAGCTATCACAAATAATGGAAATTGTATGTATTCTATTATTTTACAAGTAAATACCTAATAATAGATCACTAATATCCTCAACCACTTTCTCACATATCTCTAACAGAATATATTTCGACTCTTTGGTTAATTTTGGAACAAATTTTTGTTTGTTTCTTATCTATGAAACTTTATGTTCCCCAATATTGAATAACCAACGAGAGTTATTTTGATTGTATCCCACTATTGTGCCCAGTAAGGATTTTGGTTTCACTTATTGTCTATATATCAAAATGTGTTTGCTGATGAAGGTGATGATTCATGAAATGTTATTATGGATCCATGATTATTCACTGTGTTTAATTAACGATAAATAATTCATGTCTATTACTTTAGTTTTACACTAATGGAAATGTGGAACTATTTCTAGACGAACTTGGCAAGATTACGTCACTATATAATCCTTAAATTTGACAATGGATATATTTTCCTATAAGGAAACTAAAGGCAAGAGTTGGTAAATTATATTATATTATATTCATCATGTTGTATGTGGAGTTGAGTTGTTTAATAATAGATGATGTTTCTTTGGGTATTCCCCAAATTCTTATGAAGAAATTCTACAATTTAGAGTTGATTTTGAGAAATGGTACACTCCTGGAACATAAATATTTATCATAGGAATATATTTCTAAGAATAATACGTCAATTTTGAACATAAAGCTTTATTATAAGACCTTTTTATATGTTTAATACTTTTATGATAAATTTGATACTCAATCATAAATCTTTTTTATTGAGGTAAAGTCTTTGAGAAAAAATGTATTCATTTTTCAAGGTATTAAAATTTTTCACTAGGTATCAAGTCCTAATGAATTATAAATGTCAATAGAGATAAAAAAAATTAAATAATATCTACACTCACAAACCAGAAGGATGATGTGGAAGAGCCACATGAGGACAGGCATCTGAATATTTTGAATGAGTTTAAAGTAGTTGATTTATTGGAGTATTTAAAATAAAGAAATACCTAAGTTATAAGGTGATTCAAGAGGAATATTTGACTTTGGATTCAAATTAGATATTTAAGAATATCTCTTATAATGTTAGAGATCTAGTATATTCCAAATATGAATGGAAACTAGTTTTAGTATAATTTATATGGATAAAAATATAGCTACGATGAAAATATAAAGTGACAATGATGATTGATAGAGCATGAATACACTATGAAATAGATTTCATTGAACATAATAAAAATATATATCATAGAGATATAAGGAGATGATGTCGAGCACCATTGAAGAGTAATAATTTCTATTTTGGAACCAAGTATTCATAATGCTAAGAATGATCTAGATCACTCTTGATCTGTAAAGATTCCTTAAACCAGCGCTACTATCAATTTTAATAAAAGAGTATAAGAGAAAATGATTATGTAGGCTAATGGAGGTAGATTATACTTCTAAGTGGAATAGAAAAAACCTTAGATAAGAATTAGATATTTTTTACCTATGTATCAACACCATTTATTCTTGGAATGTGTGATTTGGGGTGGGGAGATAACCAATCAATGTTTCAAGGACAACCAATTAATGGTTGTAGTGGATTCATCGTGATCATTGTAGAATATTTGTTTCAAGGGGATGAATAAAGATATTAGAGAACCCATGTTGTGGGGGTGAATAACCATTATGAAAAGCAGTAAGTCTTACAGTATATCCTTTTAAAAACTATATTCTAGTATCGTTGCTTATTAATTCTGAAAAAAATGAGGCTATAAAAAATAATTGAGTGGATTGAGAAGTATAAAATGTGAAAGAGGTTGGGTTAAAATGAAATTAAATTGTAAAAGAAAATATAAAACTAATTATCCCACTCCCCTATCAATGATATATAATATATGATAATCACTCCCATATTTTTAATTCAAATTTCATTAGTCTATACTTTTATTATATTTGGGTAACCCATATGAAGTAAACTCATATATTCTGTATTATTATTGTATCAGAGGATCCATATAACATAATTCATATGATCCCATTTAGATTACTAGTATATTGTAGGATTTTATAAAATCCATATGAAATATTTGTCCTTGTTCAATGAATTACATACATGAGGGTGGGAATTTAACTAGAAATTTAATGTTTTTGTACATGTGTTTCTGTATTAGAAATCAACTTTTAACATGAGTCAAAAAATGTATTCTCATATTTTTTACCATTATGACTGAATTTATGAAAACATTTACCAATTTTACTATATATAGTCAAGGAATATCACCCAAAATGTTTTAAATTTTTAATTCCAAGAATAATATCAATTTCTATGAGATGCTTCATCGTAGACAAAAAAAATAATGATATCCTTTTGTCTCGCGTATACCTACAAAATTGGTTCTAAAAATATCAAATCATCTATATAGAGTCAATGTAAAACTCTATAGTGTTTTATATTAATTTGTTATATATACTAATTAGAATTATTATGTATATAAATTTAAAAAAAATAGTAGAATCAAACATTTCATCCCACTACCCTGGAGCTTGCCATTGGCCATAGAGATAATTCAAAAATTTATAAACATTGTGATTATTTATTTTTAAAAAAAAATTATATAGTTTTCCATATTAATTTATTAATATTAACTATAATTTAAAAATTATTTTTTAACATCCATTTAATAAAAAGATAATTGATTAAATATAAAAAAACCTAATTGAAGTAATTTTATCAATATGACTATTAGGGTAAAAATAATCAGAACCCTTTATTATTTTTGTGTCCTTTAGTAAAAAATAGTTCATTAAAATCCTGAATTATTACATTATAATCATATTTTCAACTATAAATCCCATTGTACAAAATATTAATTAAACTGTATGTTTTATATTTGATGATCCAAGTATGTATTTCTATAATCAAATCTATCTCCTCATTTGTCACCTACTTCCAGAATGATTCATCTCTAGAAACAATAACTTTCTTGAATTATTTTTGATCATTATATAAGTTTAACATAATTTTTATCTTTATTATAATATTTTTTTATCACCATTAAAAATTAATAGCAATGATTCAATAAATATAAGATATCGATGAATATATATATATAAGAACCCTTCCATAAAAATCAAATATTCTACTGAATTTAGACTATAATTATTATTCTATCATTCTCAATGAAACACTAGGGATAGAGTTTTATATAATTAGAAAAAACAATAATAATGTAAAACCATAAAATTTATGTGTACACTCTTAATCAGTATCCATTTTTTCATAGCACAAATTTCTTTAAATTGAATCATGATTTCTTTTAATAATAAATCTTAAAAACATTCAACTTGAACGTATCCTATTCCCTTCCCATCCTTTTACACTATAAAAAAACATTTTAAAAAATGGAATAAACAAAAAAATAACATTAATGGTTATAAAATACATAAAATGAATTCTCCAATATAAACACATTAAAACATCTCTTAAAATCATACATGTTTATTCTTAAAAGAATCATATTTTAGAAAAATAATTATCAACCCTTTTTAAAATAAATTTTTTTCCATGATAAGTAATTATAATTCACATAAATGTAATCTAGGTGACTTGGTACATCGTTTTCCTTATCACTCATACAAATGGAGTAATCAATATGGACAACCTCCAACTATGGAGCACCTTATTCATTGGATGTTATAACATAATCTTCTGTATTTGGATTATCACAAAACTAACCATAATTGGTTTATAATGTAACCACCAATAATCTTAATCGATGAACAATAACCTTGAAAACAATATAAATAATAAACTATTTCATCATAAAACACTCTTTGAATAAAATATATATTCCATTTTTGAAATCAATCATTTTGTAAAAAAAATTAACGTATAAGGTAAAACAATTTCATTTTAAGTAACCATATAAACAAGTCAATTTAGCTTCCAAATATTATGGAGACATTAATGTTGTAAAATATTTTAATTATATATTTTAAAAAAACATTCAATATATTTTTTTAAAAAGAAACATTTAAGATATCATTTTTAATAGAATGTATCTTACAAAAAACCTTAAAGAGATACTTTTTTGAAAAAAGTTGAGATATATTCTTAAATTTTCTATTCAAATAAATTACAAAACATATTTTCAAAAACATTGACATGAAATATAAATATTTTAAAAATAAATCTTTAAAATAAATAAAATAATGTTTATTATATATTGAGTCCCTCACATTAAACATTGAATTAATTTAATTTTATTTAACCTATAGTATAATGGTTTTATGTGTGTTATTAATTTATACTATAACCATATTCATATTTAAGATATCATATATGGTCCACTTATATCATAATAATTTGTTATTACCCTAGTTTTGGTTGTTAACTACATTATTTTACAAGTCATGTTGTGTTATGTAAGTCTTAGTTCATATATATATATGATATACTTCCATAATCTCTAAAATGATATTAAGATCATATATATTATATTTATTCACAATATACATTTCTCTAATAATTATTTTATACTGAATGTATAAAATGAATCACATCACATCATGGAGATGGTAGGTAGAATGTACACACGAGGAATGATATCATTCCATTAAATGGAGAATTGGTGAGGAATTGGGTGAAATATTAATTATTTAGAATAATTTATATTTAATAAGATCTTTATTTCTTATTATTTCCATTACTATAAGAATACATGTAATGTGGTGATGAAAAACAAATAACACCACTGTGTGGAGACGGTAAGCCGTACATACACATGCACTATGCATTTGTTTTTCTTAGGATAGATAAAAAGTGTGATATGTTTTTCTTGAATTAATAAAATACATGTATATATATAATACTGGAGTTATTATATTAGTATGTAAAAACAAATGAAGAGGAGGTTTAATAATAAATAAACATGAAAGAGTCGGTAAGGTAGATTAGCTCTACTTCGGCGAGCCTCATTTAGATCTTTTCTTAAGGGACCTAAGGTTCATCTTTTCAAAGGACCAAACCCCCCAAAACATAGATATTGTTGTTGGGAGGAGAAATGGAATTAGTTTTTCGACCTAATAATCTCAATGTGATATAATGATCCAACTTAAGGGGTACCCTTTATAATTGAGGAGAGGGAACTTTTGTAATTTCTAATAATATTAAACTATAATAAGTGTATTCAAGATCCAAAAGCTTCCAAGTATAATATAAATGTAAAAGGGATTAAATTTTAGACCATGTATTATCTCCTTTGACATTATTTAATTTTTTTGAGTTTTATAAAAATAGAGAAAATGTTATATTAATGAAATAAATTTTTTGTCAAATTTGATATTATCCATTAAAATGACATTGAAAATATCAAAAAAAGTGTCAAATTTGATAAAACGATTTTATTATTTCCAATTAATGTATTATTTTTCAATTTAATTCTTGTATAAGATAATTATAATAAAATTATATTTATTATAATGTATTAATAACACTTATTTGACTTTTCCATTAACTTAATTATTATTAAAACATCATTGTGTAAGTATTTATGGTATTTATATCATCATTAAAAACAAAAAAAACATTCAAGAAGAAGATGAAACTTTTTTACTTTAAAAAAAAATTATGGTCAAAATTATCTTGAGGAAAACCATATATTAAAAAATATTATAATTATTAAAAACCATAGTGTGATCATTTTGACTTTCTATTAAATAAAATAATACATGGGACCTAATGTCAAACTATGTTGATCCATGAGGTCCCAAATTTGACCCATGGAATAATATGTTCATATATTACCTATCCAATATGATTTGGTAAAATATTTAAGTTATTTAATTGTTCATATAATTTCAATTAAAACCATTTTATTTATTTTTCTATTAATTAAATAATTAATGCATCATTATTGTACAATACTTTAATGAAATTATTTCTTCATTAAAAATTTAAAATAAATTAACATGATGAATTGAAATATCATATATTTATAAATACTGTTAATTTTCAATCATATATTCTAAATAACCATATATTAGAAACATCATACTTATTAAGAACCATATTGTGACAAGTTTTACATTTCCAAAAATAAAATACTATAACAGACTTAATTTCAACTAATTTGCAAGAAAGGTTCATGAATTAAAAACATGGAATTTTGATGTCTATATTTACTTATCCAATAAAATGTGTACAATTCCTAGGGTAATTTTTCAAAATTTATTATATTAATTCTACCTTTAATTACTAGATCTACCCATAGCTATGGAAATAAAAATTACTAAGTTTAATATTAATAATTTCCAAAAAAATATAAAAGGCCTATTTATTAAATTTTGAAATTATTATTCAAACATTTAATCCATTTTTTTAAAATTATAATCAAACAATTGAATGAATTTAACATAAAATTACACATGAAAATTGTACTGAAAAATGGTTTTTTTAAAAAAATTCCTCTTTTAAAATATCCAATGTTTATATAATAGATACAATTTTAAACCACATTAAAAAAATACCTAGATTAATTTCATTCAAAAATAACTAATTAAAATTTTAAAAAAATGAAAATCATAATCTTAATTTGTAAATAAAATATTGTTTAAAAAAACCATATTATTAACTATTCGTTGAAAATTCAATACTTTCATAAAACTATCAAAATTTCACAATAAAATAATTTTTTTATGTTGATATAAAAATTTAATTCTATTTTATCAGCTACATTTAAAACAATTGTTGAAATTTATCCTATTATATGTACATAAAAAAATCAAAAAAAAATAATGAAAACATATTTTTTAACAAAAAAATGACTTTACTAAAAATTATATTATTTTTTTATAATCACAAACAAAAAAATTCATATTGAGTTATACAATAGGTTTATTTAAAAAACATATCTGACGATTCAAACCCACAAATTTAATAGTTAGATTATAACAGTCACATTTAAACTATAATATTAGGTTGTTTGATTAAGCGTTTTGTAGAGTAGCATATAATTTATCTAATATAGTGATTCAATTTAAAATATTAGTATATTAAATTATTCTCCCCGTTTAATAATTTTTCCCCCCAATTTAAACTTGGCATCAAAATCTTGGGGTTTCACTCCTCAAAATACCTTTGTTGAAGAACTTCATATTAAAAAGAATTAATTAAACATTCACTTGATTAGAGATAAAAAATGTATGAAGGTCACCTAAGATATCACATGATAGGTTTCCTTATAGGATAACATAAGAGGGAAGTGAAAAAATGGATATGTAAGATAAACATAACTCCAAAATACTAATTGAGGGTGGTGGATAATATAGTCAGTGGAAGTTTAACCATTACAAAACCATAAATCTATGATAGGTAAAAAGGACATGGATGTATAGTTAATAAAAGTAGAAGGATATCAAAATTATACAAATATAACATTACGTAATAGTGTAGTAACATGAGGAAATATACTTACTTGATAAAAAAAATCATCCTTTAATCAATTTCTACCAAAAACTCACCTATTAATCCAAATGATGAGTAGGATTTTTCCCATTCCAAAGGAAATATAATAAACTTATATGAATCACAAAATCCACATAATAAATAAAATAAATTTTACTATTATTTTATAAATAAATAAATAAAAAAATTGTTAGTACTGTATAATATAATTCCTATACATAATTAATCCTCAAAATTAAATAAATAACTATCATTAAAATTCCCCAAAAATACTGTAGACTAATATTAAAACCCAAATATAAAAAATAGTTAACCCCGTAGTCTTCAAAGATAAATTTACCTCAAAAAAGTATCAATCACCTTTAATTTGTCATATAAAAATATAATTTCCTAAACAACATTATCTTTAAAAAATGATAACCATTTCCTTAAATTAATTGAATCATCATAAATACACAATAAAATTTTATATGGTTCAAAAATAAAATTAATCCTTTACTCCTAAAATTAAACTACATAGTATTGTGTTTACCATAATAATACAAGGTTCCCAAAATAGTGAAAATATTCTAAAATTACATTAATCAGTTAATCCCCAAATCATTTTCCAATATCATGACTATCTATTTGATAAAAAATACATTCCTAACATGAACTTATCCTTTATTTTTAATATTTTTTAAATTAATAAAAATAGTTTCATTTTAACCAATACATGAAATAGACTAGTGGTAGGAAATTCATCATTTTCACCCTTTGGTTGTGGGTTCAATTCTTCCAGCCATACTAAACATGGCGGGTTGTTACACGACCAATAGGTAGTCCTATTTCCAAAACCGATAATACTTATAACATTGGTAGAAATTTCATAAACATTTTCACAACTAACCATGATATATTCAACATTAAATAAATGTTTTAACCACAATTTTTATTTCATACCTTTTATTTTTCTTCCCAAAAATAATAACCCATTATTACCTCAATGATAAATGTCTCCAAATTTTTCAGTAGTAACCTTAAAATTTCATAACATAACTCCTTAAAGTGTGATCCAAGGGAACAAAACTTATGTTCAGAGTTAAAATTATAAACCCATGATAATATACATAACTCTATAGAAAGATTCGCCTAGAAACATACTAATCTCTAATGTTATATAAACCATGTTTTGATAACAACTATAAGGAATCGACTTTGAACATCACATATTATAGTGAATTTAGACTAGAATTGTCTTTCTTTTACTTCAAAAGTTATTTTAGGTTTTGTTTTTAGATAATTTGGAAAAAACATACAAATTAAACCCTTACATTTCACTTGTAAACATTTAATTTGTATCTATTTTTTTAATAAAAAGTCTTTAAAATAAATCAAGAATTTTTTTCTTGATAAATATTCACAATTTTCATCATCACCCCATCCTTATCCATACAAATCCATTAAACATATGAAAAAAAAAATTTATAACATTGGATGTGTACGAAACCATCATCAATGGATACACAATAAATAAAAACATTACATCAATGAAAACCCATAAAAAAATTGCTTAAACAAATATTTTTACATTGAAAAAGAATCATATTTTCCAAGAGTACATTATATTACCTTTTTAAAATCAATAATTTTACATGAAAACTCATTAGAAGGAACATAATTGTATTGTAGGTAGCTTAGGACATCATTTTCTATATCACTGTTATAAAGGGAGTAAGCAATATCATCAGCCTCCAAATCCAGAGTTCCTAATGAATTGTGGGTTATATGTTAACCACTTATCCTTGGTTTATCACAGAACAACCTATAATTGGTAAATAATGTAACAAATATTTACTGGTTTATCATGGAACTTCCCATCATTGGTTTATAACGGGTGAAATATTCATTATTAAAAAATCACAAGAACCATTATATCAACATTAATCATGAAATATTACATCATAAAACACTCTTTGATGACATTAAATATTAAATATTAAAAATCACACATTTTGAAAACTATGCGTCCATAATGGAAAAAAATTTATTTTAAATTAACCATATATACTTGTAAATTCACATTCTAAATATCGTAGAGACATGAAAGTGGGAAATTCCACTCATTTCATATATGTAGAAAACAGTCCTTATATTTTTTTGCAAAAATATTCATTTAAATTATTTTTAAAAGAAATAATTTTACATAAAACCCTAAAGAATCATTTTCTATTTTTTTTTAATTATAAAATTTAATTTTCAAATAAATTAATAAAATACATTTCAAAATCATGCACCTGAAATATAATAATATATAAAATATATTCTTAAATCAATTAGAAAATTGTTTTTTAAATTAAGAGACCATTTCCTTTCGCTTTCCTTTAAGGTATTGTTCTTCAAACTTTTGTATAATGTTTTAATGAATTTTATTAATTTTTACCAGAACCTTATACAGATTTATGATATCATATATGATAATATTATATCGTAATATTTTGTTTTTACCCGTGTTTGAGTGTTATCTACTTCATTTTCTAATGCACGTTTTATCTTATAGGTCCCAGTTCTTATTAATAGAATGTAGGTTTGTAATCTCAAAGATGATATCAGTGTAATAGATATAATATTTATTAATTATATTCTTTTTTTCATTAATGATTAATTTTGAACATTGGAAATATATCACTTTCGATCATAGAGACGATAGGGAGTGCGCACACACAAGAGAGGATATTATTCTATTAATGGGTGAAACTAGAAAAAATTTAATGATATATTATTTATAAATTATCAATATCATTTCATAAGTACTATAAAAGTCAATTATTTCCATTTTTAAAACCTTACATGTCAATTTGGGATGAAAAATAATTACACAACTTTGTGGAGATGGTAAATTGTGCGTACACACACACACAATGCTTTAGTTTTTCATATGATGGATAAAAAATATTAAAAGGTATTTTATAATAACAGAATATCATGATAAATATGATACTGGATATATTATTTTCATATGGAAACAATAATGAATATCAGGATGAATAAGAAATAAAGATGAAGGAGTTTGTAAGGATGATTACCTCTTCTCGAGAGAACATCATTTAGATCTCTTCTTAAGGAATCTAGGGTTGGTCTTTTAGAAGGATAAAAACCTCCCGAACATGTATAAGTATGTTGGATAGATAAATGGTATTAGTTATTTTGAGATATACAACTCAATGTTATATAAATAATTGAAGGGAGAGGTTCCCATTGGTAATTGTGTTGAGGGTCACATTAGGATTTTCACAAAATATAAAACATTAATAACCCAATTATAGATAAAAACCCTTAAAAGTAGGCATTAAATGTACAAGGGATGAAATTATAGACCAAATATTATCCACTTTTCCCATATTTAATTTCATTATGATTTTTAAATAATTTAATCAAATAATTATTCATGACATATCATTATTGTCAAATTTGATACTACTCATTTTTATGACAATAAAAAACGTAAACAAAAAGTAAAATTAGAAAAAACTATTTTATAATATCCTATAAATATAATATTCCTCTATAAAGTTTACTTATCATCTTAATAATCTTAAATTTTATTTATTTTAATATCATTTATTTTATTTTCCATTAATTTAATAATTAAAGAAACATTGTTGCGTACGCATTTATGATATTTATACCTTCCCTAAAAATTAGAAATAAATTTCCATGAACATTAAAAATATTTTAACCTTCAAAATACTAATTATGGTTTAACATCTATTCTGTAAAACAGAAAATTATAAAATTTTGTACCAATTAAAAACCATAATATAAATAGTTTTAATTATTTTAAATAAAATACATCAAGGGACCTAATATCAACTAAGTGGACCCAAAATGTCCTAAATTTGAAACACGGTTGATTATGGTCCAAAATAACTTATCCAAAAATATTGAATCAAACTATTTAATTTAATAGTTGTAATATTTTTAATTAAAATCATTTCCTTTATTTTTTGATTAATTAAATAATTATTTCATCATAATTATGAAAGCCTTTAAGGTAATTATATATTAACTAAAAATTAAAAATAAATTTCTATAATGAATTAAAATATTTTTTCTTTAAAAATATTATTTATTGTTTACAAAATTTAGATGATCATATATTAAAAAAATTAAACTTATTAAAAATTGTAGTGTGACGGGTTTGAATTTTCATAAAATATAATACTATAAGGGACTTAATGTCAAAAATAGTCTCCAATGGGTAATAAACTCAACCCATTTATGATTTTGGTTGAAAAATACTGGTACCATAATATTAGGACATATTTTATTATAATTTTACAATATTATTAACATTATTTTTACCCTTGATTAACATATTCCCCTTAACTATAGTAATCAAAATTACTATGTTAACTATTCAAAATGTAAAAAAAATAATGTGACCGATTTTCTAAATTTTAACCTGATAATTACATATGTGGATCCATTTAACAAAATTCCGAATACAAAAGTGGTTGAATTTAATTTAAAATTAAACCATCAAAATGCATAGAAAAATGTTTTTTTGGAAAAATTCCTCTTTTAAAATATAAAATGTTTCTATAATAAATTCAAGTATAATTTCCATTAAAAACAATAATGGTATTATTTAAATTATCAATGAACTAAATAAATTTTAAAAAAAATTAAATTGTTAGTTTACCTCATAAAGAAAATACTTTTTTTAAAAAAACTTGTATTTTCCACTATTCATTGAAAAAGAAAACTTTTCAGAAAACTGCCAGAATTTCACTACGTGAATGATTGGATATAATGATTTAAAAATTGATGTTTTTTTGATAAAATATATTCTCTAATACTTAAAGAACTTAATTTTATTATTTTTAAATAAAAAATAAATGAAAACCATTTTTAAGAAAACATGTTTATTGATGAATAAATTTACATTACCAAAAACTATGTGATTATTATATAAGAACATAAAAATTCATTAATATTTAGTTATAACATTGTATTTATATTATAAAATTTTTATTCATATTTATAGCTGCTAATTTAACATCCTGTTTATAATAGATGTATTTAAATAAAAACATTTGGTTGTTCATTTAAGCAAGATATGGCATAACATGTACACTATATAACATAGTGTTTCCATTTTAAATAACATGATGATACAATATAAATCACAGTCTATGTCTTGAACTCCATCTAGATTTATCCCCATATTGAAAATTACACTCCACATCTGGGATTGAATCTAATTGAGTTCCTAAACTGAAATATATAGAATATTCTATTCCACATTTCTTTATAAAATTTATCTTTAATTAATTGTGTACCTCTTTATTGAACAGTGACATTAAGTTTCACAAAAACAATTCTTTATGGTTTATTCCAATTATGTTATATAATAAATATACATTTAACATCTTATAGTCTTAATATTGACATCTTAGGATCAAGACCAGTAGAATAGGCTATAAACCCCCCCCCCCCATATTTTAAGCATTGAATAGTTAGGATTCCTACTTTTCCATATTTCAGAAGGGGATAACTACGGTTTTCATAAATCTATTCAATTTTAAAAGTAAGAAGTAGTAAACTAACCTTCACCCACAATAGTAATTATAAATTTTGATCCATTTTACATATAATTCAACATTTATACTAATATCTGATTTTCTCTTTCTAAAAAACTTATTTTTTGTGGTGTTTATGGTTTTACACACTACTATATAAGATGAGTTTTCACATATCATTACAAGATCATGGTAGTAGAATAAACCCATTTAATGTTTCTAGTTTAAGATCATAAATCAAAATTTAGTTTCAAGACTACTAAATATAAACATGCATACTTGAATCATAAAAAACTCCATATTCATTACTTTTATGGTAATGATTGTACAAGATCACCTAGTGATAGACAACAAACTCATACATCCATCGGTAGTACACCAACCAATATAATTCTCATTCACAGTGAGAGGACCGTTGAAACCCATGGTTTTCTTGCTCCTTATTTGTGAATATGAATAGTGAATTGGGCTGAAGAGTATCCTGATTATGGATTGTCCTAATTACACATGGTATATTAGAGTGTTCCCAACCATTATATTGGCTCTTTTTATTCAAGTATGTGAGATTAGTTTGGGATTCCATCCCATGGTAGCCAAGATATATTTTTATAGAACATGCCTATTGGGTCTGAATAATCACTATACAATTAAATTATTATATCATGCATGTAAAATCCCAAATGAACTTTTATATCGATTCATAACCTAAGGAATCCATTTATAAGATGTCAAAGTGTATTCATAATAGGCATATACCCTGAAGTATATCTCGGACTATATGACATTCCATGTGATATAATATGGATGTTCGGTCTAGAAACTATGACTTGAAAATTATCCACTGATAATAATATTTCTATATAATATACACGTAGTTTTATTGTTTGCAATATTTTACACACTATAATAATAAAATATCGTTAAACCCCATAATATTTCACGATGGTCATATATTATATAAAATATTTTATATTAATCGAATAATTATCATTTGAGTTCATGAAAACTATGAATCAAATGTGAAGTAACGATAAATTAGTGATTTAATTCTATAAAACCAGATATATTATATATTCCCAAAATCCATTATGAATAATTGAAAAAACCATATATAATAATCTTCATGATAGATAAAATATGATATACTATAGAATTAGTTTTATGTTTGTTTCACATTTAGGGATTTTAATAAACTCAATATATATTTATGTAATTCCTAAAAAAATATTTATTTGAACACCAAATAAAATCAGTTAATTAAACTCCTCAATGATTAATATCTATTACGTAATATATCTTTAATAATGGGGGTTATTAAGAATCAAATTCTAAATATTCATTTCTTTTGACATATTAATAAATCTAAACTCTACAACCTCAAGTGAAATTATGTTAATAGCATATTTCGGATACATACAAGTATTTTTAAGTTCATAATTATCATTCATAGAATAATTTCCACAATACCTTCCATGAAATAGTTTTGAAACTAATGTAACTACTTTCATTAATCATGTACAAAAATACCAAAAAAACCTTTCTATATAGAGTTTTATTCACATTTTATGTTGGATGGCATAATATTTTATTAGTTATCATTGAAAATTTCTTAGTATAAACATTATCCCACTACCCACTTATGTAGTAAATTATCCTAAAAAATCATGTAAATATACATAATAACATTTATTAAGAACTAACTCTAATTTCTTTTTAGAATGAAAATTTCACAAATAAACAATTTTTTCTAAATATTATATTATATTAATTTAATTGGGGTTTTATTTTCTGAGAAAAGGTATTATTCATTAAAATGTGATATTTAAGGGGGGTAGGAACAACATTCGTTACATTTTAAAAATATCTACTTGAACACCTTTAGCTTTTATTATATAATTTTATCATTGTATCCTTTTGAAACATGTTATATAAGTTGATGAATCAAAAATAATATGTACTAAATCCATTGTCTCATATAATTCAAAATAATAATTTGTTAAGCCAAAATCGATTTATCATATATGCTAATTGATATGAATATACAAACACTTTACATAAGTCCATAGGAGATTAATATATTCTTTTTAATTCAAATCATTAGTATTCAAACTCTTTTCATCTTCACTTAAATGAAACTATAAAATCTATGAATTATTCACGTGATTTAGAACTCTTATATTAAAAACATTTTTAAAGTATAAATTTTGTATCACATACCGTTAAAAATGAATAATTGGATTATATACCATTTATACATGACATTGAAATCCCAGTAGTTCCAAAAACATCTTTAGGTATCTCATATAATTTCATCATGTGGAATACATTTTCCTCTTTCATTATAACACCTGCAAGTTTAATACATGTTTACTAGATATTTTTAAAAACATTATTATACATTCCAACTAACTTTTTTTATGGTTTGATGTTTTACCCACTTCTATTATCAATAAAAACTAAGATCCTAGAGATAAAAATTGATAAATATTCTATTCTAAACCAAATAATAAAACTATGTAAAAACTTATGGAACTCATTCACATCGTTGTAACATTTCCATTTTTTAAAATAAAATGATTTCCATATCTGAAAAAAATACTACTTAGATATCTCCACTATCAACTAGTAATTGACATACATATTCATATTGAGTATATGAGTGAAGACTAAAATTCCATTGGCCATTTTGTATCTAATATGATTGAATCATTATTTAAATAATTCTATTCATCCAATAAGAATCTATATTCCATGTGATGAACAACTACATCATTCTATTACTAAATAAGTATATACCCCAAATCATAGAATTTACCGAACCTCATAAATTTTCTTAACATACATTATTAAGAGTTTCTTACTTTAATTTTTTCTTTCTCTGGGGTTACTATCAATGCTACGTTGTGTTATGATGATGAAATTCATCAAAAATAATATAATTTATCAAATGAGTATAATATTTTACATATTTTCATTAAGTAATTTTAATGAAGTTACTCTCATTAAATGGATCGTCGTATACATCATTACCCATAGTGGTCCAAGACCAAATATTTCATCATGACTAACACTTGGTGGAGAATTTAAATAACCCATTACTATATATGGTATAAATTCATTATCAATCATATCATATATGATTATTTCATGGATAGGTGGATAACTCTTCAACCAAATCCATCATGTGGATTCACTCAAATCTATTCCTTAAGTATCCTAACTATTAGGATATCCGAGATAACTCCAACCCAAATAGAATTCCATGAAAAAGAAACCTAACCATTTGGGTAACCTTATTTATTTTCGTCCTAACATAACATAATCTTTGTGAACCTATATATTTGGTGTAATGATATAGAATAATAAACATCATGTCAAGTACCACATTGTAATGAATACCAAACATGGTATTCAAGGGGTTTTATTTTAAAAATATATCTACATTACTGCAGGTATTCTATTTACATTTATTTATGATTCTAGTGATTTATTTTGGAATCATGTTGAATAAAAAAATTTATATTTTGAACCCATATTAATGTGCATGTCATTACCAATCCAATAGTATTTTTTGTCATCCCAAATATTTGACCCCAATATATAAACAAATATCAAGAAAAATTATTATAGAAAAGGTACATATAAATTTAATATGAATTTTTAGAATTATATAAAATTATGAATACCTTCATGAGTAATCATGGAGCCACAAATATCAAACCCCGCCTTTCTATAATAAGAAATAATCCTTTAGGCCATTGATAAGTTCAACTAAAATTCACAATATACATGGATAAATTACTCAATAGTGATTCCAATTCATCATAACACTAATATCTAATATGTATACAATATATTTGATAAATAAATTTAAGATAATAACTTTAACTACTATCAAAATTCAAGGTATAAGAAAACTAAACTCATTATCAATCATACCATATAACTACTTATAAACATATATGATAACATTGAAACATTTTAACAATGCTAAATAAAAGTATACAAATATTAAAAATATAATAATTTTATATAATTGAATAAATAATTCCATTAACTCTAAATAAATCAATAATTCTCATATTTATACATGATATAATCATTTTAAAAAAAATATTAAATATATCTAAAAAAACATTTTCATTTTTCTAACCATATTCTATAATCTTTAAGACAGTCACATTATATTGAATTCCAAAAATGACCAATTTCATATTATTCATTTCATATAATTCATATTTAATAGTTGACATTATATAAAATATAAAAGAAATTGTAATTTATATTATGTAAATTATTTAAATAATTAAAATTATAAATATTAGTTATTTTATAATCATTGATCAAATTTATCATTAAAAATCATTTTTATGGGTTTTAAATAATTTTCAAAAATTACTCCTTCAATTAGAACATTTCAAAATAATAAATATGAATAATTCATAAATTTAAATATAAATTCTATTTTATATTTGGCCTCATTTTTTATATAATAAACAGTTTCTAAAGTATTCTTATAATTTCAATATAAGAACATTATATCTAAACAATATTTCTTTCCATATATGTTTCACCAATTTCTTATAAATAAATTTAATACTAAATCCTTGAAAATTACATCCTTTGTAATCCTAATTATATCATTTTTCATTCTTCTATTAATCCTATAAAATATATTTGTATTGATATATATATAATATTTATCCATACATAATATTCAAATTAGATAAAAACATAGTTATACGTGTACATTTAAATGGAATACATAAATAAATACAAATTGTTTTATTATCTCCACATGAAATATAAATATATACCATTTATATGAAATATATTCATGGAAATATGATAATTTTAATTCCTAACTCGTTTGTTTTATAAAAAAAATTATAAACAATAAGATTATTTATCCCAAATGATAATATTAGTTATTTTTTCATGAATCATATTTTATGATTTATTTAGAGATTTTAAATTAAAATCCACTATTAAATTAGAATGTACTATTAGATATCATTTATGTGGAAAAGTAAAATACCATTATATATAGAGTATCATATATTAAAGGTTCATTTCCAAACCACACTATAATAAGTGAACAGTATATAATAGAGTAACTGTTACATTTAATTTCTATAGAATTGTAATATCTTCTATATAATGGAAACATAGGCTCTTACACATTTCTAATCATTATTAAAGATATACACTATATTGTGAAAATGAATAAATGGTCAATTTTTTCATAACCTAAAATTTATTCTCAGCCTATGATATCACATATCATAGCGTATGACTCATATAAACCACTTGAATTTTAATTTATTTCACCATACGATATGAACCAATTATACCCTATAGTTTTAAAAAATATAGATTTATGATATCCTACATTGTAAAGAAATGAATATTGATTTGGTGTGTAATGAAATGTCCTAGGTCGGCCTAACACACGACCCATTCAAGCTCTAAAAGATGACCAAAGTTCATTCTCATTCTCCATGGGCTAGAGAAATGTATAAGTTTAAAAATATAATAATTATGGATTATTTCACCCTTAGAATCAAAAAATATTACATCCCAAAATCTTCCTAAAAATGATGGAAGTCCAATTTATATTATAACACCCCGGGATTTTATAAAAAATATTCGTTTTAATTTCATTAATGACTTCTGTTGTACGCTACACCAAAAGGAGCTTTCAAAACATGCATCCTTGACTTGCCTTGCATTACATGCAATCGTGACGTTCCTCGATAGCGTGTGTAGTACGCAATACCGAGTTTCACTAAACGAGATATTATTATAATATTATTATGAACTAGCCGTTATGAATAGTAATACCCACTTTTTGAAATTTTATAAATTTTGAATTTTAAAATGGACTTTATTTTTGGATTCGGAAATATCGAAATTAGCTTAGGGTGAAATTTTGGTACTTTTCGGATAACTTTCATTTTCTGATGAATAGTGAAAATTACTTAATTTTAATTAAAAACAACATTTTTATTCGAAATAATTGATAGTGATAAATTATTAATTTGAGTGGTTTTAAAGTATATTTATAATATATTTTTACAATTTAATAAAATTTTATTCATTGGATGTAATTTCACATTTAAACCAGACATAAACAAGTGTCAATCTTTTGATAGTTATTATCTCTTCAGAATATGCTATTTGTTTTGATGACGGGAATTAATTTTTAAATTAATTAATGCAACTGATATTTTTTGAATTTGGTAAAATAGACATCATTTTTGAGTTCATAATATCAAATATAGCTTAGGCTTAATTTTTGGTATTTTTCGAGAAACTTTCATTTTTTGATGAATAGTGAAACCACTAAGTGGTAGTTAAAAAAATGAATTTCTCATAAAACATAATTTTACCGCTTCTGTGAGTGGAATTTCAAAAATCTGAGAGGCACAATTGATTTCATTAAGTAAAATGTGGTTCAATGAGATGAAATTAATTTTTGGTGAATAGTAATTTTTTACTTTTTTTACCACGGTTAAAAGTAAATATGGTAATTAAGGGTAAAAATGATATTATTATTACCCTAAAATATGTCCTAATTCTATTGGATAAGTGTAATTCGACCACAAACAACATTATGAATAAAATATGACCATTTAGGCCCACTTTGATTAGATTAGGAGATTTATTATTAATTTATTTAAAGAAGGGTTGAAATAGTTAAAATCAATGTTTAATAAGTAAATCATTTTTAATATAGGGATATACATAAGATAAATTCGAATATGAATATTAATTAGAAATATAAAAGGATTTCCTACATAATGATATTTAATTTGTAATTTTTAGACATTAAATAATTTAATTTATTTATGACACAATGATGATGTAGTAATTATTTTAATAATGAAATATTGACATAATTGATGTTATAAATACCCAAATAAATGTAATATAATACTTGTTATGAATTCCAATAATTTTCTATGTTAATATGACATGTTAGTATTGATTTGATTCAATTTTTTCGAACTAATCATTCTGTTATTATTTTCAAAAAAATCAGTTACCAAATAGTATCAAAATTGACATAAAATAGGTTTTAAAACAAATACTATATTATTAATTGTTATATTATTCCAACAAATCTAAGGATAATAGAAATGACATAGATAAGGTTATATATTTTTAATAATAAACAACTTGGGGTTCTTTTGGCTTATTATAGTAAGTTTATTAACCTTATAGTGTAAGAAATCAAGAAGACATGATAAAAGTAAAATTATTTAACTTAAAGTTAAATCTAAATGATAATGTCAAAATAGGAACTTAAACTTTTCTAAATTATATTGGATGAGAGTATTCCAAACCATCCTCACCTTAGCTTTGAAATAAATAAATTTGAAGCTATTTAAAACCAAATATGACTTTATAATAAAATAATATTTTTAGTTTTCCAAAGGTGCCCCTCTCCTCCCTTATAAAAGGGAACCTCCTCCCTCTCTTCCTCACACCACATTGAACCTTCAAGCTCGTACAAACCCTATCAATTTATCCTCTCCACTTCCCTATAAATATCCTAGAGGTTTTTTTCATCTTCAAAGACTACTTTTATTTCCCTAAAAGGAGGTCTCAAAGTGGCGCTTCCAAGAAGAGGTAATGTCCATTACCGATTCTTTCAACTTTATTTCTTCTTCCACTTCTTATTCTTTAGTTGTTTCATTATGAAGTAATGACATCAGTATAACTCATATACGGATATGTTATTATAAGTATGAAACAACCATATTTCACCATCTATCCATCCTACGGAAAATGAAATCACCGCGCGTGCGTACGTACGGAATACCGTCTCCACGCCGTGGTGTAATCTATTTTCCACCACCACCTTACTCGGATGTGTATAATGGTGTAAATAATGACTATATATGATTATTGTAAAGTGATATTGATTCTGAAATACTATACATACACTCCAATACAATTACACAATCATGGTAACAATATCATCGCTCGTGCGTATGTACGGAATACCGTCTCCACGATGTGAAGTGACTCGTTCTACATGATCTTCATTTGCATAATGATTATATAAATGAATTGAATGAATAAATATGATATATATTACACAAATAACATTCTGTAAATGAGGTATCTATAACCTAAAAAAATAATAAGAATTTATTCGACAAAACACGCAAAAGAACAAAAAGCAATAAACACCCGAATAACAAGTAAAAATGAAATATTAGTAATAAGAAGCTAAGAATATGACCATATATGATATCATAACAATGAGTATGATTCTGGAATAAGTCAATGACATTATTTAAATCATTATACAGGAGGTTCGGACACTTACGAAGAAAATCGGACCTAAGGTAATGGAAAATATCACAATCTCATTTTTTCCGAGATTGTTTATACTTTGGTATTTACTGGGGTGTATTTTATCATCCACATCCATGTTTCCACAAAATGTAATATTGTTTCCATCCACCTACAATTGTTTAAATCCAATTTTATCCTTCGGTGAGTTTTTAGTAAAAGATATGAAAGTAATCTTTTGTCATTTTTCGTATGAGGTACTTTTTGACTTTTCCGACAAAAGTACGAGAAGAATGTTTTTTTAAACTTATACGGGATGAATGGATTTTTAAAAAATTATTTCCAAGAAGATTCATTTAAAAGTTTTCAAGTTTATTTTTAATCAACTTATTTTAGTTTGAAATTGTAAGACATGTCATGAAAGGAAAATGTTTTTGAAGTAGAAGGGATATTTTCCTCAAGAATGGAGTTCAAGTGTTTTATCAAAATTATTTTCCATCTAAGATAATACAGGGCTCTGTTTCTATCCCTATTATTACAATGATTTGATTATGTTGTGATGGACTTTTTTTTATGAATTCCTTTATCTTATATGAATTGTTTTATGATGTCATGTTGTTTAATAATCCCATTTTTATTACATGGGTTATGCAATGATGTATGATTTATGATTTTGTGGAACACATAAGAATGGTATCATTATGAGATGGGTGGGACATATATGTCCCTCCAATGCATTGGGTAAAGATTTTATATCTCATGAGATAGATATGGCTGGAATGGCAGGTTAAACCGGTTCAGTGAAACAGGACTGAAACGAGGAATGAACTCGGTTCAGAAATGGACTTTGTCCACTAAGATAGTCTTGGAAATGAGTCTTGACAAATAAGAAATGATTCTCTATGATTATTTGTGTATGCCACAAAGTTTCATGTTTTAAGTTATGATTATTGGGATTACATGTCACTACTATGATTTATCTCATGTTATGGAATTATGATCTCTTTTTCAGGTTAAGATTTCCGAAATGTTATGTTCTTATGAATATGATGTGATTGATATTTCTTTTTGTTACCCTTATTGAGCATTTGAGCTCACCCTTTTTATGTTTTATTTTCCCCCAGGAATAAATGAAAGGTTTTAGGTAATCAAACAAAAATTAGAAGATCTTTATGGGAGATGTTGAAGATCTTTCACCATGATTAGAAGATTACGTTCCATGTTTCCAAAGACAGTAAACTATTACGGTCCTTGTGTGTCTATTTTTGTTATGTATTATGTATTCCGCAAAAGTAATGTGATATCTATTTACGTCAAGCTTCGGGTCTCTACAGTTGGTATCAGAGGAAAGGTTTAGTCAACCTTTGAAAACTAGTATGCGAAATCTTTACTGAGATCCCAAGAGATATTTATAAGGTAAGTCTAGGTATGTCCCTAAGGTTAAGTATAAGTATTGGTTATAGTCCTCAAATTACAGTAACGATCTTAGAATTAAACCTAAGATGATAGATATTGAAGGTACTCCCCCTTTGTTATGTTGTTTTCCCTAGCATGATTTTTTCCTCTCACACTATTCTTTTTGGGTTTTAGGAGATGACTGGAACCCGAAGGAACCGTGTTGATCAATGTAATGAACAATGCAATGATTTTCCTCCTGAACAAAAAAATGTTATGGGAGATGGAGTGAAAAATCTTATTGCTATACTTACACAAGCTATGAATCATTCTGGACTTCCAAATGAGAAGAGAAAGGAACAATATTCTATTGAGTCCTTCATGAGAAAATGTCCACCTTCATTCAGTGGGTCTTCCGATCCACTTGTTGTTGAACAATGGATCAGTACCACTGAAAATATATTTTCAGTTCTTCAATGTTCTGAACATGATAAAGTCATCTTAGCATTATATCATTTGGAAGGTGAAGCTGATCAATGGTGGAATCTTATCAAGAATACGAGGCAAAGAGATGAAATTGAGTCCATGGAATGGGACGAGTTCAAGAACATATTTTTCAATAAGTAATTCCCTCATATTCTCCAAACAAAGATGGAGAAAGAGTTTCTTGAACTAAAGAAAAAGAATGATGAATCTGTTAGTACCTATAAAGAAAATTTTACAAGACATGCAAGGTATGCTTCTGGTATTATTATCTAACCTGAGATTAAGATCGATCAATTATTCTGTGGCTTAAAACCAAATTTTCAAAGGGCATTAGCTATAAGAGACTTCAGTAGCTATGAAGAAATTTTGTGTTCTGCTATCAAGGTAGAAATGGAAGTTGGTGTTACTTATCCATCTCATAGTTTTGACAAGAAACAAAAGATGGAGTTCCAGGAGAAATCTCAGAATAATGGTGAAAAGAAGATGAATGTTTCCTTATGCGCAATGTGTGGAAAGAAACATGGTAGAGATTGCCTTAATGGGACTAGAAAATGTTTTAATTGTTGAAAAGAAGGTCATAAAGCAGCTGAGTGTCGAAGTAATGGAAAAAGGGTTTCTAATGATGTGAATAAAGAAAAGACTACAGAGAACACACCACCAACACTTCAATGCTTCATGTGAAAGGGAATGGGGCATTATGCTAATAAATTCCCTAATCCAAGGGTTAGTGATGGTCGACATGAGCATCCACTTAAGGCAAAGGACCAATGGAAGTCACATGCGATCCCTATTGGTGATGTTGAATATGACAACAATGTGGTGGAATGATTAAGTGTTTATGTAATGGGATTCCAAAATAATGTTGTATATAGTATCGTGGAATATTGGAATATTTATGAGTTGGTCTGTTGTGGTTTTCAATAATTTTATGGTACCGGTAACCATGGAATGTGATTGAGATATTTTTGGAAAAAAGATGATATGCGCATAATGAAGGGAAAATGAGAAAATGAAATGTTTGATAGTATTCATGAGCTCATGACTGATATAAGGAAATATTTATATCACGGTTTGAGGTTTTGGTATGTGAAAAGAGTTAACTTTTGACAGCACTCATGTTTTCACTAAGATTCAATGGGAATTCATTTTTTTCAAGAGAATACATGATTAAGGCCTTCGAATGTTTGGAATGTGACCAACAAGTCATATCTCAGGATATATGGGGATCAGCGATGGTATTAACATGCTAGTTGTATGAACACTTTGGTAATCATTTTCACTATAATTTGAGATTGGACTGAAGTATTTTGGATAAGCCTAATGATTGGAATGGATTATGTTGGACATAAGTTAGTATTGTTTAAGGATAGAAGTTTTTTCGATGTTATTTATGGGATGTTATAGTAATGTAGTTTTAGAAAAAGGACAACCTGTAGGATGGGCGACAACCAATCACGTCGGACAAGGCTGTGGGAATCGAACCCACAACTGAAGTGCGACTGGCCTTTATCGTCTACCACTAGCCTACAGGAAGTCCCTGTTTAGTAGAAACCCGTTTTATTATATTAATAAGTATGATATATGAAGTATAAGTCCATTTTAGGAACCATATATGATTAATCTCACTATAGATGGACTTAAGTATCGTTTTGATAACTTTTCTAACCTTTTGTTTGAGACAGATGGAATGACCCATCATTCTATCACATGATCTGATAACACATCACGAATGACAAATTCAACTTCATTAATTTAAGAGATGAAGTGGAAATTTTCCAAAGAACAACCAATGGTGAGACTGTACCAAAATCACGAAAGTATTTCTTCTAATTCCAATTTCATCAACTTTAGGGAAATGATCTTGAAAACCAAAAATGTTGTCCTAGTGCTCTTATATCCGATGAATCAGATGGTACCTTAGATCTTCAAAAATTTATGGCTTTGTGATTGTTGGCTTTTTTATATCCATGTTCTCTACCACTCTCCATCATAACTTGATGGTTATATTTTTCTTCCATATCCATATTTTCACCTATGTTCTGCTACATGGAAACACAGTGATGAGTTAATTTGGGTAACCGTTAGGTTTCATACTTTATTTTTTAAAGCCAAGTTTTGGTATTCCTTTTTACGATGTGGGTTTCTATTAAAGAAACTTTCGAGTTGTAAACCATTTATAACACTGATGAATTTCGAGGGCGAAATTCATTTTAAGGGGGGTAGAATGTAACACCCCGAGATTTTATGAAAAATATTTTTTTTAATTTCATTAATGTCTTGTGCTATACGCTACACCAAAGAGTGCTTTCACAACATGCATCCTTGACATGCCTTGCATTACATGAAATCGCGACTTTCCTCAATAGCGTGTGTAGTACGCAATACCGAGTTTCACTAAACGAGATATTATTATAATATTATTATGAACTAGTCGTTATGAATAGTAGTACCCAATTTTTGAAATTTTATAAATTTTATCTTTTAAAATGGAATTCATTTTTGGATTCAGAATATCGAAATTAGCTTGGGTGAAATTTTGGTACTTTTCGGATAACTTTCATTTTTTGATGAATAGTGAAAATTAATAAATTGTAATTAAAAACAACCTTTTTAATTGAAATAATTGATAGTGATAAATTATTAATTTGAGTGGTTTTAAAGTATATTGGGAATATATTTTTACAATTTAATACAATGTTGTTCATTGGATGTAATTTCACATTTAAACCAGACATAAACAAGTGTCAATCTTTTGATAGTTATTATCTCTTAAGAACACGCTATTTGTTTTGACGACGGGAAATAATTTTTAAATTAATTAATGCGACTGATATGTTTTGAATTTGGTAAAATAGACTTCATTTTTGATTTCATAATATCAAATATATCTTAGGCCTAATTTTTGGTATTTTTCTAGAAACTTTCATTTTTTGATGAATAGTGAAACCACTAAGTGGTAGTTAAAAAAATGAATTTTTCATAAAACGTAATTTTACCGCTTCTGTGAGTGGAATTTCAAAAATCCGAGAGCCATGGTTGATGTCATTAAGTAAAATGTGGTTCAATGAGAAGAAAATAATTTTTGGTGAATAGTAATTTTTTACTTTTTTTACCATAGTTAAAAGTAAATAGGGTAATTAAGGGTAAAAATGATATTATTATTACCCTAACACATGTACTAAATCTATTGGATAAGTGTAATTCGACCAAAAACAACCTTAGGAATAAAATATGACCATTTAGGCCCACATGGATTAGATTAGGACATTTATTATTAATTTATTTAAAGAAGGGTTAAAATAGTTAAAATCAATGTTTAATAAGTAAATCATTTTTAATATAGGGATATAAATAAGATAAATTCGAATATAAATATTAATTAGAAATCTAAAAGGATTTCCTACATAATGATATTTAATTTTTAATTTTTGGACATTAAATAATTTAATTTATTTATGACACAATGATGATGTAATAATTATTTTATTAGTGAAATATTGACATAATTGATGTTATAAATACCCAAATAAATGTAATATGAGGTTTTTTATGAATTAAAATAATTTTATATGTTAATATGACATGTTAGTGTTGATTTAATTCACTTTTTTCGAACTAATATTTCTGTTATTAGTTTAAAAAAAAATCAATTACCATATAGTATCAAAATTGACAGAAAATAGTTTTTAAACAAATATTATATTATTAATTGTTAATTTATTCCTAAAAATCTTAGGTTCATCAAAATTACTTGGATAAGGTTTTATATATTAATAATAAACAACTTGGGGTCTTTTCTATTGTTATAGTAAGATTATTAACCTTATAGTTTAAGAAATCAAGAAGACACGGTAAAAGTAAAATTATTTAACTTAGAGTTAAATCTAAATGATATGGTTAAAATAGGAACCTAAACTTGTCTAAATTCTATTTGATGAGAGGATATCGACCCATACAAACCTTAGCTTCTAAATAAATCAATTTGGAGCTATTTAAACCCGCATATGACTTTATAATAAAATAATATTTTTAGTTTTCCAAAGGTGCCCCTCTCCTCCCTTATAAAAGGGAACCTCCTCCCTCTCTTCCCCACACCACTTTGAGCCTTCAAGGTCAGCCAAAACCTGCCAATTTCTCCTCTCCACTTCCCTAGAAACATCCTAGAGGTCATGGTCTTCTTCGAAGACCAATTTTAGTTCCCTAAAAGGAGGTCTCAAAGAGGCACTTCAAAGAAGAGGTAATGTCCGTTACCGATTCTTTCAACATTATTTCTTCTTGCACTTCTTCTTCTTTAGTTGTCTCATTATGAAGTAATAACATCAGTGTAACTCATATACTGATATGACATTATAATTATGAAACAAACATATTTCACCATCTATCCATCCTACAGAAAACGAAATCACCGCGCGTGCGTATGTACGGAATATCATCTCCACGCCGTGGTGTAATCTATTTTCCACCACCACCTTACTTGGATGGGTATAATGGTGTAAATAATGACTATATACGATTATTGTAATGTGATATTGATTCTAAAATAGTATACATACACTCGAATATAATTACACAATCATGGGAATGATATCATCGCTCGTGCGTACGTACGGAATACCGTCTCCACGATGTGATGCGACTCGTTCTACATGATCTTAATTTGTATAATGATTATATAAATGAATTTAATGAATAAATATGATATATATTACACTAATAACATTCTTTAAATGAGGTATCTATAACCTAAAAGAATAATAATAATTTATTCGACCAAACACGCATAAGAACAAAAAGCAATAAACACCCGAATAACAAGTAACAATGAAATATTACTAATAAGAAGCTAAGAATATGACCATATATGATATCATAACAATGAGTATGATTCTGGAATAAGTCAATGACATTATTTAAATCATTATACAGGAGGTTTGGACACTTAGGAAGAAAATCAGACCTAAGGTAAGGGAAAATATCACAATCTTATTTTATCCGAGATTGTTTATACTTTGGTATTTACTAGGGTGTATTTTATCATCCACATCCATGTTTCTTCAAAATGTAATATTTTTTCCATCCACCTATAATTTTTTAAATCCAATTTTACCATTCGGTGAGTTTTTAGTAAAAGATATGAAAGGAATCTTTTCTCATTTTTCGTACGAGGTACTTTTTGACTTTTCCGACAAAAGTACGAGAAGAATGTTTTTTTAAACTTATACGGCATGAATGGATTTTTAAAAAATTATTTCCAAGAAGCTTCCTTTAAAAGTTTTAAAGTGTATTTTTAATCAACTTCTTTTAGTTTAAAATTGTAAGACATGTTAATAAAGGAAATTGTTTTTTATGTAGAAAGGATATTTTCCTCAAGAATGGAGTTCAAGTGTTTTATCAAAATTATTTTCCATCTAAGATAATATAGGGTTCTGTTTCTATCCCTATTATTACATTGATTTGATTATGTTGTGATGGAATTATTTTTATGAATTCCTTTATCTTATATGAATTGTTTTATGATGTCATTTTGTTTAAGAATCCGATTTTTATTACATGTGTTATGAAATGATGTATGATTTATGATTTTGTGGCACACATAAGAATGGTATCATTATGAGATGGGTGGGACCTATATCTCCAACCAATGCATTGGTTAAAGATTTTATATCTCATGAGATAGACATGGCTAGAACGGCAGGTTAAACCGGTTCAGTGAAATAGGACTGAAACGAGGAATGAACTCGGTTGTGAAATGGACTTTGTCCACTAAGATAGGCTTGGCAATGAGTCTTGACTAATAAGAAATGGTTCTCTATGATTATGTGTGTATGCCACAAAGTTTCATGTTTTATGTTATGATTATTGGGATTACATGTAACTACTATGATATATCTCATGTTATGAAATTATGATCTCTTTTGCAGGTTAAGATTTCCAAAATGTTATGTTCTTATGAATATGATGTGATTGATATTTCTTTTGTTTACCCTTAATGAGCATTTGATATCACCATTTTTATGTTTTATTTTCCCCCAGGACTAAATGAAAGGTTTTAGGTAAGGAAACAAAAAGTGTAAAATCTTTATGGGAGATGTTGAAGATCTTTCACCACGATTAGAAGATTACGTTCCAAGTTTCCAAAGACACTAAACTATTACGGTCCTTGTGTGTCTATTTTTGTTATGTAATATGTATTCCTCAAAAGTAATGTGATATCTATGTATGTCAAGCTTCGGGTCTCTACATATATATCAAATGTTAATGGAATAAATAAATAATATCATTGATAATGTGACAACCAAAAATACTATAACACGTATAATGTAGTAAAATAGATCATTAAACACATCATCTAAAAAAAGAACATAAAATGAATGTAAAATAATTAAATATAATTATTGAATAAAAATAAAGTCAATGGCTTATAAATTTGATACATATACATCCATAAACATAAAATTGGCCTTGAACATCTACTAACTACCTCCATGTTATCCATGAACAACTACTAACTTATCTAATTTGGCTCCATTTCCATTATGATCAACGGTTCCCCTAGAGGATTAATTCAAATGCACTAAATGTGTATGACATGGGGATCCCCTCTCTACTCTCCTATCCTCCATTACGGAGGATTAACTTAGTCGTTTACTCACTTGTCCTGTTGATCAAAATAAACTCAATCACACTCATGTGTCGTGCAATTTTAATGCTCCCACTCACCTGTTTTATGCCAGTGATATAATTATATTTCTTCAAGGTGATGTAAGAAACATTTGAAACCTCAAAAAATATCTTCCTCATCATGATGAGATTGCGAGACAAGTGATTAGTTGGAAAATATCTTCTATCTTCTTTGAGAAAAAATTTCTTCCTAATAGAAAATGTCGCATTATAAGTGATTTAGGTATAAATGAGGGATATACTCATTTTAAATACCTTGGTTTCCCTATCTTATAGGGAAGACCAACATATTCATAGTTATCTAAAATTTACAATTTGGTTATAAATCAACATTCTTCTTGGAAAAAAAATCTCATTATATGGTATGTAAAAGTTGTCTTGTCAAATATAATATTGTCTCAAAAAATGGTATAATCTATGATGGTATACAAGTGTCCTATTAGTCTAATTAAATAAATAAATACCAATATTAAAAATTTTGTTTGGATAGGTAGCATGGTGGAAAAGAAAGATGTCACCAAACAATGGCCAAACTATTGTAAACCCATTGATAAGTGAGGCATTGGCATTAAAAATATAAAATAGTTCAATGAGGAGCTTCAATCCAGGCTCACTTGGTATCTCCTACATAATAATTCTGTTTCAACAATTTTTCAAAAAAATAGGTTTCAATAAAAACTTAAGAAAGGAAACACAGCTTTTCTGGCCTCCTCCAGGTGGACTTCTATAAAACAGTAATTTTCCTCCATTAGGAATGACACATGATGGAAGGTCTCTAGAGACTCTTATTTGAATTTTTGGTTGGATAATTAGAATGGGTCTTATAATTTCTAGAACTGCTCTTAGACAATGTCATTAGAACACCAACCGCCCATCAGAGATGTCCTTTGCTCACAAATTGAACATATTCCTAACAAAATCATGAATTTCATTGATACCTACACTTTCTCTATCACCGATGATTTCTTTGTCTAGGAACCTACTTGCATTGGAATTCTTAACTCAAAAACTAAAACAATCACTTTTTGTGTAACTTTGAAACTGATTTTGGGTAGATTAGATCTTTGACAAACCTTTGGTACAACCTTCATGATTTACCCTCATCTAGAGGCTTACTCGCAACAAGATACCAACTGATGATTGCCTTTAATTTCATGGTATTCAACTCTGTTCTAAATGTCATCTCTGCAAACAACACAGAGAAGTTTCCAATCATCTCTTTCATTCTTATGCCACTACTACGGCTCTTTGGAATTATATTTTGGACATCTTTAACTATCGATGGTTGATACATTAGTCTATATAATCTCAATTAAATATATGTGTAGAGATGGATAATTCTCAACATATTAAGACTATTTTCCTTACTGTTGTCTCAAAACATCACCATGTGATCTGGTATGATAGAAGAGCTCTAATTCATACTAAATGTTCATTAATTCATGATGCAGTTCGTATGCGGATTCTCATTTCCATACGTGAAGTAGCTTCGACCCAAAAGGGACACTGCAACAACATGGTGCCTGACTTTGGTATTCTGCGATGACTCCGTATTTATGGAAATTACTGCCAAACTCATCGCACTTTTGATGTCTTTGGGAATTCGCATATTCCTGGTTGAATTAATGTTAGTGTAGATGGTGCTTCCAATGGAATTCCGGGCCATGCGGGTTGTGGTAGAATCTTTAGAAATCATGTTTGTCAGATCCCTGGATACTTATATGGTAGCTGTGTCATTGCGTATTCTCTAGAAGATGAAATGTTGAGTATGGTTCATGCTGTTTCTTTTTCTAAACAACATGTATGGAGCAACCTTTGGATTGAGGGTGACTTGACCAACATTGTACAACCTATTTGGAATGGTGTGTTTCATCTTGCGTGGCCGATCACCACTTGTTGGATGAGTTCTACACTTACTCTTCTTGACATCAACTACATCATCACTTATATTTATCGAGAAGATAACATGGTTTATGATGTCCTTATGAATAAGGGGATTAATTGAGATATTACCTGGATAGATGATCTTCGTACTGATATAATCCCATTTCATTACAATGATTGTAATATGTTTCTGTCTTTTTGACTCATGTAGCATTTTTCTTTATAATAATTTTCCATTAGTCTTCTGGCCAGGCACAACCTTCTTAAAAAAACTCATCACACCCCATACCATCCATCGTTATAAAAACATGAATATTTTTCAAGAAATGGATCATATAATAGAAAAAAGAAAACTTGAGGTCTACACACACCCATTGGTGTTTGTATAGTGCAAAAAAACACTGGCCAGTGGGATTCCACAAATTTTTTTTATAATTCATTCCAAAAGGAATATCCAAATTTCTAGTTTTAATTATAAATATGAATAAAGTTTTCTATGATTTTAAAAAAATATAATTCCATATTGCTTTTATAATAACATCAACCTCTACTTTTGAGGGAAATAAGGATAAGAAAATCTACATAAAAATAATAACATAAACCTTATATAATTTATTCTCTAATATTTTAAAACCAATTTTTTTAATAATAATATCTTTATCAAAATACATCACAAGAATAAATTAATTTCATTATTTGAAAGACCCTTTAAAATTTATTTTTGAAATAAATATTTATAAAACAAGAATACTTTAGGGAAAAAACCAAAAATAAGTATGCATCATATCACAAATTGAACATAAGTAAGAAAACAACCATAACCACACAATGGAGTCACATAATCTAATCTAGTTAGGATATAAAATAAAGATATATTGAAATTGGTTATAATATCATTAAAAAATACAGATCATAGGAATATCCTTAGTCATTAAGATGAGATGGACTGATATAGTACAAAATATATGAGAAAAACATCCATCCAATATTCTATCTAAATCCTACATAAACAACCTTACATGCCCACACTATCCTCATTTAGGAAAATCCAAAAGATATAGAATACCAAAAAACAATGAAACACTATATAGATCATGATAAAACTATTTTTGACAAATCTGGACCTTCTATTTAGCCTAGGGTTCCCATGAATGAAATAAAATGTTGGTGATCAATACATGTAATGAATAATAAAAATTAACAACATAATAATTAATATTATACCTCCCCTAGTTTTCAAAAAATATATAAATCCTTTCACATCATTAGTATAATAAAAATATATTATATCCTCCTCGAGGGAAAAACCCACATCCAACATAATAATAAACAATAGGTACATATGAGTTCTTCATACTCATCATCTAAATCACATTAAAAAATGGGGAAATGATCGTTTTCGAAAACATACATGAATGATTGAGTCATTTCCATCATTTTAAAACCCAAATAAAATCATTCTTCAAAGCAACGCCAATGGAAAACTGCACTCTTACACTTTTCAGGGCCTAAATATGGTGAAGTAAAATGTATCATTCTATTGATTTAGAATAATTATCTTAGGAAATATTATAACAACATATAATTAAAGTCAAATTAATGATATAAAAATATTAGGAAATCCTTTATAGAATGTTTATACAACACATTAAAACACCTATTAAATCAACCATAAAACACCAATTGGTTTAATTTTATCATATACGGCATGGGAAAATATCAAATACATAATCACAGGTCAATTTAAGGGAAATACTCAAAAAATTGCATTAAATAAGAATAATCCAAGTTTTCATGAGCCACCTTCAATGAAAAAATCCCTACTAGGAAAAGAGGATCCCCTTATATACTGAAAATGAATAATTCCACAAAATAAAATCACATCACAACATAATTTTGTTGAAATAATCCACTATGTTTTATGGGAGTAAACAAAAGAAATAGAAACTGGGAATTTAATGATGGAGAGGTTATGAACAAGAGAAAAAGATGGGTTTAAATAGAAAATTCACATGAAATAGGTGTAGAAGGATATCATAAATAAAGGAATGGATGAAGTAGATCCATAGTTAATGCCCCTATTTATATTTATGAAATGAGGGTAGAGAGAAAATTTATGATTTAAATGAATGGGGATAGAATATAAAATAATGAAATTAGAATCTTACAATCATGTTCTATACAAATGTCCTAAGAACCATGGAATTGTGCCCTACACTAGGAAATCACCATGGTGATTCCCACACAACCATAGTGTGGGGAATCACAATCTAGAAGAACCACAAACCATGAGGCCTTGAATATAATGGTAAGAAACATATCCAACATGTAATAGATTTACACCTTAGTCATCACCACATCCCAACACACCTAAAATGTGGCGTGTTCTATCTCCCATTATGAAATTTGTAAAGGTAAATGGAAATAGGCCCCTCGTGAATATATGGGACATTGGTGGTGTATCCCCTAGTTAGAATTTTGTTCAAACCTCACCCAAAATATGACAAAGGCATGGAATGGGCTATATTGTGACCTCCCATAACTATGAAAAATATTTTTATAGTCTATGAATACAACCTCATGGGACCTACTAAAACACCAGAAAAAAATAATAACACAAAAACATTAAAATAAATTATAACCAAATAATTTATACTAGTAAATGGAATATGGGAATAATAATTTTCCCCACTATGAAACTTTATTAATTTGAAATGTCTTTAATAAATGTACAATGTAATATAAATAATGAAATAAAAATACATCTAGAAAATATGTGGTTGGGAAGGGAATCTATAAGAGATGGTCATATAGAATGGGACCACCAAACAATAATATTCTTCATAAAATCATTGAGCCCACTCCATATAAATCAATAGATGTCTCTAATAATAACCTATTAAAAACAATGTGATAAATTTTTTATGAATAACAGTGAAAAATAATATGTCTCCACACAATTTATAATTCATCTAAATATTTGGTACAATGGATCAGATAATATATTGAGAATGTACCAATAAACCCCTAAAAACTACATCATCCCACTAATCATCATAATAAATCAAGAATCTAGTTCCAAAACCCAAATTGCATTCACAACATTTTATTCTACAATTAATATAAGTTAAAGAAAAACCACAACCACATCCATAACTTATAACCTTTAATGAAAATAATAAAACCCATAGACATGCCTCTTTGTGAATAACCACATGAACCAAACCTAGATCACAATAGCCAACATGGGAAATTAGGTACCTCGATCCTAAAACACAATACCATAATAACAAAATAAAAATAAAAACACCACACACTCGATATCTCAATTTTACTAATTCAACATTCATCATAGTTAGCTAAGCATAGACTCAAGGGTCTCATATGTTCCACCCATCTACATTCAAGCCAAAACACAACCAAATGAATGAATATATAACCACTAAGAAAATAAAACAAAATTAAAATGTCAATATTTCAAAAATAAATAAATCACCTCATATAAGTAATAATCCAAATAATCCATAATACATACAAAATAAAGTCCAAAAATATTTAATCGAACCCAGGTTACACCCAAAACTACATCTTCTAGTAATTCAACAGAAAAAACATATGGTGGTAGCTTAAAAACCATATAGAAGAAAATTTATTTGATCATTAAAATAAGAAGTCTTAGAATTCTTCGGTAAACCATAGTTAATGTATAAAATAGATATTTTATTCTAATAAGAAACAGTCATCTCAGCGAAATAACCATCCATAACCTTCTTTTCCAGACCAGGTTCATCTAATGTATTTTCCTCATAATATAGGAAATATTCACTCAAATTAAATGGTTCTAATTCATAATCTAGGATATATATATAGCTTTTTTAGATTAGCTTCCATTAAAATAAACCAAAAAACCACTCCCTCGTAAGATGTTAGAATAAATTCAAATCAAACTGATCAAAGTCGAGAGTATGGTCTCATTTAATGGGATAATATTTTAAGGATTCATTTCCAACTAGACCATGAGAAAATAATAAAAATTCATAGAAATTATGAGCATATTACTTCACCATATATTCACCACAATGAAGGATCATTAATTTAATGGATTCCAAAAATTTCATGGCCTCTCGGTAATGCTATTAAATTAACATTGTCTTGAAAAATTAAAAAACATGTATTTATGCAACTAAAAAGAATCAATAGTCATATAACACATAAGAATACGTCCATTAAACAATCTAAAAGAAACTATAAATAAGAAATTGTCAGGAGTTTCATGATAATTAAATATTATAGTAATCCCATCAAGATCCTATATCACCTCAAAATGACCATGATCATCACTGAAGTAATAAAAGAAAATAATTATAAAACATTAGATGAAATCCAATAGTAAGGTAGATCCCAACCCCAACACCAAGTCCAAATGGAGAGTATAGTTAAAAAGAGAATAATTTATTTTAATATGATGGGGGGAATCACCATGTGGATCATCCTTATAAAGAAACATTTCACTTTTGTTTGATTAATTTTTAGGAGGAATACACTGAATAAAAAAAATCAAAAAACCCATTTATTTCATATTTCACAAAATAAACTAAAAATAGCACTATAAAATAAGAAATATACAATGAATTACTTTCCTAGAACATAAATATTGTCAAAATATGTCATTATTTGAAAACATTTCACTATATATGAATTTTTGAAGGAATCCCCATTTTAAAAACACATTCCCAACTTTATTTTAAAACTATGTAACATTAGAATATAATTAAAAAGGTATATAGGTATTATCCTTAACCTATAAAGTCCATTTTTAAATCAAATACAACTCATAAATATTTATTTGAGTTAAAATTGTTAGTAAATCCTTTCCCAATTTTTTCACAAAGAGTCCATCACAACACATATAAAAACTATAACACGAGTCATTTAACATGTATCAATAAGATATAATCATTACATCATAAAACACCATTTTATTTACAAAAAATTAACGATGAGTTCAATTTAAACACATTTTGGATCCCAAAAAGGATGGATATTAAATCCAAGGGTTATCCAGTTTTGTTCATTGTTTTCTTATGTTTTTTGGAAGCCCATGTGAAAACAAAGTATCGGCCTATGTGAAAATACAATAACAATGTTCTGAGGCTTTATAAGATATTCCAGAACATTATATATATAAATAAATCACTATCCTTTAATCCAATTCCACCCATGATCATGGAAAAATCTCTAAAACCCATTAAAACACCAATAAGTGTAAAAACAATCCTCAAATTATCCTAAAAAATTAGATTCATGATTACGAACCTAGATTAACATGGTAACACATATTTTATCCTAAATATAGTGATTAAGTAAATACTCATTATTTACCCATAATGATCTAACAATGTTATTATTCTTCATACTACCAAGATTCACCCAATATAACATCAGGGAGATCGGATACGATCTTGTAATGAACCATCCTAGGTTCACCAAACACACCACCAATCTCAGATCACCGTGAGGACCAAAGTGCATTCCATATCAATATGCACTAGAGAAAATATCTTGATTATCAATAGAAAATATTTTACAAATATTTCTCCCTCCAAATCCAAACAACCAAATCACATACTCTACCTAAAAATCATGAATAACTCATTCTTATATCAAAAACCCATGTAAAAAATAAATAGTTATTGTAATGTAAATCCTTTTATTATGAGGTACTGACCGTATAATTTCCATTATAACAATTCCATATATACCAAACAATGTTACTAATAGGTTAATAGTAATTTTTAGAGCATTTGGAGATCATTCAGAGCCTATATCTTTGGATTTTGGGAAGTCATAGAGAGTTGAACGGTTAGAACATGGTTAGTGATAACCGTGTGAATGAACTGTGCATGGTGATGAAGTGAACTGAATATGGGTGAATGGTTGTTTTAAACCATTCCCCTCAATCCATGCATCCATGTGGGTGATGCTATGAGATGAAGGGGGTCACACTGTTTACCCAAACTGTGCACTGAACTGTCACTAAGTTTTCCCAAACTATACACCCAGGTACCACATAATTAGTGCCACATTACTAGTGGTGCTGAGTTTATTCTTCTATTTCTACACTTTATGTTTTATCCCTTATATTTCCACCCCATTCATGTATATAACCTCTCATGTCTATTGGATCTTTTATTCTTCCTACCACCTAGGAATTAAGATAGTTTCTTCATATGGTGTTTTATTCTTTTATTGTTGGTTTCATTGGAAGAATACTGGTACGAAATTAAATCCATTACCATACATTCTCATATTAACTCACCATAATTAGTGCAATTTATTGGTGATGTAATATGCCATATTTTTCGTTATTATGAATTTCTCATCAATTTATTCTATTTTAGCTCAAATATGAATTCGTCAATGAATGGGGATCTATCTACTACAATTTTTAGGTGATTTAGTATTTATACATTATTTTTTGAATCATTATATATTGAAATATTATTCCACAATGTCATTCCATCCACAAATTTTCCAAAAAACATACATTTTTTATGATAATATTGTTGACTATGATATAAATGCTCCAATACACCCCTGTTGTTGTCAAAGGAAATTCTTTTTGACATATTACATCCCCATGTTGTGCTTAATGAATGTTTTTAACCTTGAAATGATAATTTGACCAACCCACCTAATAATTGGGGTTGGAGTGATAATTAAATTGAAATGTATTAATTAATTTAAATTAATGTCAATGGAATGACCATGCCATGTGCCCCTAAAATTATTATGGGTTCTACAATGGATAATTAATTGTTAAATGGTTGAAATACATTCCATTTATTATCTAATATAACTAAATACATGATGTATTATTATTATTATTACTCACCCCTATATTATTTATATTTACACATAGTTGGGCTAGTGTTAGTCATGATGCTTCATTATCCTTTGACGAGTGACACTGGGCATGACATTTCACATCATTATGAATGGTGGATATAATGTTTTTAATATATATCTAGAGTTTGGGGAAATAATGTTTCACTTAATTCATTGGGATAATGAATTTGATGAAATCCATATCTCTCATCAAATTATTGGGAAAGTTTACTATTTACATCATGATTCTTTTATTACTATGTGTGGAAGCCTGGGTTACACCAGGAGTCCTGGATTGAATAAGATTCTATTAAAATTGATATATATAAATATATAGTTCATATATATACACTCATATATATATGAATGCATATATATATATATATATACATATTCTAATACATATGCATTTATGGTGAAATTGGATCTGAGATATTCTATCTGAAACCTAATAAGGAAGTCTTATACTTGTGTGTATTAGAAACCAGTATAGACCCACTATAGTTTGCATCAATTCTGATCATTATTATATTTCCACAATTCAATTCTATATTAATTGGATAGATAATTCATGACATCATTTTTGGTGTCCTTTTTAGTATATCTCACTCCTTGTTTGAGCCACTAATTAGTATCGAAACAGACTTCTTTTTATTGGTAGGGAAAAAGGAAATATTTTGGCTATGGATTCTTGGTTTTAAACTTGGATGGATTATGGGATAATAGGTTTGAGCATATTCTTGTGATGCTATTGGGGTTATCTTGGGTCATTTTTTATTTTTCTATATAGAATATTGTATATTCACAAACTTCTATATCACATGAATTTCACATTTTAAAGAGTATCATGACATTATCGTCATTTGGTATATAACATGGGATATTTGTTACGTCTTTAAATATTATTTTTATGTATGTATTTTATTACTGTTATTTATTTTTCAAAAAATCACATATCATTTTATAAATTATTATTCATAATGGCCTAAGATATTCGTATCCCCACAAACACATCCCTATCCCTTACTGATATTCAGTAACCTCTATCCTATGTTGGGGTGTTTGTGAGTCCAAGTGTCCAACCTGTTTGGGTTACAATTTTGTTTCACCCAGGTTGGGATGCAACAAAGTGGTATTAAAATATCTTCTCTTCCTTTTTTTATTATTGTTTCAGAATGATTAGGGAAGAGATTATGGAGTGTTGGAATTTTGTAATGAACCTATACTTGTAAGTATCTATCAAATATATATATATAATCCAAATTTCCCATTATGGGATCCTAAAATTTTGTATTTCTCTCATTATAGTATTCTTAATTTAACCTCTGGATGACACACATGTTTTCTAATCTAATCTTTATGGTTTTATCATTCACCCTTTACCTAATAAGGAGAAGATGTACTATACTGGCATCATCATAGTCACATATAGATTCAGAAGTATTATATTAATCTATTCCATTTATTTCAACTTGTTATTATCATTTCTTATATTAACTATGGTTTATGTCAGTGTCTTTATAGTTATGTTTAAATTGCCTTAATGATTCTTATTGGGAGACAAATATTCAGAATAATTAATATTTCTTCATCATCTTAAATGGTGTTTCGCATGTATCAAGTTAGATTCACCATAATTAAAAAATTATACAATGCTTGATCAATGGAAATTATTATCATGGGATGGAATGTTTTTGGTTGAAATTAAATGGATTTCAATTTTAATTTATACATAATATGTCCCTCTTTAAATTGGAAATTTTAATCTATCTAGTTGAACCACCACAGAGGCAATTTGTGGTTACATGATGTTTTAATTGATGTTTATAAATAAATTAAACTATAAATTTGGAATATTAATTCATCAAACTATCCCACCATGAATATATATATATAACACATATGAACATTTATTTCTTGGAAACAAGATAACAATTACAATTAAATGGGGAATTTGATTGCAAAGTAAAGGGTATTATCTACTATACCAAGTAGTTCAAACTTTATATGTTGATACCAATGTTATGTGATTTGGGTTTTTAAAACTGACTTGCCCTTTTTAGTGGCCTCTAGGTAGTGTCTCTTATAACTCAAATTATCTTATTGAATTACCTAGACCTAGCTTAGAGACCATGAGTATGGGTTTTCAATCATGAATAGGATGGAATTGTACCAATCATGTCTCACTTTTTGTGATCTTTACAATTTCAGATTCTATTTTGAGGTGTGTTTTAGATATTATAGAAAATTAGACAATGCATACCTTAGGACGGGTGCTGAGAAGGAGAAGATTACCATGCAGTAGAGGTGGTGGCCCATGAGCCTTCAGTATTACCTCAGCAGTGCCACTTTTGGAGCTTCCTATGATACCCAAATTGGTAACTGTTACCCATTTCCTGGAGAGTTTCCTAAATTTTATGCATTCTATTTAGATATATTAGAAAGATATATTTTTTTATGAAATATTTGACATAGGTGTTCTCATATAGTCATCAATATAAAATCTCGAGGGATGGTGGACTCTTTCCTACTAGGTTCGGAATGGATACCATTCTTTCTATATCCAATCACTTAAAGACACCTTCAGAAAATAGTGTCAATATCACAACCTACATGCCACACTATTCTTCCAAGATATGGGAAGATGTTGTCACATATCTTCCAACAATAAAGATAATGTCTAGATTTATTTTTAGACCACATTCTTTGATTACTTCTTCTCAGAGACACTAAAAGATGAGAAAGTTAGAAAAATTAAACACCCTCTCTAGGGAGATATGAGTGTGACTTAGTATTATTCTAAATTCAGAGAGATTTATCTTTTTCTTCCTACTCTTGATGTGGATGATCTAACTAAAAAAACAATTGTTGATAATGGGATCCTGTACTCTATTCAGTATCTGGTTAATATCTTCCAATTGAAAATTATTTTAGAAATTGTGAACAAATGACTCATCAATGAGAAAAAAAATTGAGGGAAGATGTTGGTGTGATCTAGTGGGTTTCAGTATTGACATTGGGTAGCAGCTCTTCTGGTGAATGAAATAACAATTTGAGTCTAATTGTAGGGGAAATTCTATTCAAGTAGCAAATACATACATTTACATGATATACCACTGATGTGGAAATCCTAATCATAAAAAGACAAAATAAAATTAAGATCCAATTGAATGATGATCTTTTATTAAATGGGAAATCAGAAACATTTCTCCCAAAATGTTCCCCCGTTACTAAGTTAAAAGGTGTCTACACTTACTCGTAATTCATGAGTGGGGAAACCATCTTAATGTTAGAAAATAATATGGGAAACAATAGTCCGATCAGGATGAGGAGGTGGACATGGCCATGGGATCATGTCCTATTAGAAGCAGTTCTAGAAGAGCAGTCATGCTTTCGATAGTCAGGAAATGACACAAGGATATGGTATTTTCCAACTTCATGCAGTAAAACCTATACCATTGGTGAATAGAACTATGAATTCTATAGTTATAGGTATTATTCTACTTGCCTCTACTTATGATTTTGACTTATTTGACATAGGTTCATCAAATTATTTTACCTCAACTTTTATTATGGAATGTTTGGGTCCTTAAATTAAGTAAATATTTGGTGTAATAACTTTGGATACACTGTTTGGAATATAATCATATAGTATATGATGATGCAAGGATTGTCCCCTCACGGATGGAATCATTTTCTCCTATAGAAGCTATTTTTCTAAAAGATTACATTCTTTGTTGTCATACTCAGGATTGACTGATTAGTACAATATCATGAAAAGGTTGATTTTTATCATTGTAGGGTGTCTTTCACATCACTCGAGGATAGTACCTATATCTATAAGAGAGAATAATACATCCAAGATAGTTTAGATGGACTTGATCATTGTGGGCTGGGTGGAGTTATAGACTACATTTCTACTCTTTATTTGGATGATATGGGAACACATATGATAAATTTCATTCTAGTATATTATCATTTTAGGTATGTTTCATATGATTACATCTGTGTACTACCTCTTATTAGAGAGGTAAAATTCACCATTGAGAAAGTTCTTGGAGTATAACTAGTGTCCATTCCTTCTTATCATATGAAAACAATTGAGTTATTGGAGATTAAGAGGTAGATAGTGGACTTGGAATATAAGGGTTACATATTCCATATAACTTCTCTTTAGGTATCAGATATGCTATTTTATAAGATGGTGCATATGACCCTTAGGATTATCATGGATTACCACTGATTAAACTAGCTTAATATAAAAAACCAGTATCCATTTCCTCATATAGATTATTGCTTAAAATATCTTTGAGAAGTGATTATTTTTTTTCCCAGATCAATTTGAGGTTAGGAGAAAATTATGTGTGTGTTACACCATAGTATATAACATGTACAACGTTTTGATATAGATATATCTTGTATCGATATCATGTTATTTTTTCAGTCTTACAAAAGAACCTAATGTTTAATAATACCTAATAAAATTGGAATTTCCCACTTATATAGATTAATTTTGGGTAGTATTTTTTGTTGACATATTAGTGATTTCTCATACTCAAAATGACCATGCCAAACATATTGATATCATGCTGAATACCCTAAAAGAAAACCAGTTGTATGTTTAGATCACAAAATTCTAATTTTGTATCAATAAGGTCCACTACCTGGGTCATATATTCTATGAGTGATATGTATCAGTACTCCCATAGAATTTAAAACTAATAGTTTCATAGGATAATCCCATGAACTTTTTTATCACGTGGTGATTCTTGGGGTGGTTGAGTAATATTTATACTCTATTCATGAAATTTCACAACTAGATGTTCCTCTTACATGACCGACTAAGAAGGGTATGAAATTATTTTCATTAAATCCTATGTGAAAAACATTAATTCATTGAACGGAATATTGAATTCAGCACTGATCCAAATTCTTCCAAATCTTGGGAGAATATATATGGTTTATTTTGATGTGTCTTGTATTGTTCTAGGTGATGTAATGATTCATGTATACCAATTTTTAGTGTATGAGTCCTAGATGATTTTTCCTCACGGGTGGGATTACACAAAGAAAACCCTTCAGCTGGATGTTACCGATCATGCTTTACACCACTGGAGGGATTATTGGGATAATTATTTATCATTTACATGGACCATGAAATTATAAACTGCATTTCCAAAAACCATTACATGAATCTCAGGAAGTGAAGGTGTCTATAATACCTTCATTCAGTTTATTTTGAGATCACTTATACTCCTATGAAGGGAAGTATATTAGGTAATGCACTGATCTAGAAAACATAAAACCATGTCATTTAAGAGGCATTTATTGAGTGGTAGTTGATGGACCTATTTTATGATATCTGTGTAGTGGTTTAAGAGTATCATGGGTATCTAATATAATAATCCTGGATAGTGACATCATCCGTTCTATCATGGGTAATAATGAGGAAGATTTTAGATCCAAAGGCCCTAGTCTCGAGGGATAGTGTCTTAGTAGGGGACACACTAACTAGTTGGGTTATCACTGAGGATAATATCCTACACTTTCAGGAACAATTTTGGGTTCCCATATATATATATATATATGGGAATAATTGATGAATGAATCTCATGCCGTTATTTGATCAGTAAATCCTGGGAATACCAAGATGTACAATGATGTATTCCACCAGTATTGGTTACCATGAAAGAAGAGGTAGCTTAGACGCTTTATCACATGGTGTTCCACCTATTAGAAGGTGATCTAAGAACACTAATGGACTACATGAATTATACATCCTATTTCCATTATAGATTATAAACAATAAGATTCACCATGGATTTCATAACAAGTTTTTTGAGACTCTCTTTAGGTAGTGATCCAGTATGGGTGATCATCATTTTGTTGACCAAGGTTTATCGATTGCTACCTACTAGAGAGGTTGTTTAATTATATGATCATTAGAGGATTTACATGAAAAATACTGTAAATATTCATGGGATTCTTTATTCTATTGTATCTGACATTGATACTTGGTTCACATCAAGGTTTTGGAGATGGATGCAGAAGGTAGTGGGTGTGCATGTTTTTTTATGTACGTTATACTAGCCACATAATGAAGATATGTCTGTGTGTATGATATGGGTCTCAGAGGACATGTTTGGGGCATGCGTCCCTGACTTAGGAGTTTAATTAGAGAAAAACCGAACACTCTTATATTTTTCATACAATAATTGTTTTTAAAAAACTATACATATGGATCCCTATGAGGCCATATATGGTAGGCCATGTCTTTCACCCCTATTACCAGTATAAAATGGTTATACAATGCTATAGAGACATCATATCATTTTGGAGACATCAGAACTTGTTAAACATATTAAAAATTATAAGGCTATATCACAGTCTAGGAAGAAGTATTATATTTATCATAATCTTCGGCTTCTAGAGTTTGATGAGGGTAGTCTAGCTATTCTATAAGTTTCTACTAGATTGATTCATAGATGGATTTAGAGGCAGGGTAAGCTATCACCACTATATGTCAGTCCTTTCAAGATCTTGGAGGTATTCGAGTTGGTATCCTATCGACTAGATCTAGCTTAGAGGCACTATGCCATCCACAATGTATTACATGTATTGCAACTTTGTCATTATTATTCAAACCCATCGCATTATTTTTTCCATGGGGAGATTGAGTTGGATGCATATGTTTCCTCTGAGGATCATCATATTTCTATAATTGATAGGTTCACAAAAGATCCTTTAAGTATGTTAGTTATAATGGTATATGTTCAATAACATCACATCCACAAATAAGATGAGTCCTGGGAGTGAGAGGCCAGAATATGTGCTCAGTGGCTGGAACATTTCACATACATTGTATTAGCACCTTAAGAAGGTAAACTCGGAGAAGAGTTATTTTATAGAGGGAATGTTGTAAGAAATTGTATTTTCTTATGAGGTACAAACCTTCAAATTTTATGTTTAAACATTTACTATTATAATTATGAATGTTCATTCGGAGGTTTAGGGGAGTTTTTAGATCATTTAGAGTTCATTAAAATCTCAAATCTCGGGATTTTGGAAAGGTAGACTTACAGACATGGTTAGTTCATAGTTAGTTCCAACTGTCTGAATCAACCGTGCATAGTGTTGATGTGAATAGTATAGGGGAGAATTTTTTTAAACCTTTACACTCATGACACACAACCATTATGGGTGATGTAGTGTGATGAAAGGGGTCGTATGGTTTCCCAAATAGTGTCCCTATGATTCGCATGCTTAGTCCTACTTAACTAGTATTGTTGAGTAGATTTTTTCTTTTTTATATTATATATTTTCACCATTATGTTCCCTACCCATTCACATGTTTCACCTATCCTATACATTGTATCTTTCTTTATTCATCCCACATAATCATTAATCTAGGTTCTTCATCGGGCTTCTGATTACTTTACAATTGGTCTTCTTCGAGCAATGTCAGTAAGATCTTCAATATGTTACTATCTATTCTTATTTTACCATTCCAAAATTGGTGTTTTTTCTTACAAAGATAATATTCCTCATTTGTAGTGAATTTTTCTTTTTCACCAACTTATTCCGTTCTAGCTTTAATATGAATCCAACAATGGAAGTGGGTTGATCTACCATCATAAGGTTTGTGGTATAGTATTTATCAAAAATGTCTTTTCTCTTTATATCATAGAAAATGATTCCAAAGTTCCAGACCATATAGACTTTACATTAATAACATGCTCTTATTTTATAACTATTTTTTTCCATGATAGAAATTCCACATTACACCCTTGTTTTTGTCAGCGGACTTACCTTTCGATAAATGACACCCATTCGGTGTACTTATTGAATTTTATCAACCTTATAAATGATTATGTGCCAAACCCACCTTCTAATTGGGATTGGCTTGATAATTAAATTGAAATTTCTTAATTAAATTAAATTAAATTGACTAGTATGATCATTCCACAAGACCCTATTAATTATTATAGGTTCACCTTTGTCTAATTGAAGGTTTAATGGTTGGAATCCATTCCTTGGATTATAATAATGCACTATATACATTATATACTATTGTTATTATTACTCTCCCATGTATAGTGGTCATTGAGACACTATTGAGGCTGGTATTGTAATGGATGCTTCACATTCCCTCGACATGTGATTTTTTGGAATGACAGATAAAATCAATATGAATGGTGGAAATGACGTTTCACATTCCTCAGGTAGTTTTTGGAAATGACATTTCACTTAACTCAATGGGTTGATAGGGATGAGGGTATTTGTTTCTTAGATCAAATTATTGAGAAAGTACATTATTTAAAGCATGAGACTCATATTAGTATCTGTGGATGCTTGAGTTATTCCATGAGTTCCTATATCATATTAGTATCTACATATATGTATTTATATATCCCTTACTATATAGTTCATATATACATATATATATATATATATATTATTATACATATATAAAAATATATATGATGAAATTTTTTATAGATATCCCAGTTTAAGCTAAGGAATGTATTGTCATCTGTGTATCCTTTAGATACTACATACTACTGATTAGGGTATACATTTCTCCTTATTATAATATATTAACACTACAATTTATATTCACAAGATGGATAATTCTATGTGTTGGTGTTGGTGGAATACTAAGTTTATCTCACACCCTCTTCAGACCATCGATTTCCACCTGAATATAATTCTTGGTTGTATGTAAGGACAATAGAAAGTGTCCAACTACAAATTCTTGATTGTCAACCTAGGATGGAGTGCAAGAGTAGAGGACTGAGCTTATGCTTGTGATGCTATTGGAGATACCTTGGCCCTTTTATTATATTTTTGTATCACAAGTTGTATATTTGTGTTTCTATTTAACCTGTATATTTATATTTTTATAATGTATCATGACATGAACATCATTTTTTATATGAATTGGGATATTTATTATGTATATAATTATTATCTAGACGTATGTATTTCATTACTAATTTTTATTTGTTTATTTTATTTAACTATTATTTTATATAGTTGTGTTCAATTTAATTTATGTAATATTGTCCTCACTGACACACCATAGGCCCGCACTACCAGTCAGTAGACTTTGGTGTACCGAGAGGTGCATTTGAATCCATGTTGTGATCCGGATTGGGGAATTTATTAGTGGCTCTTGGGTTTGGATTCTATAGTTATAGTAATAAAGATATGCACAACAAAAATAAATTACCAAAAGTATAAAAAACATAATCTACATCATCAAATGAATTAAACATAAAATTAAAATAAATATTCGAAGAATAAGATGAATATAAAGTATGGTGTGGTCCAAAATGGATGATATCTAAACTACACTACAAATAAAACTAATATTGGACAACTTCTAACCATCTCAACCTGGCCCACGACTAGTTACCACGTTCCATATCTTCCATCATTGAACCCATCTAAATATTATTTCAAAAATGGAACACATATTGATCATAGGAAGTTAAACATGATGGTTTTATGCACCATCGGTGTATGAATTGTTTGAGTTAACCATTATTGGTATAATTTCACCAAAGAGTATGTCCAACTAGTTTTTAATTATATTTCATTAATTATTTTTATACAAATAAATTTAAATTATGTTTCTCATTAGTATAAAAATGGTACATGTTATTTGATATCCCTTTTCTAAAACTCCTACATACTTTTATGTAACACAACATGGGAATAAACGTTTTAAAAAAGACCACTTTAAACTTTTAGGAAGGATTAATTAATAATTTCGTTAAAAATTTATTTATTTTTTCCACTTGTTAATTTTTCTCAAACCCCCACACATAAATAAGTCCTTTGCTTTAAGTTAAACTCCATTTTCAAATAAAAGTTTGATATCACTAAGACAAACAATCCAGATTTAAAGACTAAAAACATTACTCAAGAAGGAACCATATCACTAGTGGAATATTAGTAAGAAAAGAAAAATAACCACAAAATAGTTCCACATAATATAATCTATTTTGAGAATGAAATAAAAAATAATGGGAATCCTGTATAATATCATTGATAATCCCTAGGTGTTATGGGAAACTCATTAGGACTTAATTTGAGATATTTCATGTTATAACGAAATACATGGGACCAAATACAAGGGTTTGTTTCATAAAAAAATAATATAAAACCCTTTCTTACCCATACCAGCCTCATCGGGGGAACAATCCTATCCTGTGTGGAGTGTAAAACTAGGGGAAACTAGATAGTTTTTGAGGTAACTGCAATACAATTAATATATACCTATCTTTAATCATGGGGTTCCTAGGAATTCAATAAACTGGTGGAAAAAATGTAACACATAACAAACAATAGTAAAATAATCATAAATCTCTTCTAACTACCATTTCCCTCATAAACGATTTCCCATATCACATTATCTGTATTATGATAATACATAACATCCCCCTTGGGGTAACAATCCATATCAATTATAATAAAAAATAAAGGCCACAATCAAGTATCTCAAATCATCAAGAAGAGTTAATATAAATAAAAAATTACAAGAATATATTTTATATCATTTATATAATTTAACTATTAAATCTCAAAAATAATCACACAATTCCAAAAAAGGAAAGTTTAGTTTATTAATAGATTATTTACATAAATATATTATTACACATACTTACTTCAACATTTAGCAAAATAATATCTACATAAAATGTCATTCTACACATAATAAAATATATAATTATACATTAAATTGGTAACCGATGATGGAGTGGTTTAAAACTATTAGTGTGGAAAAATTAAATTAATGACTCATAATGGTTTAGATCATAATAATTAAAAATTGGGATCACGATATAAATATATGATTAATAGGATTATTGATTCATAAGTGTTTCCCATAATGTATGATATAATGATATAGCTTATAGATTTTATTAAGGTAAGGAATATTATTGAAAAGGTGTTGGATGATAAAGATAAATAAAAAATTGTAAGGGAGTGGATAATGCTCACATTGAAGACTTGAATTATCTCTTGGAGGGCCTATTGGAGATTGAGGATTTGGGACACCATCTTGTGACTACAGGATGAGAAATGTGGTAGTGGAATATTGGAGATGAAACATGGGTAGGTATTCAAGTGGAATTTTAAGGAGATGAGTAATTTATAGGGGATAGAGGAAAACACCTTTTATGTGAAAATGATGGATATTTCTATGGAAATGTAAATTAGGTGTGTTGAAAATTTATAATCACATGGCAGTAAGATGAGTATTGTAATGAAAATTCGGTGAGACATGGGGGATTTATTATTAAACATAAAAATTTCATCTAGAACAAATTTATATCGTTTTAATTTTCGAATATTTGAGCCACGTTATGTTACCCCATTTTAACCCTTTTACTTATCTCTATAAAATTTATATTATAATTCTAATTATTTTATTTAATTTAATTTTTATAATCAGGGTGAGGATCTATATAGAAAGCCGAGATCATTCAGATTTTATATTCATGTTATTATTATTTAATGATGGAATTATTTCATGTATACTTTTCATAATAATGTTTCATATTTAATTACAAAAAGTTATTTATGTTTATATTGTTTTGAAATATGTTTTCTTATTTAAATGTATTACAATTCATTTTTGTTTGGTGTTACATATGAAACATAATTGTCAAAACTATATTTATTAAAAATAAAAACAGATAACATAATCATGGGGTTTTAAATCATACATCAATTAGTGTAATTTCTCTCTCAAAATATTTTTACTTGGATGAATGAAACGATGGTATATTTGTCTCACTACACCTTCAAGTTACCACATATCTTTTTAAGTCAAATGATTTCTCTACCAAACATTTTCTAGGTGGGTTGTCTTATTTCATAGAAATATATCTCTTTAATGAAATATCTTCACTAGTTTTTTCCATAAGATAGATCATGTTACAATTTCTTAACATTTAATTTTAATAAATGTGATCGATCTCTTATGTACTTCCACAGAATTGATACATGGAATAGATAATGTACTCCATAGAGGTGTGTAGGGACTTCTAAGATATAATCTACAATCCCAATAATATCAAGAATCACCGACGTGGTGATGCATTTAGGGATCAACATTCCCTCCTTACAAAATCTCATTTACCACATCCAAGTTGATATTAAAATGAATTATATTTCACCAACATCACACTCTGTATATCATCAATGATTATCTGTATAACTATTATATAAAATATGTTCTTCATTATTATGTTACTGAATTGTTTAAAACATTTCTATCATTTCTTAAATAATATCAGTCCAAACAGTTTCCCCTCCCTAACATTATCCCAACATGTCATATTTTTACATATCTAACCATATAAAGCTTCATATTATTCCATTTGGATTCTAGAGTGTAAAATTTTATAATAATAGAACGCAACTAGATGAATATACCGATACTCTCTTCCCATGAATTCCATTGAGAAGAATCATAAACTATCTTCAAATATATAAGTTTACTTTTTAAATTGAAAATATGCTTAAGTATGATAATAAGTGTTAAACCATATTATTGTATCCAATTATTATTGATGTATCTTCTATAATTTTGCTGTAAACCTTGTTTCTCAATTAAATATAATTGAATGTGGTAGGCCATGGAGAATTACCATATCTGGTTTGTATATCATATCTTGTTTATCATGTGATAAATACTTTCAAAAAATAATGAATCATGTATACTTTTAAGTGTATTCACTACAACCAAAGATTAATTATAACCTTTATAAGTATTTGGATGACCGGTTATAAAATCCATGGTGATATTATCAAATTTATTTACTAGAATAGTTAATAGATTAGTCATCCCATTATATTTTTGATGATTTAACGTTACTTATTAGAAGACCAAGCTTCAATATTTTTACTCTGTGATCACTCCCATTATGGTATCTCACCTATAGTTTTTTTAATTGTCTATGAATCCTTTTGCCTCTTGAGTTAATATAGAATGATGAGAAATACAAAAAGTTGATAATATAATTTATTAAATCTTTTTATGGGGAAAATATTCATTTAAAAAATATTTCAACTCCATAATTTAAAAATTTAAACTCAAAAATACATCATACCTTATTTTTTAGTTTAATAACATATTTCTTTGTCTCCTTGTTTTTTATAGATCTGTGGTTCTATAATAATTGGGAATTGTAGGATTTCATTCCTTAATTTATGATTCACATATAAATCCCTTTTATATATATAAATTTTTCATCCCTCTCAATTCCCATCAGGGATTGGGTAGCACAAGTCTCTCAACATAGAGTATCTTCTACTCTGTTTTCCTTATAAGGATTATAATATATCGTTCAATCATTAACTATACTCAACTGCAACCATCTCCATTGAAACAATGTCCACTCCATCCCAATGAATGTATACTTTTTTCTTTTATGATTAATATATATATAAACTCTCACTATTATAGATAATCAATTAAAATAATTAATGAAAATATTAATACCTCCAATTCCAAGTCTTTCATCAAGTAATTTTTCTCATGGGTATTGAATTTACAAGGGGTATAACCATTTTAGTTTCATTTTTTATAAGAGTCCATCACAATCCCTTATTTTTAGCATCAATGTATATTAAAAACAATACTTTACTATAGGTTAATGTATTTGAAGGTGTAGTAACCACCTTCTTATTATGATCTATAAATCAGACATAACATTATTCATTATAGAGAAACCTCACTTTTTTCCATTGTAGCATGTTTAGTGAATTTTAAAATCGTGAGAAATTTAAAACAATTGTTGATTGTATCTAAATTGTTTAGTAAATATATCGATATCTTTCATATTTGATGGAATTTACCATTCTATAATCACCTCTATTTTTTGGATACATAAATATACCCTCATTTGTGATTACATTCCAAAATAAGGGTTATATTTATAAAAAAAATTAACACATCTTTTAACATGGTATGAAATTTCTCATTTTGTGACATATTTTGCAGAATCCCTAAATAATATTTCTATTATTTGATACACATAGAATATAATTGGATCTCACTAATGATGAATATAAAAAACAAATAAATTTAGATTCTAATGACCCAATTCATCATATCTATAATGATTTTATGGGAACTTTTAATTCTTAATGGAATCACTATGAATTAATAGTGTTCATATCTTGAGTGGATAGTTATCTTGGGTATATCCACTCTTTGTGCCCATTATTGGTGGTATCCAATCATGTACCCACCTTATATAAGTGCTTATTACTATAATATGATAAAAAAAGGGTCATTAATATGTGGTAATGGATATATTTTATTGATAATGGTTTTTTTACTTCATAACAATCAATGAAAACGGAACATTGATCCATGCATATTCTAGAAAAGGAGGATTGGTTCACACCATGTTGAAACACTTGAATGTATGCAACCCCTGTATAGAATCACTTGATATTTCTTATTTAATTATTCTAATTAAATTAGCTCTATTCTATAAGGGACCATCGATTTAGGAATTGAATATACAATGAGTTCAACTAAAAACTAAACCACATGTTCTAGGGGAATACCATAAAATTATATAATAAATATGTTAATTTACACCCATACAATTCAAATTTTTTCAATGTCGAGATAGTAAACTACCATTTGGGCTATCACTCGTTATTATGTATTTTACCCTATACTAATGGGTTTTAATCCAATTATAGGTCATAATAATACATAAATTTTATTTTTATAGATGTTTGATTTCGGATATAAAATGATATTTATTTATCCATAAATTAATATATTTTCTATATAGGGAGTGAAAATTCATTCCCAATATATAATAAAATTACATAAAGTTAAGAAGAACTAGATCAATAATATGTATCTTCCCACAAAACACAAATAAAGGGAAACTTTATACACAATGAGTTTTCAATAAAAATTCAATATACAATACATGATGTGGAGAAAAAAAATTATTATCCAACCTATATGATTTGAAATAATATAAAGAACCAAAATAAAAAATACATTCACCGATCAAGATTAGGCAATAATTATACCTTTAACAATTTCATTAGTATGGTTCACTTTATTGATAGTGATTTCATAGGCTTTTCTTTGATCCCTTATTTGTGGAGGTCATACATTATTATTATCTTAATTACATTTTGATGAATACGTTGATTTGCACCATGATAGTAATTATTGAAATTTATGCATTGAAGTATAGATGTTAATTATATGAGAACTGATTTTTATTTTTTAATTAATTATTCTCTTAAAATTTCCACAAATAATTCGTACTTAACGTCCTCCTATATCAAATGTAAAATATATTCCTAGCCCCTTTAAAAAAAATTACTATGATACCTCCAACCTTTTGGCATATAAATTTTTATATTTTCTTCCCACCATGTGATTTATCATTCGAGATTCAATAGAACATAATTTTACAAATCAAGTATTTATTTATTAAGGAATCATATGATTCGGTAGTCTCTATTTCCACTTTATGTGAACATTGAACAATTATTCATAGCTATCAAACTATCTTATAGTTAATTCCATTAGGATAATTGATTTGAGTACACTAAATAAATTTCATATCTTGCTTTCTGCGATAATAGTAAAACTATAGGTGTACAATGTGATTATTATGAAGATTTATTTATAATTACCCATATCTTCATCCTCATTTAATTTCAACAAAATTAATTCTCTCCCCTTTTTCATGAATAGTGTTTGTGGAAAATATTTAGTACAAAATATTTTCGTAATGTCCCCACATCCCTATATTCAAATTCCTCATTTATCCTTATTTTATTAATAAGATTCTACCATTGGTAAAAATCACCTTCATGATAATAAAGTGACATGAAAACCATTTCATGTTCTAAGAACTTGATTTATAAAAATATATTTTCCATTTTGTTGATTCATTACTCGATAATTAGTGGATTTGAATACCCACTAAAGGTAGGGGAGGTATATAGAAATTTCCACATGAATGATTCAATAGATATTTGACCTTTCTTTAGAATTTTTGGTTAGTAGACATGATTTTTGTTATTTACCATCCCTTGAGAAATATTAGGGAGCATATCCATGAGATTTTTCACTCTAACTACCTTCACATTTCGTTGTTCAATGGGACAAAACCTATATGATCCATCACAGATAATATTAAGTAATACTCTCCTTACTCTGTCCCTTACTAAAACCAGAAGGGTTAATAATTAGTAATAAACCATATCATCTTAAATTTATTACCGTGTAAAACTTTAAGCATTTTATTTTTTAATCTAAGGGACCTTAATGTTTAACAATTATAGTTTTGATTCAAAATAGGATAACTTAAGTGTTCACTTATACTTATTAAACTAATAACTTAAAATATCTAAACCTAAATTTGATAAATACTAAGATATCCCAAACATAATATACTTTTATTTTAAATTATTTCCAAAAATTAACAATTAAATCTCACAAAGAATCACAGAATACTAAAACCCAATGGTTTATTGTTCTTAGTGACCAACTACATGTATATATTATTACACATTATTTCTTCAAAATTTCGAACAAACATATCTTTATCTACCCCAATGTTATAAATAGTTATGTATATAATTACTAGGGTATGTGGTAGACAATAAAGTTGTGATATAAAATTCTCATTATGGTAAAACCATATCTATGAGTCATGAATGGTTTAGTCATAAGTATTGAGAAAACATGATCATGAGATAAATATTTAATTAAAATAATCTGTGAACCTTAATAGTGTCCATAATTCATGATATAAGGATATATGACCTAAAAATATAAAATATTTTTTAGTGTGTAAGAATATATAAACATGACACAACAAAATTATGTCATCGAATATAACAGAAGCATCATGGATCAGACATTACTACCTACACCCTGTAGTGGATCATTCATTATGACTTGCAACCCATAATTATCTCATGAGATATAATACATTAACTAATCAATTGTATGGATATATTGGACCCCAACCATTACATAATGAAAAACCTAACTTATATATTTCACATAAAATCCATCATACATTATACCATGGAAAACCCATTGAAGTAAACTAAGTTTCATAATATAAATTTTATCACATATAATGTTATCAACAGCTTGATCAGTAGATAATAAAATTAAATCACCAAAGAATATGTTTATTAGGATATAAATTAGAGTAAAATCATGAAAACTTCATAATAATATATAAATCAATTTGTCATTTGAAGGAAAAAGGAAGCGAAGACATAATTGTTTTTTGAAATTATTATTTTTACCTTTTTTATTAGAATACAATATTTTTATTCAATTTGGAAAAAAGTTTTCCAGATTAGTGACACTCAAAAACATCACTTCATAATATTCCACAATTAATGAATATTTAAGAGAAATAAAATTTAAGTAAATAAATATGCAGTGGAAGGGAAAATAAAATCAATGAAAAAGATAAAAAAAAATTCATTATTAATTCATTAAAAAAATCATATTAGTGAAAGAGTAAAACTGTTTCCATTTATTAATAGTTTAAGATATATATGAAAAGTACATAAAATAATATAAATTTTAAATTGAAAATAAATAAAGATATAATATTCATTAGTAAATATATGGGATTTGAATAGAAAAACGATATCATTAAGTATGATAATTACTTTTAACAACATCATATTTTTATAAAGAATTAAATCTATCAAAGAAGAAGAATTCGATGTAAAAAATGTGAAGTACAAAAAAAATACGGAAGACATAAATTATAAAAAATATTATGGGGATGAAACCAAATATAGATGGATTCTATTCAAGAATAACGATTATAACTTAATGAAAGGGAGTCATGTTAACAAAAACCTTACAGTTTTGGTAACTTTGGAATCAAATTAAATTGAAAGAAATAAAATGAGAAATAAAATTAAATACAATGAATATAAATATAAACATGATAAAACATATCAAATAGTTATTTTATACAACATATAATTGAAAATAGGTTCATAATATGAAATATGTCTCAAAAAAGAAAATTGAGATGAAAACGCCACATAAATTTAGTAATAAATGAATCAAAAAAATATGAATGAGGGATCTTGAAAAAACAAGATGATAAAATGAACATTAATATATTTATAATTAAAATTACTCAATGTTGTGGTAAATTAACTATGTTAGTTAATAATAGGTTTATGATTTTAAATATGTATCTTGGAAATGAAATGGAAACAATTCATTGTTACATTGGATTCCAACTTGGTTGGATGTTACCTAACCTAAAATATAATAATCATAGGCACATTGAAAATATATTCTATAACCTTATCCAAAAGTTTTACCTTTTATGCTAATATTTTATATTCAATTATTAATTTTATTAATTAATTTAAGTTAATATTTATCATCAATTCGTAGTGATTTTAGTGATCTCTTATTTGTTTTGGTACCAAGGTTTTGTTCATCATTCCAGGATAATAATTCCATAATCTAGAAGTTTTAACATACCTTAATATATTACCCATAATGTTTCCTGAAAATCTAGTCTCATTCCTTGGGATATTTAGGTATGATATGTTGAGATGAAATATATCACAATATTATTTCAAAAACAATTAATGAAGAAAGCATGGTAAATTAAGAATGAGATAAATAGTAATAGTATAATTTAAATTCCAAATAAAAAATAATAATTTACTTTTTAATATCATTTATTTCTAAAATTATATTTCTATAATCATCTACGATAGATATTTATTATATCTTCAATATAGAAGGTCAAACTAAAAAAAATAAAAAAACATGTTATAAAATCTGGGTGTATATGGTTATGAAAGTGATATTTATTATAATATCATTATTGTATAAGTATAATGACATTATTTATGTATTATTAATTTGGTAAATCATATTGTATATTAGTTGGATGGTAAATATAATGAATAAATTCTTAGGGAGTGGATAATACCCACATTGAGGACTTGAATCGTCTCATAAGTGGATTCATAGAAATACATGATTTGAGACAAAATTGTAACATCCCAGGTAAATGAGGAATACGAGATTTTCATATTTATTAATAATTACGAATTAAATATTAATTTTTGCTTAAAGGGGTTGCTATGTTCGATAGCGTACCCGATACACAACAACGGGTTTCTTTTGAATCTTACGTTGCACACTAATAATATAATATTATTATTTTAAATGGTAGTTAACTCATAGTTGTTGTATTGGCTGGAATGAAAAAGACTAACTATAATATGATTATACATGTATTTATATTTATCCAATAAAAGTTAGAGTCATAATATATGAATGAATTTAATTTTAAGCATAATTTACATTAAAAGGCCGATTTAAAGCCTTTTAATGGAGAACCCTTTATAAATCTAGTTTTGGTCACTTTAATACATTCTATATGACCAAATAAAATCCTTCTTTATAATGAGGACATCAGAATTTACTTTGGGTAATTTTTTGGTATTTTTCTGATAATGTTCATTTTTTAAGGAATAGTGAAAATATTGTATTTTAATTCAAAACTATGTTTTAATTTAATTTATTTATATGGTTATATTATCCTTTTAATTGGTTTTAAAGTGTAAATAGATTATATTTTTACCATTTAATCTAATTTTGGTCTTTAGAAGCAATTTCACATTTAAATTTTATATAATCAACTGTCAATCTTTTGATAGTTAATATTTCTTAAAAACACACCTTTTGTTTTGATAGTGGGAATTAATTTTAAATTAATTTCTGCCACTTCTATGTTTTGAATTTATAGAAATAGATTCTATATTTGGAAACAGGAGGTTCAAATTGTGTAAATAGGTAAATTTTATTTTTAGACATTTTAAATATTTACTTCAGTCAATATTTTATTTACCGTGGTTAAAGGGTAAATCAGGTAAATAAGGGTAAAGAAATAATTGTTATAATAATATAAAATTACCCATAAACGTGTGATAATATTATTTTATGAGTCATTTCCACCCATGGGCATCTTTGGGACGATTTTGGGACCTCATTGAGCCACTTGGGAGTGATAATGACAATTTAGATTAATTAATTTAATGTGAAGACAAAGGTGACATTAACAAAGATCGTTTAGTAATAAATTTTTATATGGTGTTATATAAGTCCTATTTTTGACTATAAATATTAATTGGAAATCTAAAACGATTTCCTACATCATGGTAGTTTTTTTTATAATTTTTAGACATCAAATAAATTAAATTATTTATGACACAATAATGATGCAGTTTTTACCTCATTAATAAATGATTTAAATAAATAAGATTATAATGATTAAAATATTATCCAAAACATGTAAAATTATGATTGGATGATTTTATTTAGATTTTTAGTAATCATATATTCGACCATAATGATTTTTGGACCATTAGAAACCGAATATAATTATATTAGAAAATAATATTTTCACTCTTTCCTAAAGAGCCCCTCCTCTCCATTATAAAAAGAGACCACTTATATGCAATTCCTCACACCTCTCAAGCCATTTTTCTCGTCCAAACTCTACCCAATTAAGCTCCCTACATCTCTATCCTCCTCCTAAATCCTTACCTTAGGATGAAGGCACCTCAAGATATCCTTTGGTTAAAACTAAAGTGATTTACCCAAATTAAAGGTAAAAGTTTCTCTTATATTGTTTTCTTTTATTTTTCTTCTCGAACCCCTAAAATATTTTTATATCCTTTCTTTTGTAACAACACCAGTATCATCAATATACTAGTATGTTTTTATGATAATTATTCTAACTACACTTACACACACCTCCATTTAATGGATGACAAACATAATGTTTCTCTGGATGGAAAACTAACGCCTCACGAAACAATGATTGTTCAATTACATCTTACCGCCTCTCATGGTGTATATTATGATGGAACAGTACTTATATATGATTTATATTATGTTTATTATTTTTTATTCTTCTGTACTTCTCATTTATATCAAAATTTTATGGTTTCCATGGTGGGTAAATACAATAATCTCATTTGAGGAAGTGTAGACTACCGCCCCCTCAAAGTAATGTGACTCGTTAATGCCCTATGTGGGATGTATAAAGGATAGAGTTATTGATATTATATATGATATTATACTGTAATTATAATATAACTATGTATCATTATGTTTTAATTACATTAAAATAAGAAATAGAAATGAAAGTAGCATTCATGCGTACGTACGACTTACCGTCTCCATGAACGGTGCATTTCACTTCGTACCTCCAAATGTTATGTACTATTATAAATACATGTACATGATTGATATATATGATATATATGATACCCAAATCATGAAAATCATTCTGGATATAACGAGCCTTTTACCACGTGAACAACATGTAATTATAAGAAGTCCATTTTTGACTCAAGTACAAAATATCGACAAAATGAACGTTATTAACTTAAATGACTGCATAATGATTATAACTTGGTAATAATTGATATAAAAGGAATCATAAACTTGAAAAAGGTTCTTAAGAAATTATAAATTTACTTTAGTTTTTTATTCAGGAGATTAAATAATGAATGGTTCAAGTCGGACACGAGGTAAGGGACTTCGTCTCAATCATCTTTCGTTGATGAATTTTTAGTTTTCTTTTATAAGATGTATAAAACCCTTTTACTTTTACTTCTATTCAAAAGGAATGTTTTCTCTAAGAAGCATTTTACTAAATGGAATAAAAGAAATGTTTCTTTAATGTAAGCGGTGACAACAACCTTTCCACCGCTGTGAGTATTATTTGATCTTTGGCTTCCATAACAAGACGGAATGTTTTTAAAAGGAAAAATAAATACCAAATACACTTTTTACGTATTTTGGTATTGAAAATGATTTTTTGGATGGATTTATTATTTAAATATCTTGAAATGATATTTTATTATTGCAATGTGGAAATTTTATCTTTCCTTTATGCTTATGTTATGTGTTAAGATCATGTTATGGTTCTTGGGCATTATTTACGTATACGGGTGGTTCCATGATAAACCTAGGCTGGGTGAGCCCGAGATAGCTCTCCAATGCATTGGGTAACGTGGCGGAGGTAAACGTTATTGTTTCACCTAAAAGATTTAGGGAATATACTGTGATGGGTATTCCAAAGTAACTCTCTATGTAGCTGTGATAGCTACAATGTAATTATGGTATTGGATGCCGCATGTTACCTTTAGGATTTAGGATTTCTATGTGTCTTTCATAAATATTACGATTTCATGAGTTAAGTAAGAGAGTTCATGTTTTGTATGTATTTAAGAACATATGTTTTCATTCACTATTTTAAATCCTTTACTGACCCTTTTATGCTCTTCCCATGTTTTGAAATGTTTTTCACAGGACTTAAAGATGAATAGGGTCAAGGATGGGATCAAGGAAAAGCCATGCTCTCTTTAACTTGGAATTAGACATGACTTTTTTTTCAAGAGTTTGTATTTTATGAAAAATGTGGATTTTGGGTATAAGTTCCTACATTGTAATATTTTGAGATGTAATAGTTATGTCCTAATTCCCTAAAACTCTATACCTGAAAAGATCCTCAATGTGAATTTTTCATTTAGTTCAATATTATGTAATGTTTAAGGCCGAGTCCTTATAGTTGGTATGATATGTTGGTTTAGATATCCTTAGGAGTTAGGATATTGTGAAATTAATATCCATAAAGTAATTTATGTTAATATTGACATCATATAGTATTTCCAGATTACCATGTTGCTTCCCCTGAGATATTTCTTTGTTTAGAATAGTTTTCTGCAGAGGAAATAGGGCATCTATGATGGGACGACATCAGGAGGAATACAACCTTCCAAATCAGCAACCTGAGATGGTTGGAATTGGAACTCAACAGTTTGTTGTAGTGATGGCATAGTTGACTCAGGCTATAAATGGTGGTGGTATCCATGTACGAGATCAGCCAGATCAACCACAGAGGAACATTTCAGTAGTGGAGCATTTCATGAGGCAACATCCCCCATCATTCAAAGGATTATCTGATCCAGTGCCAGCTGAAGGGTGGATTAAAGCACTGGAAAAGATTTTTGGTGTCATGGGTTGTTCAGAACATCAAAAGTTCAGTCTCACTGTCTACCGTTTTGAAGGTGAATCTGATCAGTGGTGGTCGATGGTGAAAAATATCAGGGATAGTGAGGAGATTGATGCTCTTGATTATTTTCCTATAGTGGTTTGTCTTAGGATGGAAAAACAATTCCTGAAATTGAGGCAGGAGGATGACTCAGTGGCTGCTTATGAAGAAAAATTCACTCGACTGGCAAGGTATGCTCCAAAATTCATACGAGATCATGATAGTAAAATCAACTACTTTTACTCAGGATTAAAGCCAAGGTATCGATGGGCTTTAGCTTCTCGTGAGTCCCAAAGTTATGAAAAACTTATTCATTGGGCGGAGAAGGTGGAAATGGAGTTTTCCGATGATCAAGTATTCTTTTAAAAACAACAAAATAATAGGTCAAGATGGCAGGTGAACTGAAATAAATATTCAAAAAAGTATGATGGTAAGAAGCTTAAGTTTACAGTTTCTGAAAATAGTCGTAAAAAGCATGCTGGGGAATGTCCTTTGAATTCTATTAAGTTCTACTGATGTGGTAAAATAGGACATAAGGCTCGTAATTTCACTGAAAAAGATCAGGATAATGGTAAGAAAAAATCTGATTTACAGTCAGTAAAATGTTTTAACTGCAATGAAATGGGTCATTATGCAAATTAGGGTCCTACAAGGAACTCAACCGAAGGAAAGCAGCCAGAATACAAGCAGAAAGGGGTGGAAAAATCCTTTTCAACTACTTCAGCAGATGTTGGTCCATCAAATGATGTTGTATCAGGTACATTATTTTTTTTGTTCAGATTATGCAAATGTGTTGTTTGATTCAGGGCCTACACACTCTTTCATTTTTGAATAGTTTTCTAGTAAATTGGGAATTCCATCTCATGATATAAATACTGAAATTACGGTAAAAGCACCTAGAGGAAATGTTGAGACAAAAAGAAAACATAAGAACATTATTGTCCTTGTGTGTGGAACGAATCTACCTTCAAACCTTATTGTTCTGCCTCTAGTAGAGTTTGATGTTATATTGGGCATGGATTGGATTTCTGTTTATCATGCTAAGATTGACTGCAGACCTAAAGAGGTTTCATTTCAGAATGATTTTCAGTTTGTGTACAATAATGAACCATTTCTTTTGATAACATATCAGGAAGTCGAAAAACTGGTAAAACATGGAAATTAATGTTACCTTGCACATATTTTTGAAAACAAAGGAACTATTCAGATTAGTGATGTGCCAGTGGTAAATGAGTACCTTGATGTTTTACCTGATGAGTTTCCTGGTATTATACCTGATCGGGATGTTGAATTTACTGTTGATTTAGTTCCTGATGCTAAGCCAATTTCAAAACCCCCTTATCGAATGGCTCAAATTGTACTTTTAGAGTTAAAGAAGCAATTGTAGGATTTATTAGATTATGGTTTCATTCAACCTAGCACATCACCCTAGGGTGCTCCTATCTTGTTTGTTAAAAAGAAATTTGGTTCAATGATACTTTTTGTTGATTATAGAGAATTGAAAAACATCACTGTTAAGAATAAGTTTCCTTTGCCTCATATCGATGATTTGTTTGATCAGCTCTAGGTAGCTCAGTATTTTTCGAAGATTGACTTGAGGTCGGGGTTCCATCAGTTGAAAGTAAAAGAAGACGATGTTCTTAAGACTGCTTTTTTGTACTAGATATGGCCTTTTTTAATTTGTAGTTATGCATTTTGGTTTAACCAATGCACCTGCTGTATTCATGGATCTTATGAATAGAATTTTCCGTGAGTTCTTGGATAGGTTTGTGGTTGTGTTCATTGATGATATTTTGGATTATTCAAAAAGTAAATAGGAACATGAAAGTCATTTAAGGTTTGTCTTGAAAACCTTAAATGAAAAAAAACATTATGGATAATTCAGCAAGTGTGAGTTTTGGTTACAACAAATTTCCTTCCCTGGTCACATTGTTTCAAAAAATGGCATAACTGTTGATCCTGCAAAAACAAAAGTTGTTAAATAATGGCCAATAACCACAAATATAACCGATATTCGTAGTTTTCTTGGTTTGGTAGGTTATTACCGGAGGTTTGTTGAAAACTTTTCACGGTTATCTAGTCCAATGACTAAGTTAACTTGAAAAGGTGTTAAGTTCATCTGGTTAAAAGAATGTGATGATTGTTTTCAGGAATTGAAAAGGAGATTGGTGACTGCTCCAGTTTTGGCACTACCTTCTAGACATGGTGAGTTTTTTATCTACAGTGATACTTCGTTGAAAGGACTTGGTTGCATCCTAATGCAAAATGATCAGGTAATTGCTTATGATTCATGTCAATTGAAACCACATGAGTTAAATTACTCTATACCTGATTTGGAATTAGCTACTATTGTTTTTGCTTTAAAATTTTGGAGACATAATTTGTATGGAGTGAAGTGTGAAATATATACTGATCACAAAAGTTTGAAGTATATATTCACTCAGAAATAATTGAACATGAGATAGAGGAGATGGTTGGAATTAATCAAGGATTATAATTACACAATCCATTACCATCCGGGAAAAGAAAATAAAGTGGGAGATGCTTTGAGTCGGAAAAGTAATGTCTCATTAGCCATGCTACATTTGGAACAAGATCCTTCAGTTTTTTATTTTATTAAATTTGGCATTGATGATTTTTGGTGCTGGAAATTCTTCTGTTTTGTTTCAGGTGTTAGTGAGATCATCTCTATCAGACAAAATAAAGAAAGCGCAGAAGGAAGACAGTGAGTTGCAGAAAAAGATAGAGTTGGTTCAGTAGGGTAATTTGCTTGAATTTAACATTGATAATGATTGTGTTTTGAGGTTTGGAAAGAGATTACGTGTTCCTTGTGATTCATAGTTGAAGAATGAGTTATTATGTGAAGCTCATAGTTCTGCGTTTTCAGTTCATCATGGTATTACTAAGATGTACAAATATCTTCGAGAATATTACTGGTGGGATGGAATAAAAAGAGATATTACAAATTTTACTATGAAGTGTTTGACTTGTCAGCAGGTTAAAGGAGAGCGACAGTTACCAAAATGAATACTTCAGCCTTTACCGGTGCCAATGTGTAAATGGGAAAATATATCCATGGACTTTGTTGTCGGATTACCAAAGACATCTCGAGGTAATAATGAAATCTGGGTTATAGTTGACCGATTGACTAAATCTGCTCATTTCCTTCCTATTATAGATACTTTGTCTCTAGATCAACTTGTTTGGTTGTATGTTAAAGAGATAGTCAGGTTTCATGGAGTTCCCCTCTCCACTGTATTTGATCATGATCCCAGGCTCACTTCTATCTTTTGGAAAGGCCTTCAGAAGTCATTGGGTACTGAATTAAACATTAGTAAAACTTTTCATCCTCAATCAGATGGTAAGTCAGAACAAACAATTCATACATTGGAGGATATGTTACATGCTTGCTCGATGGACTACCAGGGAAGTTGGGACCAACATCTTTCTTTGGTTGAATTTTCTTATAATAACAGTTTTCATTCCAGTATACAGATGACTCCATTTGAGGCATTGTATGGAAAGCGTTGTCGAACTCCAGATTTTTGGGATGAAGTAGGTGAAAGAAAGCTGATGGGACCAAAATTGGTAAAAGATATGGCAGAGAAAGATTAGTTGATTCATAAGCACATGAGAACAACTCAGATCAAACAGAAAAGTTATGCAGATAACTGGAGGAAGGATCTTTGTTTTGGGGTAGGTGATCATGTCTTTCTCAAAGTTTCTCCTTGGAAAAGTGTGATGCGTTTTGGTAGGAAGGGAAAGTTGAGTCCGAGGTTCATTGGACCATATGAAATTCTAGATAAATTTGGATCATTTTCATACAGAGTATCTTTACCTCCATGTTTATCCCAGGTACACAATGTTTTTCATGTTTCGATGATGAGAAAGTAGATGTCAGATCCATCTCATGTTTTGAGCCCAAAGGTAGTTCAGTTGGAAGAGAATCTCTCTTATGAAGAACAACCAGTCCAGATTCTGGACTGTAGAGAGAAAGTGTTTCGGAATAAGTTAATTTACCAGGTAAAGGTTTTGTGGAAAAACTATATGGTTGAAGAGGAAATGTGGGAATCTGAAAATGCTATGAGGGATAAATACCCCCACATATTTTGATAAGTGGATAAAAATTGTGAGGACGCACTTTCCAAAAGGGGAGAAGGATGTAACATCCTAGGTAAATGAGGAATAAGAGATTTTCATATTTATTAATATTTGTCAATTAAATAATAATTTTAGCTTAAAGGGGTTGCAACGTTCGATAGGGTACCCGATACGTAACAATGAGTTTCTTTGGAATCTTATGTTGCACACTAATAATATAATATTATTATTTTCAATGGTAGTTAACTTCTAGCCGTTTTATTGGAGGGAATGAACAAAACTAAATTTAAAATGATTATAAATGTATTTATATTTATCCAATTAAAGGTAGAGGCTTAATATATGAATGAATCAAATTTTAAGCATAATTTACATTAAAAGGCCGATTTACCGTCTTTTAATGGAGAACTCTTTTTAAATATAGGTTTGGTCATTTTAATACATTATATATGACCAAATAAAATCCTTCTTTATAATTAGGACATCAATGTTTACTTCAGGTAATTTGTTGGTATTTTTCTGATAAAGTTCATTTTTTTAAGGAATAGTGAAAGTATTGTATTTTAATTCAAAACTATGTTTTAATATAATTTATTTATATGGTTAGGTTATCCTTTTAATTGGTTTTAAAGTGTAAATAGATTATATTTTTACCATTTTATCTTATTTTGGTCACTAGAAGCAATTTCACATTTAAATTGTATATAATCAACTGTCAATCTTTTGATAGTTAATATTTCTTAAAAACACGCCTTTTGTTTTGACAGTGGGAATTAATTTTAAATTAATTTCTTCCACTTCTGTGTTTTGAATTTGGAGAAATGGATTCCATTTTTGGAATCAGGAGGTTCAACTTTTTTAAATAGGTAAATTTTATTTTTTGACATTTTAAATATTTACTTCAGTAAATATTTTATTTACCGTGATTAAAGGGTAAATCAGGAAAATAAGGGTAAAGAAATAATATTATAATAAAATAAAATTACCCTTAAACGTGTCCTAATCCTATTGGATGAGTCATTTCCGCCCCTGGGCATCTTTGGGTCTATTTTTGGACCCCATTGAGCCACTTGGGAGTGATAATGACTATTTAGATTAATTAATTTAATGTGAAGACAAAAGTGACATTAACAACAATCATTTAGTAATTAATTTTCATATGGTGTTATATAAGTCCTATTTTTGACTATAAATAATAATTCTAAAGATAAATTGATTTCCTACATCATGGTATTTTTTTATAATTTTTAGACATCAAATAAATTAAATTATTTATGACACAATAATGATGCAGTTTTGACCTCATTAATAAATGAATTAAATAAATAACATTATAATGACTAAAATATTATCCAAAACAAGTCCAATTCTGATTTTATTATTTTATTTAGATTATGAGTCATCGTATCTTTGAACATAATGATTTTTGTACCATTATAATGCGAATATCATTATATTATAAAATAATATTTTCACTCTTTCCTAAAGAGCCCCTCCTCTCCCTTATAAAAAACTTCCACTTATATGCAATTCCTCACACCTCTCAAGCCATTTTTATCATCCCAAATCTTCCCAATTAAGCTCCCTACATCCCTATACTCCTCCTAGAAGCCTTAACTTAGGAAGAAGGAACATCAAGACGTATTTTGGTTCAAACCATATTGAGTTACCCAAATTAAAGGTAAAAGTTTCTCTTAAATTGTTTTCTTTTATTTTGCTTCTCCAACCCCTAAACTCTTTTTATTTACTTTTTTTGTAACAACACTAGTATCCTCAATATACTAGGATGTTGTTATGATATGTATTCGAACTACACTTACACACACCTCCATATAATGGATGAAGAACATAATTTTTCTGTGGATGGAAAACTAACGCCTCACGAAACGATGATTATTCAATTAAATCTTACCACCTCTCATGGTGGCCATTATGATGGAACCATATTTATATATGATATATATTATGTTTATGATTTCTTTATGCTTCTGTGCATCCCAATTATATCAAACCTTTATGGTTTCCATGTTGGGTAAATACTAAAATCTCATTTGAGGATGTGCGGACTACCGCCCCCTCAAAGTTATGTGACTCGTTAATGCCCTATGTGGGATCTATAAAGGGTAGAGTTAATGATATTATATATGATATTATACTGGAATTATAATATACCTATGTATCATTATTTTTTAATTTCATTAAAATAAGAAATAGAAATGAAAGTAGCGTTCATGTGTACGTACGGCTTACCGTCTCCATGAACGGTGCATTTCACTTCGTACCTCCAAATGTTATATACTATTATAAATACATGTACATGATGGATATATATGATATATATGATACCCAAATCATGAATAACATACTATATATAATGAAACTTTTACCACGTGAACAACATGTAATTATAAGAAGCCCATTTTTGACACAAGTACCAAATATCGGCAAAATGAATGTTATTAACATAAATGATTACATAATGATTATAACTTGGAAATAAGTGATATAAAAGTATTAATAATAAACATGAAAAAGGTTCTTAAGTAGTAGAATTTAACTTTAGTTTATTATTCAGGAGATTAAAGAATGAACGGGTCAAGTCAGACACGACGTAAGGGACTTCGTCTCAATCTCCTTTCATTGAGGCATTTTTAGTTTTCTTTTATACGAAGTATAGAAACCTTTGACTTTTACTTCTATTTAAAAGGATTCTTTTCACTACGAAGCATTTTACTAAATGAAAAAAAGGAATGTTTCTTTAATTTAAGTGGTGGCAATGACATTTCCGCCGCCGCGAGTATTATTTGATCTTTGGCTTCCATAACAAGCCGGAATGTTTTTAAAGAAAAAAATAAATACCAAATACTCTTTTTACATATTTTGGCATTGAAAATGATTTTGAGAATGGATTTATTATGTCAATATCATGAAATGATATTTTATTATTTCAATGTGGAAATTTTATCTTTCTTTTATGCTTATGTTATGTGTTAAGATCATGTTATGGTTCTTGGGAATTATTTACGTATACAGGTGGTTAAATGATAAACCTAGGGTGGGTGAGCCTGAGATAGCTCTCCAATTCATTGGGTAACGTGAAGGAGGTAAATTTGAATGTTTCTCCTAAGAGATTTAGGGAATATACTATGATGGGTATTCCAAAGTAAATCCCTATGTAGCTGTGATAGCAACAATGTATGTATGGTATTGGATGCCGCAAGTTACCTTTATGATTTATGATTTCAATGTGTCTTTCATAAATCTTATGATTTCATGAGGTAAGTAAGAGAGTTCATGTTTTGTATGTATTTATGAACAAATGTTTTCATTAACTGTTTTATAACACTTACTGAGCCCTTTATGCTCATCCAATGTTTTGAAATGTTTTTTACATGACATAAAGATGAATAGGGTCAAGGATGGGATCAAGGAAAAGCCATGCTCTCTTTAACATGGAATTAGACATGAATTGTTTTTCAAGAGTTTTTATTTTATGAAAAAAGTGGATTCTGGGTAGAAGTGCCTAATTTTTAATATTTTTAGATGTAATTGTTATGTATTAATTCCCAATAACTCTAAACTTGAAAAGATCCTCAATGTGAATTATTCATTTAATTCAATATTATGTAATGTTTAAGTCCGGGTCCTTATACAATTGTGTGACAATAGGTTAATTTTATTTAGAAAACTCTATGAGAGGATAAATATTAAATTATTCAATGTTAATTTTAAGTATATAAGTGGTTAGATGAGGGTGGAGTATATCTCCTTTTATAGGTGAAAATGGGGAAAATTTAGATGGAAACATAGGTTTGTTGGGGTAAACATGAAGTCACATGGCAGTTATATGAGTTTGTTAAGGGAAAATTTATGATAAATGTGTTTTTTACTCCAAAAATAAGAAATTTATTATATTAATATTATTTCTGTTTTTCATTATCATAAATTTCAGTCACTTTAGGTTATCCCTTTTTACCTTATTTGAATAATCACCATTGTAATTATTTTTTGATTAAAAATAAAAGATATCCTCTCTAACATAATTTTCACATGATGAATCTAAATTTTAAATCAATTTAATTTCATTAAATTTATAAAATTATGAAAAAAACTTTTAAATTAAAAAATATTATATATAGAATTTAATTGTTTTTTAGAAAATTGATTTTTAAACTTAGGTGTTCTTATTCTAATTACTTTTCAATTACTAATTTAAAACAATGTTAACATATATTTTTATATATAAACATTACAATACATTAATAATATAAATAAGAAAATTTTAATTTATTTTCATAACGATTCAAAACACAAAAATTTTAAATTAGTGAAAAATTGACCATTTACCTTTATTGTGGTGATTAGCTTTCACCTCCCCCAAATCTATATTTTTCTTTTTCTTGATAAAATAATTACGTTTGAGTGGGAATATCACAACACGCACAATATCTAAGTAACCTACACCATACCCAAATCAAAATCAAAAGAAAACACCAAAGTACACAACCAACACATTATAATTCAAAAAAAATCCAACATATAATGCATCATCGATACGATGGATTGAGAGACACCTCAAACTACACACCATACACACTAGTCACCACAATCGTCATCTCTTCCCAATTGAAAAAAGAACCAAAAAAACTCAAAATGGTTACATTTCAGAACCACAAACACACTGAAATGCATACACCATAAACTCCATCACCATTTTAAAAAAAACCACCATTGGAGAACCCCTTCCATTAAGAATCATTAATAATAGGAATCGATCATGAAAAATGGAATTGATAGTGAAAACTAGATACTCAAAACTATGATCAACACAAACACCATCTTCTAAGTTCTACCTCATGAAAAACCTACCAAATATAGAAAAACACCATACTGAAACCCCACCCAGATCCATCGATGCATGTCAACCTAAGTTGCCGATAAAGAATATGATGGGAGAGAAGATTCTGGAGAGGGCATGCCTAATCAGTGAGAGGCAACCATTGATTGAACAAAAAATAATTTTCTATTGAACCTCCTATATGATGATAGATAAAATCGGTCCAAAATAGTAGAAACAGGTGGGAAGGACTGAAGGACCACAAAAAAACCCACTAACATGTAGAAAAATTCATCAATGAGGATGGAATACAAAACCCCTACCAGACCATTCGATTGAACCAGAAACTATAGCGATGGATGAAACCAGCCACAATGAAAGCTAGACACCAAATGAATCCAACAAAACCATACCAAGACAATATAAACACCTTCATACCAACCATAAAATTTTTCCAACACCAGAACGTGTGTAGAAATAGAAAAGGAGGTCAAATGATCCAGCGCAGAAAATCCTTCGGGAAAAGATCCAACCAAAATCAAAAACCACTGTAGATTCTTTGTGACAATCAAAGATAAGGTTTTCTTCTCAATGATTCAAGAGATAATAGTGGCATTATTAGTGGCCAAGGGACAAAAATGATAGGGATTATCCAGCTGATAGTGATCCAGAAAAACCAAACAATTGCAAGAACCAGAAAACAGAGAGGAAAAGCAGCAGCACCTCGGATAACGGTGAAGGATACAAGGAGAAAAAGATGACGTAAGGGAAAGAAAAGAAATTTTGATAGTGATTGGTAATAATTTAGAAATATTGGATCTCATAGTTGTAAAAACCCTTGAAATTATGATTTATTTTGTTTTAATTAAATTCAATCTCTTTAATTTTTTGTGATGTACGCCTCACTAAGTTTAAACGAAACACTAACTCTATTAAAATAGTATTCAAACATTCCCATCATAACCAATCCATTATATTGGTATGAATGAATAAGTATAACTTAATTATTCCAAATATATATTTTACACATGTTCATTGGTTATCATTTGATTATAAATAAAAATTAAAATCATTTTCATGTAAAATAAATGTTTTAGGAGAAACGATTTTTTTTCAAAAATTACAATTTCATTACCTCTTTCACAACGTTGAAAAAATATTTTTTGTAAATATAAGAAAATTTATTTAATGAAATAAAATTAATTTTTTTAATCATCATTTAATAATTATCTGATGTTTAATATTTTGTATTTTTTTTGAAATGTATCAGTTATTGATTACTAGTGAAATTTTTATTTATTATTAAAAATTGTCTCTTAGTATAAATTATCTAAAAAGATAAATTATAATATAAATTATTATAATAATAAAATTAGTTCAATTATATTATAATATATACAATTTTTGTAATTGGAATCAATTTCATTTTTAATTTTGATATTAATACCTCCAATACTTATGAGAATTTTTTATTTCAAAACTTGCTTTTTCATCGCTTGTGTAGGTAAAATTTTAAATTAAATTTGGTCACATAGATGGATTAAATTTGGTAAAATTGATTAAATATTTTGAATAATAATAATTTATATCATATAATAAGGTAAATTTTAATTTTTACCATTAGAAATAGAAAAATAAGTATAAAATAATTACCATGGTAAAGGTAAAAACTGGTTTACCAGGGGTTTAACTAAGAACATAAGTGTTAAATATATAATTTTTTTTCAAAACCCATTCTATGGACATATTTAGACCTTATAACATTTAAGTGTCGATAATGACCTATTTTGGATTCCTTTTACATGATAAAAATATCAATTTAATTTATTCAATTTAAAATTTTCATTAGTGTCCTCTCCCCCACTTATAAAAGGTCATTGCATATCCTCTCTTCTTCACACATAAAGAGAAATTTTCCTAAAAAAAATTACCAAATAAATTTATTAATCCCATAAAGACATCCTTTATTCCTTATTTTGATCATATATATATATCCTATTAAGGATTTTATGTCAAGAAAAAAAAATGCTCCCTAAGTAGTGGTGATGTTCTTAAACAAACACATTTATTTTGTTTCTTCTACCACCTATTAAAATTTTTATTAAACCATGGTTATATAATAAAATTAAAGTTTTCAATATTCATTGATTTTATTATTTCTTGGGTATAACCTAATCATTTCCCATATTCCATCAAATAGTAAATGAAACCATCGACCGTACGTACGACGGACTACCGCATCGTGAACCGATATAAAGCATTTCCCATCACAACCTTTCAACGCTAGATATAATGATGGATTTAAAACATTTAAATTATAATTATAAAATAATTATAATTATTTAATTATACTATAATTTATATATTTTTACCTTATATTCTTTTAAAACAATGATAAAGTCACTCATGTGTACGTTATAGTACCGCCTCGCACAACAACATGATTCGTTTTTCACATAAAATTTTCATAGAATCTGATAAAGATAAATTTAATGAATATATATATGATATATGTAAAGTTATTTAATTTTTTAAATATTAATATACCCACTACTTTCTTACCCTTTCACTCATTAATGAAATTATCTCGTCTCCCGTGTGTACGTTCAGTCTACCATCACCACGAAGCGATCTAGCTCATTTTCCATGTCTAAACATCATGAATGATTCTAAATTTTTTTACAAAGATTAAATATAATATTTATATCATTAATATAATTATTTATATCATGTACTTATATAATATTGGTGATAACCATAATGTTCATGAAAAAACATGAATAAGAAAATAAGTCAATTTACACACAAAACAATGAAAACAATGAAATGTTATTAACAAACTAGTGGTAAAATGTTATAAGTTGATGATATATGATATTATAAATATGAATATGGTATTGATATAAATTAATAACATTCATAAAATCATTATATTTTACATTAAATCCTTTTCAACCAAAATAAATCTGAAGTGAGGGACTTGTCTCAATTTCCCTTCATTAAGGTATATTGTAATGTTATGCCGCTGATTTTTTATTTGGTTTATATAATAAAATTTTGAAATGTAATAACATGATTCCTTAATAATTCATGGTATTTTAAGTCTCAGTTTTATTTATTTCATCCAATGGTATATGATTTGAAAATTACCGTGTTGTAAAAGTTATTGTATAAGATAACATTCTTTTTTGATTTTTAACTTTCAATTGAAACCATCAATTGCTTATCATAAATTTTCATTAGAAATAAAATTTATCTAAATTATTCTTATTATGGGATGATGGGTATAATTATTTCCTAGACCAATAACCATTTTTATATGTGGTGTTTATGTTTAATGTTGTTGGATTAACTGTGTAAACATGGATAAATATGTAACCTTTACCCAATAAAGATAAGGATAAGTCATATTGATTCATGAATAAACCCACTTATTAAATAATAAAGTAACTATTTTGAAATGAAGATAAGGATGGGGTGAATTTATAGCTAGGAACTCGCTTTATCGACAGGTCCCATGGGACAGATCTAGTGGCCAAATTAGATGGGTTTGTAGCGAGCATTTTTAATCTATCATGATAATGGTCTTGTTATAATTGGTATTCATGGTTCCTGATATCATGAAATCTAATAATTATGAATTTTATTTATTTATATTTCATTTATTATTATTTTATATTATATTTTATCAATTATATTATCTCTAGATGCATTTAATCCTTAATTTATTGATTAGATGTGATTTGTCTTCATTTAGTTACCTTACCATTTTGATTATGCCTTAACTAATTATGGTTGTTAAGTTATTTTTTAAATGGAATGTATGGTTAGTTATTTATCTGCAAATATTTGTTATGCCTTTTTAACATATTATATCTTCTCCTATATGTACCCCTTACATGGAATTTGAAATTGCCCTTATTTATTTTCATTCCCCATGATATGATTTATAATCTTTGAATAAGTTCAAGGATTCCAAATGTATTCCATTACTATTCTTTGTATTTTATTTCTTTATATAAAAGTGGTGTCATGTATGTATCAAGTTCTCTAAAATCTCTAAACTGGTTTGTACTTAGTGTTTTATCCCCTTGTATATATGTCAATGTAATAAAGTAGGCTCTAACTTTAGGATAATGAGTTAGGGATTTACAGTTGATATTAGAGGAAATTTAGTATAAACCTTGGGAAAAAGATTAAAGAAAACATAGATTAGATAGCATATCCCTATAATATACATTTAGGATATGTATTGAGTAACATATTAATCTTTTTTAAGGAATATATTATATGGTTTTTCCAAGATATACATCATTATATAGACACTACTTGTGGACTTAGTTCTAGAATAGAGGTACCTAGGGTAATAACTCAAAAATTGGAATATTCAACTTGACCCAATCATCACCAAGTGAATGAAAACATTAAACACTACACATAATGTTTTACACTCCCACGGTATATGATTTTGATAATTAACAATTTCATCACAAACCAATATAAACAATTTGAAAATAAAAAAAATTCTCAATGAAACCAAGTTTATGATTCTGGGATTTACATTGCATAAATTTTATTTTATGATTAATATTACACCATATTTATAATTATACACTATTATTTAAGATTTATAATTTTATGAGCTAATGTAGTGTATTTCACTTTTTAGAAATGGATCCTGGAAAGGATAATAGTATCCATAATTGTGGACAATATAGTGATTTCCCAACTATTCAATACATTCTAGATAGTGTTGGAAATGGGAAAATTATGTCTATATTAGGTTATCTTAATCATGTCATGATGAATAATATTTCTGGAATGCATATACATAATACACGACATGGTTATTTAATGTTGGATCCCATAATTCGATCGAATCCCTCCATCATTTTGTAGAACTCTTCCTCAAAGGGTATCTAAACAATGGATTATGTCTCTTGAAAAGATATTTATAGCCTTCTGATTAGATTAAAAGTAAAAGGTTATAATTTTTGTGTATTTTCTCTAAGGATGGAATCTATTTTGATCCAATGAAGACAAATGAAGTCCAATAATGTCCTACACTATTGAACATTATTGATGTACATAGTTTCCTTGGTTTGGTAGGTTACTATAGGTGGTGCCTTCATAAATTATCCCAATTTTCTCACCTATTAATCAATATGACATGTAATGGGGTTATACTTTTATGAAAAAATAAATGTGAAGTGCTTTTTGATGAACGAAAAATTAAATTGGTCAATTCTATGATTTTGACTCTATCATAAGCAAATGATGGTTTTGTGACATATAGAAATGTATCAAAGAATATAAATGGTCTTTTCTTAATGAAAATGATAATGTTATTTCATATGCATCAAGGGAATCAATAAATCATGAACAGAACTTTCCAACACATGATATTGAGTTAGAAGCTCTAATATTTTCTTTGGTGATATAGATAATTTATGTTTATTGTGAAATTTGTGAGATATTCATGGATTATAAAATTATAAAATACATTTATCATAGAAATAGATCAATATGAGACAAAATATTTGTCTTTCTCTACTTAAGAAAATTTTTTTGTGATAAACTACCACCCATGGATGGAAAATAATACTGAATATGCATTAAGTAGGAATGATAATGGATTTCTAAGAGAAATAAGGATTTATAGGGATCCTATATTCCCAGGTCTAGTAAAGATGGTTATGGTAATTATTAATGAAGTAGATAAATAGATCATTTTCCCAATTATTATTAAACTATTTTAATTAGATAAGATAAAAAGTTATAAATCTGATGGTGAGAACATCAAGAATGGATTTAACGTTATGAATGATGTAAAATTATAAAACATTATTTGGAAAGAGTGTTTGAAAATTTGGAAGGATATTATCTATTATATCTATATAAAATAAAAAAAATGGAATTAATTGATGATTCTCATAGTTCAAATGTCTATATAAACCAAGGTAGCACAATGATGTATAGTGATTTGAGGGAATATTTTTTGTGGAATATCATGGAGTGGGAAATTTCAAATTATGATTCTAGATGTTGGGTTTTTTAAGAAGTTAATACTATGAGATGGTATCATAGAGGATTCGTACAACTAATTCCTATACCTATGTGGAATTTAGATGAAATTACTATGGACTTTGTAACAAGATTACCAAAGACACCTCTAATGAGTGATGCAATATGGGTTATCATTGATCTCATAAACAAATATTCACATTTACTTTCTATAAGGGAAAATGTACCACTTGGTTGCCTTAAAAGGATCTATATTAATGAATTATTAAGACTTCATGGAACACTTATTTAAATCATGTCCCCATTTTAAATAGAAATTCTAGAAGAGTCTCCATAAAGGTCTTGATGGTAGGGTTAATTTCATAAATTACTACAATCCTCAAAGTAATGGACAGTTTGATGGTTCTATTGAAACAATCGACGACATTTTGATGTCATGATCATGTGACTTTCAACGTATTTGGGATTAGTATATACCTTTAGTAGAGTTTTATAATAACAATATATTCCATACCGGTATTAAAATGTAAAATTATAAACCATTAGATAGCAAGAGATGTTGTACTATGACTTATTGGAGTGATGTTATTGAAAGTAAACATGTAGGTGTATATATTATTGAATAGACAACAATAATTTTAAATTTAATTTTATATCATATTAAATCCTTAGGATTTAGACAATGAAGTTATGCTGATAACTGAAGGAAGTATTTAGAATTCAAGGTTGGAGATCTTGTGTCTTTAATGAATCATCATATAAGGGGTCATAAGGTTGGTAATATGAGAATGATGAGCCACAGGCACGTCAAACCCTTCAAAATCCATGAAATTTTTTTTTTATTATCGTTTCCCTATTCCTCCACCTCTATCAAAATTATGTGATGTGTTTTATATATAATTATTAAGGAATTAAATACAAGACCCAATGCATGTGATCACCTATAATAGTTTTGAAATTGAACATGATTTGTATTAATACAAAGAACCCGTCAGTATTCTTGATACTATAGAGAATGTTTTGACGAATGATATGAATCATCAGGTAAAGGTACATTGGAGAAATCACATAATGGAGGAAGCAAATTGGGAACTACCAGATGTTATGAAGAAGATCTACACTCATCTATTTATAAGGTAATATACAAGAAATTTATAAAATGAAATTTTTGTGTGAGGGATGAATGTAACAACCCAATATATTATGATTTAATTGATTTAAATTATATTCAATCTCTTTGATATATTGTGATACACAAAACATTGGTTTTAAAGGGAACATGATACTCTCTTAAAATATTATTTAAACAAAACTATTATAATATAAATGTGGAATTGAAATTTATGAATACGAATAAATAAATTATAAAAAATACATATTTTATAGCCCTTAATTTTTTATCTATTGATTATAAATAAAAAATAAGTCTCAATTGAAAGTAAAAGAAATGATTTTAGAAAAACTGCATTTTTCAATGAAAAATGTTTATTTCACTTATTACGTACTTCTGATAAAATTATTTTTTAAAAATTTTATAAATTCATTTGATAATATAATCCTTTATTTTGGAATGATCATAAAACAATTATATTGGGGTTAATTTTTATTATTTTTCTAGAATGTTTCATTTTTCGAATAATATTGAAAAATATTAATTTTTAATGTAATCTACCTTTTCATTTAATTTATTTAGAAAGATAATTTATATTTTAAATTTTTTTAATGTAATATTTGATATATTATATTATAATCTATACAATTAAGGATAGATGAATCAATTCTATGTTTAATTTTGGATATTTAATCCTCTAATACATAAGATATTTTTTTCATTGGGAACCATCATTTACATCGCATCTGTATGTATAATTTTAAATTGGATTTTATCATGACCTACTTTCTTATAGATGATGGTTGGGATTGCAATGCGTCACACCCTTCCTTCCTCAAGATGATGGAGAGATAATCTACACTGATTCCCAGCTTCAATAAGACCTAGAGAAAATATTAGAACCAATGGTATATATTATCACATAATATGGAAGGAATTACCCTTTTTATAGAACAATATCAGGAGATAATATGGTAAATCCTAAGTAACTCAAAATACTAAAAGTAAAAGTAAATCTAAAATCCATTCCCAATTGCATGTTCAAAATTAAATCTGATAAAAGTTATAACAAAACTCCAAAGGAATGTACCAAATGTAAATAAACTAAGTAGAAACATCAACTAATCCTGACGCCCAAGCTAGTAAAGTCCAGCACGGTCCTCAAAGTCCCCCTGGAAACCTGAAATCTATTTTACATACATAGGCTGAGTATAAAAGTATACCATGTAGGAAAACTAAATCCACCCAGGAATAGGTTTGGGAACATACTAATTCCCCTATGAGAAAATAGTAGAACCTCAATGCACCTACCAATGAGTACTAACCAACCCAACCTCAGCAAGGCACACTCAACAAATAACATAAGCCAATTAAATTAGTAGTATAATAATGATGACATTTGGTTACCCCACACCACTTTACAACTGCTTAACTTTTCATTACTAATTGATAATGTATTTAGGCTACTACTCTTCCCATACGTAGTCCCACTACCACTACCGTACCACACACACCTGGGCCTGAAACCACAAATAATCAATCCCACAAAGTCCTGGTCCATAAAAACCACGCCTCTCACCCAAAGACCCTTGGGCCTCATCCCGAAGAAACTTGGAAAAACAAAAATGGCCCGAAAACACCAAAGTCACTCATCCACAAAATAACCTCCCTAAGGATTTGGGACAATGGTAATCCTCAATCCATTATAGCCTGCCCAAATACACTCTAGCTTAAGAACTTGGAAAAGGGTGTGAGGAAGAAAGTCAGTTTCCAACCATCCATCCTCCCACCAGGATGTTGTGAAAAAACCCTCCCCCAAGAAATTGGGGTGGTCATCACATGGTTATCATCAAGGTGTGGGATCATATAGAATTAATAACTAAATACAATTTATATATGTATAGGTAAGAAACCACTCATCCCAGCCAATGTGTCCCCACAACTGACAGCCTACACATACATAACCACATTAGCTGCTACCCAAGTTTGGAAAACCACATAACAGCCACTTCCAAAGTCTAACCCAACCCATTTTTTATTTAATAACATTATATTAATTAATTAAGGTATTTACTATAATTTATTCCAACACTACTAGGAAACTTCCAACCACAACCATATCAAAACAACAAACAAAACTAGATATGTTGTCCCACTGCATGCCCCCATTCAGCCACTGAAAACTATCATTCATTAACATTGTACCACATAATACAAATATTTCCATGATGTAGCCCCACTATATAAAAAGTAAATAACCACACCATATCCCTAGTACACAATTTATTTTGATGTATGCAAGACAAAAAATTTATTTTTACTGCCTAAAAGTCCATCCCTTGCATAATAAATTAGTATCTCAAACTGGGATATCAACAAAGCCCATGTACTACCCCATACAAAAAGTGCACAACAACTTCTATTAAACTTCATCCCCACAGCTCACACACAAAAATCCCTTCTCACAGAACCAAATCTTCTACCCACCCTTGTACCCCCAACTGTACTCCCAACAACAGCACCACGCTACTCACACAAAGTCACAAAACCCAACAGAACACATCACTTAGCCACACATATCAATAGGATATATATTCAGATTTGGTAAAAAAATTAAGTCCACATGATAAACATATGTGATTATTCAATGGTTTTTTATCTTGGGATTTCATTTTATTTACCAGGGTATACGTGATTTTCCAAATTAGGATTTACATCAATAATTCACAAGGAATGAATAATAGTTATAAAGGCCCACCCATGAATAGACAAAGGCCACCAACAACCATTATTTTAAAAAGTAATACAACCATGAAAACCATAAAATAACCCATGATAACAAATTAAACAAGCGATAAACATCAACCCATCTTCAATTTCCTACCTGTTATTATAAAAACCCATGTTATATTTTTATTCCTCTACATCCTCATCCTTTATTTAATACTTTTGGAAGAAAATAATTCAGTATTTCATCACAAAGAATCATAATACCCCCACCCCACATTATGCACAAGTAAATATAGGTATAAGAAATCCCTACCGGAAACAATAGGCGACTAAAACTCCCTATACACCAAGAACAAAGGATCATGCAAGTAGTAGGAAACTCTAAGAAAACTGAGCAAGAGGTTATCTAGCATCGACTCAAGAAATTTCTAGGTAGGAAGGATCTAAATGCACCAAGGGTTAATATAAAACACACTATGTAAAAAATATCAGGGCTTTGAAGAGTATGATCCTATATTAAAAGAATAACGGTTTCCAATGTTTATTAACGCGGGATTGTGGTCAAGATCACACAGTTTGAGTATATCAAATTCCCTAAAACATACTAATAATAATTATATAATTAATATCCTTTTAAAATCCCTTAAAAACTCCCACGAAAAACTTCAAACTTGGTTTTCATAAAATAATACATAAGAGGGGTGAAACTTGGAAAACTTAGGAAACTAAAAACTCGGCAAAGGGTGAGACACCATTTGGTGTGCCAACCTTTCAATGTGGCACCATCACAGTGCCACCATTACGATGCCACTATATCATTATAGAACCATTAGGGTGTCACTGTTATGGTGATACTTTTTAGTTTCACCATTATGGTGCCATCGTTTTGATTTGATTCCCTTTCAGTGACACCATTTCAGTGAAAAAGTAGGGTGAAATATGATTTTTGGAAAACCCCCACAAAAATCCATTGTAACCCTCAAGAAAACCACAAGAACATTATTTTCACAATGGAAAGGGTTGAGAATATTTGGGTTATTACATTAGATACCTCTCAAACAATTCTAATCCCTGATAATTTAATTCCAACTCAAAAGGTATAGGGGTCCAATCTACCACACTGTAAGATAACTCTCAAGGATAAACCACCATGCATTGTTTGAAAACTTGAGAGAAAAAAATCTGTATCCAATAATAAATTCCTGACATCTTACTCCTGAACAATTGTTGAAACACTAAGTCCCCCTACCTCAAACAAATATGTAAACACAAAGGTCACACTGTCTAGACACATGGATTTGGGACCTCCTTCCTCCATGTCAAGATATTATTCTCTTGGGGCAGAACTGACTTAGCCGCATGGGTTTAATCATGTCCACATTAAGTAATCTCGATAAGGGATGAGGTCCACCCATTCCATAGTCATGAATTTGCACATATACTAAGAGAATAGTGAAATAACTTATCATACAAAAAACAAGATCAAACATTACTTCATAAGAAATGAAAAAATAAAACACCATAGAAAAACTCAATGAAAGTATTGGATACTGGGAATGAATTTTTTCTTATTCCTCCCAAGTGTTGTCATCATGGACACCATGTGTTCATAACTCATGGACCAAAATAATGGACTGTCCATGGATCACCTTCTCCCCATGAACCTTGATTCATAATTGTCGATCCATGAACCTCACACCATCCTCGATATCCAACTCTACCCAATTTTGAGCATGACCCTAGAGTCCTTGATATTATTGTAATAAAAATATAATACAGGAAAGTTTCATACCCATGATCCTCCTAACTCCAAGACACATTCCCATAGCATTTCCTCCAACTTCTGGATGGTCCTCTCAGTCTACCCATCCATATGAGGGTGGAATGAAGGGTTGAGGCATAGGTGGGTTCCAAAATCATTTTTTAATAACCTCCACACTCATGAGGTAAACCGTGCATCTCTATCTTTGATTACGAATATTATAACTCCATGAAACCACACCACTTATGCTACATACCTCTGTACTAAGGCATCAATTGCGCTGGACTCCTTGATCTCTAGGAAGTGGGATGATTTCTTCACTTGATCCACCACTACCCAAATATCAACACAACATCCCTAAGCCTTGGGTAGTCATATGATGGAATCCATTGATATGGAATCCCAATTCCACTCAAGAATTTCTAAGGACTACAACATGCCATCAGGAACACGATGCTCAACCTTCACCCGCTGATACACTAGGCACCATGCCACAATCATCGCCTCAACCTTCTATTTTGTTGTATCTATGGGTATTGTTTTAAATATAATTTTCAAAATTTTATGAATGTAATTTTTTAAAATGGATTAAATATTTATAATAATAAGGTATAAATTAAGTAGTGATTTCATTTTAATTTTAGGATTAAAATATTTACAGTGGTAAAAAGTATATTTATGAAAGTATATGTAAAATAATAAAACTAGTTAAAGTTAAAAGATGAAAGATTAATATGCCTAAAAATGAAACATTAAATTGGTGGTTGATGGGTTTGTAGATCATAACCATCATTGAAATTTTTATTTTTAATAAAATTTGTTGAAATTAATACCACCAAAATGTGGTCAGATTTAAATATAAAATAATCATCATCTAATAACATAAAACCACCCATCCTCAAGTATAAATACAACCCTTTCCCCTTATCATAAAAATCTATGAAAATTTTCAAATTTCTCAAAAAAATCTCCTCCGAACTCTCCCCATCTCCTAGTGTTTTTATTCTCACCCAATTACAAATTCTATGATCCTTAAGAGATCATTCAAGGATGTGTCATCCAACATGTATCTTTTTAAAACCACCTCTAATAATTTATTTTCTTTTTCTACCTTCTCCACATCACATTAACCCATGAAGACATAATAACTATATTATCATATATATTATGTAATTTTATATTTTTAATGTAAAATCATTGATTAATCAATTTTCTTATCACATATTATTCAATAAAACAAAACCATTATCCAAATTAAGGTGGTTAACTATCTCCAAGTATAATGTGTTTTCATTTTAGATTTTCACCTCAAGGATGGTCATAAAATAATTATTATAGTTAAATTATAATTTAATGAGTATATTTTAACTTATTTAATTTTTTGGAACTAATATATAAACATAATATTAAATAAAATGAAATAAATTCATGATGGACGAAAAAAATATTAAAATAAACTAAACATTTATCCTTAATGTTTTATCAGATGAGTCATCCTAACCTAAGAAATAAAATGATATATGGGACCATTTAAAATTATGGATGTGAATTAATACCATTTTTTTACATATATAGTATTATTCCCATTTTTCAAGAATATCTATAATTATACACAACTTACTATGAAACTGTGAAATAAACAGTCCCAGTACAACAAAATTGAACATCATAACTCAGAAAAATGGCCATAATTGAATGTAGTAAAATTATTATAAATAAAATATGTTTAAATGTTTATTACATAATAAATTATTTAACCTATTTTTTTATGTGGAACATTATAAGAAGTATATAACTTTCATACATAAGGTAAGGTTAACATCTCTCCCATCTTTTCATTTCAACCATCTTCTTTATTTTATGCATTTTATTTACCATTCATAATGATGGGATGTTATTTTTCAAAAATCTATTTTTGTAATTTTGATGCTAAAATGAGATGATACCCCATTCTCTCTTATTAAACAAATTTATGAATCATTAAATACAAACTTATGTGGTCGATATTTAGTAAGGATCTTCATCTCAATTCCTTTCATAGAGGCATAATTTAATGTTATAGAAATAAATTATTCAATGAGGTATATATATAATTCACATTTGATATATTATATCATAAATTTATTTATTATCATTATACTTAATGTTACGTTAAATTTTATTTATTCATATGAAATATTATTCGATTAATTACAAAGTGGTAAGGGAAATCTTAACCCAATTTCAATTTTTTTGTTTAACCTTATACATCATTGATTATTTCATTCTGATATTTTTTCTGAAAAGACTTTTTTATAATATTATAATATATATTAACATGTATTATATTTATTATATATAGATACATATAATTGATTCATTGATTAATGCTCACTTAAATGATATGATATTTTTAATGGAATTTTATTTGTAAAAAACATAATTTAATGTTTTTCTTTACAAAAGTCAAAATGAATGTTTTTTACAATTTAATTAATGAAATTTTCAAATTTTATATTGAAATAAAATTTTGAACCATACATTATAATTATAAATAGTTACTTTCATAGAAAATTATTTCCATTATACGTGTACAGATTTTCAAATTTGAGTTATTTCAAACTGGAATGATTATTTTCATAAAAATGTGATTTATGATGAATGGTTTCATGATTTATGTTTATTTTATGGTTGTTGGAAATTTCTTATAATGAAATTTTTCTATTGTAAACTAAATCTGGGTGGTTCCTTGATAATCCAAGGATGGGTGTTTCTGTTATTAATAATTGATGGTTGCTTCCGTGATAATCTATGGACGAGTTGTTATGTTATAATATACAATGTATTTAGTAATTATATTGTTATATGTTGACCATATTGGTTACTCAGTTTTTAATGGGGATGTGAAAAATTATTTCCCAAGATACCTATTTAACCATTATATTCATACTAATGTGTTTTCATGGAAATTGATTGATTTTCAAGATAGTGTCAATTTTCAAAAAATGGTTCTGTTTTTGAGGTAAAACTTTATGTTTTTAAGAATATAATTTTATAGTTTTTCACTAGAATAATGGTTTCATTTATTTTATGTCACCTATAGGGAGTTTTTTTATCCCATGTTTCTTAATGTTTTCAACATGTATTAAGTAATATTAGGGACAAGGATGAGTCCATAAAAAACCTTTGTAAGTATTTTTCATAAAGAGAAACCATGTTTTATTTACAATAAACTTTTGGCTTGGATAATGTGTATATATTTCCAATTTTCATATATGGTTGTACACTGTAAGATTTATTACTAATTCCATAAACCTTTAAACCAAAATATTAGTGAGATTGTAATAATGTCAATTCTATTATAAAATCACTTGACTGGGTATGGTTTAACATCAGTTCATTAATGTTGGTATCATTATAGGGTTTAGAAAAATTCATAGATTGGTTTGTATTCTGATGAGTTTTTAATAAGATTTATAAATATCATTATGGGTTTACAATTTTTTGTATGATTATAATTTTAATATCTTAGACACCCTATTTTTTTAATTGATGGATTTCGTGGAGATTAATGAAATTTTTTAGATATTGGATTTCTAAAGATAATAAATATAAGTATAAAGTATTTTATGGTTAATGTATTATAGAGTTTATAGGGGTTTTATCATTAAAATTATCATTTTAATTTTAACATGTTATAATTCATTTCATGTTTTAATGATGTTATTTTATATAGATCAAGGACCATTTATCAGGAAAGAACAAAAGTGATATTTCCTAACCTTATTTCCTCTTCCAAATGATTTGATTGTCATTATTATTGTAAAATATTGTTTAAATTATTTTGATAACTTCATGAGTATTCAAATCACCTACAATAAACTATTTTACTTATCTTACACCTTTTATTTTCGGAAAAAAAAATTATAGTTCATTTTATTTTTTTCATTTGATTTCAAAATCTCAACACTACTAACCCTTTCGAAAAGGGATCTTCCAAAAAGGACATGAAGTTTTACTTTTTGGAAGTTGAATATAAAGGGGATATCAGAGAAATCATGGTTTCCATAATTAAGGTATGAATTATTTTTTTATGTTCTCATTGTAAGGAAAAAACATTAATAATTTCAATTTCTAGTAACATTGTACATGAATTATTTTTAATTAATTCCCAATGATATTTTAGGTATTTTATTTAAATAATTACGAAAAAATACCATACATAACATGTTTAAAATTCTATACAGTATTATTGTTTTCCATAAAAAATGTTTTCATAATAAAACATGATTTATTTATATGATAAATATTCACAATTTTTCTTCTTATATCATCATTGTACCTACTCTTCCTTAAAACGATTGAAATATATTTTAAAAATATGGGATGAACACAAAAGATCGGTAAGGGAAATAAAATAATGTAAATCATTAGTTGAAATAAATATATTAAAACCCATTTAATATTATTTTAGAGAATGTAACAAAACATTTTCACATGAAAAATACCCACAAGTTTTTTCCAAACAAAGTTTTCAAAACCAAAAGAAAGTAATTTAAAATAATTTATTTACTAACATAGAGCATGAAATTAATAATAATATTTTGAACCCATTTCCAAAATAACTAGAACCAAGTTTAGTCATTATGATAAACACGATGGTATCTCTATCCTTATAGCCTCACAATTCATGTTTCATTACATAATTCATTGGAGTGATATCTTGGAACACAAATCGTTTATGATATTACGGGCTTATCCAAAACTATTTGGGCATCCCCATTTTATGTTGTAATAAGTTTACCAATAAATATCTATGCCAACCCAAGTACATCTATAATGTGCATACACAGCACTATCTAGGCCACCCAATGTTAATCTAGGATGTTCTTATCTCTCTCTATCTGGGCCACCCCTGTTAAGATCTAATTGGATTACCAGATACAATTAAGGCCACCTCATGTTAATATATTGTGGCTTACCTAGTGATTTCTGGACCACCCCATGTTAATTTTTTAGTGGTATTGCCTGATGTTATCTATTCCACCCCCATATTATTATGTAACAGTCTTACCTGACACTATCGGGGCCACCCCATGTTAAGGAGTAATAGCATTACAATGCACTATTTGGAACCCCACATGCTAAACTATAATGGGTATAGCCGATGCTTTTTGGTCCACCCAATATTTAATCATCAAGTTTTAAACTCAAAATAATATAATTTTGGATTTCAAAATACCCCTTCCATTAAAAGTCACATTTAAAATCGAAGAACTCTACAAATCATAAAGTAACCATTTTTTGAAAATAAATATGAAAATTTATTTTGGAAACATTAAATCATTAATGTTTTATGAAATTAGAAAATTATTTTCATTCCCTATAAGTTAAAAAATATTCTTTTTGAATTTCATAAAAAATAAACATTAAAAGAAAATATCTCAAAATATTTTCTATTACATAAAACATTAAAATGATTAACTTTTGAAATCATTTGAAGCGAAACTAAAAAGTTCCTTCTAAAAAATTCATTTACATATAAATAAATTCATATAAGTCATTATAAAAACATTCACATGTAATATAAATACCTAGAAAATGAAACATTAAAACATTTAAAATGATGTTTTAGTCAAAGTTTCCCATACCTTGAGTCAGATTTTTCGTGTAAGTCTTTCATCTAACTAAACAAAAAATTTCATATTTCTTTTATTTATTTTGAGCCTTTTTCTAATTTATTTTTCCATTTGCATGACTGATGACCTTTTTATAATAATTTCTTAATTATTTAAATTCATGGATGATGTTTTGATGATATTCGGTATGTGAGTCCAAAATTAATTTGGTATGATATATATAGTCAAAGTGGTCATTACTATAATATATCTAGAATAATATTAATGAAATAATCATAATTATTATACATAAATTATATTCTTAAATCCGAATGTTAAATTTGGCTATAAAAATGAACTACATTACAATCATGAAGATAGTTGGTTGTATATACACATGAGTAATGTTTCCATTTTTTAATGATCATTATGGGAAGAAGGTAATTAATATTATATCATTAAATAATTATAATAACACAAGTAATATCATATTAATATGTTAATTATACTTATATATAACCTTTATGTGATGTGCTGATGAATAAAGAATCACATCTCTTCATGCAGGTGATAAGTCACACATATCAAAAAATGACGTTATCATTTTTATATGCATGAAAAATTTATAAATTAAATGGAATATTAAATTTTAATAATGATAAATATGGCATTAATATCACATATGAATATTATTTCTATCATTATAACCAGTCTTTAGAGATGGTGATGGAAAACAAATTTCATTGGTTTGTGAGGCGGTAGTCTTTCGTATACACAAACGATTAATTATTTTACCATTGGGCCATTGGATTGAATTATAGATGTATATATTTCATTCCAATGAAATAATAACATATAAATATATATAGGATACTTTATTTATTATTCTATCATGGTTGAATATGTTATTAATGATGTGGAAGAAGAAACAAAGCATAATTACTAAATTAAAAATGATTCTTCTTCTTTAAGAATCCTCTGTTACATAACATATTTTGACCATTAACATTGTATTTTGGCCTCAAATAAGTCTTCTAGAATGTGGTTAAGTATTCCAGTAAGGGATTTTTGTGGGTATTTAATAAACTATATTGGTTTTTCTGTGTGATGAAATGGAATGAAGTGGTTTCGTTCTATAAGATAGGGGTACTCTTCACATTTAAAAAATTATTTAATTACTACAAATTAATTTACAATTAAAAATGTGTCCAAACATATAAATTTAGAATATAATATTATTATGGGTCAAAATACCAACATAAAATAAATATTATATCTATTTTGACTAAATTTCAACTCATTTAATTTTTTTTTATGTAAATACCCAGACCTAGTAGCTCGGATATGGTGCCATACTTTATTAAATTATCATATAAATAAGAATGATGCATCTTGATGGAAAAAATAGTTTAGTATGTTTAAAAAATAAGATTCATATATATGTTTAACCTTAAAATATGAAATGAAATACATCATAGATACTCATTCGGACACACTCTTATTATTATATATTATATTCTCATTTTATTCATAAAATATCCATTGGAATATTATGGAAAATAAACATAAGAATGGGGTGATATATGATACTTAGTTAGGGTAATAATTCAAATGAAGCTGAAAATAATCCATCAGTCATGGTGAATGATTAAAAACACTTTCTATTAAAACAAAAATGTGAGCATAATATGGCAAGAATAAAAATTGAATAAATAATTCCATATAAATAATCACTTTAAAATTATACTTACCCATTAATATTATATTAGTAATACAATGACATGGAATATAAAATAATAATCTCATAATTAGGTCATGCATAATGAAATACATCATAAACAAACTGTTAAGGCCTAGTGCCAACACCAAACATGAATGGTTAAAACCAAAAATTATTTGTATCATGAGACATAATGATGAACCGAGGGGTCGTAGTAGGCCCCACCCAATACCTAATAATTCTAATTCATTTCTAATATTATGGGGTGACACATAAGTAATAAAGGAATTCACGTTGAAACTAACATGTGAAATTTAAATAACTTTCCCAATTAGAAAACATAATAACTAAATATTTGGAGTAATGTGGTAAATGGTACCAAGAGAGGACATCAATATTCAAACTAACCATAAACCATTAAATACAATATGATATATGATATCATTAAATAATAATTCCAATTAAACAAAATAATCAATAAGGGTGTTGAAATAGATAAAAACTCTCTTATAAAATCATTGAAAAATTCTTGAGAGAAATACTCTTTTTTAATTTGAGAAGAATAGTTATTTGGAAAAAATATTTTTATAAAACACGAAATGAACTATGATATTTTTTCAGGAAAAAAATATTTATTTTAGAAAAAAAAGGTTTTATAAATAATATTATATACGGTACTAGAAAATGGGTAAGAAATTGAGATGTTCCCTTTAACTGGGCTTGCGTATTGGGAAGGATTGAGAGGGGAACCTTGAAGAACATTTATTATCCCATAAAAGTCTGCTGAAATGGTAGGGATATATGATTTTTGGATATATATACATATAATTTAGAATAATTGAATAAAATTAATTAATAATTACAATGGTGTATAGAAGAAGAAAGAATAACACAAATGAAAATGAATGTTCAGGATGAAAACCCATAAAAGTTTGTAATCAATCGATCCGTATGAAAAAAATTTAATAATCATCAAATTAATCATTAAATGAATTGAAGATATCTATAATCATGATACAAAAAATAAAATGTATGTATACATAAAATATATATAAAAATAAGTGGTGAATAATGTAAATCTAATGGAAATAAAAGTAAGATGAAAACCCCTTACTTTTTGACTGAATGTGTTCTGCACTTGACCCTATTGTCCTGAATAATCAAATAAAATAAAATCAATTAATTATTTAATTCAGAACCATTTAAACATTTAATTTGTTTTTTATAAATTTATTATGTTTATTTATGGTCTTTTTGATGAGTTATAAGATACAATTTTATCATTCAGGAGAGTTTGTTCCATTGGTTTCCATGATCAATTTTCTTATTTATATGTAATGGAATTCATTTAAAAAGGTTATAATTATATATAATTGTTATTGATGAACATACCTAATTTTAAATGGTAATATATATCGTTATTTTATATATTATGATGATGGGTCATTAGAAAAGACATTTTGTGATAATCGTTTATATTATTACGGAGGTTATTGATCATAACGAACTCATTTTGTTTTATAATTTAGTATTTATGTAAATATGTTACATATAGAAAATAGAAAACATTGTAATAAATATATTATCGTCTATTTTAACCATAAAAAATTTCATTTCCGGTCATAAAGGATAAATTGAAGAACGAAAATATGTCATCCTTAAAGGTTATAAATCGGCACCTCATGGATTAGGATATCATTTTTCAAAATAAAAGAGAGGGAGAGAATGTTGCTTGATGAAGGATATTCCATTAATATGATTTGATTATAGTATATATATGATATTTTGGTTAATATTATCATTTGTATAGATGATACAGGGATAGGATAAGAAACAAAAAAGGGAATTGGATGGAAATTAAAGGAAAAGGAAAGGGGATTTACCTCTTGAATTCTCCTCTTTGCGAACCTCCTTAAGGCACATTGGTTTGGTATTTTGTTGAGACCAAGAGATCTTATAAGTGGGTAAGTGGCATGGGTTGTGGATTTGGTAGAAATTTTATTAGGAGAAATTCAATGAAGGCTTGAGGAGAGGGGATGGTGAGGGGTCTATTCATAGTGGAGGATAGGGGTGATTTTTGAATAATTGTTTCATCTATTTGTTATTTTGGCTCGATAATATGAATTGTTAGATAAATATATTAAAATATATTAAAATAACTAATTTCAGTTCAATATTATGATGATTATACTAGTGATGACCCAAGGAATATTTTATTTATATTGTAATGTATTTTTACTTTGAATTATTGTATTTTACAATTCTCTAAAAATTCATGTATTTTAGAGAAATCCGTAAAATTCAACCTAACCATTTTTTGACATTAAAAAATAAAAAATAGACTCCATTTTATAAAAACAATTTTACAAATATGAGAAATTTTATTTTTAATTAAAATAATCATTTACTCGGAAAATAAAAATTGTAAAATGAAAAATGATTTTATAACACACCGAAAAATTAACTAATATCATATTAAATTATCTAGAAATCGTAAGTAAAAAAACTAATTCTTGAATAAATTTTATGAAAATAATTTTGTTTTAAATTTTTTTATTATAAAATATAAATTAAATGCTAATTACATACAAAAATACCAAAAATAATTTATAATTTCAAAAGTATTAGTTTACTTATAATGTGATATAATTATGTTGATCTTTCATTCATAAGGTGCCTAAATTTTTTTAATACTATCATGGGGGATGTTACTATTCATTTTGATATTTTACTATTCATAAAGGTCATATTAGTAATTGAAATTTCATGTTAATATTTTATTGGTATTGGTTTCTTATCTTTTAGAAATACCTATTATTTCATTTATCCAACATTTATAATGATTTTATTGTACTATATAAGTGATTTTAAGGGATCTATACTACATTAAATAAATATAAGAAGGGAAATATAGTTGATATAATTATGGGTCATTACATTCTCCCCTCCTACAAAACTTCCATCCTCGACATTTATACATTATCACCCTACAAAAATATATTGGTAGTTCTTTATCCCAAGCTCCTCAGGCTCCCACATCACCTCTTCAATTTTATAATTTATTTCAATTTACCTTTACAAACCAAGATATTTGATTCCTCAACACCTATTATTTAGTGTGTATAATCTGGATTGGCTCTTCAAATTAAGATAAATCATGTTCCAATTATATTATTTCAGAAGTGAGTATATGTGTTGTGGTTTTGCAGGTACTTCTTTAACCATGAGATGCGGAAAAAAATTTGTACTCTATTAGTCAATGAGGCATTTCCACACAATAAACCACATCTTTAATTCTCTCCATAATTTTTAATGGACCAATGTATCTTGGACTTTGTTTCACATTCATAGGAAATATTATAACACCCTTCCCTAAAGATAATTTCATGAAAATGTGATCTCCCACTTGAAATTTCAAATTTTTCCTTTGATTATTGGAATAGTTCTATTTTATCCATCTTTCAGCTACATTGATACAGTTTTTAATAGTATTTACCTTTTATTTTGTTTCCTCCACAAGATATGAACCTATATGTTTCTTTTCACCAACTTCCTCCCAACATGTTGGTATGGAACATATCTTTCCATATATGATTCATATGTTTACATTTGAGTACATGAATAGAAACTATTTTGTAGGAAAACTCTAGATAAGGTAAATGTGGATCCCACATGCATTTAAAATCATGTGATCTTGATGTCAATATGTCTTCAAATGTTTGGATCTTCCTTTCTGATTACCCATAATTTTTAGGGTGATAAGCATTAATTAAATGAAGATCATTATCCAAATCATTATAAATGCTTTTCCAGAACATTGATGTAAATCATGGATCTAGATTAGACACAATAGAAATTGGTTCTCCATGATGTCTTAAAACTACTATAATTTAATGTTTTTTAAGGCGATCTAGTGGAAAATCCTCCCTTATGGTGAGGAAATATGTAGATTTGGTATGTAGATCAACAATAACCCATATTGCATCATTATTTGTTGGATTTTTGGTAATGTAATAAAAACACTCATGGTGATGTAATCCCATTTCTATTTAGTAATAAGTATAGGTTTCATTAATCCTCAATAATGTTGTCCTTAATCCATCACCTATTGATAGAATAAAAATCTTGATACACAATCATCATTTTCCCACATCATGTTATCTAACCAGAAATGTACCTTAAAATATCTATACATCATAGTGCTACCAGGGTGTATAGATCCATTTGAACTAAGGGTATCATCAAATAACAACTTTTTATCTCTGGTATAGAGGGAACACATATCCTCCTCCGCAATTTTTTAATTTCATCCTCACACACAAAGTCTAGAAACATCCCATAATTCATGAATTTAATTTTCTATTGATGATTCTCTACATCAATTTGACAAATTTTAATTTTTTCGAATAAATATGGTTAAGAAACGAATTGAAAAAGTGATGAGGTTTCATCTTCCTTCATAATTCCCATATCCATCTTTTCTAGATCTATGTACTCCTGATCATTATTAATCCTCATTTTTTAGTACACCGTGATCCTTATTGCTCAGTGCATCTACTAAATTATTTTCCTTCCCAATGTGGTTTTTTATAGAAAAATCATAATCCTTGAGTAGATCGACCTATGTCGTTTTCCTCATGTTGAGTTCTTTTTGTGAGAAGACATATTTCAAACTCTTGTGATTCGTATATTTCTTACATCTTTTCGCATAGAGATATTTTATCAAAATCATTAGAGTAAGGAGTATACCTAATAACTCAAGATCATGTATCAGATAGTTTTGTTATTGTGTTTTTAACTACAATGATTCATAGGGAATAACTCTATCATTCTTCATATGGAAAAAACAATTAATTTCTTGGATGCATCATTATAAATCACAAATCATCCATTTCCCAATGTTAGAGTCACTATCATATCATTCATTAATCTCAAATTCAATTCTTCATTAAATTATTTACATTATTTTTTCTGTTTGATCTTAACCCATTTATGTGTAAGCATGGTTAATGGGTTAGTTAACTAGGAAACGTTCTGAATGAAGAACTGGTAATAAGCCACAAGGCCAATAAAATTACATACCTCATTTACATTTATTTATGTAGGTAATTCCAAAACTAAATTTTTCTTCACAGGAACCACTATGATCTTATATTTAGTGAAAACATGGACAAGGAAAGTAATTGTGTGAATCAAAAAATCACACTTTCTAAACATCCCATATAACTCATTTCATATAAGTGTTTTCAAAACAATGTGCATATGATTCTCATGATCTTCATAGCTTTTTGAGTATACCAATAAATAATCAATAAAAACCACAAACAAGTCATCAAGATATTTATCTAAAACTCTATTTATTAAATCCATGAAATCCAAGGGTCCACTGGTCAGTCCAAAAGTTAATAAAATTAACTTGTAATTCCCATAACTAGTTTGAAATTTAATTTGTAATATCCTCTTTATTCAGATATATTTGATGATATCAAATCAAAAATCAATCTTGGAATAATATTGGGATCTCTGAATTTTATGAAATAAATCATCAATGTGAGGTAGAGGATACTTTTTCATTATCATAATATCATTGATCTCAATACGGTAAATGTACAGTATCATATATCAATCATTCTTTAAAACAAAATAATAGGATCTTTCTTGGGAGATACACTAGGATTAATTAACCCCTTACTAATCAACTACTATAGTTGATTCTTTGGATCTATTAATTCCAAAGTGTCCATTATATAATGTTTCCTTAATATAGTCCTTTCACCATGAATTAATTTAATAGAAAATTCAATTTCTCACCCTGGAGGGTGTGCAGGTAAATACTCCTGAAATACATCAATATATTCTTCGAAAATAGGAACATCTCTAATTTGAATATTTTTCCCCTCCTATAGGTATTGCATTCTATTCCCCTCTAATATTTAAATTCAGTAGAACTACTAGGGTTGGATGTTGATTATAATTAGATGGAATGGTTTGTTCTCTAGATATAAAGGAATCTACATGATTCTCAAAAAAATTAACTTTTTTCTGGCAATAGATTGTCACATCATAACTTGAATTTCAATTTATACCGAGTATTATATCTAAATAAATCATGGGTATGATGATATTGTAATAAAAAAAATCATGTTTATGTGTCATAAATGGGACAGATCGACACATATCTGTTGTAATGATACTTCCCTTAGGATTTTTTACTAAAAACTCCTTTATTAGGTCAAAAGGGAAATGCATAATTTTCATATAAAACTAGGAAGATATATGAGAATTTTATAATATAGAATCAAATAATGCGTTTTCAATGTTTAAGGATATGATTAAAATACCTTCTACCACATCATTAGAAACTTCATCCTCACCAGTTGTGTCTATATAAGGGTGGCCTTGCTCCATTGGCCCTTTCCGGGGAATGATTCCCAATTGTCTAGAATATTAATGTGCATAATTTCCCATATATTTTTTAATTATAGCATTGATAATTGGAAGATTCATTTTTCCATTGTAATCAAGAGCTCAGTGGTCTTTTTCTCCACACTTGTAACAGACTCCCATTCCCTTTAGGTATGTACTACAGAGTTTCTTCCCACAATTACTATAGGGTGGAAAGTCAAATCCTCCAATCTTTCTCATTTTATTATTTCCATATCTAGAGTGTTTAAAAACCATCTTCTTCTCTTTCTTCCATTAAAAGTCATAAGATTTAGAGAATTATTTTTCTGTGTTGATAGCATATGAGACTATATATTCATTTGATGAGATGTTTTGGGAGACCATTTCCCTTCGGATAAATGGTTTTGAACCATCAAATAATCGATCAATCATGCTTCTTAGATTATGTATATAGTCTGCGACATGCCTTCCTAACAATTAAATGTTGTATTCATTCTTGGAAACATTATTATCCTCCTTTTCCTCAAAATCAATAACTTTCTATCCATATCTGCTAATGGTTCACCATGAAAATATTTTTCTAAAAAAATTCCATAAAATACCTTCTTCTATATTTATAATCTTTTCATACTCTGTTTTTTAATTAGTGACCATCATTGATCTGTATCTCATGAAGGATAATAAGATTCCATGAAAGACATCTCCCTTTTGTTACTTCACAAAAAAGATAAATATCTTTTCTAATGAACTTATCCATGACTAATCTACAAATGGGATTTTAGTCCCATTTAATCATGGAGGTTATTGTCACATAAAGTGAGCTAACATTTCTCCTCCACATTGTTGATCAAGATGATCTATAAGGGTAAGGATATTGTTCATAACATGATTCAGTTGTCCAATTAAATTTATAAGTTTCTCACCACTAGTTACATCTCCAATAACGACATCATTATCTTGCATAAGAGGAAAATTCCATCATTGGATATGTGCATTGATGATTTTTCCATTTATTCCCAAAGGAACCATTTATATATAATGGAATACATTATATATATGCTAAAAATAATAATGTATATCTAAAACTATAAAAACAATTAACATAAATTTATCTTATATTTATCACTAATCTCATAATCATAAATACAGTTTCTTTGGAAACATATAAATTTTTAATCCTTCATAATGAGTTTTAAAGATAATGTAACATATCTTAAGCATATCACAAGAGATTATCAAACACGGTGCAGAGTAATGTCTGTTTTCATGTAAATGGTTACCCCGAGTCAATCATGGGATACCTTGTTGGAGTTTTTACCCCTATGTACATATATTACAGAACTACGTCCACTTGTAGTATCTAGATAGGGATTTATTTCTAAGAAGATCTACATAATCTCTAACTTACCAAATTATAGGATGTTATTTTATTATTATCATCATTATTTATATTATGGTTATGTTCCCTAATATATGTTTTCCCAGTAACTCGGAGCGGATGCCTTACATTATTACATTAGCAAATATACAAGGAAAACACATCATGAATGACTAAATAGTTTAGTATCATTTCAAAACAAGAAACTTATATATGTTCAACATTACTGCTTGAAATTAAATACATAATAGAGACTCCTTTGGAAACACTCTTATTCGTCTATATTATCTTTGCATTCCATTCAGAAAATTCATCTTACAATCCTAGGGAAAATAAACATAATAAAGGTGTGATATCTAAAGCTCAGTTGGAGTGATAATTAAGTGGAATCTAAAAAAATCCATAAGTAAAGGTGAATAACTATATACACTTTTTATTAAAACAAAAACTTGAGCATAATATGGCATGAATAAAAACTTAATAAATAATGATATAAAAATAATAACATTAAAATGATACATACCCATAGATATTATACTAATCAAATAATCATATTGAATATCAAAAACTAATCTCATAATGATGTAATTCATAATGATGTACATCATAAACATACTATCAAGGCCTTGTGCCAAGACCATACATAAATGATTAAAAACCCAAACTAGTTTTTCTAATAAGATCTACCGGTTCACTAATGGGAAATAGTGGGCCACAAATAAAACGTACTAAGTCCAATTCATTCATCATATGAAGTTTTGAACATAATAAACATATGCATTCATATTAAAACTAATATATAAAATGTATATAACTTTCCCCAATCAGTAAACATAATCACTAAACATTCAGACTAATATGGTGAATAGTACCAAGATATCACATCCACATTCATAATAATCATAAAAAATTCAATAAAACAATTTATATTCTATCATAATATATTAATATCAATAAAATAATATAATTTACAATGGTGTTGTAATTGATGAAAATACTCGTATAAAATCATTGAAGAATTATTTAGAGAAGTACTATTTTTACATTACATAGAAGAGTTATTTTGGAAAAATATTTGTTTTAAACCAGAAATGATCTGAGAAAGATTTTCATGAAAAAAATAGTTATTTTAGAAGAAATACAGTTTCTTAAAAAATATTATATATCGTACTTGAAAATGTGTAAGAAATTGAGACCTTCAATTTAATCGGGCTAGCGTATCAGGAAGGATTGAGAAGGGAACCCTGAAAAAAATTTATTATCCCAAAATGTATTGATAAATGGATCAGGATATATTATTTTGGAACATATAAATATAATTTAGAATAATTATATAAAAATGTTATGAATTATATTAGTGTATAGGGGAATAAAGCATAACCCAAATGAAAATGATTGTTAGGGAAGAAAACCATTACCACGTTGTAATGAATCAAATCATATGAACAAAAATTAATAATCATAAAATTAATCATTTAATAACATGAATATAGATATAGTCATGACATTACATACCAAGTAGAGGTATACGTAAACCATGTACAAGAAATAAGTAGTGAAAATGGAAAACTCATGGAAATACAAGTGAAATGAGAAAACATTACCTTATTTATGAAATTGTTATGTACTTGATCATAACATCCTGGATAATAAAAATCAGTGGATTAATTAATTAATTCAAAAATTTTAATACATTTATTTTATTAGTTATGATTGTTTTATGTTTATTTATAGTCCTTTTGATGAGTTATAAGATACATTTTTATTATTAATGAGTATTCATTTCTTTGGTTTCCATGACCGGTTCTCTTATTTATTAGTAATGGAGTTCATTTAAAATGGGTATAATTAAAAATAATTTATATTGATGAACATAAAAAATTTAAATGGTAATATATATTATTTAGTTATATATTATGAAGATTAACTATTAGATAATCAAATTAATGATAATTTTGTATATTATTACAGTTTTTATCAATCATAAGGAACTCATTTTGTTTTATTATTTAGTATTTATGTAAATATGTTACATAAAAACATATCAATGGTTTTAAAAAATATATTCTAGTATATTTTAACTATAAAAATAGTATCATTACTATCCTTTAATGTCACACACAGTTTTTTTTCTTTTCTGTCATTATATTGATCCGGCCCATTGGAAATACAAATCCTTTTCATGGGTATTTGATGGGATAAATCTTGAGTTTTGAAGTTTCATATATTTTTAACCACACTAATTTGGGATCCCCATTGTTTGTTTAGTAGTTTTTGAAGAAAGGGTGGTTACTTCATGATTTGGTCCAACCGTGAGCCCATTCCCAATTTTAAAAACCGAATTTGTTTCTTTTATAACTCTTTTGTTTTTCATCCTTTTTCACCCATTCAACATCCCACTTGTCCGATACTGATACATTAAAATTTACTTATCCTTTTGGACCCATTATAAATTCATAAGCTGGGTGAATTTGGGTTACTTATTTAGGTATTGGGCCAGCCCATGGGCCCATTTCCTGTTTTAAAAATAATAATTTGTTTCATTTATATCTTTTTCATTTTTTACTCTTTTTCGGGGATTCCACCTCCCCCTCGAATCCAATAACCCTATCGTATCCCTCATAGTCTATTTTACCTCTTTTGAGCTCATATGGGTCGCGTATTAGGGCGATTGTTCTCTGGTTTCCTCAAAACGTCCAGAATTGATAAGGTAAATTGTTTCACCCATAACTCATGAAATTCGTATTCTTTTGGCCACCAATTTTCTTCCCCTTGTTCGTTAAGACTTTAGGAGGCTCTCCAAAAATTTTCAAGCCATTCCATTCTCTATAGGGTTGCAGATCTAATGGAAGAATAAGAGTTTTCTAGGGTGAAAGGTGAGATTCCTTCTCCTTTCTCCTTCCTCTTCCCCCTCCTTTCATTATTTCATGGTTTTATATTGTACCCTAGTCTTGATCGACATAGGGTTTTGTTATACCATGTTTTTTATGGGGTTTCTGTTTTTTTAGGTCTGATCTTTATAGTTTTATGGTTTATAAACCCGCGGCGGGTGATTTCGGGTGTGCATTTCAATTACGCCAAAGATTTGAGGTAGGATACCCCTTGCACATGACTTTATTATTTATGTTTCATCATTTCATTATATTTAACACCAGATATATATGTTTATTATTTTTTTTCATCCTTTGGATAATTTTATTGGTGTTCAAAGTGGTTGTTTAATCATTGGTTTGGGAACGGTAGTGTTGTTTTGTCATGAAAGTTCTCAACAAGTGTTTGTTTAAATGTTCCGTTACCTTTTGCAAATATTTTGTGAGGTTCATAATCTGGTATATGGTATTTTTAACATGTTACAGTATCTTGAATGAAAATATGGCTTTCAATTGGTGTTTTATTCCTTTTCATGTACTTAAAATAAATTGTTTTGTTTAAAAAGGGCATGTCATGTGTTCAGTAAATTGCCCGGTTGGCTTTTATGTGTGATGTGTGATTTAAATGTTATTTGTTTGGATTTATAAAGGAATTGGAATAATGATAAATTGTATTTTTGGGTACTTATATGGATTTCCTATTTGTATTTGTTTTTACAATCAAGTGTGTTTTGATTTACAACATATTTTGGCCCGAGTTGCCCAAAAATGGACTGTTTCACATCTTTATGAAAATGGACGTGTTTTGAATATGTAACCTGAGTATTATAAGAGATTTATGAATGTGTTTTTCTGCTGTAAATTGTGTTTCTACAGATCCTTAATAGAATTTAAATTCATACCTTCTTCAAAGGATTGTTTTGAGAAAATAATTAAAGGCCCGTTTGGCATTTCCTAGAAATGAAGGAGTGTTTTACTTGTATATAACAATTTGTGCAATTGGGATTGTTTTGTGGTCCATTAAATGATTTTATTAAATGTTTATTGGGCTTCCAAATACGATTTGGTTTGGTTATGATGTGAGTTTATAATTTAAAGAGTGTTTTTGAAAGAGTTTTATGTGCAAAGCCTCAATACACTTCGTGAAATTGTTTTACCGAAATATTTAGCAGTTTGTTGATTAGTGTAAGAAATGTGAAGAATGATTATGGGTTGTTTGTGTTTTTATGGTTTTGGAATGGAATGGGGATGTGAAATGTGTATTTGATAATATTTGTAACTTGATTGAGCACAAAAGGGAATCCCAGGTATCTAGGTGGGCGGACGTGTACTAGTATGCTAGTGATTCTGTGGGGGTTGGCCCCTGTTTCACGTAGCAAGTTTGACGATGACAACACTAACTAAACAATGATGATGATGATGATTGGGGACCACTAGGTTATGGGTATGTTCCCTACTAGTGGCTCGTTCATGATAACGGATATTTATTATGGTTACTTTCACCGAGATACGAGGTACCTGTGGCTCACAACTAACTAGTGCATATGGGTATTCCTGTGACTAGTGCTCATTGTCTATTTTGTACTCACCGTCGGCATACGGTGTTTTTGGTTGGTAAATTCAGTAGTATGTGTTATTTATTTGAATGTTAAAATTATTTAAAGCAGCCCTCTTGAATACTATTTTCATTTTGAAGTTTCACCTCTTTGAAAATAATTGTTACTTGCATTTTTGTTTATTAAACATGCATGTTTTTGTCTGATAATTATTATAGCATGGAACCTCATTTGAAAACCATATTTTCAAATCTTGAATTTAAAACTATAAATTGATGTTTCTTTTATTTTAAAGTAGTGTGCATTGGGAATAGAATATCGGGCTAACCTACTGAGTTTTAATACTCACGCCTATAGTCTTCTTCTTTTTTTATCCCTTGTGCAGGTTTTATCTTTGGTTCGATCACCTTGGGCGACTTTTTATCATTATGTTGGAGAGTGACCAGAAGTGTCACATGGAGTCACTTTTTCATCGGGATTGTTCAGTTGAGTTGTCGATTTTGTTCTAATTTTTGTTTCTTGTACAAATAATATTTAGTTCAATTTTTATATAAATTCATTTTGGGCTTTCTATTTATTTCCTCTGTTTGTTTGATTGTTTATATATGGGTGAAATCGTTCCCTTGTGTACTCTATTGATGCCCTTGGTGCTTGTCACCATCCCGGGAGGATCGGGAATGCCTCTCGGGACTTGTCGCGGGCTGGCCTGGGTGACCGGTTCAGGGTTGACTCGGGCTGGTTCGTGACAAAATTGTATCAGAGGGAGGTTGGCTACTAGCGGACCTTTCTTTTTAGAGCGCCCTTGTTATTTTGGGGATGTCAAGGTAGATGGAGTAGTATTATTGGGACTAAAGGGGTAAGTGCAAGAAGAGCTTCGCGAACTCTTTCTTGTTCTAATCCTCAGGTTTCCATGGAAGTCCGGTTTTATTAGTGTCCTTTGTTCTAGTTGATTGTTTGGTATTGGGATATGACAAGGGGAGTCTGACCAATGGCCTTCATGAGTTCACAGGTCCTGGAAATCCATGTGGAGCTGGGGAATGGTCCTAATAAGTATCTCTGTGTTGGTGTTGTGTTTGGCATATGGCCGCCAACCATATGGTCAAGTCACCCACCGACACTAGATCCCTTTTTCTTGGGTCTCTTGAACCTTTCATGAATTCTGAATTTTTGTTTTTAAAATCCTTGTGTTAGAATTGTGGAAATGGGTTTTAATGTAAGAATTAGATTTTGAAAAGTGAAAAAAGGGGGTTTCAATAATTAAATATATGAATGGTTTAAGAAGGTTGTGTTTTTTTGAGAAAAAAATAGAGTGAAGTAGAAATGATTTATAGGGATTGGATTATCCATATTCTAAACTTGTGGTTTGTTGAAATAAAATGTTTTGAAATTGTGAATCATTTTAAAGTGATTCTGGATTTTTTTTAAATGGGGTATTTTAGGATGTTAAAAAGTTTTTTAATCGGTTAAATTAGTTTTTGAAATTAGTTTTGATCGGTCGGTGTTTTACTAGAAACGTTATTGGTCTCAATGGACCTCGGATTATGAAAATATAACTTGCTGAATTTTTTTTTAAAAAAAATGGGAAGGGGTTGTTTGGAGTGGCTTGGTTATTTAAAAAGTTTTTAAAAATTAAAAGGGGTAGGTTTTTAAGAAAATGGTTCTTAATTAATTTTGGTTTATTTTTTGAAATATGAAAATGTTTTTTGACTTGGTGGTTGGTGTTCCTTTTGAAGGTAAATTGTTTTTTTTTAATTATGATGTTTAATTTTAGCCTTTGGTGTTTTAATGGGTGCTCACATGCATGGTTTTATTTATATATGGAAGTATGGCCTATATGGTATGGTGGTAGGGTGCCAGGGGTGGCATGGAAATGTGCATGTGGGTGAGACTTGATGAAACACCATTGGTGAATGTGGAAACCCACCAAGTTAGTTTGATTTTTCAAAATTGTTTTGAGCTGAAAATTGTGGCCTTTTTTTTAAACCAATGGTTATGTGGCTTGATTTTTCTATGTTGTAGAAGAGTTGTTTATTCATTAAGATTACTTGTGATCTAAAATTCATACTTTTGTTGTATCTTGAGATGATATCTTGTTGGTGTCTTGGTTTTGGAGAAATTTTCATTGGGTTTCTAATGATGTGTTTGATGTTGTGATGTGGCCAGTGATAGTTCTCCATTGGAAATCATTCCTGCTGATCAACCTAAGGATTCAATTCAAATATTAAATCCACCTTTTTTTGATGATGCCTCAACCTGTTTGTTGGAATAGAGAGTAGTTTGGGATCTATTAAAAGTGTTTCTAGGTCATGATAATTCTTTTGGACAGAGCATTTGTGTTCGGTGATGTTGATGTGTTTCATCGTATTCATTGTCCATTATGCCCCTCGTTGGGAGTGAGATAGAATTTTTATATGTATCTATGAGTTCCTATTTAGATTAAGGTTTTTGTTTGGTGATCAAGTGTGGTTTTTTTTTGAGTGGTGTGATCCTTATCACCTGACTGTGGTGCAGCAAATGCTTCAAGAATCAGGTCTCTAGCCATAGGCCTCGGAGTGAAGCTTTTCACGCAGTCAGAAAATCGACAGAGGTGTGGAGTGCTCGATTAGGATCCTTACTCCTTTGTTTTGTTAAGTTATTTTCTATGTCAATGTTTTGGTTCTTCATTTCTATGAATTTCCCTTTGTCACAACAAGCGTAGTGGACTTAACCCCTCACACAGTGTCTATGGTTATTCCTTCATGGATGTGGGTATTCAATCAATGTCCCTATGTGGACTGCCTGTAAAAATCAGATGCAGTCTTGGTGTTACCTATTCATAGGGGGAGAGTTTTAGGTAGTTTCATTGTTTCTTTTGTTGTTTCAGTGGCCAAATTATTGGGTCCCCTTCCCTCCCATCCCCAAGTGACGAGGGTCCAGAATTGTGCTGAATGTGCCGACAAAGTTATTTTCCCCTCTATTCAAGAGTGGGTGGCTTATATGTTCATGTTTTAACTCTATTAACATGGTATAGTAGGTTTTTTAGGAGGGTTTTTTTTGGGATTGTGGGAGTGAGTCCCAACTCTAGCTCATGTTCAATTCTTGTCTACTCATTACTAGTTGGTTTCCAATGGTGGGGAGACCCGCCATGGGTCTCCTGGATTTTCATCCTATGAACATTTCTTGTTATAGTTGATTCTTAATGGTGGGGTGTACATTCTGGAATCCTTAGGTGTTGTTTTTTTTCAGCCTGAAAGTGTTATGGCTTTCTAGGGGCAGAAAGCTTTAATGGTGGGGAGAATTGTCACACACGGTTTTTTTTTCTGTCATTGTATTGATCCGGCCCATTAGAATTAATGATCCTTTTCATGGGTTTTTTATGGGATAAATCTTGAGTTTTGAAGTTTCATATATGTCTAACCACCCTAATTTGGGATCCCCATTGTTTGTTTAGTAGTTTTTGAAGAAAGGGTGGTTACTTCATGATTTGGGCCAACCGTGAGCTCATTCCCAGTTTTAAAAACCAAATTTGTTTCTTTTATAACTCTTTTGTTTTTCATCCTTTTTCACCCATTAAACTTCCTACTTGTCCTATACTGATACATTAAAATTTATTTATCCTTTTGGACCCATTAGAAATTCATAAGCTGGGTGAATTTGGGTTACTTATTTAGGTATTGGGCCAGCCCATGGGCCCATTTCCTGTTTTAAGAAAAATAATTTGTTTCATTTATATAATTTTCATTTTTTACTCTTTGTCGGTGATTCCACCTCCCCCTCGAGGCCAATAACCCTATTTTTTCCCTCATAGTCGATTTTACCTCTTTGGAGCTCATATGGGTCGCGTATTAGGGCGATTGTTCTCTGGTTTCCTAAAACGTCCAGAATTGATAAGGTAAATTGTTTCACCCATAACTCATTCAATTCGTATTCTTTTGGCCACCAATTTTCTTCCCCTGGTTCGTTAAGACCTTAGTAGTCTCTCCAAAAATTTTAAAGCCATTCCATTCTCTATAGGGTTGCAGATCTAATGGAAGACGAAGAGTTTTCTAGGGTGAAAGGTGAGATTCCTTCTCCTTTCTCCTTCCTCTTCCCCCTCCTTTCATTGTTTCTTGGTTTTATATTGTACCCTAGTCTTGATCGACCTAGTGTTTTGTTATAACATTTTTTATGGGGTTTCTGTTTGTTTAGGTCTGATCTTTATAGTTTTACGGTTTATAAACCCGCGGTGGGTGATTTCGGGTGTGCGTTTCAATTACACCAAAGATTTGAGGTAGGATACCCCTTGCACATGACTTTATTATTTAAGTTTCATCATTTTATTATATTTAAAACCAGATATATATGTTTATTATTGTTTTTCATCCTTTGGATAATTTTATTGGTGTTCAATGTGGTTTTTTAATCGTTGGTTTGTGAACGGTAGTGTTGTTTTGTCATGAAAGTTCTCAACAAGTGTTTGTTTAAATGTTCCGTTATCTTTTGAAAATATTTTGTGAGGTTTATAATCTGGTCTATGGTATTTTTAACATGTTAAAGTATCTTGAATGAAAATATGGCTTTCAATTGGTGTTTTATTCCTTTTCATGTACTTAAAATAAATTGTTTTGTTTAAAAAGGGCATGTCATGTGTTCGGTAAATTGCCCGGTTGGCTTTTATGTTTGATGTGTGATTTAAAAGTTATTTGTTTGGATTTATAAAGGAATTGGAATAATGATAAATGGTATTTTTGGGTAATTATATGGATTTCCTATTTGTATTTTTTTTTACAATCAAGTGTGTTTTGATTTACAACATATTTTGGCCCGAGTTGCCCAAAAATGGACTGTTTCACATCTTTATGAAAATGGACGTGTTTTGAATATTTAACCTGAGTATTATAAGAGATTTATGAATGTGGTTTTCTTCTTTAAATTTTGTTTATTCAGATCCTTAATAGAATTAAAATTCATACCTTCGTCAAAGGATAGTTTTGAGAAAATAATTAAAGGCCCGTTTGGCATTTCCTAGAAATGAAGGAGTGTTTTACTTGTATATAACAATTTGTGCAATTGGGATTGTTTTATGGTCCATTAAATGATTTTATTAAATGTTTATTGGGATGGAAAATATGATTTGGTTTGGTTATGATGTGTGTTTATAATTTAAAGAGTGTTTTTGAAAGATTTTTATGTGCAAAGCCTCAATACACTTCATGAAATTGTTTTACCGAAATATTTAGCAGTTTGTTGATTAGTGTAAGAAATGTGAAGAATGATTATGGGCTGTTTGTGTTTTTATGGTTTTGGAATGGAATGGGGATTTGAAATGTGTATTTGATAATATTTGTAACTTGATTGAGCACTAAAGGGAATCTCGGGTATCTTGGTGGGCGGACATATACTAGTATGCTAGTGATTCTGTGGGGGTTGGCCCCTGTTTCACGTAGCAAGTTTGACGATGACAACACTAACTAAACTATGATGATGATGATGATTGGGGACCACTAGGTTATGGGTATGTTCCCTACTAGTGGCTCGTTCACGAGAATGGATATTTATTATGGTTACTTTCACCGAGATACGAGGTACCTGGGGCTCACAACTAACTAGTGCCTAGGGGTATTCCTGTGACTAGTACTCATTGGATATTTTGTACTCACAGTCATCATACGTTGTGTTTGGTTGGTAAATTCAGTAGTATGTGTTATTTATTTGAATGTTAAAATTATATAAATCAGCCCTCTTGAAAACTATTTTCATTTTGAAGTTTCACCTCTTTGAAAATAATTGTTACTTGCATTTTTGTTTATTAAACATGCATGTTTATGTCTGATAATTATTATAGCATAGAACCTCATTTGAAAACCATACTTTCAAATCATGAATTTAAAACTATAAATTGATGTTTCCTTTATTTTAAATTAATGTGCATTGGAAATAGAATATCAGGATAACCTACTGAATTTTAAAACTCACGCCTATAGTCTTCTTTTTTTAGCCCTTGTGCAGGTTTCATCTTTGGTTCGATCACCTTGGGCGACTTTTTATCATTGTGTTGGAGAGTGACCAGAAGTGTCACATGGAGTCATTTTTTCATCGGGATTGTTCAGTTGAGTTATTGGTTTTGTTCTAATTTTAGTTTCTTGTACAAATAATATTTAGTTCAATTTTTATATAAATTTATTTTGGGCTATCCGTTTATTTCCGCTCTTTGTTTGATTGTTTATATATGGGCGAAATCATTCCCTTGTGTACTCTATTGATGCCCTTGGTGCTTGTCACCATCCCGGGAGGATCGGGAACACCTCTCGGGACTTGTCGCGGGCTGGCCTGGGTGACCGGTTCAGGGTCGACTCGGGCTGGTTCGTGACATTTAATGAGAAATTGAAGAATGAATATATGTCATCTACGAAGGATGTAAGTTGGAACCTCACATATGATGATTTCATTTAAAAAAACAAGAGAGCAGGGAGATTGATGAAGGATATTCTATTAACTTGATATAATTACCATTTATATATTACATTGGAGTTATCATTATCATTTGGACATATGAGGTGAGTATAGGTTAAAAAATGAGAAATTAAATTGAAAGAAAATAAAAAGAAAAGGAATGAGGATTTACTTCATGATTTATTTTCTTTGAGAACGTCCTTAAAAAACCTTGGTTTGAATTTTGTGGAGAAAAATAGCCTCTATACACGTTGGAGGGATATTGTAATAGTATTGGGTATAAATTTACAAGTCTTAAAGCATGGAATGTGTGAGGAGAAGGACTCGTGAGGGGTGATATTTATAGTTTAATAGATGGGTAAATTTTGAATATTTTATTCATTTTTCTATTATTTTGGATCAAGGCTATGGATAGTTTAAGAAGTATGATAAAAAAATATTAAAATAATTAATATAATATCAATATTATGGTTCTTATATTAGTGATGACTCTATGAATAGTGTATTCAGCTTATAATGTATTTATAACGTAATTTACATTATATTACAAATCAGCAAAAAATCCAGTATTTTTGGAAAATCTAAAAAAAATAACTATAAATTTTTTTTGACGTGTTGAATTAAAAACTCGAATTCATTTTATGGAAATAATTTTATAAAGATTAAAAATTTATATTTTAATTAAAATCATTTTTTACTTGAAAATACAGATTTTAAAATTAAAATTTATTTTATAACACTCTAAAATTTAACTAAGGTCTCATTGAATTTTCCTTAAATCACAAAACAATGAAAAAATTAATTATGAATTAATTTTATATATATTAATTTTCTTTAAAATAATTTTATTAATTATTTTATTGTAATTAAATATTTAGGGCATACAAAAATACCAACCATTAATTAATAATTTTTAATATATTAATTTACTTATACTATGATAAAATTCTATAAAAAATTTATTAATAAGGTGTATAAATTTAATTTATACATTCATAGGTGATATTACTATTCATTAGGCCTATTTACTAATCATACGGGTCATATTACCATTACTAAGATCATTTTACTATTTTATTGTTATAAGTTTCCTCACATCTATAAATACCGCTTATTTCAATTATTATTCATTTATAAGGAATGTATTGTGCTCTATAAGTGATTTTATGTGATAGATACTATATTAAATAATCATACGAAGAGAAATATAATTGATAGAATTCTAGGTTGTTACACTTAACCCTTCTTTAACTCCTTTATTTTTTACTGTGACAACATGGATTCTTACTCTTTGAGGGTTAATATAGATACAATAAAATAAAAAAAATACATAAATGAATCATGGATTATTTATTAAATCTTATCCAAATAATTTATTTTTAATTTAATATTTTTAATAATTTTATATCAATTAATAAATTAGTATAGATTTTAAAATATCATTAATGACAATTTTGACACTATTCATTACAGGGACTCATTAAAAATAAAAAACAACAAGATATCATTAAAAAAATATTTTAATAAATCCATAAATTATAAAATTTGTCAATAAAATGCTTGGATTAAAATAATTATAGCATGTTATATTTTTTTAACATTTATAATAACTTTTATTTAATTTATCCAATAATTGAATAATTACTAAATCAATGTTGTGTCAACGTTTAAGATAATTACATCATCACTAAAAATTATATATAAATTAACAAGACGTAGATATATATTTTATATATAAAATTAAAATTTATAGTTGAATATTTATTCTAAATAAACCCACATTAAAAATGATATATTTATTAAAATTATTTATATGACATCATTATATTTTCATTAAATAAAATTTTATGAATGTCAGACTCTCATCTGTGTGTATTCCAAAGGATATAAGTTAGAAAAATGTATTAATACAGTCATTTATAACTCATAAAAAAATTTGGAAAATTTATAGTGTCATTTTTGATTCATTATCATTTTATTTTTACCATTAATTATTTAATTTACAATTTACATATGTATAAAAAATTAAAAATGTTATTATTCATAGTGTTCAAAAATAAAAGGGAAATAATTAATAGATTTCAAAATTATGATTAAAAATATGAAAATAATTTTACAAAATTATAGTCACATAATTTTATTGATTTAATTTAAAAATAAACCTGTAAAACAAAACAAAAATTAGTTTTTTAGAAAAACTCTCTTTTAAATATAATTTTTTTATAATTAATTCAATTATAAATTCCATTTACCAATCTTTAATTGGATAATTTTAAATCATATCTTTTAAAGTAAAATTTAAAAATAATCCAAAAAACTATTTGACCATGTAAATAATTGAAATATATAATTTTAAATAAAAAGTGGTTTTTTCACTATTCATTGAAAAATCAAACATTTCAGAAAATTATCAAAATTTCACCAAAGGAAAATTTTGATAAGAATATTTCAAAAACGATTTTAATATTATTAAATAAGTGTCATAAAATATCAATAAATTTTTTATATTTGTTTACATTAAAATCAATAAATATCATTTTTGAAGACAAAATATTTTTGAACAATGAAATGAATTTACTAAAAAGATGGTAATTTTTTAAAGAAATTAATTCATTGTAACTGAGTATGAACATTATATACATAATATTAAAAATTATGGTATTCATTCCCTACAATTTAATTACTGTATTATATTGGTCATACTTAAATAATAAGATTTTGTTGTTCGTTTAAGCCTTGTGTTTATATTTACACTATTAAACATGGTATTTTCTTTTAAAAACATTGGATTCAATATTAACCCCCTTTTTATAAATTTCATCCTTGAAATTTTGAACTCATTATCGGTAAAAATGGTTTTATCATTCAAAATACCTTTGTTGAAATCACAAATCGAAAAAAAAATTAATAAAACATTCACTTAATAAGAGAGAAATGAATGTATGAAGATCACCAGAGATAACACATTCTATGTTTCCATGTAAAAACATGTAAATGGAAGAGAAAAATAACTCATAAGGACTAATAGGGGTGATAGAGTACATGGCCATGAGAATGTTGACCGCCACAAAACTATAAATCTGTGATGGGATTAAAAGGCCATTAATTTATTTATAAGAAAATTACACAGATAAAATTTTTGTTTCCATATTACTATCATAGATTTTTGTAATTCGATTACCACCCAGATTAAAAACATAATGAAATATAATTACATTGCATGTATAATTTATTCCTTTAAATTATTTTAACTATAATTTCATCTTTTTTCTCCAAACGATGTGTACTTAAGATGAATTTTTTGTGCCTAAAGTGACTCAAACAACTTATACATATCACTAAATCTATAAAAGGATGAAAGTATATTAGTCATTTCCTTATTCATTAAAAAACCAAATGCTAATGAAAATATATAATAATTTCCAAAAAATAATAAACCTTCATATAATGAAAAAGTAATACCCAATGTTCAACATAGACCCTTCAACAAATAATTATCCTTAAAATTACTAAAAAATAATCTAAAACAATATTATAACCAAATAATAATAAATATTTTAACACATATTCTTTTGAGATAAATTTTAAAAATTACCTCCAAATAACATCAATTAAACTTCAAGTATCATAGGAAAAAGTAATTCCATAATAATATTCAAGATACACTAACCATTTCCTTAAATAAACTGAATCAAAATAAATACACACTAAAATCTAATATTCCTTCAATGTATAAATCAATAATTATTTTTAATTTAAAATCCCATATTATTATATTTACCTTAATCAAATATTGTTCCCAAAAAAATAATATCTTTCTAAATAACATTAATCAATTAATCCCCAAATCATTTTCTACTATAATGGTTATATGTTTGATAAACAATTTGTTCCCAAAATGAACATAACCTTTATCTGTCCTATATTTTAAAAACCAATTTCATACTAACTAGGACATCCTATGGGATAGTGGTAGTTTATTCACCCTTGTCTCCCTTTGGTTGTGGGTTCAATCCCAACAACCTTACTGGACGTGACATGTTTTCACTCATCCTACGAGTTGTAATTTTTCGAAAACTATTTTAATATAATCATTATAAAATTATCAAAATAATAGAAATTTCCTAAAAAATAAAGAAAAAAAATTTTAACCTCATATTTTATCTCATACAATTCATTTTGCATCCAAAAATTAAAAAATCCATATTTACCTCAAAAATGAATGTTTAGAAATACAATTAGTCGCCTAAAAAGTACATAACTTAAATCCTAAAAGGGGGTTTCTAAGAAATTGATCTAATGATCGCCCTTAAAATTATAAACTTATTATGGTATCCATAACTCTTAAAACAACCTCACATAAAAACATCAAAATCATCAATTTTTTAAAACCTGTTATAATACCAACTATAAGGACCCGTCCATAATCATTACATATTCTAGTAACAATAAAATTGAATTATTTTTCATTTATTCCCAAATATATTTTGTGTTTTGTGTTTTAGATAATTATGAAAAACTCCCATATGTTCAGATTAGACACTTCTATACTGTATTAATTTCTTGCATCAAAGAAATTCCTTTAAAATAAAAAATTATTTATTTCTAGGATAAATCTTCACAATTTTCCACTTTATCTTATCCTTCTCACTAATCTTCCTTAAAAATTTTAAAAAAAATTAAAACATGATATTAGAAAAAAAAAATATCTATGGGGGATATAAAAGAAAAGAAACCATTAATCAAGTGAAAAACATGAATACCAATTTAATGATATTGAGAGAATGTAATAAAAAAATTCTCTTGAAAAAATACACACATTTTTTACAAATAAATTATTTAATACTAATGTAAATAAATTTAAAACCCTTTTGGAAACATATAGAATGATATGCATAATCATGTTTTCAACCTGTGTCTGAAATAACTACAAACAAGTTAAATCCAAATGAGTAACTATTCATTTACTCCATTCTTCATTCCTCGAAAAACAATGTATATTATGAAAAGTATTAGAGTAATATCTTGGATCACCCATCATTTAATCTATTATGGGCTTACTCGACACAATCTGGCCCACACCATGTTAAGATATAAAGGTCTTGACAGGTGCAATATTGTTCACCCAATATTAATATGTAATAGGTTTACCCATCGCTAGTTCCCCCCCCCCCCCCATGTTATGTTGTAATTGGATTACCTCATGCTATCTAGTCTAGCCCATATTATGCTATAATGGGATTTCCCTATTCTATATGGGCCACCCCATGTTATATTGTAATGGGCTTATCTAACACTATGTTATCCACCCTATGTTAGTATGTAATGGGATTACCTGGCACTATCTAGGATACCCCATGTTAAGATGTAATGGGATTACAAACCATTATCTAGGCCACCCTAGTTTAAGATGTAATGGCCTTACCCAGTGCTACAAGGGCCACTCCATGTTACGGTGTAACAGGCATACCCAACACTATCTAGGCCACCACATGTTAAACTGTAATGTCCTTACCTGATGTTATATATACCACGACATGTAAAATATTCTACTACCCAATAATAAACAAAATGGAATTTTTTTTGTCATAAATAAATTTTAATACTAATTTATACTCATAATAAAATCACATTTACATATAAAAATTCACATTCCATTTAAAGTAGATTTTAAAATAGAAACACTACAATCATTATAAAGAAACCATTTTCATTAAAAATAATAATGAAAAAATATAATTGAAACATTATGGACTTAATGTTTACTAAAATCTGGAAATTATTTTTATGCTTTATAATTTAAAAGAAAATCGTTTTTACTTTTTTAAATAAACAACTTTAAAATATGATTTTTCAAAAGAATGTCCCTTACATAAATCCATATAAAGATTTATTTCTGTAAAAATTTAGAGAGAAATTAATAAATTTCATTTTTAATACATTCACTTCTATATAAAAAAATTCATAAAAATAATTTATAAAATATTTTCATGAAATAGAAATATTTAGAAAAAAATGTTTAAAATATTTAAAATAATGTTTTAGTGAAAGAGCTTTTATGTTGTGTATGATCTTTCATTTATGTCCTTTTAAATCTAAAATAATAGAATTATGTTAATTATTTACATTATTTAGATCATTTTTAAGTAAATTATTCATTTTATTTAACTTATTACCATGTTATAACAATAACATAATTATAAATGTTCAAGTTATCTATTTTGATGATATTCAGTACCAGAGTCAAAAATGACTTTTGTATTCTGTCTATATTAAAATTAGTTAGAGATATATCATATAAAAAATAATATTAATGAAATAATAATTATTTTAATATATAAATCATACTTCTAAATCCATGTATTAAATAGGGTTATGAAATATGAACAATGTTACAATCATGGACACTGTGGGTCGTACATATGCATGATTAACATTTTCATTATTCAACGATCATTATGGAAAAAAGGTAAGTTTTATTTTATCTTTGTATAATTGTAATAAAATCATTAATATAATATTAATAATTTAAATATACTTAAATATATAATTTATGTGATTTGGTAATGAAAAATTAATCACATCACTGTGTAGAGGTGATAATTCACATGTACGCACGAATGACATTGTCTTTTTTTGGAATGGAAAGGTAATAACATAAAGGATATATTTTATTTTTAGAATGATATACATGTCATTAATATCATATATAAACCTTAATTCCATAATTATATCCATTTTTTGATAGATGGGGAAGGACAACGAATTACATCAGTTTGTGAGGTGGTAGTCCACTGTACAGAAGAACAATTAATTATTTTCCCATTTAAGGGAAATTGGGATGTATATAGCTCAGAAAACTATCATAATAACATCTAATTTTATGGAGTACAATGAATTTATTATTTTATCATGGATTTAAAATTTCATAGGGATGTTTATGAAGAATGAAACCTAAATGCTTAATTTAAATTGTCACCACTTCTTTAAGAATCCACTTTTTTTAACACTATAAATGCAATATGGTTGGTGATATACCTAAACTAAGTCCTATATAATGTGGGTAAGGATTATAGAAATTAATTTTTTAGGTATATTAAGAAAAAAATAGGTTTTTATGTATGAAATCATGAGACAAAGATATTCCATTTTATAAGAGAAGGGAGGGGCACTATTAGCATTTCTCAAAATATTAAATTAATATAAATTAATATTCAAGTTAAAATGTATCATAACTTATAAATTTAGAATATGCGATGATGATATTTCAAAATAAATTAATAAAATTAAAATTTAATGATGTTTTAAATAAATTACTTCCCCAGTCATTTTGTTTGGATCCTAATTTATCTCATTCATTTCTTACTCTAACAATATAGAATTTTACTTTTTGAGGGTAAGTATATTTACTATAAAATGAAACATGAACCATAAATGATTCATGAATTAAATTTCAAACCTTATCCAAGTCCTTTTTAATAATTTTATATCCATTAGTGAAATATTATTTATATTAAAATATCATTAATATCAATTTTGACACTATTCTATACTTTGACTTTTAAAAAAATCACAAAAACAAGATAACTGCGTAAAAATATTTCAATACACGCATGATATATCAAAATAATCTAATTATATTTTTTATGAAATTTATTATCTTCTGTTATATTTTTTTAATATTTTTAATTTCATTTATTTGATTCTTTCATTAATTGAATAATTATTGCATCAACGTTGTGTTAGAATTTAAGGTAACTATATCATCACAAAAAATTATAAATAAATTACCATGATGTATATAAATATATTCTATTTCAAATTAAAATTTATAGTTGAATATATATTTTGAATAAGCCTATATTAAAAAGGTTATAGTTATTTAAAATATTAGTTTGAAATCTTTAACTTTTCATAAAATAAAATATTATAAATATCATACTTTAATCAATGTGTCCTTAAAAGAATATAATTTCAAGAATGGAAGTATTATTGTATAATAAAAATCATAAAATAAAATAGGTTCAAGTTTTTAGGGTAATTTTCGCATCCTTCTCATTTTATATTTTCCCTTATTTAATTGATTTACCCTTTAACATGGTAATAAAAACTAAAAATGTTACTATTGATATTGGTAAAAAATAAAAGGGGAATATCTAAAAAAAATTTAAATTTTTGTTTAGAAATATAGAATCCAATTTTTTAAATTTACTTCAATTAATAATTATAATAAATTTAAAATTAAACAGGTAAAATGCAATGAAAAATTATTTTTCGGAAAAATTCCCCTTTTAAACAAAAAATGTTGTTATACTAAATTCAAATATATAATCTTTTTAAAATTTATAATATTATTATTTAAATAAAATTTAACAAATTAAAATTTAAAACTAATGCAAAAAATAATATTAACTTTTATATATTTGAATAATAGAAATCAATATAAAAAATGTTATTCTTCCCTATTCATTAAATAAAACGAACATTTCAGAAAATTATAAAAATTTCACCATAAGAAAATTTTGATAAGATGTTTTCAAAAATGAAGTTAATTTTTTCAAATAAATTTGATAAAATATCCAATAATTTATTATATCATTTGAAAAAAAAATCAATAAAAATAATTTTTGAAGAAAATGTGTTTTTGATGAATAAAATGACATTACAAAAACAATTAATACTTATTTAAAATACATTAATTAATTAATTAATAGTGAGTATAACTATTATATATTTAAAAATTCCATTAATATTATTCATTCCATCATATTTTATAGGTAGGTAATAACAGTCACATTTGAATAATAAGATTTTGTTTGTCGTTTAGGATCAGTGTTGCGTATCTCTACACTATCAAACGTAGTCTTTTTCACTTAAAAACAAGGGATGTTACACTAATTATGAAACATTTTTGGGTTCATATTTATTAATAATAAGGATATAAATCGTAACTTTTATTATAGAAATAAATTATGAAGGAATAAGGTGATGAATCATAGTTAATGGTTTAAGAAGGTAGTTACATGAAAGATGTGTTTATATATTGAGTTTTAAAATTTATGATGTAGTGGAATTTTATAAATATTTTTGGAATCATTGAATGAATAAATATTTTTTATAATAGTTATTGTTTTCATAAATTTTAAAACATATTTTATATGTAATCGATTCCTTGGAAAAGTGGTGAAATGGTGATAATTTGTTAAGAAACATGTGACCCTTAATTTTATTATATGGAAAAAAATTATTTAGGGAATAATAAAATTACATTTTATGGAAAAATTATTAATATTTTTGGCTACCTTTTTTGTTCATATGATCTATGATTTTTATGAAAAAATGGTTTATAGATTTTTTGGGATGAAAAATGAAATTTTTGAGATAAATTTTGAGGTAAAATATGTTAAGGGTTTTTTAGTATGTTTGTGACATTTTAAAATTTTTATAAGGATTATAATAATATAGTTTTTGAATATGATATCACAAATACAGTGTGGAAACCCATCACGTTTGACTAGGTCACTAGGATCGAACCCACAACCGAAGGTAGAAAAGAGCGCCTTGCCTACAAATGGCCTACATGAAATCCTGATTATTATGATATTTTTTAGTTAAATGATTTTATCCAAAAAAAATAAATTTATTTTGGGAACATATGATTTATGCTATAGATAACCATGGTACTGAAAAATGATTCATAGATTTATTGATTAATGTTCATTCAGAATATTTTCACTATTTTTTGGACCTTATATGATTAAGGTGAATAGAATAATATGTTATTTTATTTGGGAAATAAAGGATGAATTATCTTTTAGAAACATGTATGATTTATGGAGATTTAAATTATTTCTATAATTTATTAGTATATTTTGAAGAATATTTTATTATGAAAATTACATTTACGAATGTGTCTTTAAGAGTGATTGATATTATTTAAAGATAAATATAAAATTTATCTTATAAGACTATGTAATCAATTTATTCTGAATTTTAGGATTCAATTTTATTCAAGAATATTATTTGGAATTTTAAGTTTGGTTATTATTTGAATAGTCAACGTTGAATTTTGGGAATTGTTTTTGAATTTTTAAGGTTAGAGTGGTATTTTTGTATAAAGGTTAACTTTTTTTTTAGAATTACATTATCTTATACTAACCATTTTGGTTTTGGTTAATGTATAAATAATAGAAGAATAAAAAGTTATACTTTTGTGAATTTTGTGATTTTTAGATGTTGATTATGATGTTTTGGTTTTGAAAAACTCATCATGAATATTCAAAGCATAGAGAAAATATGTGGATGAAATTATATTTTTAAAGTTATTATATTTACTTGTGTTCTTAATCTAGGTAGTAAAATAATTACTCAATTCTATAAAAAGGATTTATGAAAAAAAATTAATTCTTTCACTTTTATTACAAAGAAATAAATGCATTTTTAAATAATTAAATACTTGTGATGGTCAAATTTATCTTGATCATGTTCTCTATAACTCTCTATTTATACATGGGTGTTAGAATTTATCTTCTATTTCGTTGTTTTTAAACATGGAAAGCCATTATATGTTATCTCATATGAAATTTATACTTTCTATTCTCACTTTCATGTAGAAGTTTTGTTTAACTTTTTAAGATGTGGGATTCCAAAAATGTTATTTTGAAAATTCAAACCCACTAGTTATCAATACTGAGTTTAAATTGAAAGGATAAACTTTAATAAGGGAGTGTGGGGTGGAATGCAACCTCATGACATTTTTAAAGGAAAATATTATGTTCAATGGTGTACAAGATAAATAACTCCATGCATAAAAAACAATAGAATCCTATTATTTAAATGTTACTGTTACAAACCGGCCAATAAATTTCATATAATGAACAAAATTAAAAGAATTATGAAAAATATAACGTTAATAATAATTTTTAACATATTAATTAAATATTTAAAAATATTTACTCAAATATTTTGTAAATTCATTTTTTTTTTAAAAACGTTTTATTCGAAAATGGGTTTTGTTGAACTTTATGACTGAATATTATAATTAATTTGTAAAAATTTTAGAAAATAGTATTCATAAAATAAAAATTATTTTTTAAATCATAATATCATGTTTTAATTTGGGTAAAATATTGGGATTCTTATAAAAGTATTGGGTTTTCAGTAAGTAGTGAATAATACTGATTTTTGTAAATATATAATTTCTTTTCAATAAATTAACCAATTTAAAAGAATAATTATGTTATTAATTTGAAGAAAATTAACTTAATTATTTTATATATATATATAGTCAAATGAAATTTATTTTAATCAAATTTATAGTTTATTTTTGAAAAATTTTATTTTTATGTTTAAAAATGGGATTTTCTTGAAAACAATATTTCAATTATATAATGTTTCTCCTTTTTATATAACTAAAATAATACCTAATGGGAAATGTATTAAATGTAATTTATATATTATAAGTCATTAAATAATAATTTTGTGTCACAAATTTGTTATTAATAGTTATAGAATTAATAAAAATCATATTTTTCTTAAAAAATACACTTCTTGAGAACCATGTTTTCCATAACATCTTTGGGTTGTGTATTAAATTTAAAATTTCAAATTATGTGAATTTAATAGGGTAAAATGGATTATATATTTGGAATAATAATTTAAAAATTAAGTTGTGAGGTCAGTTTTATTTTTCGGAATAAAAATTACCATTGTAAAAAAAATATTTACCAAAGTATAGGTAAATGTTAAAAGAAAAAAGTTAAAAATACCTAAAAATAATCATTAGATGGATGTTTGATGTTTTTATATTCCTTAAAACCCATTAAAACAATAATTATCCACAAAATTATTTGAAATTAATTCCACCCAAATGTGTTTGGATTTAAATATAAAATAATTATTATTTAGTCACTTAAAACCACCCCTCTTCCTCAATATAAATGAAACCACTTAGCACCCCTACTCCTCAAAAGATTTTAATATTTTCAAATTTCATTTAAAATATATCCTACCCACACAACATGTTTATATTTTTTTGGCCTCACCCAAATCCCAATTTTATGTTCTTTAAGGAATCATAAAATGAGGTATTATTCAAGAGTAAACTTTATGAAACCTCCTCTCTTAATTTCATTTCTTCTTATACCTTCACCTCACCAAATTAATCAATAAATATATAAATACTAGAAATTAATTTATATAATGGAATTTTATATTTTTAATGTAATAAATTATATTCATCCCTCTTGTCATCCTCTATTATTCAAGGACACGAAAACCATTAGCCAAATTATGGGGATTTACCATCTCCATGGGTAATGAGATTTAATAATCCATTATTGCCTTTAAGGATGGTCATAAAATGATTATTATGGTTAAATAAGTTTTCAGTAAGTATATTTAATATTATCTAATGTTATGGAACAAATATATTAACATAATATTAAATGAAATGAAATGAATTTGTGATGGTCGGAAAAAAACCATTATCATTAAAATTATATAAAATTAATCATCCTCAGGTGAAAAAATGATATATGGGACCACTAAAACTTATTCAAGTGAATTAATACTATTTTATTCCACTTCTGGTGTCTTATTCCAATTTTAAAATAAAATCCATAATTATACTCAAGGGAACCAGTCTTGAAAACTTGAAAAAAAAACGCACTAAGGAAAAATGTAATTGAATATCATGACTAACCAAAATGGATATAAATGAATGTGATAAAATTATATTAATTTCAATATATTTTAAATTGTTTTTCATAAATTAATAAGGGAATATATATTTATTATATAGGACAATAAGAGAAATTTCATAACATTCAAATACATGGTAAGGGACTCTTCTCTCTCTTTTTTTCCATTCATGTTCCATCTTTATTTTATGAATTTGATTTACAATTAATATTTATGGGATATGATTTCTCACATACCTATTAATTAACTTTTTTATATTCAAATGATGAGAGACATATTACTCTATCATTAAACTAATTTTGAGTCATTTAATACTATCATTATGCGGTCAAAATTTTGTAAGGAACATCATCTCAATTTACATTCATTGAGTCATATCTTGATGTTATAAGACTATATTATTTAATAAGGTATACATATAATTCCTCATTTCTTTTTATATTATTAATTTATTTATTATTGTGATATTTAAACTGTTGTTAAATATGTAAAGACACCAAAATTCCATATAAATATTTTTAATTAAATGAAATTTTTATGAGACTGTGAAAATTAACGACCCGTGATTCTGAAGCCCAAAGAACCTGAAACAGAATTTGGAATTTTTTTGTGGTTAGTTCATTAAACATGCAGACATATTTTTTTAACTATTAAACATGTGCTCAGAATTGAAATATGAGGGCGTCGTTGAATTCGCAGCACTAGGATTCGCTTATGCGGATTTTATCTTTTTTCTACAAATGCAAGATAAGAAACATATTTTTCGGACTTTGGAAAAAAATAACTAATTAAGTTATTTTATTCTTTTTGAAACCATTGAGGGATGGTTAAGGGACCATAGCGTAACATTAGGATTTTATTGACAGAAATTTATTAACATAATCCTTTTGTTGTGTAACCATGATGCTCATAGTATTAATTGAACAATAATTGTGGTTCATTATTGAACCTCATTAATGAATGCAACGTAAGGGGTTACTTTTTTTATTTAATAAAACCATTAGAATTGGTTTTGGGAGAGCTACCAGAGGAATATCTGACGAAACATTATTCAATACTTCCTCCAATGAAGAATGAGATTCGATGGTGCCATTGAGGATTCTAACTGGATATCGGCGAGAAATGAAAAATTCCAAAGAACAACTTCGAATAATGGATTCTCCAGCTTTATCATCAGTGAATAGAACATGTTCAAGTTAGGGGTTTTGTTTATTCAAAGTGAATTAATTATTAAACAAACCCCAATCTTGAATTATATAATGAATGTGGAAGATCCAACTAATGGGTTAATCCACGATTCGTTTGAATATATGTGTGGTTATTGCGGGAAATTAATCTGGGAATTTATTTGATTAATTTCCCTTGTTGAACCATTAAAGTGGAGGGCACGAGCCAATATGAACAAGTCTTGAACCCTTCACTGCTCCTAGTTTTGATGTGTTATTCATGGGAGAATGTTTAACTAAATGGAAATGTGAATCTGGGGGTCACGTAGTGAAGGTGGTGTCCCAGGAGGCCCGTAGGTGTAGACAGAAAGAAGATCAGACTGCCAGAGCTTCACCAGTGGCATGTAGAAGAGCTTTCTGTGCTGCCCCACTGAGGTGGAGCTGGTGGTGGCTGTGAGGAAGCAACAAAATCTACAGTAAACAAGGTAGATAGGGGATGGTCAGCCTACGACGGCCGCGTTGTAGATGGGCGGCGCGCCACGGCTGAGGCATACTCGAGACGGTGAGTCCTGCCTTAGACCAGTCCGCCGGACCAGTAAGCTGGAGTGGAAGTGCCATATTGGAACTACTAGATGAATACCTTAATGGAAAGAGTCCATTTGGGGGGGTTGGTCAGCTGCCCACTTGCTCCGCTCAGCCAGTGTAAAACGGTTGGCTCTAGCTGGCAGTTTTGGATAATCAGGTGGTGCCCCCACTGGTGCCACCATTCAAGAAAACTGGCCTGCATGTGGGCCGGCCCTAAAAACTAGGTCAGAACTTTGATCCAAGCAGCACCTGCAGGCCCAACGACCCAGTCGGGTAGGGCCCCTACCAGACCCGACCAATCTCGTTATGCTAAATTGAGTGTGTCTCTCAAACGAGATTTATGTTTGATGAACCGTATGTGGAGTTGAAACCCTTATGATGAGGTGGTATATTCTAGGTACTCCACATGGGATTTAATGAAATATGGATTATGTCAAAGTTGGATCAGAATCGAATCCATCTGGTCCCCCGGTATAAAAATGCCTATAACTTATAGCTTGGATGTCTAATTAACATGCCTTATATTGCGCTAGAACCCTTAAGACATGGTGGTTCATCAGGTTACATCTTAGCAGGACTTCATGGTGGTTAAAATACGAATGATTCCTTGAGGAAAAGAATCAACATAACTCAAGTGCACCAAGTGCTGGAATCCTGTGGTTTGCTGTCAAGTGACCTACAACCCTTTATGAATCGACATCTAAATGACCATGTGTGGATCAACAGTAGCATGACCTGACAAGGACTAGCTGTAGATCAGTCCAGGACGGATCAATGACTTACGACCCTGTGTGGATTAATGACTTATGACCCCATGTGGTTCGACGACTTACATCCATGTGTGGATCAGTAGTAGTGTGACCCAACGAGGACCTGCCTTAGAGGAGACTGTCGTATGTCATTGACTTACGACCCTATGCGGATCGACGACATAAGACCCTATGTGGATAAATAGTAGAATGAACTTATGAGGACCACACATAGAGTGGCCCATCATGGAACAATGACTTACGACCCTTTGTGGATCGACGACTTACAACCCTGTGTAGATTACAGTCTTATGACCCTCTGTGGATCAGCAACATAATGACTTATTTTTCGTTCAGCGGTACAACTTCTCAATTGAATAATATGATGTAGATTTAAAAATAATCATCATTTTTCCTGTTATTTAATTTATATACCTGGTGTGAGTTGTCTATTTCACTTTGTGCCTTTTGGTCGAGGACTTTCTTGGGGGTTTTACCTCTGGGGTATTTTTCTTTGTGTTGTTTTCATTCACATATTACCAAGGGAGCATCAAGGGTATAAGGGTCCCTACTAAATATAGTTATAATCACCTTTTCATGGGCTTCTCCCACATGTGTTGTGTCTGATATAGACGTTTGACATTTTTATAGAGGTGTTGAAGGGGACGGGATAGACGAATGCAACGATGGTAGATTTGGTGGCCTAGGACCTGGTGGGGCCCGGTAGGACCAGGACGGAAGAACATACTACTTATGATTCTAGTAGATTCTCTACTCTCATGATCTGGTGGGGTTTTTTATATGGACATAAGAGTTTTCTTTTGTACATTACTATTTTCAGTTCCTTGTTGCATTTGTATTATGGCCCACATACTTTCACTAGAATATGTACTCAGCCTTGTTTTAGTGGTATAATTGTTTCCCCATTTCGGTGTGTTGGGATGTGGTTGGATGTATGTGTGTATAGGTTAGAATTAAATTCCTTCCCATTTTTTGTTTCGCATTTCCGGTGCTAGTCACTATCCCCTGGCCTATAGAAGGAGGGCTTGGGTTAGTCACGGCAAATGCCCCAGGGGATGAGTCATGACAAAGTGGTATCAAAGGGGTCGTTCCTTCCAGAATAACTAAGAGTTTATGTTTTCTATGAATCAATTATGTTAAGTGTCTTGAGTTCAGATTGTTGTTCGGGGAGTCCAGCATTGGTGCAGCAACCAACGTATCCACACACTAGGACCCTGAATTCTATTTTCCCACTCGGTACACGAAAAAACTTATTGCAAGTGTTTTGAAATTTTTTTTATCGTTATCTCTTTTGAGTCAGCTCACCATGTATAACTTATTGACCGTGGTTCATCATGATTCTCTTTAAAGATGACTCCATGTAGACAGCAAGCCCAGATTCTATTGTGTGACCATGAGGATGGTCAACCTATTGATGAGGCTTCGGTACAATGATTGTTTCCCGAGATAGTGCCTTCAGCTGGTGTCCCAGCCATACCACTTCTCATTGGTTAGAATTTACTATTGGCGCTACTAGTAAAGAAAAAATGTAGGTCCAGTTCCTTACACATGTCTGAGTGATAGATACCCCTCAGGTTCTAAGGCAATCCTGACACATAGGCAGCTAAATACCAGCCTGAGGTGGTGACTGCGTATCCATTTTTACAGGGCACCATTAGATCAGATGGTGGTCCTAGCAGTAAGCATTTTATGTGGATCAGCAAGGTGATGGAAAGGTTTAGATTACCCCTATCTTATGGTGAGGAGACTTTTATATGGACATACCTTGAGAACCTTTCTTAGATAAGGGGACTCTTTCTATAAAAAGCTAAGGGGTATGTGTTCCCAAGAGCTTCTACAAATTCAGTAGGACGACATTTTGGTAGCTCGGTAATCGTCTGGCGTACCGACCATTCCAGGTACTCAATGAATATGATACGACAAGATCCTTAAGTATTGAACCTCCCGGTGAGATGTGTGTACGGATATCCAAGCTAGAACTATTTATTTGTGTATTCCTACTTATGTTAGGCTTCTAGAGAGAACCTTTGTGGTCTAAAATTATTTGGTTGAGCAGATATAACCAGTCAATGTCAGTAGTGGTAAAGTTGGAAGACATCTTCAGTCACAGAGACATGGATGTGTAAAATGTTTCGGTAAGATGAAGTAATAGAGACAGATTAATCTAAAGTGTAGCAAATGTGGAATAGAAGATAAAAGATAAGCAAGAGGTGGTATACATTTCTACATGTTACAACCACCCCCTCAATGTGGTCCCCACTAGGATCAAGGAGTTGGAGTACATGAGAAGGGAGTAGCTGTATTCGGTCATGGATTGTGACCGAACGTCTCTAGGAATGATTCTATTTATTGTATGTGTCTACTACTAGTTTTGGTTTTAATTGACCAAGGTATTAATCATTCCTTCTTATCACAAATCTTGTTCAGGACTGAGATTTTCTGGTTAAACCAATGACGTGACCCTTATGATTGGAGATACTTATGGGAGGAGACTCGATAATCAAACTTATTCCAATGGTGTGATGTGACCCTTGAGGCGATATTTTTGGTTAGAACCTCTTGGTAGCAGCATCGAGGCCTTACGAATTTAGTTTGGGTATAGACTGTTCATCTACATATCATGCTTAGATTGATAGCTATAGGAAAAAGGATATGGTGTATCTACAGAATTGTAAATGGGTTTTCCTTGGTTAGTAAAAAAGAAAACCCAAGAAGCATAGGAAAAACTCATGTATAGGATGGTGCAGTTGATCACTCTTGATTCGGTCAGCCTTACCCTCATGGCAGCATGTGTTTTGAGTTTTCAGTTCCCAGCAGTTGTGGTAGAGTGCGAGAACATCCTTTCAAAATATGTTTCTAAGATTACCTCCCCGCATGGAGAGGGACTTCAACATTAGGATGTACCAAAGTATGGTAAAAATATATTCAAATTCATATCATATGGGTATCGGGAAGCTCTGGGAGCTGAGATTATAGTTGTGAAAACAATTTACTGTTTTCTATGATTATATTATTCTTAAGTATATCCTCTCATAGAAGGACCTAAACCTGAGACAACGGTGATGGAAAGTATTCCTATAGGATTATAAATTTGAGATAGTTTACAATCCTGTGAAGGGGGATGGGGTGGAAGACACACTCAACAAGAGGTTTGGATTATATTTGTTGTGTGAGGCGACAGAGAAGCTGGCCATGTTGCAATTATCCTTCATGGATAGTGATGGAGCATATTATCACCAGTTAACTATAGTCACTCCCCCACTCCATCAACGATTCGTGGAGGCTTAGCTGGAGCATGTGGAATGTGAGACCCGACGTGCTCATATATCCTCAGAACAGGCACGCGATGGATTTTCTGAAGTTGGGGAGCATTTCACCCTTTTCAGAGGACACACCATGGTGCTTTTTACTCTACGAGATGAGGTGTTTAGGGTGTTCCCAACATCCCCTTTAGCGGTACATCCTAGTGTAGCAAAGATGTACAAGGACCTCCGGTATCAGTACTGGTAGCTAGGGACGAAGATATCTGTGGCATAGTTTGTTTCATGATGCCTCACTTGTCATGAAGGCCGAGAACCAAGATCCGATAGGCTTTACTCAGCCACTTGTTGTGCTGGATTAGAAGTGTGATGGAATCTCCATGTACTTCATAATAGGTCTACCACACACATCCAGGGGCCTCAATTCCATCTGGATTATCATTGACTAACTCACTACGTTGGCCCACTTTCTACCCATCTGAGATCACAGATCACTAGAGGGTTTGGGACGCCTCTACGTACAGGATATAGAACAGATTCACATGGTTCCATTGATGATCGTTTCAGATATTGATGCTCATTTTACATCCTGATTGTGGAAGGGATTATAAGAGGAACTCAGGACTCATCTATGCTTGAGCACCACCTTTCACCCTCAAATAGATGGTCAGAAGGCGCAGATCATACGAACTCTTGAGGATATGCTCTGTGCTTGCGTCCTTGATTTGGGATGCAATTAGAAGGATCACTTTCCCTTTTGGAGTTTACATACAACATTATATATCACTCCACCATCGGCATGGCACCATGTGAGGCCTCGTACAGGGCGACCATGCAGATCACCTCTATACTAGACAGACCCAGGAGAGTCATCAATTATGGTTCTAGAGTTGGTACAAGCTACTATTGAGAAGGTGCAGATCATCTAAGAGAGGGTGAAGACTACATAGTGTAGGCTGAAGTCTTATACTGACTGGAGATGGAGACCCCTAGAGTGTGAGGAGGGAGGACATGTCTTCTTATGGGTCTCACCCAAATGAGGATTGAAAAGATTTGGCTCAGGTGGCAAGCTCTCACCATGGTTCATCGAACCTTTCCTATTCTTAGAAGAGTTGGAAAGGTTTCCTACCGCCTAGTCAATCCCCCACAGATGCAGCAAGGGCATAATGTATTCCATGTGTCACAACTGAGGAGGTCCGTGCATGATCTATCACACATTATCGACTGGGGATAGCTAGACATTGAGGATGGGGAGACATTCGCGGAGTTTCTAGTGGCGATAGAGGATAAAAAATATAGGGTCATATGGGGGTGGTCGATTGCAATGGTTCACATTTCGTGGTAGCATCGAAACCTCTAGGATATCATGTGGGAGTGGGACGGTTAGATTCGTGATCTGTACCCCCATTTTTTTCTTAGCCTTTGTTGTGGCTTTCATGGATGAAAAGACCTATGGTGGGGAGAATGTAATGACATAAAAATTATATATAATTCTTTTTAATTAAATAAATTTTTTAAGATATTGAGAACATTTGTGGCACGTAAATCCAAGGCCTAGAGCACCTAGAACAAAATACTGAACTTTTTTAATGTACATTCAATAAACGTGCAGACTTGATTTTCTAGCATTTAAACTAATGCACAAAATTGAAATATATGGGCAACGTTGAATTTACAGTGCTAGGATTCTCTTAGGGGGATCATATCTTTGTTCAGAAAAAGTTATATGGAAACGTTATTTCTCTGACTTTCAAAAAAAATAAAAAAATAATTAAAGACATAATTTTATTATTTTTGAAACCATTGAAAGATATTGGCGGGATGGTAGTGTAACGTCTGGCATTTATTGAGATCTATTTATTAACACGATCTTTTGGTTGTGTAACCACGAAGAATGTAGGATTAATGTAACATTAATTTTGGTTAATTAAGGAACCATATTAGTGAACACAGTGTAGGTGGTTCATTTCCTTTTATTTTATAAAACCTTTAGCATGTGTTTTGTTAGAGCTATGAGAGGATGCTCTGACATAATGTCAGCGACTTCTTCCTCCCACAAAGATCAGAGATTCTACGATGCCATTGAGTATTTAAACTGGACATCGATAGGCAAAAGAGAATTCCAAAAAAACATCTTTGAATAAAAGATTCACCTCCTTCATCTTCAGAGAATCCAATGTGTTCAAGGAAGGGGTTTTATTTATTCAAAGTGAATTATTGATTCAACCTACCCCGTGTAGAATTATATGAATAATGTGGGACAACAAACTAACTGTTTGATCACCTATTTATTTGAATATGTGAGTGGTTATTTCAGGAAAATAATCTAGGAATTTATTTTATTACATTCCCTTGTTGAAAATATAACGTAGAGGGTATGTTCCAATCCGAACAAGGCACAAGACCTCCGCTGATCTCTGTTATGATGCGTTCTTTGTGGATAAATGTTCCACATGATGGCACACAAAACAGACTGTCACGCAGTGAACGTTGTGTCCCGAGAGTCCTGTTGGAGCAGATGGAAAGAAGATCTGACCACTAGAGCTTCACAAGTGGCCACTGGAAGTGTCGCCGAACAACAACACCAATGCGACAACACCGGAGACCAGCGGTGGTGGCCAGCTCTCACTAGCCACGAGAAGGAGTCGGTGCATGTAGGCTCCATGGCGGACAGGTGGCTATCAGCCGATGTAGGCCACATTGAAGGTGGGTGGCACACCGTGGAAGCACACCGCACAAGAGGTGCACAGTTCTAGCCATAGCGGAGGTAGACCCACATCTTTGGGTCCCACCTTATACCAGTCCACTAGACCAGTAAGATGGAGGGGGGATTCTAGCCCGGCACCGCCAGTTGAAGCCCTGGACGGACTGAGTCCATTTGGGGGGGGGGGGGGGGCGAGCGGCCTGCTCAGGCCACTCGACCGGAGTGAAACGGCCGACTCTGGCTGGCTGTTTCTGAAAATCGGGTGGTGCCCCACTGGCACCACCAACCAAGAGAACCCGCCGACATGTGGGCTGGGTGTCCATGTCGGCTAGACCTGACCTTTTCCATTACACTAAATTAGGCGTATCTTGCAAATGAGATGTTTGTTTGAAGAACCTTCTACCGCACTGGAACCCATAGGACGAGGTGGCCTTTCTAGAAACTCCACTTGGGTTTTGGAGAATTTTGGAGTATGGTCGGGTTGTATCGAACTGGAATCCAACTATTCCCTTGGTACTAAAATTTCCATAACAAACAGACCGGACGTCCGATTGATGCGCCATCGGTTGCATTGGGACCCTTAAGACATGGATGTTATTTGAGTTACTTTTTCTTGAGGCATAGTGGTTGTTCAAATATGACCAATGGATTGAGGAGAATAATTGACATAACTCAGGTGCACCAAGTGTAGGAATCCTGTGGATAGATGTCAAGTGATATGCAACCCTTTATGGATCAACATCAAAATGACCGTGTGTGGATCAGCAGTAGTGCAACCCAACGAGGACCAGCCTTAGAGTGGCCCATCATGGATTAGTGAATTACAACCCTCTATGGATCAATGAATTATGAACCTATGTGTATCGATGACTTATGAACCTGTGTGGATCAGTAGTAGTGCATCCCAAAAAGGAACTGTGTTAGAGAGTCCCATCATGGATCAGCAACTAACAACCCTGTGTGGATCAAGGACTTATGACTCTGTATGGATTAGCAATAGCGTGACCCAATGAGGACTAACCTTATTGTGGCCCATCGTGGATTCGTGACTTACTGCCCTATGTGGATCGATGAATTATAGCCATGTGTGGATCAGTGACTTATGAACCTGTGTTGATCGGCAACAGAATGACATTTCGTGGTTCAGCAGTGGAACTTCTCAATTCAATAATATGAATTTTGATTACGACTTACTATCATTATTAGTGTTCTTTAACTTATAAACCTAGTGTGATATGAATCATTTACATTATTGCATGTGGTTGACGTATTTCTTGGTTTTTTTACCTCTGAGGTATTTTTCTTTATGGTGTCTTCCTTCACAGATTACTAAGTGACCATTGGGGGTCTTGGGGTCCTTATAGAGTATTGTTATACTCACCCCTACACTGGATTTTCCTGCTTGTGTTATGTCTGGTGTAGACATTCGACCTTTTGATAGAGGTTCTCAGGGGGATGGGAAGACAGATGTGATGATAGGGGACTTGGTAGCCTAGCACCATATGGGGCCCAGTAGGAGTGGGCAGACTAGACATACTACTTCGGCATCATGTAGCTTCACTACTCTCACGATCAGGTGGGGTTTTCCACGGATTTCCATCAGAGTTTCCTTTTGAACCTTAATGTTCTCAGTTCCTTGTTGGGTTTTTATTCTTGGACACATACTATCACATGTAGATTCACTTAGTCTTGATTTATTGGTATACTTGTTTCCCCCTTTAGGTGTGTTGGGATGTGGTTAGATGTATCTGTGTACATGTTTAACGGAAATGCCTTACCAATTTTGGGATTCACCTTTTCAGTGTGGGTCACCTGCCCCTAGCTTATGGAAGGCGGGCTTAAGATAGCCACGGAACAGGCCCTAGGGGATAGCTCGTGAAAAAATATTATTCATTCATGGGTCATACGATTCATTTGATTAAAAATGTATATGGTAATTCTTAACCCAATTTCCATTCTTTGGGTTAGAGTTCAACTTAATTAATTATGTGACACTTTGATTATTTGTAAAATGAATTTTGATTATATTATATTATATTTAAACTAGTTCAGGCAGGAATTGAAGTGGATAAACTAAATTTATTTGTTGATTTACTCTCACTTCGATTGTATAATATTTTTAAGGTACATTCCTTTAAAAACTGATTTTAAAGATTATTTTTACCAAAGTAAAAAAACAAATGTTTTTTACATATATGGAATGTAATAAAATTCATGTCCATATTTGGAAATAATATTTTTAAGATTACTTTAAAAATATATATGGTTACTTTCATATAAAATTATTTTCGTTATGCATGCATAGTTTTTTAAACTGGCTGACTTCGAAATGAAAAGTTTATTTTCTTTAATGAGTGGTTTATAATGAATGATTTTATAATTTTAGTTTATGTTAGGGATCATGTGAAATGATTATGATGATGTGTGGTTCTGTTATAAATTGATGATTATTTGTTCCATAATAAACTAGAGATGGTGGGTATCTTATTAAATAATGAAGGGTGGTTCTTTGACAGTCTAAGGATGGGTGGTTATGTTATAACCTCTAATGAATTGGGTACATTGGAGTGGGAGGATGTCCATATTAGTTTCTAAATTTATAGTATTGATATAGAAAACTATTTCCCAATATAAATTTATAACTTTTTTATGATTGAAAATTGGTTTTACTTGAAATTTATTTATTTTAATGATAGTTTTATTTTTGAAATGATTATTCCTTTTTCAAGGTAAAAAGATTGATTTTTAAGAATTTTTTTTGGGTTTTCACTAGAAAAACAATTAAATTTATTTTATTTCCACTAATGAGTTTTTGATCTCATTCCATTTTTTAAAATTTTATCTATAGCTTTTAAGGATAATTATGGATACGGATGAGATCATGGAGAATATGTGTGAATATTATTTTGGAATAGAAAGCTTTTTTTATATTAATAAATTTGTTTTATAGATACTGTGTATATATTTACAATTATAATGTATGGGTTTTCCATGTATTATTTATTACTAATTATATAAAAATATAAACCCAAATATATTCAAGATTGAAATAATGTGAATTATAGTTTAAAATAACTAGATTATGTATTGTTTAAGGTCGAGCCCTTACATATTCACTGTTCTAGAGTAGGAAATATATATATATTTAACCACCTCATTCTCATGGACCACTTAAAAAGTGGTGATCACTTGATATTTATATTTTTCCTTAGTCATAATATTTTTTATAGTTATTTTCATTATAAACATTCACATCCATCGAATAGTTTAGTAAAACCCATACTATAAGAATTTGAAGAATTATAACATGGATGGTGGAATAGTTGGATTCTTATTTTTACTCCATTGTATTATCTAACTTATTCAATGGATTTAGATATTTATGGGATTTAGGATCCATGTTTCTATATTTAATGAACCTTCTAGTTATATTAAATCATTTTACTTGATATTTGATCCAACATTTCATGCATGTGCATTGATGAAATTCCATTACACTGTGTGATTTATTTGGATTTTCATAAGTTTATATTGTCATTTTCATACCAAAAACTGTAGGAATTATGTAAATATAAAATTACCATTTCAACCTTGAGATAACATTAAATAATTTCTTACAGTATAATAAATTATATTATAGTTCATTCCTATTGAAGATATTGTTTCAATTCACCAAAGAATCAGCCAATTTTTATTTCAGGGATGATGATTAAACAGAAGCATATATTCCACATCTTGTATAATTTTTTCCTTGGTACCAATAAATTCATCATCCTTATTCTTAATATAAAATAATTACATATCTATTTTATTATATTGAATTTGAGAAAATTACATACTCAAAATTATCCTCTTAAACTCATCTCATTCTATATATTAAATTTTTTCCTCTTATATCCAATTATTAATAATATTTCACCATCGATCAGATTCTCTTTCTAATTCATGAATAGAAGGGAATTGTTTTCATGTTAGTTCAACTAGAGAACAGAAAATGTTTTAAAAATTGTGTTAATGCATCAATCATCCACTTGTGGATCAAAATGAAAACTTAATGAATATGGATGTTTCTTCATGAAAGACTAAATATTACATTATTAGATATTTTTATCATTCATAAGGTCCTCATGATTCATGTCCTAATAATGTTGTGGTAGCATAATAAAAATATTTTTCATTCCATCTCCCATAGCATTTAGTTTCCCAAATAGACAATCATTTCATTCTCCACAACATTTTATGTTAGAAAAATGCCTTCTAGTTCAGTCTATTGACTAAAACCATAAGGAAACTTTTTTCAATCAAGCTATAATAATTATAGTAACCTATCATATAATATTGAAATATCATTCATTAGATGGATAAATAATAAAACCTAATTTTTAATATATGTAACCTTAGTTTCCAAAAAGGTAATACAAGGTTATTATCTATTCAAATCCTTCGTGATGGTTTACAAATAAATTTTGAATCAATCCAAGAATCTCCTTCTGGATTTTAAAGCCAGAATTTATGTCTTATTCCGATTATTCATATACTATTGATGACAATGTTAATAATAAATCCACCCCTTTTACAGTTTTACACCAAGGTGCATATATGCCTCAACCACATCAATATTCCAGTATCTAGATAGGGAATGATTTTCATGGAAAAACACAATATTTATTTTACCAAAAACATTATGATGTTGTCATATACATAGTATTATCCATAAGGTTTTCACCAAATTTCACTGATCCAAATATCTAATAATTAAAAAACACAACTATTATTCGAAATGAGGTAACACGACCATTTTATATATTAATATTAAATCTTTTTAAATTAATATTCTATAAATTACATTATAATTCATTCCAAAACTCTAAATGATTTGTGTCTTTGGATACTAGATATACAAACATCTTATTTAAGTATATTCTTCATCATCTCTCATAATTTTCATATCACTTTATAACTTTCTAGATATACATTAAATAAAAAAATTTATTATAACTTGGGGAGAGGAACCCCAAGTAATGTTTATCATAGATGATTACAAAGTTAAAACAATGGAGATATAATTAGATAACCATATGAATAGATAAGATAAGAATAATGCTATGAGATTATGATAATAAATTAAATTTTTCATACCCAACATATCATAGATCATAATCATGACTCAGGTCAGAAAATATTATAATTTGAAAATACATGAATCATAAGTGTGATAAATAGTCGTAAATAAATCATAAACCACGAGATCAAATCATAAGTATAAAAACAGGTCATTAAAGTGTGGAAACATCATACACATGGAAACCATTACATATGTCATGTTTATCTACTAAGACGATCAAATAATAGTGGATCAGGAATCAATATGTGTTTCCTATATCACATTGGGTTAGGAATCACCAGATGTATTCTCCAAGTGGATCAGATATCCCTACTTGTTTTATAAATTGGATTGATCACAAAAACACATTTCCCATAATTATCTCCTAAGATAAAAGACATTACCAAATGAATTATAGGGAATTAAAATTACCACTCATCAAATAATGATAATAATACATATATGTGACATGACATAATAAGACATTAATCATTTAATAATATAATATCCTATTAAAATTAATCATACTTCTTAAACATTTTTATCAATTTTAATAGCATAACCCGTGGGAAAATAATAGTTATCGTATAAATCTCATAATCATATTATAAAACACCCAAAGAAAAAATAAGTATGGTATAATTTTATAATATCATTTTAAATCATAAGTAATATCAAATTATGTTATCATAAATAAAAAATATCTTTAAAATATAACAGGAGTATTTCTTGAGGAAAATACAGTTTCAATTTCAAATTCACTTATTTAAAATAAAAATATTTGTAAAATATTCTGAAAAAATATCCAATAAAAAATAATACATTATTTTGAAAGAATATTTATTGTATTTAGAGGTTGTGATGGCATGAAATTATAATCAATCCAAGTGATTTAATGAAAATATTTCTCTCATGTTTTTCGTAAATGTCAAAAAATTGTAATTCAGAAAATAACAACAGTATTCAATTTATTTTTTCTATAAAAATTAAAAAATTGGTAAATATGAAATTAAAAATTTATAGAAGATTAGTACAAAATTATTAAAACTATATTAAAAAATATGGATATATATAAAGAAAATTCCAGACTAAGGAGTAAATAATGTCTTGTTTTATCAATAAAAAATTCAAAATCATTTTAATACGTTGGAGAAAAAATTAGTAATATTACTTGAAAATTACATTAATGACTATATTAAAATAATATAAAATGTATTTATAATTTTAGGATCATATAATTTAATAAGTGGAATAAATCATAAACATTCTTGATCAAAATGGGATTGAAACATAATTACCTTAACTCGTGTCCCATATTTATTCATTAAATTTTAAAACTCTAGAAAACTTAATATATAATTAATATATATATACTATAAATTATTAATCATTTATATAAAATTTTATATTATTTACATGTAAAATTTTCTCACCTATTTATAAACAATTATTTATTATAGTCATTGTTCTGGGTGATTATTTCTTTGTTTTTCATACATATTTCTATATGATGGTCCAAGTCCTTATAGTTTGATCATGGTTCCATAATCTCTAGAATTTTAATAATTTAGTGAGTATAATATTTAATAATTATATACAATTTTATAACAATTCATATAAAGTGGTTATGAAATATGATTTATATCACTTTATAGAGATGGTAGTCCTTATGTGCGCACAAGTAATGTTTCCAATTTTTGATGGATGGAATGAAATAAAGGTAAACAATAATTCACCATAACATAAACATAATAATATAATATAAATAATATATATGTATTATGTCCAATATTATAACCATTAATGTGAATTGGTGATGAAAAATGAAAAGGACTTCTTCGTGGTGGTGGTCTACAGGTACACACGAGCGATATTTATTTTCCCATATGATGGAAAACATGCAGTTAATAGTAATTCAATTATCATAATAAAAATTTAATATATTTAATATAATTAATTAGATATTTTTGATGGATACAATAGTTTTATATGTGTTAATCTATGAAATAAAATCATAAGTAATCGGTTAATAGTTATACCCCACCGTTGGGAATCTTCATTTGGTTTACACATTAGTCTTTGAAAGTATGGTATTTTGGAGAGACCCGAATATATAGGATTTAGGTAATTATTATATGATTGTATTAGAATAAGTTTCCACTAACATATAAATTCCATAAAATTTGATTAAGGTAGGAGAGGTGGTGACCTTTTATAAGTGATAGGAGGGAACCATCAAAATTATTTAAATTGTTAATTTAATAAATATTTATTTTCATCTTAATGTGGCTCAAAATGATATATTTCAATAATGTAACAAATATAAGTCTAAATATTCCGAAATAGTATTATTTATAAATGATTAAGTTATTTTTTAACCCTAATCTCTTAGTTATAACAAATATTGATTTTTTTATAATTACTGAAATATCAAAGTGTTTTTCTCTTCAATTTTCAAGAATGTTACAATAAAAATAAATGTGAAATGTGAATGGACCATGATAGATATTTTCAGACACATACCATTTAGTTAGATGAATATAAAATTTTTATTAAATTCAAATAACTTAATAAAAAATTATTTATAATAAAATATCATTAATTTCATTTTAGAACTATTTTTTTATTTTACATTGATTTTATAATGATAATAATTGAATTCAATATAATCTTTGAAAACATTAATATAATGTTATATTTATCTAAAAAATTCATGTGTCATAATAATTCCCCCAATTTTTTTAGCTACAATATTTTTTATATCATTTATTTTACTTTTCTATTAATTGGATAAATATTTTTTTCAGTGTTTCATAATAATTTAATGTAATTCTCAAATCGCTAAAAATAAAAAATAAAACAAAAATAAAAATAAATAATTTTATATTAAAAAAAAACATTTGTAATATAAAAGAAAATATTTTTAAACTTATGAAAAAATATTATAGATATTAAAGTCAAGTGACAGACGTTTTTAATTTATACATTTCTCAAAATAATATAAATGATATATTCAATAAAAAAGGAACCTTCTAGAAATAGTTTAAAAAAATTACTTTTAATGGTCAAACTAAAAGCATCCAATTGGATAAATGAAATTTTAGAGAAATTTTAAATCCTTATATCAAATCCTTAAACTAATTTTACATGTTTTACCCTTATTAAGGGGAAAAATATTTAGAAATGCTAATATTCTTAATGAACACTAATAAAAGTGACCAATTTACTAAATTTGATTCTCATAATTTTAAATATATAATAAATTTTAATGATAATATATAAATAACTTACTAAAATCAATTTTAAATTAAGCAACTAAAACGCAATGAAATCTGTTTTTCATAAAACAAATATTTTTTAGGAAAAAAACACAATTTACTCTTATCTTATGCCTATTGAAAAAATTAAATGATTTTTTAAAATATTTATTGAATATTTAATATATAAACTTCATTAAATTTCTTCTCCAATAGTTATTAATTTAATTTAATAACATAAAAACACATTTTTTTCATAAAAACACTTTCTTATAGAAACATCTCTTTTACATTAAATTTTTTTTATTTTCAATTCTAATAAATTAATTAGAAATGAATTTATTTTATACAAGTGTATACAATATATTTTTTATAATTTAGATATCCCAATTCATACAAACTAATGAAATGGTTGTTAAATAATTGAATATAATAGTTTGTAGAAACTCAAAGTTACGTGTAAAAAAAATATCAAAGATATCAATATTATTTATATAGATTTATTTAATAAAATATTCTGGTGTTACAAAATTCTTCACATGAACAAAAATTATAATTATAATTAAATAATAAATTATTTTCATCACAATTAAAATATTATTATATATCAATATATGATCTAATATATTAAAATTCATAAATTGGAATGTTTGAATAAAACACTATTAAAATCACGTAATGATTACAAATTCCTTTGGTTAATAACAATTTTTAATGTGTATATTATGTATATTTAATTAAAATTGAAATATATTATTTCTATGAATTTAATTACCTAAAATTAGATTTATTTTTGAATTTAGAATACCAACATCATTTTTGTATGATTTTTTGTGGGGTTTTTAAACATTAAATTTTTAAGTGAATTTTAAAAAATAACCTACCTTGGTTCATTTTTTACTAATTTTGGTGTTTTTGACATAAATATTTGAGAAAATATCCTTATATAAAATAATATAAATAAATAAATATATTTTATATTTTATATATCATGTTTACAAAACCATTATTATCATTTTTGAGCATAAGCATTGTTTTATTATAAAATATTTTTTTCCGATATATTATAATTTTGAGTATAAAAGTGAATTTTAAATTATATAATAATTTAATTATATTAAATGGTGGAAATTTTTGGATTCATAAAATAAAAATTTTGAAATAAAGTTCATGATATATTTTTAGTAATAAGTAAATTTCCATGATTATTATTTAATTAAAAATAATTTGTGTTTAAATGTGAAATTTATGGTGACTTAAATTTTCCTATGTTTATATGAACATTATACTTATATAAGATTTTTTTGGAAATGTTTAACCACATTCAACATCAACCATTACATACCTAACTCTCTTAACATTCATGAACATCCATTTTTACCGCTTACTTAACATTCTTTTCTAGGAAAAGTGACATTTTCTTAACTTGAAAACAGATTCCACTTCAACCCCATAAATATATGTACAAAAATTAAAATAAATCCTGAAAAATTCTCAAAAATTCTCTCATATATATTCCTTATACTCCCTCCGGTCCCTGTTCACCATATCATTTCCTAACTCCTCTATTTTTAACAAGACATTCAAGGGAATGTATAAAGTGTCGAGGAAGGTATCATGTCATTCTTATCCATTATTTATTAATGTTATTTTATTATACCTCAAATAATATAATCAATCTATAATAATATTATAACATGAATATTAATTATATAATTTCATATTATCATATGAATAGAAGATCCCATTTATGCCTTCCTCTAAATCCATTCAAAAAATTAAAATGTTGTAATGCTTGTGTGATGACTACAGTATCTGTGCATGAAGTGTCCTATGTTTATTTACCATATTGTATGTAAAGTTGAAAAAATTAATAAATAAATATTTTATTAATAACATTATTATTTTTATTAAAGGATAAATCATTTTACATTATACTTCCTATCAGTTTTATGGAAATAAATAAGTCAACCGTGTATATGTGCGAATTACCGCCTCTACATAGTGACAAGTTTTGTTTTCTATTATCTTTAATAATGAATGACTTTGGAATTATATATATATATATATATATATTATATTTCAATGTGTATTTATATTCTGATGGGTTTTAATCTATTTTTCAAATAAAATTAACCATGGTCAACACTCTAAGAGATTAACATAAAAATCAACCATACCACATCAAGTAACCCACCTAAGTGGATAATTTATAAAAAACTGAACAACGTGTGAAACTAAATAGACCCTAATAAAATAATAATTTATTAATTTGGTTATTATAAAAAAATTTATTTGGTTTAATTAAATAATACTGGATATTTAGTACTCTTTCAGAACACTTTCAGTCATAAAGGAATGGGATCTTTGTTACTCCCATCATAACATACCAGTTACACTTTCTATTTCGTTTTTCAATTATTTGAAAACTAATTCTCATATTATTATTTTATTTTTATTTATATTTCCCTTAAATATATACCTAGTTTAATATCTCTTCTATATTTTTTAGTTATACAAGTTTTATATTTCCTTCAAAATACCCACTTTTAAGGAAAATGGATTTCATGGGATTTTAAAAATTATTCTTTCACATCAACTATCGCCCCCCTTAAAAATTTTAATCCATGAATAAATTTTAAAATTAAATTTTTTATTTATAACCTTTTGGGTACAATTATGATTTTAATTGAAAATTATGAACCCCTTTATCATAAACATTCCTTTCTTATTTCAAAAAACCATCCCCAATGTATTTCATATTTCATTCTCACTTATTGAAACATTACCGTAGATTTTTATTACCATGGGTTTATATGAACAATACTTATATTACCGTTAGATATGTATTTCCGTAGTAATTGAATAACTTATTCACTTATTTATATTTATTTTATATATTTTAGAGATATTGTAAAACAAGATCATGAAACCCATTTTATTCTCATGGTTTTTACCATATTTATGACTCATGTATGGTTTATTTTTCCTCATGTTTCACAAATATATATAGTATTCAAAATTTTATGTGTGGGATAATAATTATATATCCCTCCAATGCTTTGTGTAATGTCTCCATCTCATGATATATCATGGTTTGTTGGTAGCAAGCCTTGACAACTAGGGTTTGTGGGTAGTTAATCTAGATAATTATATTATGTTAATGAGGAATGGAGACTTGACATGTGCATATGATGTCATTTTGTAGTGTTTTAATGTTCTTATGATGTTGTGTTTTTAGGATATGATAATTATTAATCCATGATCTTATTTGATCATTTTTATACACCACGATTCTGTATTTATGATCATCTGCTTTATGATAACATGTTATGCCTCCCAAGTTATGCTTCATTATTACGATAGTTCCCTTGTTAGGATTTCTTTCTCACCCATTTACATATGTATTTCCACCAGGATAACATATATATATTCAGGAGGACCAATGGTGTTTATGATCAAACTGGGGGATTAAATCATGATAATGATGTAATATTTTTAAATGTTTAATTTATGTGTCTAATACTAAAAAGACACTTGAACCTAGATCCCTAGATTTTATTTTTTGTACAATATGTTACATGTAAATAAATAGTATGCATTTAGGGTTTGGGTAACCATAAATTAAATATAAATAATTTTTTTTCATGAGATTAATTATTGGAATATCATGTAAATTAATCTATAAGATATAAATTATTTTCATATGGAAATGAAAAATGTAAATAAAATCACAAGAGAATTTATATAAAACATTTTTTATTATTTTTGTAAACAAAGTTACAATAAACTTTATAAAATCAATTTCATGAAGGTATAATTTTCACAAACATAAATTAATTGAATCCACAATAAATAACCACGTAAAATAAATAATTTTTGATTATAAAATTATTTGAAGATAAAATAAAATGTAATAATTGAATTAAAATTCTTTCATAGAATATATGGAGTTAGTTCAACAAAAAATGTTATATGGGAATAAAAAAAATTGTAGAATTAATATCAATAATAAATAATATTACCCAATATAAAGGAGTTGTATTAACAAAAACAAAAATTGATTTTGTAGCATTTGAATCAAAATCCACTAAAATAATGAAAATAAAATGGAAATTTAAATTTAATGAATAAATTAAATCATGATATTATATTTTATTGAGGTATTATATACACCATGTAAATTAAAATGGGTTCATAATAAAACATATGTCTCTAATTAAGAAAATTAAGATAAAACCCCTTACGAATTTAGAAATTAATATTCCAAATGACTATAAAGAAGGAATCGGGAAAAGAAACAAATACATTAACAAATTATATTTGAAAATAAAATTAATTAATGGGACAAAATTAAACCATATCAAAATAGAATAGGTAGATAATTTCAAATATGTCTCCAGGAAATGAAATTTAGACAATGAAACCTTACCTTGGATTACTGGTTGGTTAGATGCACTCTAAGATTCTATATACTAATTATAGATTCATTAAAAATATATTTTTTAACATTATTAATATTTTTTAACTTTTATATTCATAATTTATGTTAATTTATCACACAGTTTTTTGTAATTTCTTTTTTATAATTATCAATGATTATTAGCAATTTTAGTAACCTGTTAATCATTTTTATAAAATGGTATTCTTCATTATTCCTTGTTCATGATTTCTTTATTTTATAATGGTTATGGTAGTAGAAGAGAATTAATATAGTGTTTTATGAAAATCTTGGTTCATTCTATGGGGGTTTAGTATTTATTTATAAAGAAAAAATCTATCAATGACTTGTTTTGAAAAAATTTAATGTATCAAGATCGTATATTAATAATTATTTAAATTTTATTTCAAAAATTCAAGAAAATTAATAATTATTCACTTATCAATATCATATTTTTCTAGTAAATAATTTTAAATTTTAATAAATGATAAATTTTATTGCATTGTTCATGTAGGTTGTTAAACAAACCCAAATAAAAAACATGTTATATTCAATGGGTGGATACGGTTATAAAACAATATTTTTTATATAATATCATTATAAGTTATGTATAATTATATTATTTAGATGAAATTAATGTGATTAATCCTATTGGATATTTATTTTGAGATAGAAAATGAATAAATGATTAGGGATTGGATAATACACATAGTGAGGACTTGAAGCATCTTTTGGAGGGCCTCTTAGAAATAGATGATTTGGGAAAACATCCTTTGACCAGAGGTTGAAAATAATTTGATAGGAATATAAGATAATAAAAAAATTATGTATAGACATTGAATTATTGTGGGTAATAGTGGTTTGGAGTGTGTGGAGGAGAGATCATTTTACAAGATAAAATTTCATGCATTTCATTGGAAATGTAAGTTAGGTGATAGGTAAAGATACAATCACATTGATGTTAATTAAGGAAATGTGAGCCAAACATGTGGGACTGACTCCCACACCTAAAAAATTACTTCTTGAATTATTTTATATTATTTTTATTTTCATATATTTTAACAACTTTATGTTCCCCATTTTACTCAATTTCACCTTATTTAAATATTTACCATGGTAATTATTTTTTAAATAAAATAACACATGACACCTTTTATATAATTTCAAAATGATTATTCAAAATTAGGATTCAAATTAATATAATTAAATTTCTTTATTTGATAAAATTAACTTTTAATTTTAATCATATGATATGTATAAATAATTATTTTCTAGAAAAAATGACGTTTAAAAAATTAAGTGTTCTTATTATTATTTCATATCAATTAGTATTTTAAATCAGTGTTATTAAATATATTTTTTATATAAAAATTAAATTATATTAATTATATATAAATGATAACATTACATTATTTAGATAATTATTTATAAACACATTTAAAAATATTCTTTGAAAATAACCATTTTACCATAACCCTTGTAACTAATTTTTAACCGAGTAGATGTTTTTATTTCAAAAAAATTGAGGTAATTTAATATTTTTGAATCATAATATGAAATCAATTATATTTTATTAAATTTATAAAATTATCAATATAAATTTATATTAATATAAACATGAATAACAGATAAAAACAATATTTGAATAAATAATTTTAATCATAAAATGAGTCTTTTATTATTTCATTCCATGTAATAAATTAATTTGATAAATTTTTATTATCAATATTTTTTTATTATTTTAAATTATTTTTAAAATTATAATTTTTAAAAAATGAATAATATAAAGTAGTAAACATAATGAATAAAATATATTTATCGTTTAATAATAATAACATGTTTATTTCATCCTAAAATATACATACAAAACCACTTAATACCTATTCATATGTTCTATGAGTATGAGAATCAATTGGGGAAATAATAGGTGGTGATTCAACTAATATAAATATTGTAGTCACTTCCATAAGCATGAAAATCTCCTATAAAAAATTTCTCTAATGTCATACTTGATGAAGGGAAGCTTGTTGGATTGTAATATAGATATATATATATACATATATTAAACAGAATAGTACACGAGCAGGTGATTTGTAAGAATAAAAACTTTTTATTTAAACACTTAATAAATAATATAGTTTAAGAGGTCATAAACTATTATAGTTCACAAACAATACAACTGACTATACAGGTCCTGGATGCAATGGATATGATATGTCGTAATTCCAAAATTAATGAAAAAAATGTATTTTAATTGAATAAAATGATCAGAGTAATAAAAATGTAAATTATTCTACCATACATCATATATAATCATTGAATACAATACGTAATGAATGCATACCAATGAAAATAGTTACAATAGAAATGAAAGATGAAACAAAAAATTATCTTTCTATTACAAATAGTTTTGGAAAGTAAAGGTATTAAAATTTATTTACACCAATGATTATGGTATCCTTCCACATAGGATAAAAGGTATCCCTTACCACCACCTTGGTAATACCTCGATATGATGATCTTCATGACAGTATTCCTATCCCCAGAAGCCCTCGATTAAAAAGGTAATTGGAACCTCTATTATTAAAACAATTGAAAGCCCTTGATATGATGATTGGTAGCACGCAATCCTATCCACAGAATTCCATGATTTCTATCACACTGATTGGACCCAAAAAGTAGAAACAATGCACTTATAGAAGTATAAGAACTTGGAATAAGTCATTCACTTCTTTTATATTCAAGGACTTCTCCCAAAACAAGATAGAAGTCAATCTTACTCTCTCAAGAACATGAAAATAGAAATTTTTTTATTATGGTTATAAAGACCTCCTATTTATAGGCCTCAGGTTCCAATAATCATATTTCCTCTAACGTTCATTTTTCTCAAACAAATCGGAGGGACTTGGACACCTGGAATTACAATGGTCAAAACAAATAGACTACATGACATAATTTTGAACACTAAACAACTAACCCAATGATAGAATGTTAGGTTAGAAAATAGTAAGTGGAAAGGTATGAAATGATGAACATGTAATTAGTATTGATGTAAGATAATAATACAATGCAGTACATTAGTACAATTAATAATAGGGTCTTAATGATTGTCATGATTATAATGCATATAGTTGTTACGATCCAAAACTTGGTTATGATTCTTAACATGGATAAGATGCATATTAGTTAATATTTATATTGTTGTTACAATGTGTGATATATAATTTGGTTATGATGCATGATTATATTACATTACATATCCTGGTTATGATACATAATTACATTTCAATATGTTACCTGGTTACGATTCATGGTTCTAATTCGATACTTAACCTGGTTACAATTATTGATTACAATAAAATTCAAATCCTGGTTATGATACAAGCTGTCATGATGCTTGTGGTTATGATGCATAAAGTAGTTACGATACATGACCTGGTTACGATACATGTGGTTATGATACATGTGGTTACGATTATAAAACAATATACGTTATTAAAAAGAAGTGATTTGTGATTTCAAAAAGAAAAAAGATCAAGGAATAAGGTCAAAAAATATTTTGACTCAATAATCTCCCCTTTCTGGAAATCCCAAAACAACACAATCAATAAAGAATTTCCCCCCATGAATTTAATAACTCTTATAAAAGTAATGGTGAATGTGAATAATTCCACCATTGGTTTAAAGAAAACATTAGGGGTCATATTAACTTTACTTTTACATGATAGTTCTCCTTCTTAATAAGATATTCTTGAAATTCATTTTTTTAACATTTAACTCCCCTGTTTTGATTTAAAAATAGAATAAGGGAAATTATTCATTTCGTAAAAAAGGTTAGAGAAATAGGATACAAATTGATAATTTTTACTTGGAATGATAAATAATTATATTATAATAAGAGTTCAAAAATCATTCTTTCCCCTTTTGTTTTCCAAAAATATTAAACATCGAATGCTTCAGCTTCTTGAAATATTTTCTTTCCTCCCTGAGTTTGTAAAGAGATTATTGATGATCCTTTATCTTGTCATATTATTCAACTATAACCCTTTCATACATCTGGATCATATCATTAGGAAGCTTATTAATTTCTTCATGAGCTTTAAGCCTTAATTCCTAGTTATTAATATCATTCATCCTAAGACTGTAGGCCTTCTCCAAAATTACATCTCTATTTTTTATTAAAACAACTTCATTACAATAATTCCTTAATTTTTATTTTAAACTATCAATATTTTATGAGGCTACTCTTTTTGAGGTACTAGGTCATTTAAAGTCTTCATGCATTTAATTTAAATCAGTGATTAAATTTTGATAAAGAGATTTGAGTTTATTTACCTGCTGTACAAATTCATTCTACTAGTCCATATGACTCTTTATACATTCATCAATGTTGTATAACCACTTTACAACCTTAATTCAAGCCTTAATGTGATCAGAAGCACGTTCCATGAAAATCTTAAAATCAGATTCAAGTCATATAAACTTGTCCATTATAACCTTGAAAAAGTATATTCTAGTATTTTGTGTGTTTAAAAGGATTTCTAATCTGGATTCAATATTTGGAATGAACGGTGTCATCTTCTCCAATCTATTCAAGTCTTTTTCAATGTACTAAATTCCTTTCATAGTGATGTTTCTTTCAGAATATATGTCACTAATGTATTGAGGAAGATCACAGAAATGAGTTTCAATATCAATCAATTGAGCTAGATGATTCTGATTCATATCAGATTCTTCCTCTTTTTTTTTCTAATATCTAAATAACTTTATTGGAGGAACCCATTTGAGAAACATTTTCAGACGACTGAGGATCTAGAGATGGAAAATTAAATGATGGAACTTCTATTGACTTTTTGGTATAACTTATCTTTATTTTATCTTCATTCTTTTCCACTTCTATATATTCTTGTCCCTATTCTTCATCCCCTTCTTCATATTGGAGTTGTTCTCCTTTCCCTTTTCCTTCTTGTTCTTCTTCTTCTTCTTCTTCATATTCTTGAGAAAGAGATAGTGTATCCAATTATTTCAAATCATATTTTTTCATGCCTTTTACTAATGGATAGGACTGAGTTTGAATTGGTGGATCCCTTATTATAATTAAGGTTTTTTCTTACTCATCTACATTGAGTAGAGTATCAATGTAAATTGCTTAATATTTTTTCTTCTTCATCCACTTCTTCTTTTCTTCTTCTTTCAAAGCCTCTTCTGATCTTAATTTCACAGCTAATTCTTCTTCTGGATCACAACAAACAGAGTTTCCCCTTCATTCCTTTATTGATTTTTCTCTCCAGTCGGCCACAACCTCATCAGATACTACCTTCTATTTCATTAATTCCTTGGGAGTTGTAGTCTTAACTACCTTTATTTTACTTGAAGTTGTCTTGGATTTCATAGAAGTTTTCATACTAAATTTGAATACATCCTTTTCTTTCAGAGTATCTAGGTATTTCTCAAATCATTCTCAATTTAGGATTGAATCAAAACTTGAGCCTCCTTATCATATCCTTACTAATTAAGGGATCTTTGAAGGAAGTCAGATCTGACATGATTACAACTTTACACAAGCTCAAGAATTCTTTCATAAACTTACTGATAATGGTGGGAAACATGATCAAAAGTGATTTTATAGCATTAAATTTTATGTTTTTAGTTATCATGAAAATAAATCCCATAAGGCGGAAAATTATCATGTACACTAAATATTCTAGCACATGCACATCTAAAACATTTAATGTTTCCTTATCAAATTTTCAGGACAGCAAAAACACTTTCATCCAGGGGATATAAGTATATTATCTCTTGATAAATGACTCTTTTTCCCATGTTCCCATGAATCTAAAAATGTTATTCTTAGGATTTAGACTTATCAAATGTTCCATCATATTCTGGTAAATTATTAAATGGATATTGTGCGTCACCCTCAAATGGAACACCTAGAAATGTAGCTTCTTGTATTATGGATGCTATATATTTCTTAACATATATCATAAAAGAAATATTAAGAGCCTTTTCTATCTCTACTGATTTATATAATTGTATCACCTCATCATGATACATAAAATCTTGAGCAAAACTCTGTCTTTCAACAAAAATAGATTCCCAACTTTGGAAAATTATTATTCTTTTTAAAGATGAATCAAAAGTCTCGTAAAAATATGGAGAGACTAACCTTTCACCTCGAAAGGTCAAAAAATAGAGTTATTTTGGAGAAATTTATTTTGGTAATGAAGTATTAGATTCAGTCATAAACGACCAACTCAAACCATTAAGATATTCATGGTTACAAATGCTAAATAGATCTTTGATTACAAAAACTAAGGTAAGAACTGATTACGAACCATGCTAACTTTTTACAGAGCCTTGGGTCTTGAAATAAAAATAGCGGCGTTCGATGTGGGATTAGTAGATATATGTTCTTTAAAAAATAAATTGGCAGTCGTTATTAGATCCAAAAGATCTAATGGTTTAGAATGAATTCGAACTCTTTAGGTTTTCTTTAAAAGAAAATCATATTCAGACTAATACTAATTAGGAAGGAAAAAAATAATTGAGAAAATACTATTTAAACAACTAAAATAAGGATTTAGAAAATTTACTTGTTAGATTAATAGAATAGATTTATTGGTTTCAGTAAGTTTTTCTTATAAAAATAATGCATTCAATAAAAAAGTAAAATTGATCAGAATTATAAAACTGATAAAATCAAAGGGGCTGGTACCGATAACCAAGTAATGATAGAATAATCCAATACTGATAGTTTAGTATAGATAATGTATCACAATAATGATAGTCTAATATCTTATTAATAATTATGAAGCCAAATCATGAATTTTATCAAAACATGAAGCTGATAAAATCATGAAACCGATAAAAAATAAAGTCAATACCGATAATAGTGAAACTGATAAACTATAAAACTAATAAGTGATACTGATTATAGTGAAACCTATAAAAATAAAACTGTAAAATAGATATGGGTAAAAAAAATATCAAATTGAGAAACAACTTGGGTAGAATTGATAAATAAAAAATCTAAAAATAGATAGGGTAAAACCGCTAAACAAGAAAATGAAAAACAGATAGGGAAAAACTGATAAACAAAACATTGAAACGTGAAACCGTTAAAATTATGTATACCCCCCACCCATTAAAAAAGAGTAACTTAATTTCATGATATGGGTTAAACATAAAATATATGTTAATGATTAATTTATAGTGATCAATCCTAGTTTCTATTTAATGTATTAAAATCTATCTAAAGATAATGGTTTTGTGAAAATATCAACAAGTTGTTACCGCGTTCCTATGAATTGTAAAATAGTATCTTTTTTTTGTGTGTGATAACTAAGGTACCGATGCCTAATATCTATGTTTTTTTCATGTGAGTGATGTGTAGAGTTTTTACTAAGAGAAGTGGTACTAGTATTGTCACATATTATTTGAGTTTTGAAAAAACTTATGCCATAGTTACTGAGTGTGTGTTGCATCCACAACACCTCATCACAACAACTTCTAGCTGCTACATATTATTATTTATCTGTGGAAAGTGATACTAAATGTTTCTTCTTACTTTACAAATAAACTAATGAATCTCCTACAAAATGACATGTTCTATATGTACTTTTTCAATCTATTCTACAACTGCCAAAGTCAGTATCTGAAAGTATTTTCAAAACAAAATAATTTCTAGAAGAATAGAATAGTCATAAATCAATAGTTCATTATAAGTACTAAAAAAAATAATTTCACTAATTTTAAATGAAATTATTTTGGATTAGATTTCTATCTTTCACATAAGTATACTAAAAACATTAAGTCTGGATGACTAGCTGTCAAGTACAACAAAATTTATATCATACCTCTAAAAGTAGTTTGATCCCCTAGTTTTAAAAATTCATCAAGATAAAGTTTATTTGAGGTACCATTTGAGTGCTTATACATTTAGTGTTTTCATATACATACATTTTGAGTAATTATTTGATATACTTATACTAGGATATGTAGGTTCCTTCTATTTTTTTAGATATTTTAAAACCTAAAAAGAATGTTAACTCACCCCTAATACTCATTTCAAACTCATATGTCATTATATTTTCAAAAGAATCGGATAGGCATTGCTGTGTTGATCCGAATATAATTTCATCAACATAGATTTTAATAATCAATTTGTTTTTGTTTTCAATTTTAATAAAAATAGTTTATTCTACAATACCTTTTGCATAATTGTTTTGAAAAATAAATCATGTAAGTCTATCATACCAATCTTTAGGGGATTGTATAAGGCCATACAAATATTTGGTATGTTTAAAAGCATGATCAGGACGTTTTGAATGTGTAAAAAAAGGAGATTGTTCTACAAAAACATCTTCTTGTACTAAACCATTAGAAAAATTACATTTTACAACCATTTTTAAAAGTTTGAAATTGAAGTATGTTGCAAAGGAAAATAGAATCAGAATTGATTCAGGTCTAGCTAACATAGTATATAATTCATTAAAGTCTATTTCCTAATTTTGATTATAGACCTTAACAAGAAGTATTTCTTTATTTGTTATGATGAATCCATTTTCCTCACATTTGTTTTTGAAAACCCATTTTACACCAATTACAGTTATTTATTTTTGTCTTTCAACCAAAGTTCAGATTTGATTTATTTCAAATTCATTACGTTTATAATGCATTACCATAATCCAATATTCATAACCTAAGGATTCATTATAATTTTTAGGCTCAAATTAAGATAGAAAACCAAGATTTATTATTTCATTTATCAAGGAATTTCTAGTCCTTACAGGTTGATTAACATCACCAATGATATTATCACAACTATGATTTCAAAGAAACAATTGATTTGGGTTTTGTAAAACATATTCATCAACATAGGATAGAAAATCATCTGAGGTAAATTTTTTAGAACCATTTTCTCAATTATTTCCCCTTTTAGAATAGTTTTTAATCATAGGTTGAAAATAATTTTGTGAAAAAACATCAGTTTATATAGGTAAGGAATGTTTAAAAACAAAGTGGTTAGTTTCATCAAATTGGACATGCACTATTTCCTCAATAGTAGAAGAGTTTTTATTGAAAAATCTATAATCCTTATATGTAGTGGAGTAACCTATAAGGATTCCTTCATCAGATTTGGGTGAGAATTTATGTAGATTGTCTTTAGTATTCAATTTGAATACTTTTCATCCAAATACGCTTATGTAAGATACTTTGGGTTTCCGGTCAGTCCACAATTCACAAGGATTTTAATTAAGAAAATGTCTATTTAAAACATGATTTATATTATAACATGAAGAACTAATAACTTCATCCCAGAAATTCTTAGCAATTGAGTATTCACTCAACATAGTTCCTATCCTTTCTAGAAGAATACGATTTCTTCTTTCAACAACACCATTTTTCTGAGGGGTTCATGGAGTTGAATATTTGTGAGTAATACATTTCTTACTAAAAAAGGTTTCAAGATATAAATTTTGAAATTATCCACCATGATCACTAAGATTTTTTATCAGTGGTTGGTTTTTCTCATTTTTAACTTGGGCTCTAAATGTTTTGAAATAGAAAATAGCATCATATTTCTTTTCTAAAAAATAGATCCATGTAAATCTAGTGAAGTAATCAACTAAAAAAATACATAGTAATTTCCTATAGTTGTTCCAGTTTGTGCAAAACCAAAAATATTCATTTTCACTAACTGTAATGAATTAGATGATGAAAAATCATTGATTGATTTAAATCTTGTTCTATATTGACTTCCATATTGATAAGGGTCAAGAACATTTGAAGAATCATACCTTAGATCTAATAGATCCTTAACAAGCGTTTTCTTTGAGAGTTGACAAAGTTTTCTAAGGTTACAATGTGTTAACCTTCTATTCCATAACAAATATTATACTTCCATTTCACTTAGGAAAGGTATGTCTTGGCTCATAAGTTCATCCAATTTATGCACGTAAGCATTCTCATGCATGTGGGCAGAAACAATGAATTTATCCACGGAATTGTTAACTCAATATTTATCATTCCTAAAATTCACAAGGTAACCTTTATCACATAACTGACTTATACATATATGGTTGTATGTATGACTTTTGACCATTAAAACATTTTAATTTAAAACATTTCTTAAAAGAACTATATTATCTACACCAATGATATTTAACTGAGAATTATCTGTGAAGGTCACTCTACCACCATTTATTTCAATAAACATTACAAAATAGTCTTCATTTCTATTCATATGTCGAGAAAAACCAATATCCTTGTACCAAATATTCTTTTTGTTGGTATACTTCTTGTGTTCCAGAAAAAAGAAACAACTAGTTCTTCGGAACCCAAACTTGTTTGGATCTGGAAATTTTAGATAAAGGAATTTTATGAATCCACATTTTTTTTGTAAAATGGGCATTATGAAATATTAAATATTGAGTTTTATTAAGAGAATATTTTATTTTCTGATGTACACCACGTTGACATTTTTTCATTAATGGAGAATTTTGGGGAACAAAATATTTATGGCTTAAAATTTGTTTTGAGTGAGTGTAGCCAATTCTTGAACTATTCCTAAGAGTATGAAGTTGAAAATACATTTTTTAAATTACTTTCTACCAGTAGTGAAATGTGATAAAATATACTTAAGATAAAATATTTCATATATTATTTTAATGACAAAATTATAAATCTTACAAGAATTTTTTTTCGATTTTATTTATTTTCAAAAATATTTTTCTTTAAAAAAATATATTCATTGTCCATAGAATATTTACCCATCCCAAATTTACTTCCAAAACGTTTTTTAAAATATTTTCAAAATCAATAGTTTTCTTATTATGATTTTTTGAAAGATCTGATACTTCTTTTGTAAGAATATATATTCTAGATTTTTTCTAATTAAAAATTTTCTTCAGTTAGTAATGTTCATAATCAACTAATTTGGAAAATCTAAATACTTCTTCAATTGAAGGTAAATTTTTTTCTGTTGAGGAAGATTCATTATTCGAAGATTAATAATATTTCTCATTAGGATAATTTTCATTTAAATAAACATTTGTAAGATATTTTTTATTGTTTACTTTTTCTGTTAAACAATGACTTTCACTAGGTAGTCTGTCTATGAGTCCTATATTTTACATAACAAGAGATTCATATATTGAGGATTCGTCTAATAAATCACCACCACTTGCACTCCATGTATAGTTAGATTTAAATTATTTCATAGTCTTTGATTAGTAACACTTATTCTTATTTCTTTTAGAATGTCTATCTTTCTTATATTTTATTTTTAGCAACGTATAATCTGGTCTAATATGACCTTCTCTTTTACATTCATAACATGTTACTTCTAAGTATTTCTTATCCTCTCATTATTTCTTATTGAATCTGTTTTAATATACTTTCTATCTAAAAATCAGGTTCGTCTGTTGAGAAAGATTGGATACCTCATTCTTTAAGTGACCAATTTCCCTTGATTCTGATATAACAACAACTTTCTTATCTTTGCATCTTGTTGTCAATTACATCGTCTTAGTTTTGGATATACCAGTAAAATATACACTTCCGTTACCATTCTTTTTTTATTAAAATCACAATATCTTTTCATTCTTTTCACGTTCTGTAAGAGAGTACCAAATAATTCATCAAGAGTGACTTGAGTAACATTCCAATTCTCATCAATAGCAGTCCTTTTTTATTCCCACTCATTCAGAATTTTACCTATTTTCTTATACACAAGCACTTCATCATAAAGAATAGTTCACCCATGATTTTAAGACTATTGAAAATTCTCATAAATCGTTGTTTCACGTTACATACTGGTTGTCCATAAGGAAAAACAAACCCATGATATTCATCTTGGTCCATGGATATTTTTTTTCTATAACTTTCGATGTTCCAAAATGTGTGACCTCCAATTTATTCCATATAAAATTGTCTATTTCACATGATAATATCCAACTATTTATATTCTTAGTCATAGAACACAACAAAGTATCATGTGCCTTGTAAGTCAGTTGATATTATAATTTCTCTTGATTGGTGAATGTTCTAACTACCTTGTCTGGTATTTTGTAATCACCAATAAAAATAAAAAATGTTGTGGACTCTAGTATTAATAACAAAGGTCTTCATTCGATCACTCCAATACTCATAACCATTTCCATACAAAATAGGTGGTCTAGTTGGATTCAGATTATCAATTCATCCATTATTCATTTCTTCCATCTTATAAAAAATAAATTCCCAATACACATGTTATTTTAGTAAGTAGTTATAAAAAAAATATTTGTAATAGTAATCTAATTTAATTTTAGAAGGAAATAAAGAAAGTAAAAAAATCACTGGAGTCCCTCTCTAATACTAATTTTTGGATCGTAATATAGATATATATATATATATATATATATATTAAAGGGAACAATACCAGTGGGGTGAATTATAGTTTTAAAAACATTGTATTTAAACACTTAAGAAAGAAATTTGTTGAAGAGGTATTAAACTAATACAATTCATATACAATAAATTTTCTATACAGGTCTTGGATCTGATGGATATGATATGTTGTAATACAATATGTAATTAAAAACAATTGTATTCTAATTTAATACAATAATCATAGTAATAAAAATGAAAATGATTCTACCATACAGCGTATAGAATTAATTAATACAATATGTAATGAATGAATTTTAATTGAAACAATTATAATAGAAATGAAAGAGGAAACAATACAATTATCATTATATTAAAAATAGAAGCAAAAAAGTAAATGTATTAAAATTCCTTTATCATAAAGAGTAGGGTATCCTTTCCCCTAGGATAAAAGGTATGTCTTACCATCACCTCGGTAAGACCTCGATACGATGTTCGGCATGGTAGTCTTCTTGTCCATAGAAGCCCTCGATTGAAAAGGTAATCAAGACCTCTATGTTTAAAAAAATTGAAATCTCTCGATACGATGATTGGCAGCATGTCTTCTAATCCATAGAAGATCTTGATCATTATCACAATGATTGGATGAAAAAAGAAGAAACAAAGTTCTTATAGAAATAAAATAAGTTAGAACAAGATATTCACTTCTAGTATCATCAAGGATTTCTCACAAAGAAAGAGAGAAGTCAATCTATCTCCCTCAAGAATTTTATTATAGAAAATTTTTGTATTTTGGTTCGAATTCCCTCCTATTTATAGGTCTCATGTTATAATAGTCATATTTGTCCAGAACAATCGGAGTGTCTTGGACACCTAGCATTACAATGGTCAAAATAAACAGAATACACAATATCATTTTGATTGGTAAAAATCGAACACAACGAAATAGTTTTAGGTTAGAAATTAGTAAGTGAAAATGTATGAAACAATGAACATGTAATCAGTATTTAAGTAAGATAAGAGTACAATGAATTACATGAGTATAATTTTTAAAATGTTCTTAGTGATTTTCAGGATTATATTACATATAGTGGTTATCATATAAAACTTGGTTACAATTCTTAACAAGGATAAGATGCATATCGGTTATGATTTATATTGTGGTTACAATTCATGATATATAATCTGGTTACGATGCATGGTTATAGTACATTACTTATCAAGGTTATGATACATGATTACGATGAAATACTTTACCTGGTTATGATGCATGGTTATGATTTGATACTTAACCCAGTTATGGTTCTTGATTATGATACAATTCATAACTATGTTACAATATAGGTGACTACGATACATGTGGTTATGATGCATAACCTGGTTACAATAAATGTGGTTATGAGGCATGTGCTTACGATGCATAACCTAGTTATGATACATGACCTAATTATGATACATGTGGTTATGATTCATGTGGTTACAATTGTAAAAAAACAGACATGATAAACAAGAAGTGATTTCTGATTTAAAAAAGAAAATGATCAAAAGAAAAGGTTGAAACATATTTTGACTCAATTTAGTTTGGGGTTGGTCTAAAGAAAACCCTAATGATGCTACCTCATTTTCATAATTTTTAAAATTATCCACATTTGAAATACTTTTATTAATATATTTTTCATCATCCTCATTCTATATACATTTAATATTGGATTGCTTATATTTATATTTGATAATTCAATAGATATGTTATGACTATCATATTTTAATTATTTATATCATTAATTATTCAGATTCTTAGTGACGATATCAATATAAGTATATGCCCAATGACCATATAATTTCAATGAACAAATAATCCCAATAACCATATATTCTTAATAACCACATACATACATATATATAACCTTAAATTATTAATAAAACCATTCATTCTATTTTTTTTGTTCACATTCAACATGTATATTATATTTATAATTATTTTCATTACATCCATAGTTTTAATAGAAGTGGTGATCATCATGAAAAACCATGAGGTTAAAAATATTATGTTTTTGAAATTATTATTTATATGAATATTTGTTCGAATTATACTTTATAATGATATTTAATGTTGTATTATCATAAAATAATAATTTCTATATTGTTTTAAAATATTTTTTCTCAATAAATTATACTATGGTTGATTCTGGTTTAGTGTACTATTTGAAACAAGAAATTTAATATGTTATTTATTTAAATTAAAAATATATATTAAAATCATGGGGAGTTAGAAAATAATACATATATAGTTACAAAAATTCCTTTTCAAAAATTGAATTATAATGATAATTTATTTTACACTATTTCAAATCTCATATAAAAACATTAATTAAAACTATATTAATGAAGAACCATAGACTTACCATTTTAAAAAACCTACTATGTTCAAATTCCATTTATCATAAAATTCAATTAAAATAAGCCTCATAGTGAAGTCTTTAGACACATTGAACTGAAAATATAACATTAAACTATTAATAATTTATAACACCATTTTTTGAAAACATTAGAATATACATAAAACACATATGAAATAAGCCATGGATTTCACATATAGGTAAGATGTTATCAAAAAAAGGCATGAAGAAACATCAAACACTCGGTGAAATTTCAAATTATGGGAAATTTTAACATCCCCACCCAACCCATTCACCTGGTTTGAGTCAGTGGTTCTTAATAACCTTAAGTGAAACTCCTCAAACACCAAGGGTTGGAAATAAAAACTGAGGGACTATATAAAAAATTACTAGGGGAAACTATTTACCCTATTTAATGCACAGACATAACCTTTAATTGATAAATAATAATTAAATAAAACCACATACGTCTCCATAAATGACGTATCTGACAAAAAATGACAATAATAAATATAAAAATCCACAACATCAGATTAGTAGTGAAACCATTTAAATAAAATCACTAGTATTAAACATTAAGAAATGACTCTAGATTAAAGTTAGAACCACTCTAGACCCATACACAAACCACTCCAAATATTTGTCTCCACCAATAATGATAATGACATAATGAATCCCCACATAGATGTAAGAAACCATCATCTATTATATTTTATAAAAAACATAATCTTTATATAAACCAAATAATATATTATAGGGGTGAGTAATCATACTAGTCATTAACCCACAAGCATATTTTACCATAGTCTATTAAGAATAGAAAAATTTTATCTCATCAGATTATGTAATATATATAAAGAATATGAAAACTAGATACCATAATATACTTAATAATAATTAATAAAGACAAATAGATTTTCCAAAACCAGAAAGACCAAAGAAGTGTTTTCTTTTAAAGTAGTATAAGAAATTCATTAATATAAATTTGGAATAACCCAAATATTTTCACACACACACATACATATGCATGACATGAACCCATTTATACTTACAAGTGGTAGTCATCCCTTCACTAATACATCTATTGGGGACCCAATTTTATGCTAGTACTAATGCCCATGATCTTCCCCATTTTCCCCTATTTTATGACTGTAATATGGACATTTTTATTTCCTACATTAACATGAAATAACCAAACCCAATTATTCCAAGAAAACATTTCAAAACAACATTTTAATTTTAGAAACCCATTTATTCAATTTTTCATACCACATTATGGGTAATGCCCACAACCTAAATTTCAAGAACCATCCATTAATAGAAATTACATCATAGTTATAAAAGGGAAACAAATTTCAAAATAAGAAGATAATTATATAATAAAACATTGTAACATTCACATTCCAATAAAAGTAGTAGGACAAAGAGACCACGTAACTCGGATATTCTAATAAAATCATCTAGAAAATTACCTAGAGTTCACCCAATTATTTTTCATCATAAAATAAAAAATATTTTTTTGAAATACCTCCAAATATTTTTATTACATTCTCCCTTTATAGGTATTTTTCCTCAAAATTCTATAGATAGTTCTTTCCCAAGAAGAGTTCAATCCATTTTCCTATCATAAGATTCAATATTTCCTATGTTTTCTATTCAATATTACCATACTTTCATGGAATACATACCAAATGTATACATTTTCCTCAAATTGTATTCTATTTTCTATTCAAAATTTAATCTAATACAAGGGTAAATTATATATCAACATTAAGAGTAACATGACCCCAAATGATCTCATAACATTAATCAAGGTGATAATTCATCATTTCAGAGACATGAAATGCATTATAGAAAACATTTAATCTTGGTACTATGGATGACTAATATGAAATATCACTAAACTAATCAAATGTTAATGGTTCATGGTAATGATTAGTATAATATAATTCTTGGTTCTGAGCTATGTCCATCTGATTTCAGATAATTTGGATATTCTATATAGTATCATGGATAAAAATAGGTCAAATAAGTGATGTTTATCCTATTTTCACAAAATATAGTGGATGATAACAAGAAAAAACATATAATTCGCTAAACAAGTCCATGTGTATCATCTCATAGTAACTATTATTATAGGAAAATTACATCAAATGCATATGATCATCCCATGAGATACCAAAATAAATGACGCAATATTTGAGCATATATTCTAATGTCTGAAATGTGGGTTCTAACATAGAAACAATAATAGGATGAAACTTTATTATCATGCTAAATTTAGATCCAAGATCCAATTGTAGTGATCGCTAAAATAGTGAATTTGGTTAATAATCTCTATCATTGACAAATGAAACTTGAACTCCATGCAATAAGACCACTTCTCAAATATATATATTTTCCAAATACCCTACCATGTGGAACTCTATAACTAGGAGAAATTGTGTCAACTTGGTATGTCACTCCATAACTATAAGAATAATATAGTTCTTATTAATAATACTTGGTAAAATGGTGATATAGTCTATGGAAATATACTCCAACTTCCATATAGGTATAATAATAGATTATAACATATGAGATTTTTTTTATTCCTTGGATTCACCAACACTTATGTTACACTTTTCTTAACATAATATACACTCTTAGGTTTCATAATTTACCTCTATAAATGTTATTTCAACATATTGTATATTTTTTAAAGTTACAATATTAATTGGTCATTTTAAATAATGATACGAAAATGGATGTTCTTAATATGAAGATAAATAGACTATAATTCATTTATTAATGGGTAACGATGATATTGAATCCTTTTATATCCCTAAAAAGTATCTACATCATTTGGGTTTTCCCTAATGTTGCTATAATTAAAATCTAATATTTTTATCTATTTTTTAAAATCCATCATTTTGGGAACATGATTAACTAGTAAGAAAATTTCATTCTCATTTTGTTTGGAATATTCTAGATGCATGTTAGTAATAACACTCATATGTTTCCATTGGTCACACATATCAGTAAAAAAATTATTTCTGAATTCTGACTTAAATAATATTCCATGAAATTGTATTTCCCAGTTGTGTACAAAAATTACACATCATACATCTGGAGATACTCAATCCATCATCATTTTTACATATTCAATTATCATTGACAGATGACATGTTTCAAACTCTTATAATCAATAAATATTATGATCATTGAATTTTATATTTCTTCTCATGTGTTACAATGTACCTTAACCATAGGCCATAACATGATATCTCTATATATGAATTTAACCCAGACTAGATCCAGACACATCACAATATACTATACAGACCGGACATGGTTAGGGAAAGATTGGGATTGGTTTTAAGTTGAAATTAGTTATTATATCCTAGAATCATTTCTCATAGTAATTATTCTTTATTGATAGAAAATTAATTCTCATCAAGGAAATAATATAAGAATAAATCCTTGATAATCAAAAACAACAATGATTATAGATTTTTAATCCCAAAAAAAATATTTTTGTATCGAAAACATGATTTCAATTCTTCTATGAAATGACTTCATCAATCATTTTTTGGCAAACTAATATGTCATCCTAAATAAATAAATGCCCAATTAAATTAATCATTTTATCAATAATTCACAATTAAAAAATGCAGCATATAATTAATGATCACACGATGACTTCATTTTATTTTCAAAGTCTTTATTATGGTCAATTATATTTTGATAAATATTAAAAATATCATTAAAAATTACCAGAAAAAAAAAGATTGAGGTACCTATGGATGATATTATTCGGTATGAATAAAAATAATATAGGTGAGTTTTTTAGACCAAATGGCACAAAGAAACATTCATAAATTCTATATCCACTATATAATGATAAATTTACAAAATCTAATTGTCTATCTCTGAGTTGATGGTATCCAGATCAGATATCAATCATGAAAAACCTCAGAGAAACCTTTAATTTATATAAAATATTAGTAATTTTAGGAAAATAATAAAAAAAATTATCATTAAATTATTAAATTTATGATAATAAACAAATAATAAGAGGGATATATCCAATTTATTTATGAATAAACCTGTTAAATCCCAAGCGGATGTGCTCGATCTAATGAAGCCTCTACTCCCCAATTATTCTATCATGATTTTTTATCCCCACAGCTATTTCAGATATAGTATATATGATGAGATTTAAATATATATTTTTACTCAGAATAGATTGATAGAAAAATCAATTTACCACTCGCATTTTATCTTATAGAATTAATATGAAAAACATATTCATGTATCAATATAGTGTGGATAGAGGACTCCTGTTTCTAGTTTTATCCATATCACTAAGGTCTGTTACTACTAACTTACCTGAGATGATTCAATCCACTGATACTAAAATTCACACTCTACCTTAATTTATATCACAATACCCCTTGAATACATATAGACTTCCATATATGAATTTGAATGTTTAATTCCACATGTAGCTATTAATATATGCTATAAATTCTATCAGGAAAACCACATTAAAGATTATATTAGAGGTAACCATATCTAAGCCTATAAAATCATATAAAAACTGCACAGAATCCTCGGTAGTGGAATATATGTGTCAGTTAACCAATTTATAATAAATATATATAAGGGGTTTCTTTATAAACATCATATGAGGAAGCATTTCCACATATAATAAAAAAATAACCACATGAGAAGACCAAAAATAGAGTGATAAAATATTATCAAATAAGACATACATAGTAATCATGTTTAGAAGGATGGTACCATGAACCATAGTAGAACCCAATTTCATGGTCATTATTTCTTCCAATTCTACATATAGAAGTTGATCATTTGATATAGGATAGTTCTTTATTCTCTATTATGGTGTTGGTTGGACAATTGATGTTTCTTTAGTTGTATCCTTGTTCACATGGACCCTTGGATTTTATGTATTCTTATGGGATTATCATATCTGAGTATATAAAGGCTAATTTTAATTAAATACATATATACTTACTGATTTCAGATGTTTATTAAAATACATCTTGAGATTCCATTTCAAGAAACAATGTTTGGAATTCATCAGTGGTCAAATAAATTAGATCTATATGTGAATAATCGATCTATATTAAAAATATCCATGTTCATTACCAAAATATAGTGGATAAGTGGTTGACCTTCAGGATTGCTTCTATATTGTAATTTTACAATAGAAGTAACCCTTTCTTGTACTTTTATTCACTATACGTAAGTTTCCACTAGTACCTGAATGAAAATGGTAACCCTTTCCATTATATTTGATTTGATATATCTCTCTCTCTCCAACCAAAATATTATTCCTTATTTTGGTGTAGTAAAGAATATAAAACCTTACTACCTTTAAGACGACGTCATTTTAAAAAACCTCTATAGTGATTTAAGCTTTTAGACACTCACTTGGAACTACCTTTGGTGAAAATGGAACAATATGAAGGAATTTAGTATCATATTCAGTCACTAACAAACATCATTATTCTGGATAAAAAATTAGCTTCTTCTATATTTGGTAGGTGTCTATAATTTTTTAATAGAATAGTTTCTAAAATCCATCCATGTGAGATCTCGATGCAACAGAGCTTGAGCAACAATACCCCACCAACCTAGAACAAGGTCATAAAAAATATATATTTCCATCTTGACCATTATTTCATTTGGATTCAACAGAAATTTAATTATTTTGGTCATCTAGCTCAACCATACATTTACTTTTTCGATACCATAATAAAAATTAAACATCAGTGAGTTTTTGATTAGAAATTATACTAAGTGATTTAACTGATAAATTTCCTCAGTACTACATTCCTAATCAACATCCTGAATGTAATTTATAGTACACTGATCCAAATTCTAGTTCACATATGGTTTTTGTGGAACCTTGTTTTTGGATTCTCCCTCTCACTGGTTTCTCATTCTCCTTAATAGTGTAATTTTTATTCTATAAACCATTCCAAAATATAAAAAATTTATTCCTTTTACTATCCATATATTAATGTCCATATTAAATATATCCTCTATGAAATCACAATATCACAGAACCAAAGTCATGTAACCATGTGGATAATGATATCATAGTAGGAATTCTCTTTATAATTTATGGCACCTAACACTCACTATATAAACCCATGACGATGATTATATAACACTTGTAGAAGTTCATAACAAAAACAATTTTACATGAACTACCCTATTAATAAGAATTTTCGTATAAAAAGTTCATTTATATCTTTTTATTATATACATCTCAAGTCCCAAGACATATTATCTCTTTACTACCATCCAAATAAGAAGGCTAGCCAAATTAATCACATTTTAACATTTCCTCCTGATCTGTTGGATGTGGCTGGGTTAGATGTGCTATTAACCTTAACTAATAATCCCTAGCCACCAAAAGCTAAAATTAATTGAAAATGGTTTAAAAAAAATAAAAAGTGGAACAATTTATGAAATTAAATGCACACACACAAAATTTACATGATAAATCTGAAATAAATAAAACCATGCACATAGATAAAAATTAGCAATGAAAAAACCCAACAATAATAAATGCGTCAAATACCAACGTCATAGTAATAGAAGAAAAGTGTGAATACAAGAACATGGATTATAGGTATGTGAATGGCTCTGGATCCAAGGCACCATCTAATATAGGCTAGGATAGATACTTATTTAAATCTCCATCTCCAACAACTACGAATTTTACATCAAGAATCCCCTATATAGAATTAAAAAACTGCCCCTTTCCTATATCATGGAAAATAACATCTATATATATACACCAAAATACATTTCTAGTGGTTTAGTCATCCTAACCAGTACGAATACCCAAATAATAATTTCACACATTCCCCTATTTTTTAAAATATGTTATCTCACATTACAATAAGAAAGGTAGAAGGAATCTCAAATGAAGACATTGAAGTTTCAATAATATTAAATATGGAAGATGAATATATTTTTCACAATAAGTATTACATAAGATGAGTTATAATTTAAAGTAGAAGAAAGAAATAACTAATTTCAATTTTTCATAACCCTCCCATGTTTCAACAATCACACAAAAATGTTTCTTCATGACATGGACCTACTTATTACCATAGGTATTGAGTTATACATTCACCATGAAATTTATTGGTGACCCAATTTTTTGGTGGTACTTCTGACCATAATCCATCCCATGTTTATCAATTTTATGGTGGTACTTAGGACAATGATCCACCACACATGCACATGAAAAAAATACAACAAATATTTTTTAATAACACATGTAAAAAACATTCTTTAATTTAGAAACCCATTTAAAAAATTTATTAAGCATAATGTGGGTGATGTCCACCACCCAAATTTCATGAAACAACTAATAAGATAAATTTAAATATACTATTATCTATATAAAATAATTCAAAATCACAAGATGGTTCTATAAAGAAACCATAGACCATCACATTCCATTAAAAGTGGAATGAGGGGAACACTACCTACCTCGTATACTTAATAACAACATAAGTCATGTGAATACATACATCCAGGATCATTATTCAATTAATCTAATGAATCAAAAAAATGTTCCATTAAACCATGTACAATCCCATGGATTTAGTAATAAAATCCTTATTATAAGGTTCCATTTAAGAGAAAAAAATTATTCCTGATTAGATGGGAGGAACAAAGTCCTTACCTTTGATTCCCCGAGTCTAATGCTTATAGAGTCAATGAAATAAAATTCTAGCTGTCTATGATCATAAAAATAACCTATATAGTCACTAGGGTTCTAGATTCTAAGATTAAGGAATAGATATGAGAGTTTTTATTTATGTTTTGAGTAAGAAAAAAATTACCATACATTAAATACACTATCTCATGGTTTGGATACATAGTTTGGAAAATGGAACGCCAACCATGTGAATGGAATTGTGTATATTTACATGGTTATTCCAAAGGGTTTGGGAATCCTTATGCCAATTGTGCACCAAACAAAAATGTACATTCTCAATCCAGTCTATTTTCATTGAGAATATACTTTGATTCCTCTAATCATGTACAAGTATTTCACCCTCAAAAACAATTCCAAAACAAACCAAAATGAACTAGATGCTTTTTGAGAATTATCCAAATAATTGTTTAAAATAATATAATAACTATGGTACCAAAATACCTCAATAATAGGTTCTTTATAAATATAAAAAACATCCTCCTCATTAAATCATAATCCAAATTGCAATGATTCAACTTTAATAGAGACATCCTAACCAAGAAATAAGGCTCCCACTATAAAACCAATATACCCAAATTCCCATATTAGAATCACCATGAAATCTTATAGTTACTAGAATTTATGCTAAGGTTCATGAGATAAATACAAAACTACGATAATGTGGGAATATGAGGAAGTATATGTCAATAATAAGAAAAAAATGGTATTTTTTCCTTTAGAATCCACTTGAAATTAGTATATATTGAGATTAAGATAGAAAGGGGGGAGGTATATCTTTCTAGGTTTACCTCCATGTTTGGCCAAATTAAATTGGAGTGGAGGGGCCAAGAATTGAATTAAAATGTGTGGTAGAAGAACAAGAAATTCATAAAATTAAAACTATCATTCCATACTCATTTGTGTGTCTATAGCCACCATGATGTAAATCTCGTCCCCAGGAAACCACCACGAAATAACCTATTTGAACATGGTGTAGGAACCCCAAATATAGAATAACCAAAAAATCTAATCCATTTATTATTGTAGCATATCCCTCCTTTACTATGGCATAAATAACCACTCTATCCTCACCATAATTAAATTCGTCTCAAATGTGGCATGGTTTTATTCCCTTTTGGAAATTTCACAAAGGCACAATAAAGAGTCCTCTAGGTAAAATAATAACCCAAAATGAAGAAACCTATAGTATTTGTCATTTTATCCTAACTTATATTGTCATAAATGCACCAAAGAGATATGTAGTGTGGTTACTAATGTTCCAAGTTCATGAAGGTGCATTTGAGGATTGTAGCTCCCTGAGATCTCCAAAGACACCTGAAATATGGAAGAACCCCAAAATATCAAAATAATGCAAAATCATATGATATAACTAATAATAGTGACATAGGTGTTTCACATAATGTAATAATTTTATCCATGTCATATCACACACTATAATATACATTACCATAGATTGTGATGAAAATATCCATCAAGATCAGTAAAAAAACATGTTGATTAATTAATCAATTTGGATTTGATACATATAATGGTTTTTCGGGGATCATCACATGACTATAGAAGTGGAACTACCCCATCCAATGTTTTAAATCCTTTATCATGCATCAAAATGAAATATGGAGAACATGAAATATAAATAGGTATATATGAAATACAACGAATCATTTATCCCAATGTTTGATGGGGTTATATTTTTTGAGATCACATAGAGATAGAAAATATAATCATGAATCCATTGCTAGTACATAAACCACTCAAAAACCTCATCTATAATGATAGGACCCCCAAATTCTAATGGTGTGATAGAACCATCTCTGTGATGATGAATTATGAACTACACTATAGTGAATTTTGACATTAGATTATGAGAAAAAAACCCAAAAAGAGGTTTTCCACCTATTATATAGTATATCTTCATTAAATTGATAGATTTTAAAGGAAAATTCAATCAAATGGTAGCCAAAATATATTATGAAAACATATCCTTGTTGGGAATTAAAAATAATTGAATCCTTTAATGATTAAATCATGCATGTAAAAACATAAATTAATAAGCCAGTTGATTCAAAACTATATAAACTATTTGGAAGATGAGTTAGTGGACATGCACATGATAACGCAAATCACTGACCTATCATTCACTTTGAAATGTGTAGGTTTTATGTTATGATAGAAGAATCTACATGATAAATAACTTACTATAACTCATGGTGTATCATGAAATATTATATACACAATTTAGTGTAAAAATAATAATATAACATCACTATCCTCCAAAAAATCAATAAATTCATTCTTGAAATACTATCCACCATTATCAGTGAAATAAATATTAATTTTCCAATCCAACTTACTTTTTACACCCAGTTTATATTTATTAAACATTTAGAAAATTCATAATTTTTATAAGTAGATAAACATAAAAATATCTACAAAAATTTCCCACATGATTAGTAAAATAACATTCCCCCACGAGCCAATAAACTATTCATTTAACAAGTATCATAATATATTAATCAAAAAAAACATTCAATACAGTTAAATAATTTTTCAGTCACTTATGAATCCATAAATATTTAAAATTTATGGAGTTATATTTTAAAATTAAGGAGATTCATGTTCTTCACTAACTATAATGAATTAGAACTAATATATTCAAAATGATCATGACACAAAATAGAATATTTTTATGCACAAGATGATTAATATTATTTCAAATTAACAGAAAAATAATACATCCTACGACTTAAATATTGTTAATCAATAAAAAAACACCCTTCAACACGATCTCCCTATTAGACTTAAATTAATCCTAAAAGACCCTTCTAAGTAGGATAATAACAAAACCCAAAACTTTTTTAGTAACAGGTATGAACATAAAAATTAGGAGAGGTAGCTTCTATCTAGATGTAAAATATAATTCCACATTCCCTTAACAATCAAAAAGGATGCACACTTTTTTTCAATATATATTTCGTTTATTATAGTAATATCCAAAAACAATCAAAATTAGGTAATCTTTCAAAATATAAATCATTTCACCAGACTCTAGGCACTAAATATTTATCATCAGAGATGTGTTGAGTTCATATATCAATTTGAAAATATTTTACTAAGCCATAATATTTTTTGATGTTTTGTTTCCATTACACATACAACATTCCCTCACATAATTCTCTATTTTATAATAAAAACCAATACCATTTATTTTCTGAATGATTACCCTTAATACTATTTTTCGAATTCTTTTTATTAGGATGAATTATATTTTTATGTAAAGAGCTTCCAATAATGATATTTACTTTTGAATCAAAACTATATTCTATAAAATCATCTCGAACAATTTATTCTTCTTCTATTATAAATAATTTCTAAAGTTGTTCCAAAGAAATATCATCTCTTTTTTAGGTATATAAATCTTTAATTATTTCAATATTTCTAAAGTAATGGAAAATATTATACCAACATGGATGAAATCTAGCAATCCTATAGAATGAGAACCCAGTATTTTAATAATAACTTATAGCTGATGAACTTGTTTATATACAAGTTTATTATCAACGACATGAAAATTCATATACATTGCGACATGAAATATATTCATAAAATTTTTATTTTATTTTTTTCTAAAATTCTATTTTGTTAGAAATTTCATTCTTTACATTTATTTTTTTTAATGAATTCATAAATCCATTTTGACAACATGTTGATAATATTTCCTCAAAAAATAAGTTCATATTTGTCATACAATTTCTTGACTATTTAATTGTGTTTAATACATCTTAATAAATTTTATTGTCAATTTTTACTATTGTTATAGGTGGAAAGGTTTATTGATTTAGATCAGGTAAGTAATAGATCATCATAATTTTATATAAGAGTATCATCTTTTCATTCCACCAATTGATGTTGGGTCTATCAAAATGGTCAAGATTGACCATGCCCTAGTTCATGACCTTTAAATAACAATAATCCATATTTTTTAGTGTAACAACTTTTAAATTCTTGAGGTAATATGAGGATGAGGGTTGTATCTTGATTCATATGAGTGCACTATCCTTATAGATTCAATCGTCCAAGCACTATATTGTAATAGGGAAATGTGGGAAATATTAAGGAATATATGAAACTCTAAAGAGAAAAAATATTGATGATAACTCAAGATGTTTCATGTCTATGATTATTGGAATGTTTCTTTAGAGATTACAATAAATAGATGTTTTTCAATCCAAATTTATAAAACCAAAATTTTGTAATGAATAGTTTCACCCTTGGATATTTGGGATGAATAGTTACACCCATTAACATCCGAACCTTTATTATCCCATGATCCATAACATTTGGACCCCCCCAACTTATTTAATTTAATTTTAGAAAATTAGAACGAATATTATATATATATATAATATATAACACTTAGTACATGGGATTTTACTCTATTTTTTCACATCATGTGCAAATGGAAGGTTATATTTGTGAATATTGGGAGTTTCAACATAGAGAAGAGATGTATTTTTTATTCCCTCATTTTTTATTTTGTTTAAAATATTTATTTTTCTAAGTATGGTACACATTTCATCATATACTATGATTTTATACTACTAAATATATAATTTTTCTAAGAATTATAATTAAGGGTGATAGATTTAGAAGATTATTTTATTTAAAAGTTAATTTATTGTTTTTATATACTTATATTTCATTTGATAAATATTTTAATTTAATATTTAGGAAAAAAATTGAATGACGAAATATATTTAATGTGTGAAACAAATTTATTAATTTACTATTGATAATAGGATGAATGTATCTTTTCTATTTTTAAATATATATTCTCATTACCAATTTGTTTATATATTTTTATTATCAAATAATGATATCAAATTTATTTAATAATTATGGAACAAAAAGTTGATTATACATTTATTTTGATTTTATTCCATTAAAAACCTACCAATAAATTATGTATTATAATTCAAATTATTTCATGTTCCTAAATTTATGAATTGTAGAATGTTTATATTTTGAAATATTTGTTATATAGTTTTTGTACTTAATTTTTTTCATCAGGTTAAATTATAAAACTATCATTTCTATCACAATTCCTTCTAAAAAATTAAAATTATTGTTCGAGAATAATTTTTTCCATTTTCATTTGACCTCTTTGGTTTAATTTTTTATTCATTTTTAGTTTAAAAATATATGTTTTATTATAAATTATAGGGCTTGATTCTCTATATGGAATTAATTATTTATAATTGAAGATTTGGTGTTTTGTAAAATTTTAAGAGAATAATTTGAACATGATTAATATGAGGATATATATATAACTATAATTATTTTCATTCAATTTTTTAGTTTTTTTATGATTGGTTTTTTAATGTTATGTTTTTCTAGATAAGTTGATAAAAAAATAAAACCAGGTGAAAATCACTAAATAATTAATGGAATTTTTCATATATGATCCCCAAGTTTAAAATAACATTAGGAGATAAAAGAATAGATATAATTTGGATGGTGTTAATAGAAATAAAGAATCATATAAATCCATAGATAAAGAAAATCAAGGAAATTGACAATAATTGATTACAATCTACCTTAGTGGGTAGGGGTATGACTAGCCATGCATAATCCACTAGTTTATATAAACACATTACTAATAAATAATATGATCATCGAAATTAAATTCATTTCAATTCCCACAAAAACCATAATATTAATCAAGTATATACCTAAGAATATATCTATAGGGAAAATATTTCCAAGTAGTTGGATATAGAAAGAGTGGTCGTATATTCCATGTTAACTGATCCTTAATAAGTTAGTCGGTGAGGCTTTAGATCCTTTAGTTTTGAAAGAGTTGTCTATAATGTTTTTAAAATATTGTTTTGTAGGTATTTATCAGATGTGGTATTAGTAATACGGTGTTAAATACGATTGGTTAGAAACAAAATTATATAGGGATATGGAGCTGATTTCACAATTTCCATGGAATCATAAGTTTATGGTATTATTATGTAGCATTTCACATCTACTAGGGTTATCCTATGACTTCCTCTATACTAGGTGTAGTATTTGATTAATTTTTTGTATTCCTATTAAGGATTCCATTTTTTAGTTCATGTGAATGTTGAAGGAGAAAACATAAACAAGTGGACCCACTAGTGAAGTATTGTAAATGATTATATATGGTCAATTAGTCTCTTAAACAAGAATAGTATTTCTCTTTAGGTTTACTATTTTTTCTATGATTATCCCACATCCAAGTGATTTCAAAATCACATTACAAATTTGGTATCCTTCTAAAATGATTTAGGGTTGCTTAGGGTATTTTTCATTAAAACTAAAAAAGCGATGTCTACTAATCTCATGAAGAATCTTTTGACCTAGTATGGAATGATATTATATATTTATGAAATGATTATGAAATCCTCCCTGATAACAATATTGGTTACCCTTATTGTCAATGTTATCAATTATTAATATTATTTATTCAATAACATGGATGAGAGGATCTATATTGTTTCCACTTTAGTTTATTATTCTTTGGTTTAAAGTCATCTAGCTAGGTACCCTATAAGTTATCACTGTATAGGGAGACATAATGTATAATAGAATTCAGATCATTCCCACGATAGGGGATTTATATGAATATCTATAATGGTATTATGATCCAATGTATTTTGGTTCCATTAAATGAGTCATGTGATTCCTTTTAATATAATATTATTAGGACCATAGAAATTATTTTTTAAGTTCATGAAACCCTAAATATGGATATTCAATTTAATGTCATGTGCCCAAAACCAATGTTGTACCTTTTAAGATCATGCATCGTGGACAAATGATGTTCCTTTTATGCTCATTTTTCTTGGACCAATATATTATACATTTTTTTTCATACAACTATTATTTATTCCAAGTATATTAAATTCATGTGATGTGGATTAATAATTTTGGGTGCCAATAAATATATTAGTGTGGGACATATGCATTAGGGGGAATTTCTTGTTGGGGATTCCACTAGGCCGGGGTCCCTTGTATATTTGGATAATTTATTGGACAAATGTCTGTCCATATGATTTATATCCACAGGGATGAGTTTATAATATAAAAGATGATTATCTGGAATCGGAAGATATTTCACTTCTTCCCTAATAAGATGGGTCTTCATTATCAAATGGATACATGATTATTTGTACCCTAAGGGCCGTTTCAATTAGGAAGAACCATTAAAGGGTGAATTTTTATCAAGGAAATACATGATTTAAAGGGGTAACATATGATCACCTGGTTACCCATTTATATATAATGGGTACCTATTAAAGAGACCTGGGTGAAATGGGAATTTGTGACTTTCATTTTCAGACCAGGGTGTCAGTGAGGAATTTTAAATTATTAAATTGAAAATATTTAAGATATCCTAATAATGTGTATAAGGAAATTTTATAAGCCATCTGTGGTCCCGAAACCTTATCAGGAAATTGTTATTAAGAGGCTTGGGAACAATATCATTCTACAGAGGGTTAGTTACTTGTAGTGGTATGATTAGTCACATGATCATTTTTTATTATTCATAGATTTTATGAGTGGTAACCCTATGATAGACCTCAAATATAAGCCTTAGGAATGTTAACAATCTAGTGACCCCCTATGAAGGAAAATTGGAACCCTAGAGGGGACCCTAAGAATGTTTTTTGATTGGTCTCCACTCTTTTCTCAACAATCATCTTGATAGATTTTGTTCCCCTATCCATAATGAGGATAATTAGAAGTGGTATTTTGTAAATGTTTTTTGTGTAAAATCCTTCGTATGATACAAATATAATAAGTTCCCATGACTTCGAAGAGGTTTTTATATAAAAAGTCACCAAAAGGGGTGTTTGGGATGTTGGGGCATGCAGTTAGATTCTTTGTATTCTCATGTAATGTCTCATGTAACTAATGTTTAACAGTGAAACTTTCTATCTATGTGTTGAAATTCTATTAAATTGGGTCATTATTACATGATTCGAACCATTAAGACCCTTCTTGGGATGACATTAAGAAAAGTGTTCCACTCCAAGACCTCCTCTAACAGACTATAGGATTTTGAATAGAAATGAGTTGGCATATCACACAATTTAAGTACCATTAGTCTAATATAACTTTACATAACCACATATCTCTATATATATAAAAAGGTAATGCAAGATATATAATTAAATAAACTATAAACTATAATTTATCGAGAGCACTTTAATCATCCATATAAAATGGTAAAATGACAAAAAATAAAAAAAATAAAAAATAAGAGTCTAATATACCAAATTAATAACAACCTATACCAACTTTAAATGAAGGAGGCTCTTTGATGCACAACTCGTGGAAATATCAATGTTTCATGCCCATTACATCGGAGCACTAATATTTCCACACATAACTAACACTATTTCCACCAAGATTTCCTCTAAAACTCTATCCATTTTTATAAGACACAAAATATGTGGGAAAGAACCAATAGTGAGATGATTTTATATATATATATATATACAAGAGAGTTCTTTAAAAACCACAGATAAAACATTTGAGGATCATTAAACAAAAAGGAAAAAATATTAGATGTTGCCTAGATATTATTTAAAGGTATAGAACAAGAGACATGGGAGTGTCTTTCTCTTCACAAAAAACCTACAGAAAGATCAATCAATATAAGAAATGGTATGAACTAAACTATCTAGTGTTTCCAAACCCACATCACCTCTCAAAAACTGTAGTGGGGGTTCTATTATTTGTTAAGGAATAAAAGTGTTGGTTGAGGGGGTACCAACCCTAATATATTCACCAAACCTTGTTAATCAAAGAACATAAAACAATAGAAATCATAAATTCTAAAATAGAGGCTTAAAACCCTATTAATGTGAAAGATATTGACTCTATCAGTTATATATTTGGGGAAACATAACTTTTTTGAGACTAATGGAAATGTGGAGGACTTATAAAATTAGTATGAGATGGTGTACAAAATTTTTGTATAATACAATGGAATTATCCCTTATTATCCTTACTCATATAGTAGAGTACCAAACCCCAATTCTACTATGGTCATCTCACCCATACCCTATCATCACCATATAGATCAAAAGAATCCAAATTTCTAAAATTTCCCCACATATTGAATCTGATGGTATATAGGAATGTATTATTTTATTCCATTATGATACTATTAATGAACTAATCTATTGAATAAATATTATTGAAAATATTATATTTTTTAAAATTGGAAATTAGTTAACATTTCTCAACATGTAATCTAGGGGACAAAACTTGTGATGATAGGAAATTAGTCAAACCCTATAGTATTGTTGGTGGTTTGAGAGATTCATTCTCTTTGAAAATGGTGTTTAGGTTTTTTCTTCGATGAATCTTTCATTGGATGACTACTTTAACCCTCCATATTTTTTTGTTGAACCTTCGATGAAGGTGGATGGAGGATCAGGTTCAAATCCAATTCAAGCACCTATGTGCTTTGATTCGGGTGGGTTTTCTCGGGGGAATGAGTTACAGGTAAAGGGCTCTAATCATTTTTCCCTAATTCTCGAAGTGTTGAGTATACTTCTAATAATCAGATCTCAATAATGTTAGTGCTTATGATCATTTAATTTATCCCCCAATTATTTCAAGAGAAAATCGATGATTGGAAAAAATCAATTATTTTCCATCTAAACTTGTAAATGAATACTTCGTGGAAGATTGAAGATATTTGGAAGCACCTCAATGAGATTTGGGGTTTTATTGACTGCGAGATGTTATCCATTTGTATGAATTTATACAATTTTACTTTTCATTCCATTGATATAAAATTGAGGACATGGATTCGTGGGTTTATGAATTCCATGTATGGGATTTTTAGGTTCCAGTACTCGGATCCCATGTTCGATCCTTTTCCGGCTAAGAATACTATACCTCAATACTATATTGATATCAAAGGATTGAACTGGTTATTTTGTCATCCAAGAATATTTTTGGATGTTTCATTGGTAGTATGAACTCCAATTAAACTTGTTAAGGATAATAGTTTAGTTCGGCATTCCAATTTATCTTTCATTCTAGTTGATTTTGATATGACTTTTCCACTTGTGGAGGAAATTATTTTGATTGATTTTGATTTTATGATTGATATTGAGATTGAGTTTGAGAATGTTTCTGATTTCTATATAAGTTATTGAACCATAAGACATATTAGGGAAAATTTTAATAGAGTTTTTCAATGTTACCACTTTAAATGATATGGAGTCCTTTTTGAAATCTTTAATTTCAAACTAATTTCTGCTCCTCCTCCACCAATGCCTTTATCTAGGATGAAGGTTACTCGTGATGGTGTGAAGGGTTCCCCTGATGCTACAATGATACCTTTTTCTAGGAAAAAGGGTACCCCTGATGGTGTGAAGGGTACCACACATCCATCCATCAAAGGGCATATGGTGAAAATAATTGATCTAATTCTAAGAATTAGGGGATTTGTTTCTTTTGAAATTGATTTGGAAAGAAAGAAACTCACTGATAGACATCTTGATGGTCGCCAAAGTGGGGGTTTGATGACTACTCCTTCAAGTGATGGAACACTCCCTATTTATAGTACACTTCCATTCAAACCTGGGGAACCCCCTAAATGAGGTAATATTAGTTTTGGTAGGGTTGATAGTGATCAAGAATTGGATCCTGCCATTTTCTTGAAGGAGAAAATATTTTATAAAGGTATGTTGGGTAGCTTACAATATAAGGGGTAAGGCACTCATGCCTCTAAACATTATGACCATTTTGTTGCAAAATTTATGTGCATGATTATAATGATCTGTAGGATGCCATTTATCCTACTATTTTCCACCGATTAGGGTCTTCACATGATTTTGGTCCTCTGGGTGTTATCCTCAGAGTAGTAGTTGTTTCACATGGGCACATGGGGGTTGTGCATGCTCCATCTAGATGCATCACTGAACAGGCTATTGTCCACATGGCTAAGATAGTATCCTCATTGTAGGCCCTTACTTTTCATGAATATGTATTTTCATATTCCACAAACAAGGATATTCATACCTTGGATGAAGGAGCTACTAAACTGTCACATGATCATCTTATTCCTTTAGAAGAACCATCCACAAATATGGTAGTGATTCCTAACAGTGGTCCTTCCAATTTCTTCATCATGATTATTTTAATAAACTCCCATGATTTTGATTTGTTCTATATGAAGATCCATGAAAAGAAAGAAAATTATAGCATGAGAAATACTATTTTTGATGAACCTTCTCATTTTATGGTTGCAAAAGCTATTAATGATCTGGTTGGATAGCCCTATACTAAAGAGTGTCTGGAAGATGGGTATCCAGTCATTACTGGAAATGTGCATGATGTCCTTCAAATTGACACTAGTGCCATCCAATGTGATGATCATGACATTGATGATGGATCCTAGAGCACAGATCATCAGGGTGGTGCATGGAAGACTCTGAATAATTGGGCAAGAGTAAAAAATCCAAGATGACATGGTGGTCACTGTGGAAGTGGTGAAAGGGGAGGTAGCAACAAAGGTTGATTTCTATTTGTATTTCTTTGGTGTTTTGTCACTTTTACCCTGAACCTCTTTTAATTCTTGTATGTTTGCCTTTAATATTATTAATAATTTTATGGATCATGGATTCACCTCCATGATCAACACTTTTATGGTATTGTTTTCCTTCCATGTGAGGGTAGAACTAGATGACATTTATGTGTTGGTACATGGAGTATATGACCTATGGATGAATCCATCATGTACTATCACAAACATAAATCATTTCTTAAATTTATATTTCATTCCCACAAGGTCACATACTATGTCGGGCCAAGAAGTTAGGGGAGTGTGTACTCCTATACATGTCAATCCATGTAACCAAGAACTATACAGTGTGTGGAGATAAATTTCACAGATGTGATATTTAACATGGACTTTAAACCCTATCTTAAATAGGTAGTATGATAAACATTATTTTTCTTGGAGATCACATATTGCGTGATAGCATTTTTGACCAACATAAACCCCATCCATCAGAAAAATAGGGTTTCCCCACATTTCACACCCCTAGTTATGCAATAATCCCAAAATTTGATAACCAAAATACTTCTACACATCTAGTGGACAACAATACCCTCCAAATAATAATCACAAACCATTTGTCACTAATAAATTCCAAAAACCACATTCAAATCCCTAATTCCCTGCTTTCTGAATCCCAACTATATTCATTTTGTTTAACCACCAGATATCTTATATCTCTTCAGAACATCTTGTGTCACCCCCTTAATCATATAATGGAACCCCTTCAATTATTTTATTTCAAAATTTATATACAAAAATCATTTTTGTAACTTTCTCATCATCATGGACCATATATGTTGAATAGTTGGCCATTATTATGTTCAATAGTGTACATGAAAATAGAAAGGGGAGAAAACCATGGATGAAGTATGATTAATTTTTTGTTTTGATGGTACTACCACCATTCACATTGCATGAATTATCCAAAGATAAATAATATAGGAAAAATACCAGGAAATACTATAAAAGTTTTCAAGGGATTTACCATTAATATTTATATAAATCAAGAATAAATATTTCAGTCATATAATTAGTGAATATTCAATTGAATCCAAAATAATGAGTCATAACATGAATAGATTATTTCTCTATAAATACTACTTCTAAAAAGCTTCAGATCGTATATTCTCTCAATTCCTCACTCCCTCCAATTTAGGGTTAATATAAAATTACCCTAATCTTAGAGTTGGGAGAAACAAATATAGATAGAATTAGGTATTTGTGGTATTTATTTTATTGATATTTAATTTATTAAAACATATATGATGGTTTAGGGCCAGGTCCCAGAATGTAGGAAAAAATTACATCACCCCTAAGGTACACCCTCCCATATAGAATCATACTACGATGAAAATTTTCATATCTAGGGATCTTTTTATGATATATTTTTGATTCCTCAAGAATAAATTCATGAATACTAAATAGAAATATATTATTAATAATATAATAGATTCAATAATAATATATGTGAATAAAACAAATGAATATATGACCTTCTAATATAATATTATTAAATATATTATAATGGTACAAATAAAAAAATAGTTCACAACATCCTCACCGCTTTTAATGATATTTGATCTCTAAAAAATCATAACCTACTAAAAGAGTTATGTTTTATGAGAATTATTATAATTTTCGAATTCACACAATCTCTCCAAAGTGTTCCCATTCTACCATAGAATAAAGACTAACGATATTACTTGGCCCCATAGTGTCCTTTCTTTTCAATCCAAGATCACCATCAGATTCTCTGAAAAGGTAGAATTGTACTCAAAGTGAAACATAGCCCAATCAATAATGTGTTATGTTTAATTAAGGTATATCTTCAATTGTGACATATAGAAGAATTTTTTTAACAAGTTTATTTATAAGAGTAGTGATAAGTGGTATACAACCAAACCAACCCTACGTAGGAACCAGAATGGATTCCTGAACCCTAGGAATGGTTTTCTACAATAATTAAATCCCTTTACTCTTTTTTATAATGATACATTTAAGAAAATATGATATCCCTAATAAATATCCAAATTCATTTATCTATAGTCCATGTAAGAAATTTTATGGATCTGAGATGTTATTACATAAACATGGATCACTTGTACCATACTAGTCATCAACCAAGCCATCATTAACAACATAAGTAATGCCTTGCCAATTCCATCCAACAATGGATAACCTATTGGAACTCTCATAGATATATTGAAAATTTATCATTCCAATATTTTTTTGTTATACATTTTTCTACTTGAAATTCACGAACGTTTGTTGATTCATGATAAAAATCATCCATATAATGCCTCATTATATCCTTGGTAACCTTAATGGTCTTCTTAGTGTAGACAATAATCTAAGTATGTTATTATTTATTCTATTATAATTATATCCAAAAGGCCTCATGTAATCTCCTCTAAAATTGGGAGATGAATTAATCACCTCGATTTAGAAATGTTCTTAAAGGGTACTCCATGAAACCAGATTATCTCATCCCTATAGAAGAATTAAATACTCACCACTAAACTCTACCTTGGAATATAATAGAAGTAGAACAATTTTTTTAACCAATCTAAAATTACCCACATAACATCATGATCCTTTTATAAATATACCATTCCAATCATAAAAATCATTTAAATATAATACCCCTTCAATTTTGGAACCTTGATGGGTTAGGAAAAACTTTTTAGGACCTTACACTCCACCTTCACCTAGGGACATGAGAGACACAATGATATGAACTCATTAATGTTTTGTTTTACACCCAGCCAAAAAACTGATGCCTGATTTATAGGTCTATATTTTTCACACTATAATGTACCATTAATGACTAATTTTGAAACTCCCTTAGAACCATTGTGCTCTACACAACTAGAACTATTGTCTAACCCTTGAACAGGATGTCGTTCTCCCCACATTTATAAACTCTATTATGTACATCACCTAAGGACAACTATTCATTCATGAACACAAAGTTTATGTCTCCCAATTTACCCTCCCCTAGATGCTAAAGTAGTTGAGGGTATATTACCATCTATTGAAGACAAATTTCTTATCCCTCATCTACCAAGAGTAAATACATTGTGCATATCTACTTAGAGGCCTCCTATATCAATTGAGAACAAATTTTTTTACTAAGGGTATAATCCAAATAAAATTACCCATTCCTATGGTACATAACAATTTGAATCCACATTAATAATGGAACACCATCCAAAACCATTGAATCAATATGAGATTACACTAATAGAATATATACTTAGGGATTTTATAGTCTGTACAGACTATAAAAACACGATGGGAAGGTAATACCTCTAGGTATTCAAGGAAAATACCATTACTATGTGCTCCAAATCATTTTTAATAATATTTTTCTCATGAGGTACCATTTTACAACACCTATATTTAATCAACGTTTTCCTTTACATCAATACACTGCCAATCCTAGTCATAGATGCACCTAAAAACACCATTTAATGGACTCCTTCCTTTGAAAACCTTAGTAGAAGATCATTCTTTAACCTTTTATTTCTCTTTTCTAATTCCCTATGACACCAATGAAACTAATATAAAATGGATTCCCCATGCATGTAATGGTAATTAGTGGATCAATGATCCTATATACTCTTCAAGGAATCTCTGGTAATATCCATACAAACTAAGGAAACTATAAACCACTAACACAGTCCTAGGTGGATGCCAAGGAATAACTACATTGGTCCTTATGTATTCCACATATATTATACCCAATGGGAGGATATTTCTTTGTAATTGTCTCTCCTAA